>JASKMD010000006.1:11349891-11777702 GCA_030144725.1 Haematococcus lacustris
TTGTGTGGTGTTGTTGTGTGGTGTTGTCACCTTCCATCAATGCATGTGCTTAGCACCAGCAATACATGCCGTTTGTTGTGGTGTTGCGAGGTTTCGGGCGTCGTTGCATACGTTGTGGCAGGACCCTGTAGACGTGAGGCAGGACCCTGTGAACGTGTGTCGTAGGACCCTGTAGCCGTGCGGCAGAACCCTGTGAGAATGTGTCGCAGGACCCTGTAGCCGTGCGGCAGGACCCTGTGAAACTTTATTGTAAGACCCTGTAGCCGTGCGGCAGAACCCTGTGAGAACGTGTCGCAGAACCCTGTAGCCGTGAGGCAGGACCCTGTGAAACTCTATCGTAAGACCCTGTAGCCGTGCGGCAGAACCCTGTGAGAAAGTGTCGCAGGACCCCTGTAGCCGTGCGGCAGAACCCTGTAAACGTGTGTCGTAGAACCCTGTAGCCGTGCGGCAGGACCCCGTGAAACTCTATCGTAAGACCCTGTAGCCGTGCGGCAGAACCCTGTAAAACTGTGTCGTAGGACCCTGTAGCCGTGCGGCAGAACCCTGTAGACGTTTGACGCAGGACCCTGTAGCCGTGCGGCAGAACCCTGTGAGAACGTGTCGCAGGACCCTGTAGCCGTGCGGCAGAACCCTGTGGCCTAGGACCCTGTACAGGGTTGGTAGGACCCTGTACAGGGTTAGGTAACTTTTCAAATAGTTATAACATCGCAGCAACTTTGAGTTTTTCAATGATTACAACGGCGATGAGTCGGCCTTTCCTGGGGCTATCTGCAGTATGCCTCCCGGGAAGAAATGACGTAGGCGACTTCCGGCCTTAATCGGCGCGAGTGTCATGTGCTTATTGCGTGTCCCGGACACCATGTATCCGTATGATGTGACCCATGCCTCAATACCTACCAGTTGCTTCTCCTGCTCCTGCTTCTGCTCTTGCTGTTGCTATGCGCATGGGGGGGGCTGGGCGGCCCTGGCTGGGCTGGGCCTGTGAAGCCCGCTTCCCTGGCCGAGGTGGGGCGGGCGGGTTCAGGCCTGACCCTTGGCTGCTGCTCGTGGTACCACCACCCCTGCTGCCACCTGCACTTGCAGGGCCACCTGCACCACATGCTGCTGCTGCTGCTGCTCCTCCTGCTCCTGCTGCTGCTCCTGCCCTTGCTGCTGCTCCTGACTTTGCTGCTGCTCCTGCTTCTGGTCCTGCTGCTGCTAGGCGCATATGGGGGGCTGGGCGGCTCTGGCTGGGTGGGGCCTGTGAAGGCCGCTTCCCTATTCGAGCCGGTGGGGGCGGGCACAGGTATGTTGCTGCTGCTGGTGCTGTTGTTACTCTTGCTCCTGCTGCTCCTGCTGCTGCTCCAGACCCTGCTGCTGCTTTGGACCATGGTGCTGCCCTTGCGCCTGCTGCCGCTGCTGCTGCTCCTGTCCCTGCTGCTGCTGCTCCTGCTGCTGCTCCTGCCCCAGGGTGCATGGGGGAGGTTGGGCCCATGGGGGGGGCTGGCCGGCCCTGCTTGGGCTTGGGATGTGAAACATGCCTCCCTGGACGAGGCGGGGAGGAGAGGGAGCGATCTGACCCCTGGCTGCTGCTCGGGGTACCACCACCCCTGCTGCCACCCACACTTGCTGGGCTACCTCCACCTCCACCTGCTGCTGCTGCTGCCGCTCCTGCCCCTGGGTGCATGTGGGGGGTTGAGCCCATGGGGAGGGCTGGCCGGCCATGGCCAGGCTTGGGCGGTGAAGCTCGGCGACCACGTTTGATCACACGTGTCCACTCTGGATCACTGTCCTCACCACCTGCCCAAGCCTCCGCTGCTGTTGCTGCTGGTGCTGCTGCCACTGTTGCTGCCGCTGCTGCTGCTGCTGCCGCTGCTGCTGCTGTCGCTCCTGTACCGGGGTGCATGGGCAGGGTTGGGCCCATGGGGAGGGCTGGCCGGCTCTGCTTGGGTTTGGCCTGTGAGACCCGCTTCCCTGGCCGAAGGGGTGGGGCGGGCGGGTTCAGGCCTGACCCTTGGCTGCTGCTGGGGGTACCACCACTCCTGCTGCCACCTGCACTTGCAGGGCTACCTGCACCACCTGCTGCTGCTGCTGCTGCTCCTCCTGCTCCTGCTGCTGCTCTTGCCCTTGCTGCTGCTCCTGGTGCTCCTGCTGCTCCTGCTGCTGCTGCTGCTGCTGCTGCTCCTGCAGATTGTACGCTGGACACTGTTGAGCCAACATTACATGTGTACGTGGTCACTAACGGTACAAAGTGCATGGCTCACCGTCCAAGCCCAGACGCAACCCGACCTCCATAGCCTGCGCCAATGCTGCCTTGTTGGCGAGGGCACGTTGCTTAGGGTCACGCGAGGCTTGCAAGTCTCTGATCTGCACAATAGAAAACACATTGCCTTGATCTTATTGTTGCATTGCACAGCTGCTGCACTTGCTAACTATAGCAGTTAACCCTTCTCACCTCCTGTGCGATGGCCTCCATGATCACCTCGTTCACCTCGTTAGCCAGCAAGCGCTGACCGTCTGTCCGCCCTAAAACCACAAAATGGTTATCGTTGATGCGCATCAGTGGTACAGCCTCACCTTGCACCATGAGTGGTCCTCTAGGGGGTGCAATGCTGGCCAGCTGCTCCGGGCTGAACAGTTTGCGGCAATTGGAACCCCCAACATGCCACAGATCTTGCTGACCGCCCCCATTGGTTAAAATGTCTATTGGCACCCCAAGGACGACAGAAGCCAGTACGCAGGCGGTGGCACCGCTCCACGCCCTAGGCCGCCCAACTTCTTGGTCAAGGTACTCCTTCAAGGTGATGCTCTCCAGTGACATCACCCCTGTGGCGGGGTCCACCTGTTCCACCCACTCTGCTGCTGACGTCATCATTGCAACAAAGCTGGCTGGGTCGCTTCCCCACTTGTCACTGTTTGCCAGGACCCTCTGTGCCACCTCATAAACGAGCTGGCGAAGTAGGCCATGCCCCTGCGTATTGACAAGTGGGCTATGTCATGCCTCATAGTGGTATGGTCGTGTGGTTTAGCATGTGCACAGTCTATAATGATGACACATTAGTAAGTCAGCATGCAGCAATACCCTTGACATAATGGGAAGGTGTAGTACTGGACCCATGTCCACCCACCGTGTCGTTGCTCAACCCAGCTATCATTGCCAAAGCCCGGTAGAAGCTGACGCTGACGCTGGCCACCATCCCGCTCACCATCATGTACGCGATCATGGGCCTGCTGTTCTCGCCCATCATCGTGCCGGTGTCCATCATCATCAAGCACCTCAGCATCGTGCTGTTCTTCCCTCTGGTGTGTGGGAGCAGGGCACCTGGGTGTTGCATGTCAGCATGGCAAAGCAGGCGTGCCAGCGGTGCAGGGCTGTGGCACAGAGCTACTGCATCCGTGCCACCTCATTAGCGCAGTGCTGTTGAAGTAGTCACATCCTCCAGTTGGCAGTTGGCAGGTTGCCAGCCAAGTATGCATCATGCAGCATTGGGATCATGTACATGCCATCTGCCTGTGCCTGATGGTGTCCAGCCGGCAAAGCAGCCGTGTCCACCACAATGCATGAGCCCATCCTTACTACTTCAGACTCGGTGCTGTCAGCGTGCACGCAAACAGCAGCTTGCATAGAGCCTGCATAGAGTCACGTGACTGAGTCTCACTGCCACCATGCCGTTGCTGCTGCCATGCTAGTTCACTCTACATGTGCTGCTGCTGCTTCTCGTGTGCAGTACCTGGTGGTGGCTCCTCTCGCTATCCCAGTGGGCGGCATCCTGGCATTCCTGTTTGAGGCCAAGAAGATTGCCTGCTCCTTCTTCACTGTGCTGACCCCGCTGCTGTGGCCCCTGTGCTTCCTGTGCACGTGGATGAGGGCCAGCTGGACAGTCACCAAGGTGGGTTGGGTTTGTTGGGTCTTGGGCCTGTGCTGCGCACAGCTCTTGCCTGCAGAGCTGCCTTCCACAGTGCCTGCCCTGTTGCCTGTCATGCGCAAGGCTGCTGCCATGCAAAGACACATTTGTAATGCCAGCTACATGAAATCTTGCCACCAGCGCATGGTGTTGGTGTTGCATGCATGCACAGACCAATGTCGCCAGTGTTAGTGCTGGTGGGTGCAATGCAACGGTGCAGCTGCATGCCACATTTGTATTTGTGCACATTGGTTGCAGGTTCTGGTGACCGACACTATCATGCCTTGGCTGGTGCCTCTCCGCTGGACTGCCATCGCTGGCCTGTTGGGCAAGATGACCTTCTTCAGCTGAAGCTGACTACAGTTTGCTGCTGCGGTTGAGCTGCTGCGGTGGCCCTGCTAGCAGCTGTGGCACGACTGTGTAATGTTTGTAGATATGATGGTGTTGCCGTTGTTTCAGGGACATAGAGCGCCTTGTAGGGGTGCGACGGAGAGAGTGAGCGTGTAGAAGTGATAGGAGATGTGACCCATGTGACGTTGACATTCCTTTTGTTGCAGTGATACAAACAAGTGTAAACCAGTGCTGGGTCAGATGGTGCTGAGTGCCAGTGATGGTGTGCATGACCTGTGCGACAACACGCCCCGTCCTTGCTGTATTGCGCCTTGTCACCTGCAAGGTGGAGATGTCCAGAGTGGTGTGAACAGAACATATGGGTCCTCACATACACATCTCCAAGCAGCCATTCTCACTCAACCATCTGGCAGAGGTAACCATGGTAAACTCACTGATGCAGGTCAGGTTTAATTGGGGTGATCCGCAGCAGCTTCTTTCAGGCCAACACTCCCGGCCTTATCATGGGAGCTGTCAATTCACTATGAGGTCATGCAGCTGGTGGCAGCAGCCACAGGTGCAGCCACCCTGCCCATCACTTCAGTCTGTCTGTGTGCATTGCGTACCCTGAACATGTGCAGCCCCCCACGCATGCTCTTTTGCTTGCCGCTACACTCCTGCCAGCATGTGGGACTACCTGGACCTGCCAACCACGTCCTGCTACTTGTGGACATGTATGCAATACGCTGTCGCAGGCCTCTTGCCGTATGCAAGGTCGCACCTTTCCCTTCTAGGCAAGCAGGAGGGGGCCATGCTTCTCAAGGTGCTGCCAAGTACTTGCTACATGGCAACTGCTGAAACATTCTGGTGCTAGTGATGTTGCTCCACCCCACCTTTCACTGTCAGTCTAATGCACACCACTGGCTAGGTTATAGCATGCAGCCTTTGCGGACAAGGACAGCTAGTTTGACTGTGGTTCAGCTGAGTGCATCCAGTCGATGCACATGCTGCCATGGAGGGGTGTACTGCTTCACCCCAGTGCTGCCTGTCAGCGTGGTCCCTGAGGATCAAGAAGGCTGAAGTAACTGAGATATGGTCATCAATAGTGGGGCTTCTTGTGTCGCTGCCGCTGCCATTGCTGCTGCCATATCTGTTGCTGCTGCTGCTGCTGCTACCGCTGCCACCACCCTAAACGCCAAGCCAGCTTCAGCTGCTCAGCATGCTGGCTAGGGTGTTAGTGGGGGATGTGGGGACGCAGCCATGCAAACCTGCATACTGCTCAGGGATGTAGCGCACGCAGCTGTGGCAACTTGTGGCACTAGCCCTGAGATGTGACATCGCCGAGCTGGCGGCGCAGACCACACAACTGTCCACAGTTCTCTACAAACCCATGCGCGTTGCCCCGCCCAGCTTGCCGCACATTGCTGCTAGCATTGCAGTGATGACCACGACCCTGTGGGCCTGCGTGTCGAGGCCCTGAAAGCTGGAGATGAGCTGGTCACCGCGGTCAGTCGCGTTGGTGTGTCACGAACTGCACTGGCTGCATTCACAATTGCGCCACTGCTGCGACGTGGCTGGAAGGCTGTCGTGTCGTGTCACCCTCGCAGGCAGTTGCCGGCGTCACACGCTCACTATCGCACGTGCTCAAACCGCCCTGGCCTCACACAGCTCACACCTGTCCCCCTCGTAAGCTTGTGCAGCTCTCCGTCCCACCAGACCATTCCTTGCTCTCGCCGTACTACCACCTCCGTTCAAGCAAATCAGCAAGATGCCTCTGGAGTCGCTCACCCCGCTGTAGGTGCCCTGCTCGCAAGTCAGCGCAGCGCAGGCACTGGCAGCTGGAATGCAGGCGGCATGTCAGCTGCGTGAAGTAACCACGCGCTACATATGGCTGCCGCGGCACAGGACGCGACACGACGCTAGACCGTCATGATGCACGAGCATCGCGTGGTGCGCGCAAGGGCCTCAGCCGCCTGAGGTGCCTGCTCCGCGCTGCCGCCCTGACCGCAGGATGCTGCCGGTGCTGTACCTGGTGACGCTGGCCACCATCCCGCTCACCATCATGTACGCGATCATGGGCCTGCTGTTCTCGCCCATCATCGTGCCGGTGTCCATCATCATCAAGCACCTCAGCATCGTGCTGTTCTTCCCTCTGGTGTGTGGGAGCAGGGCACCTGGGTGTTGCATGTCAGCATGGCAAAGCAGGCGTGCCAGCGGTGCAGGGCTGTGGCACAGAGCTACTGCATCCGTGCCACCCCATTAGCGCAGTGCTGTTGAAGTAGTCACATCCTCCAGTTGGCAGTTGGCAGGTTGCCAGCCAAGTATGCATCATGCAGCATTGGGATCATGTACATGCCATCTGCCTGTGCCTGATGGTGTCCAGCCGGCAAAGCAGCCGTGTCCACCACAACGCATGAGCCCTTCCTTACTACTCCAGACTCGGTGCTGTCAGCGTGCACGCAAACAGCAGCTTGCATAGAGCCTGCATAGAGTCTCGTGACTGAGTCTCACTGCCACCATGCCGTTGCTGCTGCCATGCTAGTTCACTCTACATGTGCTGCTGCTGCTTCTCGTGTGCAGTACCTGGTGGTGGCTCCTCTCGCTATCCCAGTGGGCGGCATCCTGGCATTCCTGTTTGAGGCCAAGAAGATTGCCTGCTCCTTCTTCACTGTGCTGACCCCGCTGCTGTGGCCCCTGTGCTTCCTGTGCACGTGGATGAGGGCCAGCTGGACAGTCACCAAGGTGGGTTGGGTCTGTTGGGTCTTGGGCCTGTGCTGCGCACAGCTCTTGCCTGCAGAGCTGCCTTCCACAGTGCCTGCCCTGTTGCCTGTCATGCGCAAGGCTGCTGCCATGCAAAGACACATCTGTAATGCCAGCTGCATGAAATCTTGCCACCAGCGCATGGTGTTGGTGTTGCATGCATGCACAGACCAATGTCGCCAGTGTTAGTGCTGGTGGGTGCAATGCAACGGTGCAGCTGCATGCCACATTTGTATTTGTGCACATTGGTTGCAGGTTCTGGTGACCGACACTATCATGCCTTGGCTGGTGCCTCTCCGCTGGACTGCCATCGCTGGCCTGTTGGGCAAGATGACCTTCTTCAGCTGAAGCTGACTACAGTTTGCTGCTGCGGTTGAGCTGCTGCGGTGGCCCTGCTAGCAGCTGTGGCACGACTGTGTAATGTTTGTAGATATGATGGTGTTGCCGTTGGTTCGTGGACAGAGAGCGCCTTGTAGGGGTGCGACGGAGAGAGTGAGCGTGTAGAAGTGATAGGAGATGTGACCCATGTGACGTTGACATTCCTTTTGTTGCAGTGATACAAACAAGTGTAAACCAGTGCTGAGTCAGATGGTGCTCAGTGCCAGTGATGGTGTGCATGACCTGTGCGACAACACGCCCCGTCCTTGCTGTATTGCGCCTTGTCACCTGCAAGGTGGAGATGTCCAGAGTGGTGTGAACAGAAGATATGGGTCCTCACATACACATCTCCAAGCAGCCATTCTCACTCAACCATCTGGCAGAGGTAACCATGGTAAACTCACTGATGCAGGTCAGGTTTAATTGGGGTGATCCGCAGCAGCTTCTTTCAGGCCAACACTCCCGGCCTTATCATGGGAGCTGTCAATTCACTATGAGGTCATGCAGCTGGTGGCAGCAGCCACAGGTGCAGCCACCCTGCCCATCACTTCAGTCTGTCTGTGTGCATTGCGTACCCTGAACATGTGCAGCCCCCCACGCATGCTCTTTTGCTTGCCGCTACACTCCTGCCAGCATGTGGGACTACCTGGACCTGCCAACCACGTCCTGCTACTTGTGGACATGTATGCAATACGCTGTCGCAGGCCTCTTGCCGTATGCAAGGTCGCACCTTTCCCTTCTAGGCAAGCAGGAGGGGGCCATGCTTCTCAAGGTGCTGCCAAGTACTTGCTACATGGCAACTGCTGAAACATTCTGGTGCTAGTGATGTTGCTCCACCCCACCTTTCACTGTCAGTCTAATGCACACCACTGGCTAGGTTATAGCATGCAGCCTTTGCGGACAAGGACAGCTAGTTTGACTGTGGTTCAGCTGAGTGCATCCAGTCGATGCACATGCTGCCATGGAGGGGTGTACTGCTTCACCCCAGTGCTGCCTGTCAGCGTGGTCCCTGAGGATCAAGAAGGCTGAAGTAACTGAGATATGGTCATCAATAGTGGGGCTTCTTGTGTCGCTGCCGCTGCCATTGCTGCTGCAATATCTGTTGCTGCTGCTGCTGCTGCTACCGCTGCCACCACCCTAAACGCCAAGCCAGCTTCAGCTGCTCAGCATGCTGGCTAGGACGTTAGTGGCAGATGTGGGGACGCGCCTATGCAACTCTGCATACTGCTCAGGGATGTAGCGCACGCAGCTGTGGCAACTTGTGGCACTAGCCCTGAGATGTGACATCGCCGAGCTGGCGGCGCAGACCAGGCAACTGTCCACAGTCCTCCCCAAACCCATGCGCGTTGCCCCGCCCAGCTTGCCGCACATTACTGCTAGCATTGCAGTGATGACCACGACCCTATGGACCTGCGTGTCGAGGCCCTGAAAGCTGGAGATGAGCTGGTCACCGCGGTCAGTCGCGTTGGTGTGTCACGAGCTGCACTGGCTGCATTCACAATTGCGCCACTGCTGCGACGTGGCTGGAAGGCTTTCGTGTCGTGTCACCCTCGCAGGCAGTGCCGGCGTCACACGCTCACTATCGCACGTGCTCAAACCGCCCTGGCCTCACACAGCTCACACCTGTCCCCCTCGTAAGCTTGTGCAGCTCTCCGTCCCACCAGACCATTCCTTGCTCTCGCCGTACTACCACCTCCGTTCAAGCAAATCAGCAAGATGCCTCTGGAGTCGCTCACCCCGCTGTAGGTGCCCTGCTCGCAAGTCAGCGCAGCGCAGGCACTGGCAGCTGGAATGCAGGCGGCATGTCAGCTGCGTGAAGTAACCACGCGCTACATATGGCTGCCGCGGCACAGGACGCGACACGACGCTAGACCGTCATGATGCACGAGCATCGCGTGGTGCGCGCAAGGGCCTCAGCCGCCTGAGGTGCCTGCTCCGCGCTGCCGCCCTGACCGCAGGATGCTGCCGGTGCTGTACCTGGTGACGCTGGCCACCATCCCGCTCACCATCATGTACGCGATCATGGGCCTGCTGTTCTCGCCCATCATCGTGCCGGTGTCCATCATCATCAAGCACCTCAGCATCGTGCTGTTCTTCCCTCTGGTGTGTGGGAGCAGGGCACCTGGGTGTTGCATGTCAGCATGGCAAAGCAGGCGTGCCAGCGGTGCAGGGCTGTGGCACAGAGCTACTGCATCCGTGCCACCTCATTAGCGCAGTAGTAGTAGTTGTTACACTGAAGAGGCAGGGCTTGGATGGATACAAGCCAACCTCCAAAGGTAGAAAGCCGAAGAGTTGAACTGGACGTAAAGCAAAAGAGGGAAACAAACTAGGAGAAGAGAACTCAAGGACCAAAGGAAAAGGAGCTTATAGAGAAGAGGTAAATACTGCGACACGTGCTAAGGGAGGCAGGAGGGCTGAGCTTGAAGGGATGGGCTGGAGGAGGTAGGGTGGCCAACGGGGGGTCCAGGTGGGTGAGGGGCTAAGGGAGGGAGGAGGGGGAGGGTCAAAGGCTGAGCTTGAAGGAGCGGCTGGAGAAGGTAGGGTGACCAACGAGGGGTCCAGGTGGGTGAGGGGCTAAGGGAGGAAGGAGGGGGAGGGTCAAAGGCTGAGCTTGAAGGAGGGGCTGGAGGAGGTAGGGTGACCAACGAGGGGTCCAGGTGGGTGAGGGGCTAAGGGAGGAAGGAGGGGGAGGGTCAAAGGCTGAGCTTGAAGGAGGGGCTGGAGGAGGTAGGGTGACCAACGAGGGGTCCAGGTGGGTGAGGGGCTAAGGGAGGAAGGAGGGGGAGGGTCAAAGGCTGAGCTTGAAGGAGGGGCTGGAGGAGGTAGGGTGACCAACGAGGGGTCTAGGCGGGTGAGGGGCTAAGGGAGGAAGGAGGGGGAGGGTCAAAGGCTGAGCTTGAAGGAGGGGCTGGAGGAGGTAGGGTGACCAACGAGGGGTCCAGGTGGGTGAGGGGCTAAGGGAGGAAGGAGGGGGAGGGTCAGAGGCTGAGCTTGAAGGAGGGGCTGGAGGAGGTAGGGTGACCAACGAGGGGTCCAGGTGGGTGAGGGGCTAAGGGAGGAAGGAGGGGGAGGGTCAAAGGCTGAGCTTGAAGGAGGGGCTGGAGGAGGTAGGGTGACCAACGAGGGGTCCAGGTGGGTGAGGGGCTAAGGGAGGAAGGAGGGGGAGGGTCAAAGGCTGAGCTTGAAGGAGGGGCTGGAGGAGGTAGGGTGACCAACGAGGGGTCTAGGCGGGTGAGGGGCTAAGGGAGGAAGGAGGGGGAGGGTCAAAGGCTGAGCTTGAAGGAGGGGCTGGAGGAGGTAGGCGCAGTGCTGTTGAAGTAGTCACATCCTCCAGTTGGCAGTTGGCAGGTTGCCAGCCAAGTATGCATCATGCAGCATTGGGATCATGTACATGCCATCTGCCTGTTCTGATGGTGTCCAGCTGGCAAAGCAGCCGTGTCCACCACAACGCATGAGCCCATCCTTACTACTCCAGACTCGGTCTTGTCAGCGTGCACGCAAACAGCAGCTTGCATCAAGCCTGCATAGAGTCTCGTGACTGAGTCTCACTGCCACCATGCCGTTGCTGCTGCCATGCTAGTTCACTCTACATGTGCTGCTGCTGCTTCTCGTGTGCAGTACCTGGTGGTGGCTCCTCTCGCTATCCCAGTGGGCGGCATCCTGGCATTCCTGTTTGAGGCCAAGAAGATTGCCTGCTCCTTCTTCACTGTGCTGACCCCGCTGCTGTGGCCCCTGTGCTTCCTGTGCACGTGGATGAGGGCCAGCTGGACAGTCACCAAGGTGGGTTGGGTCTGTCGGGTCTTGGGCCTGTGCTGCGCATAGCTCTTGCCTGCAGAGCTGCCTTCCACAGTGCCTGCCCTGTTGCCTTCCATGCGCAAGGCTGCTACCATGCAAAGCCACATCTGTAATGCCAGCTGCATGAAATCTTGCCACCAGCGCATGGTGTTGGTGTTGCATGCATGCACAGACCAATGTCGCCAGTGTTAGTGCTGGTGGGTGCAATGCAACGGTGCTGCTGCATGCCACATTTGTATTTGTGCACATTGGCTGCAGGTTCTGGTGACCGACACTATCATGCCCTGGCTGGTGCCTCTCCGCTGGACGTTCATCACTGCCCTCCTGGGCAAGATGACCTTCTTCAGCTGAAGCTGACTACAGTTTACTGCTGCGGTTGAGCTGCTGCGGTGGCCCTGCTAGCAGCTGTGGCACGACTGTGTAATGTTTGTAGATATGATGGTGTTGCCGTTGGTTTGTGGACATAGAGCGCCTTGTAGGGGTGCGACGGAGAGAGTGAGCGTGTAGAAGTGATAGGAGATGTGACCCATGTGACGTTGACATTCCCTTTGTTGCAGTGATATAAACAAGTGTAAACCAGTGAGTCAGATGGTGCTCAGTGCCAGTGATGGTGTGCATGACCTGTGCGGCAACACGCCCCGTCCTTGCTGTATCGCGCCTTGTCACCTGCAAGGTGGAGATGTCCAGAGTGGGGTGAACAGGACATAGGGGTTCTCACATACACAACTCCAAGTGGCCATTCTCACTCAACCATCTGGCAGAGGAAACCATGGTAAACTCAATGATGCAGGTCAGGTTTAGTTGGGTTGATCAGCAGCAGCAGCTTTCAGGCCAACACTCCCGGCCTTATCATGGGAGCTGTCAATTCACTATGAGGTCATGCAGCTGGTGGCAGCAGCCACAGGTGTAGCCACCCTGCCCATCACGTCAGTCTGTCTGTGTGCATTGCATACCCCTAAATACATGTCGCCCGCCACATGTACTCTTTTCTTGCCGTGCCGTGCTTGCCTTTTTGCTTGCCGCCTGCCAATGTATGAGACTGGCTAGGTTACTGCATGTAGCTTTTGCGGACAAGGACAGCTAGTTTGACTGTGGTTCAGCTGACTGCATACAGTCGATGCACATGCTGCCATGGAGAGGTGTACTGCTTCACCCCAGTGCTACATGTCAGCGTGGTCCTCGAGGATCAAGAAGCCTGAAGTGACTGAGATTTAGTCATCATTAGTCGGGCTTCTTGTGTCGCCGCCGCTGCCATTGCTGCTGCCATATCTGTTGCTGCTGCTGCTACCGCTGCCACCCTAAACGCCAAGCCAGCTTCAGCTGCTCAGCATGCTGGCTAGGGTGTTAGTGGGAGATGTGGGGACGCAGCCATGCAAACCTGCATACTGCTCAGGGATGTAGCGCACACAGCTTTGGCAACTAGTGGCACTAGCCCTGACATGTGACATCGCCGAGCTGGCGGCGCAGACCAGGCAACTGTCCACAGTTCTCTACAAACCCATGCGCGTTGCCCCGCCCAGCTTGCCGCACATTGCTGCTAGCATTGCAGTGATGACCACGACCCTGTGGACCTGCGTGTCGAGGCCCCGAATGCTGGAGATGAGCTGGTCACCGCGGTCAGTCGCGTTGGTGTGTCACGAGCTGCACTGGCTGCATTCACAATTGCGCCACTGCTGCGACGTGGCTGGAAGGCTGTCGTGTCGTGTCACCCTCGCAGGCAGTTGCCGGCGTCACACGCTCACTATCGCACGTGCTCAAACCGCCCTGGCCTCACACAGCTCACACCTCCCCCTCGTAAGCTTGTGCAGCTCTCCGTTCTATCAGATCATTCCTTGCTCTCGCCGTACTACCACCTCCGTTCGAGCAAATCAGCAAGATGCCTCTGGAGTCGCTCACCCCGCTGTAGGTGCCCTGCTCGCAAATCAGCGCAGCGCAGGCACTGGCAGCTGGAATGCAGGCGGCATGTCAGCTGCGTGAAGTAACCACGCGCTACATATGGCTGCCGCGGCACGCGACACGACGCTAGACCGTCATGATGCACGAGCATCGCGTGGTGCGCGCAAGGGCCTCAGCCGCCTGAGGTGCCTGCTCCGCGCTGCCGCCCTGACCGCAGGATGCTGCCGGTGCTGTACCTGGTGACGCTGGCCACCATCCCGCTCACCATCATGTACGCGATCATGGGCCTGCTGTTCTCGCCCATCATCGTGCCAGTGTGCATCATCATCAAGCACCTCAGCATCGTGCTGTTCTTCCCTCTGGTGTGTGGGAGCAGGCCACCTGGGTGTTGCACGGCAGCCTGGCAAAGCAGGCGTGCCAGCGGTGCAGAGCTTGTGCCCAGAGCTACTGCAGCCGTGCCACCTCATCAGTGCAGTGCTGTTGAAGTAGTCACATCCTCCACTTGGCAGTTGGCAGGTTGCCAACCATACATACATCGTGCAGCATTGGGATCATGTACATGCCATCTGCCTGTTCTGATGGTGTCCAGCTGGCAAAGCAGCCGTGTCCACCACAACGCATGAGCCCATCCTTACTACTCCAGACTCGGTCTTGTCAGCGTGCACGCAAACAGCAGCTTGCATCAAGCCTGCATAGAGTCTCGTGACTGAGTCTCACTGCCACCATGCTGTTGCTGCTGCCACGCCAGTTCACTCCACATGTGCTGCTGCTGCTCGTGTGCAGTACCTGGTGGTGGCTCCTCTCGCTATCCCAGTGGGCGGCATCCTGGCATTCCTGTTTGAGGCCAAGAAGATTGCCTGCTCCTTCTTCACTGTGCTGACCCCGCTGCTGTGGCCCCTGTGCTTCCTGTGCACGTGGATGAGGGCCAGCTGGACAGTCACCAAGGTGGGTTGGGTCTGTCGGGTCTTGGGCCTGTGCTGCGCATAGCTCTTGCCTGCAGAGCTGCCTTCCACAGTGCCTGCCCTGTTGCCTTCCATGCGCAAGGCTGCTACCATGCAAAGCCACATCTGTAATGCCAGCTGCATGAAATCTTGCCACCAGCGCATGGTGTTGGTGTTGCATGCATGCACAGACCAATGTCGCCAGTGTCAGTGCTGGTGGGTGCAATGCAACGGTGCAGCTGCATGCCACATTTGTATTTGTGCACATTGGCTGCAGGTTCTGGTGACCGACACTATCATGCCTTGGCTGGTGCCTCTCCGCTGGACTGCCATCGCTGGCCTGTTGGGCAAGATGACCTTCTTCAGCTGAAGCTGACTACAGTTTGCTGCTGCGGTTGAGCTGCTGCGGTGGCCCTGCTAGCAGCTGTGGCACGACTGTGTAATGTTTGTAGATATGATGGTGTTGCCGTTGGTTCGTGGACAGAGAGCGCCTTGTAGGGGTGCGACGGAGAGAGTGAGCGTGTAGAAGATAGGAGACGTGACCCATGTGACGTTGACATTCCCTTTGTTGCAGTGATATAAACAAGTGTAAACCAGTGAGTCAGATGGTGCTCAGTGCCAGTGATGGTGTGCATGACCTGTGCGACAACACGCCCCGTCCTTGCTGTATCGCGCCTTGTCACCTGCAAGGTGGAGATGTCCAAAGTGGGGTGAACAGGACATAGGGGTTCTCACATACACAACTCCAAGTGGCCATTCTCACTCAACCATCTGGCAGAGGAAACCATGGTAAACTCAATGATGCAGGTCAGGTTTAGTTGGGTTGATCAGCAGCAGCAGCTTGCAGGCCAACACTCCCGGCCTCATCCTGGGAGCTGTCAAATCACTATGAGGTCATGCAGCTGGTGGCAGCAGCCACAGGTGTAGCCACCCTGCCCATCACGTCAGTCTGTCTGTGTGCATTGCATACCCCTAAATACATGTCGCCCGCCACATGTACTCTTTTCTTGCCGTGCCGTGCTTGCCTTTTTGCTTGCCGCCTGCCAATGTATGAGACTGGCTAGGTTACTGCATGTAGCTTTTGCGGACAAGGACAGCTAGTTTGACTGTGGTTCAGCTGACTGCATACAGTCGATGCACATGCTGCCATGGAGAGGTGTACTGCTTCACCCCAGTGCTACATGTCAGCGTGGTCCTCGAGGATCAAGAAGCCTGAAGTGACTGAGATTTAGTCATCATTAGTCGGGCTTCTTGTGTCGCCGCCGCTGCCATTGCTGCTGCCATATCTGTTGCTGCTGCTGCTACCGCTGCCACCCTAAACGCCAAGCCAGCTTCAGCTGCTCAGCATGCTGGCTAGGGTGTTAGTGGGAGATGTGGGGACGCAGCCATGCAAACCTGCATACTGCTCAGGGATGTAGCGCACGCAGCTTTGGCAACTAGTGGCACTAGCCCTGACATGTGACATCGCCGAGCTGGCGGCGCAGACCAGGCAACTGTCCACAGTTCTCTACAAACCCATGCGCGTTGCCCCGCCCAGCTTGCCGCACATTGCTGCTAGCATTGCAGTGATGACCACGACCCTGTGGACCTGCGTGTCGAGGCCCCGAATGCTGGAGATGAGCTGGTCACTGCGGTCAGTCGCGTTGGTGTGTCACGAGCTGCACTGGCTGCATTCACAATTGCGCCACTGCTGCGACGTGGCTGGAAGGCTGTCGTGTCGTGTCACCCTCGCAGGCAGTTGCCGGCGTCACACGCTCACTATCGCACGTGCTCAAACCGCCCTGGCCTCACATAGCTCACACCTCCCCCTCGTAAGCTTGTGCAGCTCTCCGTTCTATCAGGTCATTCCTTGCTCTCGCCGTACTACCACCTCCGTTCGAGCAAATCAGCAAGATGCCTCTGGAGTCGCTCACCCCGCTGTAGGTGCCCTGCTCGCAAGTCAGCGCAGCGCAGGCACTGGCAGCTGGAATGCAGGCGGCATGTCAGCTGCGTGAAGTAACCACGCGCTACATATGGCTGCCGCGGCACAGGACGCGACACGACGCTAGACCGTCATGATGCACGAGCATCGCGTGGTGCGCGCAAGGGCCTCAGCCGCCTGAGGTGCCTGCTCCGCGCTGCCGCCCTGACCGCAGGATGCTGCCGGTGCTGTACCTGGTGACGCTGGCCACCATCCCGCTCACCATCATGTACGCGATCATGGGCCTGCTGTTCTCGCCCATCATCGTGCCGGTGTCCATCATCATCAAGCACCTCAGCATCGTGCTGTTCTTCCCTCTGGTGTGTGGGAGCAGGGCACCTGGGTGTCGCATGTCAGCATGGCAAAGCAGGCGTGCCAGCGGTGCAGGGCTGTGGCACAGAGCTACTGCATCCGTGCCACCTCATTAGCGCAGTGCTGTTGAAGTAGTCACATCCTCCAGTTGGCAGTTGGCAGGTTGCCAGCCAAGTATGCATCATGCAGCATTGGGATCATGTACATGCCATCTGCCTGTGCCTGATGGTGTCCAGCCGGCAAAGCAGCCGTGTCCACCACAACGCATGAGCCCATCCTTACTACTCCAGACTCGGTGCTGTCAGCGTGCACGCAAACAGCAGCTTGCATAGAGCCTGCATAGAGTCTCGTGACTGAGTCTCACTGCCACCATGCCGTTGCTGCTGCCATGCTAGTTCACTCTACATGTGCTGCTGCTGCTTCTCGTGTGCAGTACCTGGTGGTGGCTCCTCTCGCTATCCCAGTGGGCGGCATCCTGGCATTCCTGTTTGAGGCCAAGAAGATTGCCTGCTCCTTCTTCACTGTGCTGACCCCGCTGCTGTGGCCCCTGTGCTTCCTGTGCACGTGGATGAGGGCCAGCTGGACAGTCACCAAGGTGGGTTGGGTCTGTTGGGTCTTGGGCCTGTGCTGCGCACAGCTCTTGCCTGCAGAGCTGCCTTCCACAGTGCCTGCCCTGTTGCCTGTCATGCGCAAGGCTGCTGCCATGCAAAGACACATCTGTAATGCCAGCTGCATGAAATCTTGCCACCAGCGCATGGTGTTGGTGTTGCATGCATGCACAGACCAATGTCGCCAGTGTCAGTGCTGGTGGGTGCAATGCAACGGTGCAGCTGCATGCCACATTTGTATTTGTGCACATTGGCTGCAGGTTCTGGTGACCGACACTATCATGCCTTGGCTGGTGCCTCTCCGCTGGACTGCCATCGCTGGCCTGTTGGGCAAGATGACCTTCTTCAGCTGAAGCTGACTACAGTTTGCTGCTGCGGTTGAGCTGCTGCGGTGGCCCTGCTAGCAGCTGTGGCACGACTGTGTAATGTTTGTAGATATGCTGGTGTTGCCGTTGGTTCGTGGACAGAGAGCGCCTTGTAGGGGTGCGACGGAGAGAGTGAGCGTGTAGAAGTGATAGGAGATGTGACCCATGTGACGTTGACATTCCTTTTGTTGCAGTGATACAAACAAGTGTAAACCAGTGCTGAGTCAGATGGTGCTCAGTGCCAGTGATGGTGTGCATGACCTGTGCGACAACACGCCCCGTCCTTGCTGTATTGCGCCTTGTCACCTGCAAGGTGGAGATGTCCAGAGTGGTGTGAACAGAACATATGGGTCCTCACATACACATCTCCAAGCAGCCATTCTCACTCAACCATCTGGCAGAGGAAACCATGGTAAACTCACTGATGCAGGTCAGGTTTAGTTGGGTTGATCCGCAGCAGCAGCTTTCAGGCCAACACTCCCGGCCTTATCATGGGAGCTGTCAATTCACTATGAGGTCATGCAGCTGGTGGCAGCAGCCACAGGTGCAGCCACCCTGCCCATCACTTCAGTCTGTCTGTGTGCATTGCGTACCCTGAACATGTGCAGCCCCCCACGCATGCTCTTTTGCTTGCCGCTACACTCCTGCCAGCATGTGGGACTACCTGGACCTGCCAACCACGTCCTGCTACTTGTGGACATGTATGCAATACGCTGTCGCAGGCCTCTTGCCGTATGCAAGGTCGCACCTTTCCCTTCTAGGCAAGCAGGAGGGGGCCATGCTTCTCAAGGTGCTGCCAAGTACTTGCTACATGGCAACTGCTGAAACATTCTGGTGCTAGTGATGTTGCTCCACCCCACCTTTCACTGTCAGTCTAATGCACACCACTGGCTAGGTTATAGCATGCAGCCTTTGCGGACAAGGACAGCTAGTTTGACTGTGGTTCAGCTGAGTGCATCCAGTCGATGCACATGCTGCCATGGAGAGGGTGTACTGCTTCACCCCAGTGCTGCCTGTCAGCGTGGTCCCTGAGGATCAAGAAGGCTGAAGTAACTGAGATATGGTCATCAATAGTGGGGCTTCTTGTGTCGCTGCCGCTGCCATTGCTGCTGCCATATCTGTTGCTGCTGCTGCTGCTGCTACCGCTGCCACCACCCTAAACGCCAAGCCAGCTTCAGCTGCTCAGCATGCTGGCTAGGGTGTTAGTGGGGGATGTGGGGACGCAGCCATGCAAACCTGCATACTGCTCAGGGATGTAGCGCACGCAGCTGTGGCAACTTGTGGCACTAGCCCTGAGATGTGACATCGCCGAGCTGGCGGCGCAGACCACACAACTGTCCACAGTTCTCTACAAACCCATGCGCGTTGCCCCGCCCAGCTTGCCGCACATTGCTGCTAGCATTGCAGTGATGACCACGACCCTGTGGGCCTGCGTGTCGAGGCCCTGAAAGCTGGAGATGAGCTGGTCACCGCGGTCAGTCGCGTTGGTGTGTCACGAACTGCACTGGCTGCATTTACAATTGCGCCACTGCTGCGACGTGGCTGGAAGGCTGTCGTGTCGTGTCACCCTCGCAGGCAGTGCCGGCGTCACACGCTCACTATCGCACGTGCTCAAACCGCCCTGGCCTCACACAGCTCACACCTCCCCCTCGTAAGCTTGTGCAGCTCTCCATTCTATCAGATCATTCCTTGCTCTCGCCGTACTACCACCTCCGTTCGAGCAAATCAGCAAGATGCCTCTGGAGTCGCTCACCCCGCTGTAGGTGCCCTGCTCGCAAGTCAGCGCAGCGCAGGCACTGGCAGCTGGAATGCAGGCGGCATGTCAGCTGCGTGAAGTAACCACGCGCTACATATGGCTGCCGCGGCACAGTCAGGCGACCCCAACTTTCAAAAAATGGCTGGAAATGATCGGAAACCGACCCCTGGTAATCAAAACGACGCCGCGTCTCAGCCACGTGGTTTCTATTTATGATTCGCACATCCCTGGATAGAGGACTCTGTCAGCTATGCGGTGCAGCTTGTAACATTAAATATTGTGCAGTGTGCTGAGTGCTAAGGCGGCTCAAATCTTGACATTCAAATGCATGCCAGTTTTGCTCATGCGGGCCTCGCCGCGACCGACCGCCGCGACCGACGTGGCCCAGTAGCCTCTGCAAACAGTCAGGGACAGTCTCCGCAGTCAAAACAATGCACATGGCACGCCAAACCGATGTAACGACGCCCCTCCACCAATGCTCGGAAGTATACAACGCTGCTGCATTGCTTGACCGCTTCGTGAGTAGTACCTACTACCTGGCCACTCTGTGAGGCCACACAAGGTGTGTAGGCCATTGCTACGTCACCTTGCTCGACTTGTTGGGTCCGGTCCCTCCCGCCCGCCCTCCGCTTGCGTGTCGAGCTGGTGTCCAGCTCCGCCCTGACCCCTGACCCCTGCTGCTCAGCTGGAGGGGTGGGCAGCCCAGGGGCAGCACCAGCACCAGCTGCCTGCTGCTGCCAGGGGGGTGCAGCAGGAGGGGGGGGCAGCCCAGGGGCAGCACCAGCAGCAGCCGCCTGCTGCTGCCAGGGGGGTGCAGCACGAGGGGTGGGCAGGTCAGGGGCAGCACCAGCAGCAGCCGCCTGCTGCTGCCACGGGGGTGCAGCACGAGGGGTGGGCAGCCCAGGGGCAGCACCAGCACCAGCCGCCTGCTGCTGCCAGGGGGGTGCAGCAGGAGGGGGGGGCAGCCCAGGGGCAGCACCAGCACCAGCTGCCAGCTCCTGCCAGGGGGGTGCAGCAGGAGGGGGGGGCAGGTCAGGGGCGGCACCAGCACCGGCACCTGTTGCTGCCTCCAGCTCATCGCCATGCAGGGCGGCTACTGTGTTGCAGATATGGGCCATGACAAGACCCTTCAGCTTGGGCTTCAGCCACCCCTTCATAAGCTCCTGCTGGTGGAAGCGAAGGTAAGCTTGCAGCTCCCTGACAGATAGCTTCTCAGCCTCCTCGACAGTGGTGTGGCTGTAGTCGCGCCCATCATAGGTCAGAGCATATGCTGCAGACAGTCTATGCTGCCCCTCATGGTCCCCCACATCAACCACCACCTGTCCCACTCTATGAGTTGCTGCTGCTGCTTTCATCTCCGCCTTTGCTATCCGTCGGGCCATAGCTGCTGCTGCCTCCTCACGCCGCACTTCCTTGCGTAGCTCTGGCAGCCGCTGTGCAAAGTCAAGCACGTCCACGCCGTCAATGGCATCGATGTGGGTACGCATGGACATGAGCTCAAGCAGAGCTGGCAGCTCCATGAACATGCCCGTCCCATGCTTGAGTAGCTGCAGCAGGGACTCCACAGGGGCATTGGAGATTGGGCAGGCAAGGTAATACACCTCCAGATGCGCTTGCAGTTGTTGCTGGTCCTGCTCACTCAGCGCGCGCATGTCAGCCATGTCACGGATATGCTCTTTATGCTTCTCCCATGTGCCATGCGCGTCCCACACACGAGGGTCACACATTGGCAGCCGCTGCCCTGTCCTCTTCTGTTGCTGGCCCTCCACTCCCTGCTGCTGCTGCTGGTCTTCCTGTTGTTGCTGCATCATCTCTGCATGGCTAACCACCTCTAACCAGGGTGGGGACCGCTCCCTGTGGCTCTCCACCACACGTGCCACAGCCTCCCCGGCAAGCCGCCATACACGCATCACCGATGCAGCAGCTGTGGTGTAGCTAGCCCACCGCGTATCACAAGGAGTCTCAGGCTTGGCACCTGACCTAGCCAAGGATAGCTCACCCCAATGCTGAGCTAGGAGGCTGGCTATGTCCTCAATTGCTGCCTTGATGCCGTCACCTAGAGCTGTCAACCCTGCCAGGAGGGTGTTGTGGAGGCCATGGCTGTAGCAGGGCTGTGCGCGGATGGCTGTGTTCTGCAACGGCATGCGCACATCACTGAGCTCTGCGATCACTCCGCTGTGACCCCGCTGTTGACAGACGCGCTGTCTGCTGTCAGCAATGTGGACGCCTTGCAGACCATTGCGTTCAAGCTCGCGCATGATGACCTGGACGTGGGCCTCAGCTGTGGCACAAGGGAGGGGGACGATGGCCAACACGTCTGTGATCTGGGCGGTGAGGCGCTGATGCTGGCCAGCGGCTACTGAACCTGGTACTGAACCAGCACCCACAGCAGCTGTCACTCTGATGACGAGCACCTTGCCATGCTTCTTGCATGTGCAGCCATCAAACTGCACGTGGATCGCCTTGGCTTGTCGTAGCTCATCTGCATGCATGAGCAACATTGCTGAACCCTGTCCTTCACCATGTGCTTACCACCACCACCTTCCAATCCTTCCCCCCCCTCTCAGCCCAGCCCAGCTTACCTAGGGTCAGCCCAGCCCAGCCCAGCTTACCTAGGGTTCTTTGCCGCAGGTACTTGTAGACCACACGCAGTTGCCGGCCCACAGTTGTGTGCTCGCCAGGCCGGTGAGTGTTGGCCACCACACACTGCTCTGTGATGAACAGCCGCCGGCATGTGGAAAGCCGGCGACGGCTGACTTGTGTCTTCAACATCAACCTGGCTGTGCTGAGGTACTGTCGAGCTGTGTATGCTGCTGTCCGTGCTGCTGGCTGTCCAGGTGAGGCCTCTTGGGTGGGGATGAAGGGGTCACAGGGCTCAGGTGGGCTCGGCCCCGGTGGGGGCTCAGGTGGGCTCGGCCCCGGTGTGGGCTGCACTGTTGTGCCACCAGGTCTGCCATGGGTGTCAAGTCGGCTGCAGTTGCTGTCAGCCCACCGCCGCAGGACCTCAATAGAAACACCTGTTTGCTTTAAGATCTGTAGTGGCTGCCTCTGCTTGCGGGTTAGCTGGGGCCGGCGCTGATACTTGCGCAGCTGGGCCTCTAGGCGGTGCACATCACGCCTTGCAATTGTAACAGCCAGGTTGCACTGCTCGATGACTGCCTCAAGAGACTCGTTATCCAATCTCAGCTGCCTGTGTGCTGCCTGTAGGTGCTGGTGCTTCTCCTCAAGGTCGTGCATTTTGGCAGCAAGGACCTCCTCAATGGCTTGATGCAATTCAGCCTCAGTCATCAACAGCTCATTCTCTGCCTGCACCTCCTTTGCGATAGCCTCAGCCTTCCTTGCTGTGGCTTTCAAGCCATTAGGACTGTGCAGATGAGCAGCCCTTGGTGACTTTACAAGTGCTGCAAGATGAGCACGCTGCCACCCATGCCGACCCATGGGTTTGCGTCTTGCAATGACTTGCTAGGGCCAAGGGGGGCGGGGTGGGGGTGGCGGGGTTGAGAGGGGCTGGGAGGGGGTGGGAAGGGGTGGGAGGGGGTGGGAGGGGGTGGAGGGGGTGGGAGGGGCTGGGAGGGGCTGGGAGGGGCTGGGAGGGGGTGGCAAGGGTTGGCGGGGCAGTGAGGGGCTTAGGGGGGGGTGGGAGGGGCTGGGAGGAGGTGGGAGGGGGTGGGTGGGGGGTGGGGAGGCTGGGATGAGGTGGGAGGGGGTGGGTGGGGGGTGGGAGGGGCTGGGAAGGGGTGGGAAGGGGTGGGAGGGGGTGGGAGGGGGTGGCGGGGCAGTGAGGGGGCTGGGAGGGGGTGGGAGGGGCTGGCAGGCTTCTGCGGGGGCTGGGAGGTGGTGGGGCTGCAAGGGGGTGCGAGGGGGCAGGGTCCAGGCGGTCGGAGTAGGCTAGTCAACTCTGCAAGGCAGAGTCGGGTCACGCCAAAGTCAATTACGGCGGGCCTGATTGATGAACTGCCGTGCTTTCTTTTCCAGCAGCTGTGTCGTAGAGTTACGAACAGTTTAATGACTCGATATTCTGAAAAGTCACAGTGGTCAGCTTACAACATGCCGATTTGTGCAAGGGGGTACTTTTCTGTGTGACTGGCGTGAGAGAGGAACGCACCTCCCACATAACCCTGCGCGTTTGATGCAATGTCCGGTCATCACTGGCCCCACGACGGTCTTCCGACACCGCCTGCAGCAATGAAAGGCTCGCGGAGCAAGCCTGGCGGGCTGAATTTAGATTGTACTTCTGGCTCGATAGCAGGCGCAGCTCCATCACTGATGCCGTTACATACCACTATAGCAATCGGTTGTGAGCAGCTGAGGTGTGTCCGTGCTCGCTTGCGCCGGCACGGACTCTGATGCAAGGATTAACGCGCCGCTTGCCAGTAGATGCGGAGTAATCCGCAGGTGCCAATGCAACAAACGCTACCGAAATCTGTGCACTTTGTAGCGAGTATTTGCATGAAGATTACCAACCCCATGTTGGGGACTCCTGAGGCACAGGACGCGACACGACGCTAGACCGTCATGATGCACGAGCATCGCGTGGTGCGCGCAAGGGCCTCAGCCGCCTGAGGTGCCTGCTCCGCGCTGCCGCCCTGACCGCAGGATGCTGCCGGTGCTGTACCTGGTGACGCTGGCCACCATCCCGCTCACCATCATGTACGCGATCATGGGCCTGCTGTTCTCGCCCATCATCGTGCCGGTGTCCATCATCATCAAGCACCTCAGCATCGTGCTGTTCTTCCCTCTGGTGTGTGGGAGCAGGGCACCTGGGTGTTGCATGTCAGCATGGCAAAGCAGGCGTGCCAGCGGTGCAGGGCTGTGGCACAGAGCTACTGCATCCGTGCCACCCCATTAGCGCAGTGCTGTTGAAGTAGTCACATCCTCCAGTTGGCAGTTGGCAGGTTGCCAGCCAAGTATGCATCATGCAGCATTGGGATCATGTACATGCCATCTGCCTGTTCTGATGGTGTCCAGCTGGCAAAGCAGCCGTGTCCACCACAACGCATGAGCCCATCCTTACTACTCCAGACTCGGTGCTGTCAGCGTGCACGCAAACAGCAGCTTGCATCAAGCCTGCATAGAGTCTCGTGACTGAGTCTCACTGCCACCATGCCGTTGCTGCTGCCATGCTAGTTCACTCTACATGTGCTGCTGCTGCTTCTCGTGTGCAGTACCTGGTGGTGGCTCCTCTCGCTATCCCAGTGGGCGGCATCCTGGCATTCCTGTTTGAGGCCAAGAAGATTGCCTGCTCCTTCTTCACTGTGCTGACCCCGCTGCTGTGGCCCCTGTGCTTCCTGTGCACGTGGATGAGGGCCAGCTGGACAGTCACCAAGGTGGGTTGGGTCTGTTGGGTCTTGGGCCTGTGCTGCGCACAGCTCTTGCCTGCAGAGCTGCCTTCCACAGTGCCTGCCCTGTTGCCTGTCATGCGCAAGGCTGCTACCATGCAAAGACACATCTGTAATGCCAGCTGCATGAAATCTTGCCACCAGCGCATGGTGTTGGTGTTGCATGCATGCACAGACCAATGTCGCCAGTGTTAGTGCTGGTGGGTGCAATGCAACGGTGCAGCTGCATGCCACATTTGTATTTGTGCACATTGGCTGCAGGTTCTGGTGACCGACACTATCATGCCTTGGCTGGTGCCTCTCCGCTGGACTGCCATCGCTGGCCTGTTGGGCAAGATGACCTTCTTCAGCTGAAGCTGACTACAGTTTGCTGCTGCGGTTGAGCTGCTGCGGTGGCCCTGCTAGCAGCTGTGGCACGACTGTGTAATGTTTGTAGATATGATGGTGTTGCCGTTGGTTCGTGGACAGAGAGCGCCTTGTAGGGGTGCGACGGAGAGAGTGAGCGTGTAGAAGTGATAGGAGATGTGACCCATGTGACGTTGACATTCCTTTTGTTGCAGTGATACAAACAAGTGTAAACCAGTGCTGAGTCAGATGGTGCTCAGTGCCAGTGATGGTGTGCATGACCTGTGCGACAACACGCCCCGTCCTTGCTGTATTGCGCCTTGTCACCTGCAAGGTGGAGATGTCCAGAGTGGTGTGAACAGAACATATGGGTCCTCACATACACATCTCCAAGCAGCCATTCTCACTCAACCATCTGGCAGAGGTAACCATGGTAAACTCACTGATGCAGGTCAGGTTTAGTTGGGTTGATCCGCAGCAGCAGCTTTCAGGCCAACACTCCCGGCCTCATCATGGGAGCTGTCAATTCACTATGAGGTCATGCAGCTGGTGGCAGCAGCCACAGGTGCAGCCACCCTGCCCATCACTTCAGTCTGTCTGTGTGCATTGCGTACCCTGAACATGTGCAGCCCCCCACGCATGCTCTTTTGCTTGCCGCTACACTCCTGCCAGCATGTGGGACTACCTGGACCTGCCAACCACGTCCTGCTACTTGTGGACATGTATGCAATACGCTGTCGCAGGCCTCTTGCCGTATGCAAGGTCGCACCTTTCCCTTCTAGGCAAGCAGGAGGGGGCCATGCTTCTCAAGGTGCTGCCAAGTACTTGCTACATGGCAACTGCTGAAACATTCTGGTGCTAGTGATGTTGCTCCACCCCACCTTTCACTGTCAGTCTAATGCACACCACTGGCTAGGTTATAGCATGCAGCCTTTGCGGACAAGGACAGCTAGTTTGACTGTGGTTCAGCTGAGTGCATCCAGTCGATGCACATGCTGCCATGGAGGGGTGTGCTGCTTCACCCCAGTGCTGCCTGTCAGCGTGGTCCCTGAGGATCAAGAAGGCTGAAGTAACTGAGATATGGTCATCAATAGTGGGGCTTCTTGTGTCGCTGCCGCTGCCATTGCTGCTGCCATATCTGTTGCTGCTGCTGCTGCTGCTACCGCTGCCACCACCCTAAACGCCAAGCCAGCTTCAGCTGCTCAGCATGCTGGCTAGGACGTTAGTGGCAGATGTGGGGACGCGCCTATGCAACTCTGCATACTGCTCAGGGATGTAGCGCACGCAGCTGTGGCAACTTGTGGCACTAGCCCTGAGATGTGACATCGCCGAGCTGGCGGCGCAGACCAGGCAACTGTCCACAGTCCTCCCCAAACCCATGCGCGTTGCCCCGCCCAGCTTGCCGCACATTACTGCTAGCATTGCAGTGATGACCACGACCCTATGGACCTGCGTGTCGAGGCCCTGAAAGCTGGAGATGAGCTGGTCACCGCGGTCAGTCGCGTTGGTGTGTCACGAGCTGCACTGGCTGCATTCACAATTGCGCCACTGCTGCGACGTGGCTGGAAGGCTGTCGTGTCGTGTCACCCTCGCAGGCAGTGCCGGCGTCACACGCTCACTATCGCACGTGCTCAAACCGCCCTGGCCTCACACAGCTCACACCTGTCCCCCTCGTAAGCTTGTGCAGCTCTCCGTCCCACCAGACCATTCCTTGCTCTCGCCGTACTACCACCTCCGTTCAAGCAAATCAGCAAGATGCCTCTGGAGTCGCTCACCCCGCTGTAGGTGCCCTGCTCGCAAGTCAGCGCAGCGCAGGCACTGGCAGCTGGAATGCAGGCGGCATGTCAGCTGCGTGAAGTAACCACGCGCTACATATGGCTGCCGCGGCACAGGACGCGACACGACGCTAGACCGTCATGATGCACGAGCATCGCGTGGTGCGCGCAAGGGCCTCAGCCGCCTGAGGTGCCTGCTCCGCGCTGCCGCCCTGACCGCAGGATGCTGCCGGTGCTGTACCTGGTGACGCTGGCCACCATCCCGCTCACCATCATGTACGCGATCATGGGCCTGCTGTTCTCGCCCATCATCGTGCCGGTGTCCATCATCATCAAGCACCTCAGCATCGTGCTGTTCTTCCCTCTGGTGTGTGGGAGCAGGGCACCTGGGTGTTGCATGTCAGCATGGCAAAGCAGGCGTGCCAGCGGTGCAGGGCTGTGGCACAGAGCTACTGCATCCGTGCCACCTCATTAGCGCAGTGCTGTTGAAGTAGTCACATCCTCCAGTTGGCAGTTGGCAGGTTGCCAGCCAAGTATGCATCATGCAGCATTGGGATCATGTACATGCCATCTGCCTGTGCCTGATGGTGTCCAGCCGGCAAAGCAGCCGTGTCCACCACAACGCATGAGCCCATCCTTACTACTTCAGACTCGGTGCTGTCAGCGTGCACGCAAACAGCAGCTTGCATCAAGCCTGCATAGAGTCTCGTGACTGAGTCTCACTGCCACCATGCCGTTGCTGCTGCCATGCTAGTTCACTCTACATGTGCTGCTGCTGCTTCTCGTGTGCAGTACCTGGTGGTGGCTCCTCTCGCTATCCCAGTGGGCGGCATCCTGGCATTCCTGTTTGAGGCCAAGAAGATTGCCTGCTCCTTCTTCACTGTGCTGACCCCGCTGCTGTGGCCCCTGTGCTTCCTGTGCACGTGGATGAGGGCCAGCTGGACAGTCACCAAGGTGGGTTGGGTCTGTTGGGTCTTGGGCCTGTGCTGCGCACAGCTCTTGCCTGCAGAGCTGCCTTCAACAGTGCCTGCCCTGTTGCCTGTCATGCGCAAGGCTGCTGCCATGCAAAGACACATCTGTAATGCCAGCTGCATGAAATCTTGCCACCAGCGCATGGTGTTGGTGTTGCATGCATGCACAGACCAATGTCGCCAGTGTTAGTGCTGGTGGGTGCAATGCAACGGTGCAGCTGCATGCCACATTTGTATGTGTGCACATTGGCTGCAGGTTCTGGTGACCGACACTATCATGCCCTGGCTGGTGCCTCTCCGCTGGACTGCCATCGCTGGCCTGTTGGGCAAGATGACCTTCTTCAGCTGAAGCTGACTACAGTTTGCTGCTGCGGTTGAGCTGCTGCGGTGGCCCTGCTAGCAGCTGTGGCACGACTGTGTAATGTTTGTAGATATGATGGTGTTGCCGTTGGTTCGTGGACAGAGAGCGCCTTGTAGGGGTGCGACGGAGAGAGTGAGCGTGTAGAAGTGATAGGAGATGTGACCCATGTGACGTTGACATTCCTTTTGTTGCAGTGATACAAACAAGTGTAAACCAGTGCTGAGTCAGATGGTGCTCAGTGCCAGTGATGGTGTGCATGACCTGTGCGACAACACGCCCCGTCCTTGCTGTATTGCGCCTTGTCACCTGCAAGGTGGAGATGTCCAAAGTGGGGTGAACAGGACATAGGGGTTCTCACATACACAACTCCAAGTGGCCATTCTCACTCAGCCATCTGGCAGAGGTAACCATGGTAAACTCACTGATGCAGGTCAGGTTTAATTGGGGTGATCCGCAGCAGCTTCTTTCAGGCCAACACTCCCGGCCTTATCATGGGAGCTGTCAATTCACTATGAGGTCATGCAGCTGGTGGCAGCAGCCACAGGTGCAGCCACCCTGCCCATCACTTCAGTCTGTCTGTGTGCATTGCGTACCCTGAACATGTGCAGCCCCCCACGCATGCTCTTTTGCTAGCCGCTGCACTCCTGCCAGCATGTGGGACTACCTGGACCTGCCAGCCACGTCCTGCTACTTGTGGGCATGCATGCAGTACGCTGTCACAGGCCTCTTGCCGTATGCAAGGTCGCACCTGTCCCTTCTAGGCAAGCAGGAGGGGGCCATGCTTCTCAAGGTGCTGCCAAGTACTTGCTACATGGCAACTGCTGAAACATTCTGGTGCTAGTGATGTTGCTCCACCCCACCTTTCACTGTCAGTCTAATGCACACCACTGGCTAGGTTATAGCATGCAGCCTTTGCGGACAAGGACAGCTAGTTTGACTGTGGTTCAGCTGAGTGCATCCAGTCGATGCACATGCTGCCATGGAGGGGTGTGCTGCTTCACCCCAGTGCTGCCTGTCAGCGTGGTCCCTGAGGATCAAGAAGGCTGAAGTAACTGAGATATGGTCATCAATAGTGGGGCTTCTTGTGTCGCTGCCGCTGCCATTGCTGCTGCCATATCTGTTGCTGCTGCTGCTGCTGCTGCTACCGCTGCCACCACCCTAACCGCCAAGCCAGCTTCAGCTGCTCAGCATGCTGGCTAGGGTGTTAGTGGGAGATGTGGGGACGCAGCCATGCAAACCTGCATACTGCTCAGGGATGTAGCGCACGCAGCTGTGGCAACTAGTGGCACTAGCCCTGAGATGTGACATCGCCGAGCTGGCGGCGCAGACCAGGCAACTGTCCACAGTTCTCCCCAAACCCATGCGCGTTGCCCCGCCCAGCTTGCCGCACATTGCTGCTAGCATTGCAGTGATGACCACGACCCTGTGGACCTGCGTGTCGAGGCCCTGAATGCTGGAGATCAGCTAGTCACCGCGGTCAGTCGCGTTGGTGTGTCACGAGCTGCACTGGCTGCATTCACAATTGCGCCACTGCTGCGACGTGGCTGGAAGGCTGTCGTGTCGTGTCACCCTCGCAGGCAGTTGCCGGCGTCACACGCTCACTATCGCACGTGCTCAAACCGCCCTGGCCTCACACAGCTCACACCTGTCCCCCTCGTAAGCTTGTGCACCTCTTCGTCCCACCAGACCATTCCTTGCTCTCGCCGTACTACCACCTCCGTTCGAGCAACTCAGCAAGATGCCTCTGGAGTCGCTCACCCCGCTGTAGGTGCCCTGCTCGCAAGTCAGCGCAGCGCAGGCACTGGCAGCTGGAATGCAGGCGGCATGTCAGCTGCGTGAAGTAACCACGCGCTACATATGGCTGCCGCGGTACAGGACGTGACATGACGCTAGACCGTCATGATGCAAGAGCATCGCGTGGTGCGCGCAAGGGCCTCAGCCGCCTGAGGTGCCTGCTCCGCGCTGCCGCCCTGACCGCAGGATGCTGCCGGTGCTGTACCTGGTGACGCTGGCCACCATCCCGCTCACCATCATGTACGCGATCATGGGCCTGCTGTTCTCGCCCATCATCGTGCCGGTGTCCATCATCATCAAGCACCTCAGCATCGTGCTGTTCTTCCCTCTGGTGTGTGGGAGCAGGCCACCTGGGTGTTGCACATCAGCCTGGCAAAGCAGGCGTGCCAGCGGCGCAGGGCTGTGGCCCAGAGCTACTGCAGCCGTGCCACCTCATCAGCGCAGTGCTGTTGAAGTAGTCACATCCTCCAGTTGGCAGTTGGCAGGTTGCCAACCATATATACATCATGCAGCATTGGGATCATGTACATGCCATCTGCCTGTGCCTGATGGTGTCCAGCTGGCAAAGCAGCTGTGTCCACCACAACGCATGAGCCCATCCTTACTACTTCAGACTCAGTGCTGTCAGCGTGCACGCAAACAGCAGCTTGCATGGAGCCTGCATGGAGCATCGTGACTCAGTCCCCCTGCAACCATGCTGCTGCTGCTGCCATGCCAGTTCACTCCACATGTGCTGCTGCTGCTGCTGCTCCTGTGCAGTACCTTGTGGTGGCTCCTCTCGCCATCCCAGTGGGCGGCATCCTGGCATTCCTGTTTGAGGCCAAGAAGATTGCCTGCTCCTTCTTCACTGTGCTGACCCCGCTGCTGTGGCCCCTGTGCTTCCTGTGCACATGGATGAGGGCCAGCTGGACAGTCACCAAGGTGGGTTGGATCTGTTGGGTCCTGGGCCTGTGCTGCGCATAGCTCTTGCCTGCAGAGCTGCCTCCCACAGTGCCTGCCCTGTTGCCTGTCATGCGCAAGGCTGCTGCCATGCAAAGCCACATCTGTAATGCCAGCTGCGTGAAATCTTGCCACCAGCGCATGGTGTTGGTGTTGCATGCATGCACAGACCAATGTCGCCAGTGTCAGTGCTGGTGGGTGCAATGCAACGGTGCTGCTGCATGCCACATTTGTATGTGTGCACATTGGCTGCAGGTTCTGGTGACCGACACTATCATGCCCTGGCTGGTGCCTCTCCGCTGGACTGCCATCGCTGGCCTGCTGGGCAAGATGACCTTCTTTAGCTGAAGCTGACTACAGTGTGCTGCTGCGGTTGAGCTGCTGCGGTGGCCCTGCTAGCAGCTGTGGAACGACTGTAATGTTTGTAGTTTGTTGATGGTGTTGCCGTTGGTTCGTGGACATAGAGCGCCTTGTAGGGGTGCGACGGAGAGAGTGAGCGTGTAGGAGTGATAGGAGATGTGACCCATGTGACGTTGACATTCCCTTTGTTGCAGTGATACAAACACGTGTAAACCAGTGCTGAGTCAGATGGTGCTGAGTGCTAGTGATGGTGTGCATGACCTGTGCGACAACACGCCCCGTCCTTGCTGCATCGCGCCTTGTCACCTGCAAGGTGGAGATCATCATGGTGCTGAGGAGAACACAGGGGCTTTCACATAGTGACTCGGGCCCCCCCAACTCACAGGAAACTGACTCCTGGTAATCTCCTGGTAATACAGCTATCCTGTCGAGCGGTTTCCTTGCTATTTTGATTATTCTGCATTGTGTAAATTGCACTTGACGCAGACGTGGTGACAAGGAACATTTAACGTGTCAGATTTAAACCTATCTCTCTGCTTGCAAGCATGGCCGCGGCACATGATCAAAGTGTACACAACCCTGTGGCAGTTCTGCAGGCCATGCACCCAATATTGCATGAGGCTCAATGCTTGCACCTTGCGCCTGGAAATCCACCACCATTACATGCATGGTCAACAAGAAGTGTTCATGTTCGGTCATCCAGTGTATACATGGGTGGTGGCAAGAGATGGGCAAGGGCGGTCCACAAGAGGGGTTCAAAGGGCTGCCAGCTGAGCAGCTCCCTGCCAGCTCTGGGCGCTGCCTCACTCCCCTCCTAGGCGCCTCCCAGGCCCCCTGAAAGCCGTAAAGCCCTGTGGCTGCCCTGCTGCCTGCCGGGGTGGTGGCGCCGCGCCCCTCAATCCAGCGTCTGCCAGCCACTGCTTCAAGAAGGAGGGCGTCTTGATGAGGTCCCTGCCCGACTGCAACGGGTACACGTCCTTGAGGAAGTAGTAGATGTGGCCCGCTACAATGCCGATGATGGCGGGCACCGGGCTTTGCCCCAGCAGCAGCGAGATGGCAGCAAAGGCAAAAGGCAGGTAGAAGGACTGCACCTGGACGAGGCCATACAGGGACACCTGGAACAGGACAGCAGCCACACACAGCAGCTGTGGGGTTGAGGCGCAACACGTTGGACTAGCAGGCACTTGACACACTGTGAGGCTGTGAGGAGCCAGCATCTCTTGTTAACACGTGCAACCACATCTAGCTGGCATGCTGTAGGTAAGGCTCCATTCCTGATTTGATGGGCACCTTTCCCTAACTTTGGTGGGCTGATGTCAGTTGTGCAGGGGTGCTGTCTCCATACCATTTTTCTGTCGACCCGCACAAGCCATGAGCATTGAGTTTAGCAAGCATGCTAAGCATCTCAGAAACACATGGGTGTTGGCAGATGGCATGGTCACAAATGCATACATAAATGTGATGCACTGCCAATGACATCACATTTTATCAAATATGCAAGGACGCAACAGGACACGCACCTGGCTTTCCGGGAAGTTCTTGGACCACACGTAGATGATGGCCATGATGAGAGGGCTGCACACAACACGACCAACCACCAGCAGGAGGTGAGAGGACACCTCGCCCTAACCAGCATGGTCCTGTGTATGTGGGCAGCGCCTGGCATGCACCCCATGAAGAGAGGCTGGCAACAGAGTTCATATCAAGCACAACAGGGGCAGGACAGGGCAGGGCAGGGCGGGGCAGGGCAGGGCAGGGCAGGGCAGGGCGGGGCGGGGCAGGGCAGCTGCTTGTCACTGACATGCCATTGAACAGGTACTCCAGCGGTGCGGCCACAGCCGTGCACAGTCCCCCCACGATGATGAGCATCCACACATAGTCAGCGGGTTCGAACTGGTAGGTCTGCTGCTCCAGGGGTGCTGAGTACTGGAGCACCCACAGCATGTGTACCACAAAGTTCAGCGACAGCTTCCCCAGCACCAGGAAGTGGGTGACCAGGCGCCACACCTGAGGCCAGTACATGGGAAGGTGAGGGTGCATGGCAGTCTAGCAGTCAACTCAGAGAGCTCCAAAGAAAGAATCATGAAAGTGTTGAGGCGGGCACCTGGGGTGACGCCTGGACTCCAAGGTGGCAACAGCTGGGCTGGTGGCTGCTGTGAGCTATTTACCGCAGTTTGTATTCAGGCCCATAGACACTCAAGCTAAGAAGATATGAATGTGTGAGGTTGGAGTGCATGGTGCCTAGTAGTGTAAGCACAGTGGGTTACAGTGTCCTGCACTAATCCACAAGGCTAAATCAGCTGGTTTCTGCAGCCATTGCACAGGCTGGCTAAGCGACTGCACAGGGAAACCTTTCAGGTGCGATGCTTAGCCTGGTGAGCACAGCAGTAAAGCCATGAATGAGGGTGGACTCGCCTCAAACTTCTTCAGGATGTTGGGCCACATGAGGGCAAGCCACATGGGAGGTATAACACCCAGGTTGACAGCCACTGTTGTAACCAGCATGGCTGTGGCCATGTAGCGTGTGATGGGTGGCACGGATTGGTACCAGTTTAAGAACCCCCCACCAGCCTGCAGGGACCCCACGGTGCGCAGCCAGTTAAAGATGACACGGTAGAGCTGTCTCAAAGCTGCGGTGTGGTGCATACCTGGTCGGCGGTGACAATCCTGGGTGGCATCTCGCTAACTGGATGGCCCGCGATCTAAAGACCCTGGGCAGCTCCACTACTGACTACACATGCGTTTGATTGTGTGCTGGTGCAGTACGATGATGCTGCAGTACCATTTCCTCATAACCGTAAGCTACAGCGCAGCGCAGAGGGTTACTTCGAGAATAGAGTGACTGTTGACTTTGGTCAAATCATGCTGTTTAGACGGCGTTGCAAGTCGCAGCCACGCTGAACGGACACCTGCTCGTGCACATGCATAACCCGTTATGTGAGCTGACAGCCACCATCAAATCTACTGTTGAAAGTACCATGCAACCATAGCTCCTCTTCGTCCGCTAGGTCCTGAGGGGCCTCTAACATGAGGCACAGCTATGGCGGACGCAGCCTTGCCAGTGACAGGCAGGACAAAACCGGCTAGGCAAAGCCCAATTGTGATCATCGGAGCTGTTAATAGACATAAATACTACGCCCTGGCCGACGGGCGTGAGTTTAATGCAATTAGGTCTCCTGTTACAATGACCCCCGTCTAGGTTTTCTTAGCAGTCATTAGTAGGGTGTATTTGTTGCCAACTGTCAACCGCTCATTCCGCCCTGCCCTGCCCTTGTTGTGCTTAGCATGAACTCTGTGCCCAGCCTCACTCCCAGGAAAGCATGTCAGGCACTGGCCAGTAATACAGAATACACAGGGCCCGTGTTAACTAGAGTCGGGGTCACTGCACACAGCTAGCGACAACAGCTATAGCTTGCAAGTCCTTGAAGCGAGCTCGAGTGTACTCCAGCAGGGTTTGCGGAGGAGAGCTACGGATGTACCCTCAAGGTCATCAAGGTCGATTCATGCACCATCAATGGATGAAACAGCCGGGGTCTGCAGGGGCCTGCATGCCGCCGCCAGCACAACTGGCGCCGAGACGGCCCTCACTTACCCCTCACCATTGTCCTCCTCCCCGGCCAGCTCGTCCAGCTCTAGCATGTTGCGCTCGATGTAGTTGATGATCTCAGAGATGCGGTCTCGATTGCGCTTAGCCGACCACAATGCGTTCTGAAAGGTGAGCACAATGCAGGTCAGCCATCCAGCCCTCCATGCCGCATGGGCTGTTGTGTACAGGCGCTTGGCAACACAGTGACTGTGAGGTGGCTTGACCAGCATGGCATAGCGCTGACAGGGCTGGGCCCTGGGCAAGCGTGCCATACCAGGTGAGCCAAGCCCTCAGCCTGCGCTGCCTCCAGCTTTGCGCTGGGTCTTCAGCTGCTCAACACAAGCCCAGGCCCCCACCTCCACAGGGCTGGATGTGGCTGCCACCTTGCTTGCGTGCAGCTGAGATGACTCCCATGCAGACAGGGACAGGCCATTGGGAGGCCCTGACCCATGCCCCTCCCTGCCAGGCCTAGCCTGCCAGCCTGAGCCTGAGCAGCAGCAACCTACCGCCACCCCTGCCAGGCCCTGGTGCACCCTGATGGCTGGGCTGCCTGCTGCCACTGCCTGCGTACCTGGTTGTTGAGGTCGTTTGCGCTGCGTAGCTCGGTGCTGACCAGCCGGTCCTCCAACATGTCGATGCGGGAGGTGTGGGCATCATGGGAGGCCTGCGGTTGAGAGCAGGGGCCCGACAGGCCAGGGCTGCTGTAGGCTGATGGGCTGATCCGCTGGCAGCAGACCCCAGCAGTACAGGGGCAGAGGAGTGGGTGGGCCTCGTGGGTCTAGTGGGTGGGCCTCGTGGGTCTAGTGGGTGGGCCTCGTGGGTCTAGTGGGTGGGCCTCGTGGGTCTAGTGGGTGGGCCTCGTGGGTCTAGTGGGTGGGCCTCGTAGGTCTAGTGGGTGGGCCTCGTGGGTCTAGTGGGTGGGCCTCGTGGGTCTAGTGGGTGGGCCTCGTGGGCCTAGTGGGCCGGCCTAGTCGGCCTAGTGGGTGGCCAGATCTGGTGCTGGACTCTAGCTTGGCCTACCCATCAGGCACACCTGGCTGACTATCTGGCCTACTCCTGCCCTATGATGCTGGTCTGTGGCTGCTCTGGCGGGTCTGTGCGAGGTGATAACACCTGGCAGCCACTCCTCACCATCACCTGGCAGCCGCAAAGCTGGCACCTAGAGTAGCCTGGCCGACACAACACAACAGCCCGGATGGTCAGACAAGAGGCTGGCTGACCCACCCTGGGCAGGGGTGTGCCAAGCTGCCTTGGGTACGGGGCTGCAGCAGGTGCTGGAAGCTGGTCTAGCTGGAAGCTGGTCTGTTGCTGGCTTCTTGACTGGCCCACAATGGCTGCTGCTGCCCACACCGTGTTAAGGGCTGATGTCGTGCAAGCCAAGCCTGAGGAGGTGTGGGCACTCCAGTGCTGGACTGTAGACTCCCATCGCACTCAATGCAGACTCCAGGCACCTTTTCTTGGCTGTGTGAGCGCACACCCCCTACGGCTGCTTGACGCCCCATTGCCACAGTGCCCCGTGCGCCAGCTTGATCACTACACCTACAATGATGTTATGCCCATTGCCACATATGCTTGACTATCTCGCAGTTGGGCCAGCCCCTATGACTTTGCAAGCGCATGTTGTTTAAATGCTGGTCATCCCACTCTCAGGCTCATATATAGATACATCTTTATGTTTCAATTACCTGCAATGAGTTGATGAGAGCGTCCTTGTCGGAGAGCAGGATGCGGGCGTCCTCAGGAAGGCTTTCAAGGTCACTGTTCTCCTGCGGGATAAGGCACACACCCTTGCACCCGGCTCTGTTATAGCAGGACACGGCTGCTGCTCCTGTTGATGGTCCACACACCTTGGCTAAAAGGTGGGTGCTGGGTTAGGTAGAGCAGGTAAGCTCGCCTTGTTCAGCCTCATGACTACTCTGTCTATTCATCTGCCAGCTGCCTACTGAACAACGCCCTGATCAACCCTTAGTGCCGTCAGCACCTGCTATTCTGACAGACTACCCGTTGATGGCAGGCTTACATACACACTACGGGCACCGTGTATGCTGTGACATGCCAACCCACTCACACCCACACGCCCTTGTTAGCAGGGACGGTGGGCCCTTGCCCAATCCAGGGCTTGGTCAGCGGTGGCAAGCTGCCTGCTCTTCCTGCGCACATGGGGGCCGCACCTGGTTGTACTTTTCATACATGCCCATGGCAGCTTGTGTCATGGCCGCAAAGAAGTTGTTCTGGAGGTCCCGGATCTGCAAACAGTGCAGCCAATGCAGTTTACTTGGCAAGCCAAGGTTACAGAGCACAGTAACATACAGCTGCGGGGTTAATGTATGCCCAGCATTTGGAAGACAGGGGCAAGCGCTGCATCTGTATGCTCCTGATGAAGCAAGTACCCTACTCAGCAGCATGTTGTCTATACCTATACTTTAGTGCACCAGAGATGCAATGGAATGGGTAGGGTAATGATGAAGGCGCAGGAGCAGTGTTGCAGAGATGTGCTCACTGACTGCGTGTTGGACTAGCTGGGTGAGGTAGCTGCATGGAGGGCGTTGGTGCAGCCCCTGGGTAGTACAGGAGCTGGGAATGAAGGGGTGGGTGAAATAGGCATGTGGGTGAGACAAGCATTTGGGTGAAACAGGCATTTAGGCGCAACAGACATGCAGGTAGACCAGGCAAGCAGATGCAACAGGCATGTGGGTGCAACAGGCATGTGGGTTACCTGGGTGAAGTAGGTGTTGAAATGGGTCTTGTTTGACTCTGCAATCTCACTGTAGCTGCGGTCAAACTCCTGCAGCAGCTCGCCCAGCACCTCCACAGCCTCCTGCTCCAGGTCTAGCAGCTCATCCTTAAGGGCCATCAGTCGGACCTGAGGCACCAGGCATGGCACCGCACAGGGGCTTGTACGAGGGGCTGGTGCTAGGGGCTGGTGCTAGGGGTTTGGTGCTCCTGTCGTATGGATGACAAGGCCCTGGCCCCGGCTGGTGAGAGGAGACGCACCTTGGGCCCCAGCACCTGGGTGTCTGCATCGCCTGGGCTGGCCTGGATGGCACGGACTGCCTTCTTCTTCATCTTCTCATACTCTGTGAGGTGTACCTGAGGCACAGCATCACCGGCACGCCCTTGCTGCTGCCCTCATCGTAGTGATCAACTTCCATTGCTGTCGTCATCATGAGACAAGCAGGCCCAACATTGACATGTTGGGCATGGTGCTATAAGCGCTATGTTGCCATGGTGCCATACAGCCCATTTTTGGCAACATGGATTGGCACTAGCATGGACTCACACCTGTCAGGTGTCATCAGCACCTGGCAACATGACTGCCGCTGGTGTCACAGCATTCACTGCAGATGTAGAATGACGTCCATTAGACGCCGTTCTGCTGCCAAAGCATACGACAGCACCAGCCCAGTTTACAGATGTCTGTACCGCCCCTGCTCTGCCCTCGCCACTTCCCAACCCCTTCCTGTACCTTGGCGGCGGTGTCCTTCTCTGCCAGGAACGTGGTGACCACGCTCTTCCACTCCGCGTACTCGTTCTTCTTGCGGCTGTGCTGTTCCAGGATGATGGCCTTGAAGTCCTCAGTGGCCACGTTGAACTTATCACGCACGTCATTCCAGGCGTCAGTCAAGCCCGGCACGGTGATAAAGCGGGGCCACTCGGGGTCCTCCTTGATCTGAGGGGTGGCCGAAGGCAGTGATTCGAGGTCAGGGTCAAAAGCTTCAGATTTGGTCCACCCTAGTCACACCTCTGGGTCACACCTCTGGGGTCACTGTTTGTGGAAAAGGAGTGAGGTCTGACCTGTCATTGTTCAGACTTTGGGGTTATGATGGGAGGCCACGAAACTCTTTCACACCCTACTCTGCTTTCCCATGACCCACCATGTCCTCCACCAAACTCTCCACCCCGTCCAAGTTTGCCTCCTTCATCAAGGCGTTATGCGCCAACTTTTCTTGTGCTGCCTTGGCCTCAAGGGCTGCCTGCTCTTCACGCTCTTGCAGCTCGTTCATCTCATCCTGCACACGCACCACACACAGCCCCTTGCCTATCTCCTGCAGGTATTGAGCGTCCCAGCAACATGAAACCTGTCAGCATGTCACCGGACATGCAGACCCTCTGCGCAGCTATACAGCTGGCAGGGTGTGGCTGGCCCTAGTCAGCTCATAGCTGGCTGTGGAACAGGCTGTAGCTGCCTTTGCTGGGAGAAACATGATGTTTGCGCTTGTGCTGATGGCGCTGGGTCTGCAGCAAAGCCATGTTTGGCTAAGGCCACCTCACCACGATGCTGAGGATGACATGCGGACTCAATGTTGTGTGAGCTTAGTGGTAGGGTTTAGGGCAGGTATGGTAGTGAAGTGAGGGTAATGAGTGTGATGAGTAGCCATGGGATGCTTGATGGCGGCTGGTGCCCGCGAATACCTGGTGCTGCTCCATGGCCGCTTGCACATCAGCCCCAGCCACGCGCCGATAGTCCAAGTAGGTCAGGTCCTTCACATGGGACAGCACATACGACCTGCCCAGGAGGCAGCATCACGTCACACTTTTCAGACTCACTTGTGGATAGCTGAGCTACTCACGACAGTATGGTTTGCAATGCTCTAACACACTTCATGCTTCATGGCGGGAAAACAAGCAGGTATAGCCAGCAGCAGCAGCGGTAGCAGCAACAGCTGTGGCCTGGAGCCATTCATGGCCCAGCAAGACTGGGAAAGCGGTGGCTTGCCTGTAGTCATGGTCCTTGCAGAAAGGGTTGCCTGCCAGGTTGACCAGGCGCAGCTGCCCAAACTGGCGCAGGTACATCATGTTGTCAAGGCGTTTCAGCGCATTGTTCCCTGTAGGCAAGCCGTCAGCAGCCCCAAGGGCAATGCACACTAACCACCTGGGTACCTCCTTGATGCTGCTGCTGCTGCTGCCACACCCCCGGCACAGACAAGGGTCGGGGTGCATGGCAGACAACTCAGCCCCGGCGGATGTGTAGGGGATGTTTGTGTTGTAGGCAAGCAGTTGCACACCCTACACAGACATGGCCACATCCACACGCCCAGACCATGCATGACTGGCCTGATATACGGCCATTGCAAGCAGATAAACACTTGCAATCCCAAACTTGCACATCTGTGTCTCGCAAAACCCACAGGCTGCGTGCCGAACTCCTGGTCACCTGCCTCCCGGAACAGACCTACCCATCCATGAGGAGCCCCTTTGTTGCCCAAGCGGTGTGAGATATCATCAGCACCATCCATATCATGACTCCAGCCTGCTCTCTCTCACAAAACTGTATACAAGTGCTGTAAGTGTCTGGCAGAGTGTGTAGCCGTGCAACTGGTCAAGAAATTATCTTGGTAGGGAAAGGTTGTCACGGCTGCTGCTGTGCCTGCGGCATCCTCCACCACCAGGACACCCACCTCACGCCCCATGCCTGCCTTGCTCTTGCTGCCACAACCCCAGTGGTAGTGGCACCCTACACAATCATACTCTTGCTGAGAGATCAAACATGCAAACTTGCAGACATACTGGTATTTGCTGGTATCGAGTAGGGTCTGCTGCTGCCTTGCCGTTGGCATCACTCAACACCAGCTCATGCCCCACGCCTAACCTCTGGCTATCTGAACCTGAAGCTCTCTGAATCTTGCTAGTGGCCCAGGTGCGGTGCCCACTTACCTAGGGACAGCACATTCAAATTGACCAGCTTGTCCAGGTTTTCCAGCTCGGTGATCTGGTTGTTGAACAACGACAGATCCACCAGCTTGGTCAGGTGGTCCAGGCCTTGAATCTTGGTGATCTTGTTGAACGACAGGTCTAGCCAGGTCAGGTTGGTCTGCAGGCGCACAAGGTGGTCAGCAGGTGTCAGGGATGCCCTCTCTCACCCAGCCGCCATTCCTTAGGCTAGTCCCCAGCCTGTTAGGCTCCATGAACTCATTCAACCTGGCAGGCTCAGGCTACGGTGAGCAGGCTGTCTAGAGATGGTGGCAGCTACTGACCTAGCTGGACCTTGGCGGTGCATGCCGATGCCCCTAGGCATCTTGGTTGCTTACGACCACACCGTCCACACACACACCAGGTGGTCCAGGTTCTCAATCTTGGCTATCTGGTTGTTGTCGAGCTGCAGCTTGGTGAGACTGTGTAGTCCCTTGAGGTTGTCTATTCTGGCTAGGCCTCTGAAGCTGAATGCCAGGCACTCAATGTCCTTGAAGTGCATGTTACGCCGCTTTTCATCCAGGGTGTCTGGGTCTCCCCCAGCAATCTGTGCATGCATCGAGGGTGCAAACTGTATGAAGCATGGCATGCTTAGTGGTTAAATGAGGGAGGTACGTAGTGACATGTCATGCACACCTGGATGCAATCGCGGGTGAGCGCCTCTGTAATGACATTGGGCTCCACCTCCGCTATGAGGCGCTCCAGACTGACTGGCATTTCTGCGAGTTTTTGAACTGCTCGAGCTGGCAACTACAAAGCCATCTGCAAGCTACGTTCTCGCGCCGCTACGACCAATCGCAACGACCTTAGAGTGTGCACACAAAGGCATACAACATAATTGCTGATATGAGGTCGCAGCAACCCGTGCTAAAAGTCCATCAAGGTCGGGTGCAGTCATGAAACTATTCAAGTGGCGTTTGACTTCTCTTTGACTCTTTGATTCTATCTCCAAACCCCCCACCCTTCCCCCATCATTGTATCATTGGAGCATGTTTTAGATATGCTGCATACTTAAAGCATCAACGACACTGATGTGAGAGTGCGGCATGCTAATGTACCGAAGCGCCCATTGTTACTGATGCAGCAGACTGCACCTACAATGCAATAGTACAGTTGCCTACCAACAATGCAGTGGTAGGCCTATACGTGAAAGCATGTGCCTAAGTAGTGCCATATCCCTGTAACTTCTTTTTTTTTTTTTTTTTTTTTTTTTTTTTTTTTTTTTTATAGATAGGTGGCTTACACCGCTTAAGCCGTCAGCCGTTAGGCTGCTTGGCCTGTAACTTCAATCAGCCATGGGATGCACAGCCTTAGACAAGGGCGCTGGCGATATAAACATCAGCTGAGATAAGGGACCCTTCGATCCCCCGCGATGGTCGCGGAAGCAGGAGGCGGACAGGCAGGCGGTGGTGGGCCAGGCACAGCGCATCTTTCGCGCATTTACATCTACCATACCCGGCATGCCTTCTTCATTGCTGGCTACTGCCGGTCACGTTGCCGATATGCCCTCATCAAGGTATGCTGCCTTGCACAGGCAGTTGCCTGTATAGCGTCAGGCTACTGCCTATGACAGCCTGACCAGCTTTGCTGTCTCCCGGTCTGTTTGGCAGATAGTGCGGCAAGACGGGCCTGAGCTGCAAGCCAGCGAGTACCCCTATTCATACACCCTGAAGGAATTGAATGGCATGCTGCGCCAGATCCAGTTTGCAAGCCAGGGCGGTCTGCAGTATGTCACCAAGGTACCTGCAGCCTGTGGGCATTAAAACCTCAGGCTCAGGGTCAGGGGCTTCAGGGATTGAGAGGCAGGGGCTTTTGGGGCAGGGCGTCTGAAGCAGGGCCTCAGGGGCAGGGCTGCAGGGGTGGGGATGGCATTGCTGGTTGGCCACCAGTTGCCAGCTCACTCTTCACTAGGTCATTCACACAGTTTCTGCATGGAGGTCTAGCTGGCATGCCCTACTTGATGGTAGGTTGCAGTCAGCCTGGTCACAGAATCCTGCTGCTGGTCTGGAAAGTGTCGGCTTTGAGGGGCCTCGTCACTCTTTGTATCCTTCTAGCCACCTCCTCGCCACCTTTTCATCACTCCCTTTGCCAGCCTTTGGCTTGGACCGTTGCCCCACCAGTCTCACCTAGCTGCAGTGAGGTGCAAGCACGCAGCCAGCCCTGCTCCGGCTCACTGAATGCTGGCCCTGCCTCCACTCCTGCACGAGCTAGCCTAGGCCCACCCCCACCCTCCATGCCAGCCACAACAACCCTCAGCCAGCCGTGTGTGGAAGGGTGGCTGCACTGGGTTGAACAGCAGCAGCCTCGCCCATCAAGGTGGGGGGCTGCATGCACCCAGGCATGTCGAGCAAAAGGTCTGCTGCTGGTTAGGGTGGGGCTCAGCCAGGCTCCCCTAGCAATGATGACACACAGGGCGCTGCAGCTCCTGAGCTGCTGCAGCCTGAGGGGCTGACCCCGTTTTCTGACGCACTGGCTTACCCACCTGGCAGCCCACGCTGAGTCTATGGCATAGGGACCAACCACAGCCACAACCACACAGGGCACAGCCATAGCAGCAGCAGCCACAGCAGCGAAGGCAGCGACAGCAGCCGCATTAGCAGCATGCTCATGTCACACCATGTTTATGTCACACCTCGTCCATGTCACACCATGTCCATGCTCTGATCTTATGCAGGCATATGGGATCATCGGCTGCATCCGCTTTACGTCTGCCTACTATTTGCTCATCGTGACAAAGAAGGCCCATGTGGGAGCGATCTGTGGCCACAAGGTGTGGCGTCACACTGCAGTATGCGATTGTCAATAACCCCCCAGCTTGCCCCTCCTGATGCCCTCCTGATGCTCTTGCTGCCGTTTAACTTGGGTAGGTGTAGCCGTGGTTCTGCTCATGTCAGCCATGCGCTGATCTGGCACCGGGTGAGTAGTGATGGGGCAGTAGTGTCCCTGCTGCCGAGTGGTTATGGCCATGATTGCCAGCAGGACTGCTGCTGCTGCTGCTGCTGCTGCTGCACCTCCTGCTGCTGCTGCCGGCACCTTGACTGCCAGCAATCCACAGCTACACTCACCAATACAGCAACACTCACCAATGTCACACCACTGCCATACACCACTGCCACACACCCTGTCTGCTATAATGCCCAACAACCCAACTCTTGCTTTGTGACCACGAGGTCCTGGCGGCTGGAGTAGCAGGGCAGGCCAGCATCATCACCACTGCCACCACCATCCGCACCATCCACGCCGTCATGCCAGCTTCCGCTTCAGACCCTAGCAGGGCAGGAGGGCAGCAGGGCAAGCGAACAGGAGCTTCCACGTGTGGCTGTAGTGCCTCAGCACTCATACTGCTGCACACCAGCACGCCAGCACCATCAGCATGTTCCGGCGCCAGCGTGTGCCAAGAGCCCAAGAGCGCTGCAAAACCCTGACGCCAGCACCTGCCCCTGGGCCTTGTGGCTGGCTAGGGCTGCACCACACACCCTCCCCTGGCCCCTGGCCCCTGGCCCCTAGCGCCCTAGCCCCTGGGCCTGTGGCTGTGCAGGTGTATGCGGTGAGGGGCGTGGCACTAGTCACCCTAGGAGCCCCAGCTGCTGTGGCGCAGCAGCCAGAGTCACACATTGAGAAGCGGTACAGGTAGGGGCAGTGACGTTCGCGGAGCGTGGGCTGCCTCCTTTCACTATCCTCATCATCATCAACACCATCACCTTCACCATCACCTGGCCCAGCCATCGCAGCTGGCTCGCTTGCAACAGCACAAGTATGGCTGTCCTGATTGTTGACCATGTGCTGAGCTGCGCACTGGAGTCTCCAGCAGAAGTTTGACGTACGCCATGTCATGCTGGAAATGGTGATGGCATCAAAATGGCTGCGTTCATCATCAAGCAGTACGAGGTGCAGTCAGGGTGTTGCCGGCCCACTGAGCTGTGCTTGCTTGCGGCTGCAGACGGCTGCTGATGGCGGTGGACCTGACCAAGAACTTCTACTTCTCCCTCACCTACCACCTGGCGGCCAGTCTGCAGGCGAGTGGTGAGGGTGCGGGGGGCTGCTGGCAGTGGGCTGTACCAGGCCGTCAGGGGCAGACCACACGTCAGGCAGTTGTGAGGGGTGCGTGGACACAGATGCAGGCGTGCCTGGTAATGGGCTGCTGTGTGCATTCTGCTCTGCTGTGGCGGCTGCGGCGGCTGTAGCTGCTGCTCTGCGGCTGCTGCTGCTACTTGGCTGCTCTGCTGCGGTGGCCGCTGGGCAGCTGCTGTGGCTGCTGCTGCTGTGGTTGTAATTGTGGCTGGTCGCAATGCTGCTGCACTGAGGACTGCCTAGGCTGCTGCCCCATCCGCCAGCAACATAGCTCGAGGTAGCACAGCCAGCAACGGCAAGCTTCCATCATGATCATTGTTACATGGCAGGGTCATCACACAAAGTTGCTGCATAAACATAACATTATAAAAAGTAGTCACACAGGCTCACTCAATGCAAGCGGTGCCTCACAATCATGACACATGGCTAACCACCACCGTTGTCATGAAATGACCTCAGCCTGCACCAATGATGTGAGGGGTAGTGTGAGGTGACCCTGGCCAGGCAATGCCAGCGGCTGAGTTGCTCCTGCAGGCCAACTACCTAGCGGGGGTGCTCACCGCCGCTGCCCCCGCCACCCACCTGGCCAGTTCTAGTAAGTGAAGAGTAGTGAGGGGGAGTGGGAATAGAGTGGGGGGAAGTGGGGGAGCAGTGGGAAAGAGTGAGGGGGAGTGAGGGAGCAGTGGGAAAAGAGTGAGGTGGAGTGGGGGGGACCAAGGGGGAGTGAGGCGAGCTGGAGTTTGTTTCCCACCCTGCCCCTGCCCCTGGCCCTGCTCCTGCCCCTGCCCCCGCCCCGACCCCCTGCTCCTGCCTCAGGTGTGGCGCCCATCCCTGCCGCCCAGCTGGTGAGTGCTGGCAGCACCGCTGACTTTGACTCCATGTTTGTGTGGAACAGCTACCTGACCCGGGCCTTGAGGGCGGTGCTGGGCAGCTCCCTGTGGGCCATAGCGCTGGTGCACGGCTACTGGGACCAGCGCCAGCTGTCAGGTAAGGGAGGGCGGGGCTGGGGCGGGGGGTGGGGGGCGGGGGGCAGGGGGAGGGAGCAGGGGGCAGGGGGCAGGGGTGTAGACAGGGGTGTGTGTCATGGGCAGGGGGCAGGGGGCTGAGGGCTGAGAGTCAGTAGGATACAGGATCAAGCCTGCGGGGCTGGGAGCGGGGGCTTGCCTAGGTCGGGCCCCAGCATGGATGTGGTGTGAGGTGTTGAACTGTGGAAGGTGCCGCTACAGGGGGCCATGAGGCTCCTCTGTGTGGAGCCCATGCGGGCTGGGGGCAAGGGTGTCAGGGCAGTGGGTAGGGAGCACGGGGCAGGGGCCAGGGGCACATAGGGCCTATGCGAGCTGAGTGGGGATGGATGCATGGATGGACCGTGTAGCATGCCTGGACTCCAGCTGTAAGGTCATGAAGGGCTGGACTGCCTAGAAGGGCCATGAGGCCCCCCCACTGGTAGGGAGCCTGGGCGTGGCTGGGTCATGCAGGGTGCGCGGCCCAGCATACTCCGGCTGCAACGCCAGCCACGCCAGGGGTGGCCAAGAGTATGTACAGGGGGACGGGGAGCGTGCAGGGCTGGGCTGCAGCTCCAGCCCTTGACTCCTTTCCTTGCCATGCTGGCATGGCGCGCAGTGTTTGGGCGGCCCATCACCGTGACCCTGTTGGCGCGTCGCTCGCGCCACTTTGCCGGCACACGCTTCAAGAAGCGCGGACTCAGTGACCAGGGCAAGGTGAGGGGGCGGGGAGGAGGACAGCGGCTGGAGGGCGAGGGGGAAGGGTAGGGGTGGGGGCAGGGGCTGGGGTGCGAGGGGGAGAGGCAGGGGTGTGGTCAGGGGCTGGAGGGCGAGCATATAAGGAAGGCGGGGTGAGTATGAGGGGAAGTGAGGGGGTCTGGCACCCGCAGCCTGCACCTCCCAGCAGACCTGCCCTGGCCCCTGTCCCCGGCTTTCCATTGCCTGCCTGCTGCTGCTGTCCAGGTGGCCAACGAGGTTGAGGTGGAGCAAATCCTGGATGCTGGGGTTGACTATCACACTGGCCTGCCTCTCATCTCCTCACTGGTTCAGGTATGACTTGTGTACTGCTACAGTTGTTGGTTGTGATTGACAGATGGCTGTGTCGCCTGTGCTGCTGCTGATGCCCCTGACCTTGCCGCTGCCCCTGCCACAGCCCCAGCCCCTCCCCCCATGCAACTCCATCTTCACACCACCTTTTATATGGACACCACTGCCCTGCCCCTACCACTTGCGCCGCTGCTGCTGCATTGCATGACTGTGTAACTCAGTCCATGGGTGCCACTATTGCGCCCCACACCCGCTGCGGCTGCCGCCCCCCCTGCTGCTGCGGCTGCAACAGCTTCACTGCCGCCTCACCAGCTGCTGTGGGCTTGATGCTGCCACCACTGTGCTGTGCTGCTCTGGCGCTGCCTGGCCTGCCTTGGCGCAGCTGCGGGGGTCAGTGCCGCTGTTCTGGTCCCAGCAGCCCTCCCCTCTCAGCCCCAAGCCTGTCATCGTGCTGCAGCATTTCGACCCCATGTACCAGGTGAGCTGCGCGGCTGAGTAGAAAGAACAATGAAGTAAAAAAACAAAAAATATAGATAAATCAATAAAACACTATAAACTAGCAAAGTGGGCCCATCCCACAGCAGACGGCCACAGTACATTTAACATTAACAAAATGACAGCCAAGCAATCCATGGGCATCATGCGTTGAAGCATCATGTCATGAGAGTCTATCCACCTTTGCGAGTGTCTAGGCCAACGGTGCCATGATTTGGAGGCCTGATCAAGCGGTAACTCAGGGCTGCCCCTGGCCTTGGGTCTTTGTGATGGCCATGGCAAAAGCAAACCATGATTGCCCGCAGGGTGAGAGCCCACCGTGTAGGTAGGCCAAGGAGGTTAATAATCAACCAAAGCTGCCAGCCACAGGCCTAAGACCATAGACCATAGACCATGCATGCATGCACGCATTGAGGGAGGATGGTGGCAGCGGGGCCATCCAGGGAAGCGTGCACCACACCCATGTCCACCATGCCCCAGGTAAGGTAGGGTGGTGCCGTAGTCCCGACCGACCCACCCACCCACCCATCCACCGACCCACCCACCCACCCATCCACCGACCGACCGACCGACCGACCTACTGACAGAACGACCCACCGACCGACTGATAGACCGAACCACCGACCGACCGAGCAAGCGACCGAGCGACCGACCAACCGGCCAGCCGTCTAAGCGACCGACCGGTCAACCGACTGACCAACCGATCGACGAATCGGCCGACCAACTGACTGACCTGTCTACCGTGTGCTGCGACGGTTGCCTGCCTCCAGGCCACCGCACTACATTTCGCGGACTTGCGACGGCGCTATGGCGACCCGCTGGTGGTGCTGAACCTGCTGAAGAGCCGCGAGCGCAGGCCCCGCGAGGTGCTGCTGCGCCGCGAGCTGGCCGCCGCCATCTCCCTGCTCAATGCCCAGGTGAGGTGAGGGCCTGGGGTGGCCAGGGGCAGCCAGGGGTGGCAAGGGATGGCACGGGTTGGCGTGAGGCGGGGAGGGGTGGCAGCAGAGTGCAGCTGCAGGCGGGAGTACGATGCGGAGTGTGCAGCTAGACTGACAGGCAGCTGTGCAAAGCATGTGCCACCTGTGTAGCTGTCATCACCATCACCACCGCTGCCACCACCGCCCACCCCCCACCCCACCCCTCCCACAGCAGCAGCAGCAGCTGGTCAGGGCCTGCTGGCTGGCGGGGGGCTCAGGCGCAGGCTCTGGTTGTTGCCCTGCAGACTAAGGAGCGCAGCCAGCGGGTCATCTACTTGCCCTGGGATTTCCAGAAGCACCTCAAGCAAGCCCAGGGTTCAGGTGCGTCTGACTCCATGGCCATGAGCCTGTGCTCCTCAAGCTTCACTCTTGGTACACTGCCCATGCTCCCCTGCCCCTGCCCCGTTGCAACTCTCCCCAACCCGCCACTGCCCCTGGCGCTACACCCCTGGTGACCTGACCCTGACCCTGATCAACCCACCACACCCTGCCTCTGCCCCTGCTGCCCACGGCCCCTACCTCTGCCCTTGCCCCTCATGCTCTCCGACTACCCCAACCTTCCCTGGCCCCTGCCCCCTCCCTCCTCCCCGGCCCTGCAGCGGCAATGCTGCTGTCAGAGATGTCCGCTCTGACCACCACCGCCCTGGACGCCACCTCCCTGTTCGCCCTCAACTCGCTTGGTCTTCCCCACTACCCTCCCCCCTGCAGCAGCCTGCACCCCCAGCCTGCCGCTGGGCCCCCTGCCCCCCCCCCTGGCCCCCCCCCTGCCCCCCCCCCTGGCCCCCCTCGCCGCAACCTGCAGGCAGCCCTGGCTGCAGGGGCGGATCGGCTGGCCCGCAGCAGCCACCCTGAACCAGGCATAGGCCAGCAGGGTTTGACCTCCACAGCAGTGGGGGGTGGGGGGGTGGCAGATGTGAAGTCACGGTTGGGGGGAGAGGCTGGGGAGGGGGAGGGGGCAGGGGCGGTGGAGGGGGTGGAGGGGAGGGGCGCAGTGCAGCCCAGGGTGCGGCGCTCAGCATCCCAAGTTCTTGGGAGGCCCAGCCACCAGACAGACCTTGGGGGCAGTCCCCTTTGCAGTGTGAGTCAGGAGGGTGGGGTGGGGCCTGAGGGGGGCAGGCAGGCGGGGAGTGTGGGGCTGGAGCAGCAGGGCAGTGGGCCGATGGCTGTGGCTTGTGAGGAGGCTGCGTCCCTGGCGGCAGCCCGCTGCCTGGCCAGGGCTGTGGGGTGGCAGGCTGGTGATGAGGCATCAGGGGGCGGAGCGGCACGAGCGGCAGCAGGAGGAGCTGCAGGGGCAGGCAGGCCGACAGCCCCGGGCAGTGCCCGCTGCTCCCCTACGGTGGGCTTCTGCCTGCTGCAACGCGGGGTGTTGCGCACCAACTGCATCGACTGCCTGGACCGCACTAATGTGGCGCAGTATGCATGTGGGCTGGCTGGCTTTGGGCGCCAGCTGTTCCTGCTGGGGTTGTCGGACATACCACATGTTGATGACGGTGAGTGAGAGGAGGGAGGGTGAGGGGGCATCACTCTTTTTATGCATAACATTATATGTATGCTCCATTGTAGTAGATAGCCGTCTGAGCCTGGAGGGGACCCGCCACCCTTGTGTAACTTCTTTGCGCCACTGTGGATTCGATCCTGCGACCTCTTGGTTGCAGGAATCACCCCTTACCACCTGAGCCACGCACCACACGGCTAGGGGCTGGCTGCTGTGGCATGAGCAATTGCTGTGTAATTGCTGAGTAATTGCTGAGTAATTGCTGAGTAATTGCTGTGCACTGCCCTGGTCTATGTAGACAGCAGCATCGCGCGAGTGCTAAGCAGCCAGTACGAGTTCATGGGCGATTCCCTGGCCATGCAGTACGGTGGCAGTGACGCACACTCCGTGTTCTTCCAGCGTCAAAAGGGAGGCTGGGAGGCAAGCACCCTGGGCAAGGTAGGCAGCCAGGGGGGGATGAGGGGCAGGGTGGTGGGTGCAGCGGGGGAGGGAGGGAGGGGGGCTGCAGGCTGTCAGGGTGGATGGAGGTGTGGGTGTGGGTGTGGGTGTGGGTGATGGTGGAGCTGAGGGTGGTGATGGTGTGATGGCAGGGCGTGTGTGATATTTGAGGGGTAGGCACAGCATTCAGGTTACAGAACAGGGCACAGCCCGTGGTGGTGAAGGTGGTGAAGGTGGTGAAGGTGGTGGTGGTGGTTGTGGTGGTGTGTCCAGGACGTGATCACCAGCATCAGGCGCTTCTACTCCAACTCCATCACGGATGCGGAGAAGCAGGACGCCATCAACCTGTTCCTGGGCAACTACGTGCCGTCCACACCTGGCCAGCCAGAGCTGTGGGAGCTGGAAAACGACGTGTACCTCCACGCAACAGGTGGCTGCATGGACCCTGCATGGCCATAAACATAGCCCTGAACCCTAACCCTGAACCCTAACCCTGAACCCTAGCCCTGAACCCTAGCCCTGAACCCTAGCCCTGAACCCTAGCCCTGAACCCTAGCCCTGAACCCTAGCCCTGAACCCTAGCCCTGAACCCTAGCCCTGAAGGAGAAGTTATGACGGTTTGAGCCGGAGTTATGCGAGTTACTGTGTAGACCCCTGAACCCCAGCCCTGAACCCTGGCCATTGCTCCTCTGCCTGCACCTCGCCCCCACTCCCAAGGCTCAGTCCCCCTGTGCTGCTGCTGCTGCAGATCCCAGCACAGGACGGCGCAAGCGTGACAGCCTTCTGGCCGGCTCTTGGCCCTCCGGTCCTCCTCACTCCCTGTCGGGTGTGACCCCCGAGGACCAGATCAGACACCCCTGTCCTGAAGACGCTGCCGCGCTGGGGCGTTGTATGTTCAAACGGCGACCTTACCTTTGCCCTTTCTACCCCATGCACGGCTTCAGCACCGGCTTCTTGTGCCTAGCTTTCTACAACCACTCTAACCACCCCAGAACTAATCGATTGCTCCAAGAGGTGCCACCATGACTGCTTGAACCTCTGACCATGGCGTTGCGACCTCCTATATCATACACCTTTGACACTGCCTTGCATGCATGCTTTGCTTATTGCCTTGCATGCATGCTTTGCTCATTGCCTTGCATGCATGCCTTGCTCATTGCCTTGTAGTGAGAAGGGAGGAGCTGGAGGAGGGGGAGGAGGGGGAGGGGGAGCGAAGGCTGGCTGCGTGGGGGGTGCCTCCCCCCCTGACTCGGGACGATCCCATTGATGCCCTGAGGCTGCCCCTGACCCTCAGTGGGTGATGAGCTGCCCCTGCCCCTGCCCCTGCCCCTGCCCCTGCCCCTGCCCCTGCCCCTGCCCCTGCCCCTGCCCCTGCCCCTGCCCCTGCCCCTGCCCCTGCCCCTGCCCCTGCCCCTGCCCCTGCCCCTGCCCCTGCCCCTGCCCCAGCTGCCGCCTCGCCTGCCCCTTACTGCACCCAACCGCCTGCAGACCGACCAAGCTTGGCTAGCTTGGCCAGCCTGTCCTCAGGCGACGAGGCGGACCCCCCCACCACCTCTGGTGGCGTTCCCCTCGACAGCCTGGACGTCCCTCCGCCCCCCTCCGCATCCGCCCCCTCCGCATCCAACCTGCTCAGCATGCTTGGGGAGGGGGGCCTCAGAGGGAGCAGGCCAGGGCCAGGGGGCGCCCAGCCCCCCCCGCCTCAACCCACCCCCCTCCATAACGCTGCAGTCTCCCTCTTGGGTCTCAGCCTGCTGCCTGGTGGCCCACCCACCCGGTCCGCGGCCATGCCACCCTCTTCTTCAGGCTCTGCCCAGCCTTCTCCTCCTCCACCTGCGTCACTCTTCACTCTGTCAGAGGATGAGGACATAGAGACAGTGTTGGTTGGAGCGGTTAGAGACTCGCATGCAAGCCGCAGCCCCCGCACGCTCTCCCGGCGAGAGTCGGAGTTGGAGATTGGGGTCAGTAGGCGTGTGACACACGCGGTGCAGCCCCAGGCGTACGGGGGCTCTCGCCCCGCCTTCTCCTTCACTGGCCTGTTTTCAGCCCCACGCCCGGCTCCGGCTGCCGGGGCATGGACCTTTACGTGAGCAAGGGGGCAGGGCAGCAGGAGGGGCAGGGGGGGCCAGTCTGGGTGGGATGCCCAGTCAGACTGCAATGATGGTGATGGTGGTGAGGGGGAGTGAGGGGAAGTGAGGGGGGCACCCAGCAAGCACCCACTGCCCCTGCTCCCTCTCTCTATAGCCGTGGGTCAGGGTGGTGGACCCTGATCATGAGGAGGGTGGGCTCAGTAGAAGAGGGAGAGGATGAAGCTGGGGCCCAGGTCCAGGTGTGCAGGCTGTGTGCCGGTCCAGGTGTGCAGGGGTAGGGCTACACAGTAACATGCCTAATTCCGGCCATATCTTTGCCAAAGATAACACGAAAGATAAAGAAACAAGAGAACATGGTAAACGGGGTGGCCGGAATGAGGCATGTTACTGTGTACAGTCGGTAGACAGTCTAGAAGTCGGCGGCTCCTAGTAAGAGGTGGTGAGGGGAAGCAGGAAGCGCGTCACCATCCGGACGTCAGCTAGCACTGTCTGTGCCTTGTACAGTTGCCTGATCTGGCCATGGCTTGTGCCAGCTGTGGCCTGATTTGGCAACCTGGCGGTGTGGGTCCTCCAGGTCCCTGTTCAACTCCTTCATCTGGGCACCCCCCAGCCGCCTGACAGCCGTGCCGGTACCTAAGGACCTGCGCCCCTCACTGACCTCGTTTGACGCTCTGCTGGCCCAACCTTGCCGAAGAGTAAGGCACTAGCTCCACTTTGCCCCTGACCCACCACTTTGACCCTGACCCTGACCCTGACCCTGACCCTGACCCTGACCCTGACCCTGACCCTGACCCTGACCCTGACCCTGACCCTGACCCTGACCCTGACCCCGACCCTGACCCTGACCCTGACCCCCCTGCCCCTCCCTGGCCTTGCCTTGCAGTCCGTGGCAGTGCGGCTGTACAGCACCACCCAGTCAGGCAGTGCCAACACCTCCATGATGTGGCAGGCTGTGCAGCAGGCCTTCAGCTTCTTCCCCTTCAACACCACCCAGCTGAGCTCAGGCACGGCTGCCCTGAACGCATCACACTCCAGCCTGGCCACCCTGACACCCCCAGGACCCAGCACCCTGACCCCGGCCTCAAGCCTGCTGCCCGACCGCGCCACCCACCCCCACCCCACCGACTTCCCCTCCCCCTCGCAGTTTGCAGCAGAGGCAGGGGGGGTGTACCTGCCCCCTCAGCCCCAGCCCAGCGGCAGCGGCTGGTTGAGTGGGTTCGGGGGGAGGCAGGGTGGGAGCCAGGCGGGGGGGCCCGGGGTGCTCCCAGCCACAGTGAGCGCTCTGCACCGCCTAGGCTGGCGCACGCGGCACGCGAACAACGCGGCAAACAAGCCACGCAGCTCAGTGGTGCGCGGCAGAAGGGCGTGGGGTAGGCAGGGAGGGGGGAGAGGGGGGTGAGGAAGGAGTGAGGGGCCTGGAGGTGGTCCTGGAGCGTGGACTCACTGTGGAGGGGGGCCTGGGGGGCCTGGGTGGGAAGAGGAGTACCTGGGCTGAGGAGGAGTACCTGGGTGGCTATGCGCTGGGCGGGGAGGTCTTGCAGGTGGATGGCTGGCAGTGGCCTGGAGCTGACCTCGCGCGTACCTGGGTGGGAAGAGGAGCACCTGGAGCACCTGGGGCAGTTCCATCGTCACTCACACAAGCTCCCACCATTGAACCACCTGTGGCCCTGCCCCTGAAGCCCTGCACCAGAGCCCTGCACCTGAGCCCGGGCCCGTGCCCCTGCTACTGCTGCCCCCTGCTGCTGCTCCTGCTGCTCCAGGACTCGGCCACAGTCCTGCGGCGCAGCACCCGTGACAAGCTGGCTGAGGTGGCCTCGTCGCTGCACCGCCTGCAGGCCAGCCAGCAACCAGCATCCAGCTGGCTTGCTGCACACTCAGTAAGTCCTGCAGCCGCTGCACACGACAACGAGCCTTTAGGTCAAGGCAGTGCAAGCACCTCCACCGCCCTTGTGACACAACTACCCTCGTCACTACCACTGCACGTGTCACGCAGGTCACACAACGTCGCCCTTGTCACAGTCGTTACGCAGGTCACACTGGGTTTCACTCACTGCCAACCCCGTTGACGCTGCCTGCTTGCCTGCAGCTTCGTGGCAGCTACCCTAACCTGTCCCAGGCGGGGCAAAGCCACCTGGCAGGAGAGCCGGGGGAGGGTTGGGGGCAAGGCGCGGTGCTAACCCGCCGGGTCAGTGACGGTGGCTGGACTCAGTCCCAGGCCCTGGCCTCTGCTGCCTTACGTGGCGGCCCTCCCAGGAGGGCAGAGGGCCTACACCCTGCTCTGAGTAGGAGTGGGGGGCTTGACGGCAGCGGCAGGGGGGCCAGCAGCAGCGCCTGGGGTGCAGGGGACCCTGTGGTGGCTGGCCTGCTGTTTGGAGCCCTGCCGGTCAGGGGGGTGGCAAGGGCAGGGGGCAGGGCAGAGGTAGGTGGAGGAGCGGGGGGGCAGGTTGGGGTTGGGCAGGGGGTTGGGCAGGGGGAGGGGCAGGGAGAAGGACAAGGGCAGGGGCAGGGGCAGGGGCAGGGGCAGGGGCAGGGGCAGGGGCAGGGGCAGGGGCAGGGGCAAGGTACAGGTTGGGCAGCAAACTCAAGCTCAGGGGCAGCAAACGGAGCAGCCGCAGTGGAGGCGGAGGCAGCAGGGGAGGCAGCAGCAGCGGGGGTGGCAGCAGCTGCCGGGGAGGGGGCAGTAGCAATGGTAGCAGCGGATGTGATGTGTGGCTTGGAGGCCAACAGCCAGGCACCAGCCAGCGCACTGGCCCCTGCAGCCCAGCCCATCACTCTTTCACCCTTTGTACAGCCCAGTGATAAGGACGGCACACAGGACCCCTCCACACCAACCACCCAACCACTACCCAACCCCTTTGCCCACCCACCTCCCACCACCCTTCTCCACCTCCTCAGCGTGGCAGGCAGTGACACCAGTGCAGCCACGCCTGCTGCTACAGCGGGCGTAGACGGCTTTGCGCCCACTGCCTTGCGCATCCCGTCGCCCCGCTCGCCAAGGCTAGGTCTAAGCCTGCTCTCCGGAGCGCACCGCGTCACCAGTGCACCTGCGGTCTCCGCCCTAAGTCCCGGCTTCCTACCCACCACCCTCGCGCCCCCGTCGTCACCCGCGCCCGCGCCTCCCCTGGCTCCGCGCACCTCCAGTAACCCGAACTTACTACAGCAACTGGCGGATTTGCAAGAACAGCACCTCGCGGACATTGCGACGCCAAATCGCATGAGCATCAACCTAAGCCGCGGGCAGCTGGGCGGCCCTCAGGAGGTTTCGCTCACTACTCCGCCCGGCTTCTCGCCTATGCACTTTGCGCAAGACCCAGATAACGTACCTGTCGGGAGCCTGACGGCGATGGCAGGCGGGCAGGGGCTATCGCGGCGCATGTCTGGCGTGTTTGGCAGTCCCCGACGAATGAACAGCGTTCCCGGCACGCCCTTGCCACATCCTGTGATAGCTTCCCCGCCGCTTCACTCTTGGGTGATTAGTCGCGTGGCTTCCGGTTGCGCCACCGTAACCGGTGGCCCACCGACAGCCGCTCCCGCGTTCGTTCAAATTTCAGCCCTGTCCGGTCTAGATTTTCACGGCCAGCTGCTGCAGCCACCGCTGGAACAACCGTCATTACCTGAATGGCATCGCGACCTCCCGCTGCACCCTGGCCTTGACCTGGACACTTTACAGCGCCCAGCCAAGCTGAGGTGGGGGCTGGAGGTGGAGATACGTGGACCCGGCCAGCAGCTACTAGATTTGTTCCAGGAGCAGGCTCGCCTCGCCGCGTTGCCGGAACAAAAGGCCGCGGCGACAGCAGCAGCGACCGTGAATGCCGCAAAAACGCCTTTGCCTGGCGCGTGCCGCGCTGCGGCCCAGGCCATCCACGCTGCGAAGCTTCAAGAGGCGAGGCAGGGAGGGCGACGCGCGATGACCCCGATGTTCAGCAGCTTCGCGGCGACTGCTATGCAACTGGGGCGACCAGGCGACTGGGGGTCAATTGGCATGGCCAGCGGGGTGGTATCGTCAGCTGCTGCGGCGAGGGCAGGCGTCACCGCAGTCAACGCGTCTGGTGACGCTGCGCTCGCACAAAGCCGCTTCGTCGCACACCGCTCAGCGAGTGGCGGGTTTGCGGGCCTGGTCCCGGTGATGAACCCGGGCGCGGGGGTGCTGCCGCGTCGATCGGGCTCGCCCCTACGGACAGAAGGAGGCGAGGCGAGCGGGAGACGCCCGTCCGCCACTTACCTTGTGCTGCCCGCGTCTGCCACGGCCAGCGGAAAAGGAACTAGTGGTAGCGGAGGCAATGGCGGCAGCAGGGCAGTGGCCTCCCCCTTTGCTGCAGCTAGCCAAGCTGGCAAGGCAGCAGGCCCAGGGGAGTTTGCTCAGCCTGAACCACCCACAGCCGCGCCTGCATTCTTGTCCGGCTTTCTCACAGGTCAGGGAGGCAAGGCAGGTGAGGCAGGTGGGGGGCCTACCCAACGTGCAGTGGGTGGCACACCCCTGCTGAACGACTTCATCGCCGTGGGAGGTGGGGACGCAGTGAAGGGGGGAGGGCAGGGGGCTGTGCCCAGGGCCACGGCTGCTGCCTTGGCGGCAGTGGCAGCCGTGGTGGTACCTAGTGCTGCTGAGGCCGCAGCTGCCGAGGCGGAGGCTGAGGCGGTGGCGGCTGGCGGGGGGAGGGTGGGGGTGGGGCGGCCAGGGGAGGGGGGTGCTTGCCCTGTGTCTGCACTGTGGGAGGGGCCTCCCCCCATGCCTGCTCCCATCACTGCAGCAGCCGGGCTAGGGGCGGGGCCAGCCGTCTCCACCCCACGCACAGCTGCAGCGAATGGCTCCGCAGGGGCCAGCTCCTTTGCAGCAGAGGCCAGCAGCGTAGCCAGGGTCAGCCCTGCTGATGTCGCTGTCCAGGGGGTGCCTGTGCAGGCAGACCGGACAGGGGAGGGCACCCCCCCCAGCCCTGCCACCCCCCTGGCCGCCGCTGCGTTGGCCAGGGTGGGGCCCATGGAGTGGGGGGTGGGGGGGGCTGGGGGGGAGCAGGGGGGCCAAGCTGGAGGGGGGGTGGCTGCTGCTGTCGGGGGCACTGCAGGCACCCAACAGAGCAAGACGCTGGAGGGGCTGTCATGCAGCCCAGCCCAGCCCCCCACCCCCCCTGGTAGCCACCCCCTGCAACCCAGTCCACCCCCTCAAGACAGCCCTGATGCCGGCTATGCAAACCACCCCTTCACCCCAGGGGCACCACCCACTGCTGCTGCTGCTGCTGCTGCTGCTGGCGCCATCCTGGGCGCCGCCCCCCCCGCAGCGCCCTCCCATGCAGCCGGCACTGACTGCCAAGCCAATGGCATGGCTGAATCCCAGCCCCCCCAGCCCTCAACTGTCAGCAGCAGCAGCAGCAGCGGGGCAGCAGGACCGCCTGTCTCCCGTCGCCCCTCTTCCAACCCTGCCCTCCCCCCTCCCTTCCCTTGCCCAGGCCTTACCTGTGCCCCTGGATCAGCAGGCACCCCTGGATCAGCAGCACCCGTTTACCAGCATGGGCAGGCCACAGCTGCGGTGTCTGCGCTGGTGAAGCAGCTGCCGCCCGGGTCCTTGGCAGCAAAGGCGCTGGGGCCCGACCTGGGGCCGTCAGGGCAGGGGCAGGGCGCTGGCGCCTCAGCTGCCACAGCCAGCAGCAAGCTGCCCGGGGCTGTCACGGCCGCAGTAACACGAGCCTGGCAGGGCCTCTCTGGCGGCACCGGGCTCAGCCCCGCCACCACAGCCAGCAAGGCCGCCACCGCAGCTGTGACCTGGTCCCCTGCTGTCACTCTTCCCTTGCTGAGGGCGGCGGGGGCAGGGGGCACGCCAGGCGCCTCCAGTGCAGCAGGGAGGAGTGGGGGCGGCAGTTTGGGCGCAGGTGGAGCTGCACCGCGCTCAGAGGGCGATGGGGCCGCAGGCGGGGCGGCAGCAGCAGCAGGGGGGAGGCAGCCAGGGCAGAGTCCTCATGCGCCTTCAGGGCTCTACCCCACTTCACTCCCCTGCCAGGATGCCGTGCTCTGGTCACACTTCTCAGTCACAGACCGAGCGCTGCGCCTGGAGGGGGCGGTGGTGGGCCCCCCCAGCCTCCCCCTGCCATGGGTCACTGCCCCAGAGGGAGGGAGTGCCCATGGGTTTGGGCGGGGTGGCCGGGGGCCAGGGCAGGGGCAGGGGGGAGAGGACGAGGAAGGGGGTGTGGGGGAGGGTGGTGTGTGGTACAGCTCGCCCTGGGAGGGGCCGGACAGGGACAGGGGCACTGGCCTGGCCCTGGACAGGTGCGTGGCTGTGCCTCATGCCCTGCCCTAGCCATCCCTAGCCACCCTGTGATGCATGGGAAACCCTAGGGGTGGGCAGGGAAACCCTAGGGGTGGGCAGGGAAACCCTAGGGGTGGGCAGGGAAACCCTAGGTGGCTAGGGAGAGGGTGGTGGGGTAACATAAGTCCCTGTGAGCCTGGCTCACTGACCCTTGCCTGGCAGTCTTACTGGTAGGCTGACATAGGAAGTCTTTCACCGCGGTTAGCCCCTGCTGCCCTGCCGCCCCCTGCTGCCCTGATGGTAGGCTGCTGGGCGGCTTCTCCGCGCCGCGTGTCACTCTGGCTGCCCTGGACCTGGACGACCTGGCTGACTGTGGCGTGGCCTGGGAGTGCACGCCCTGGTGGCTGGCAGCGCAAGAGGTGGGGCGGGGGTGGGTGGGAGGGGGCTGCAAGTAGGGCGTGTCCGCTAATATTAGCTCCGGGCCAAGATGCTAGTATTAGCTCATATACGAGCTAACATTAGCTACAGCGGCGGCCCGGCGATCGTGAGCTAATATGAGCTGATATGAGCTAATATGAATGCTATTATCAGCTGGGGAGGGAACTGCCTTGTAGCGCCTGCAATACACGGCCTGCAGGTAGGCGCGATTGAGGTGGGTGCCGAGCTAGAGACGGGCTGTGAAGGCTGGGGATGGCGAGGGTGGGAGGGTGAGGGAGGGGGTGGGAGGGTAAGTGAAGGGGGTGGGAGGATGAGCGAAGGAGCTGGGACTACCGCATGTAGTGCTCACCTGCACGGGTTGACCACATGTAAAGAGAACAACAGTACATGTTCATCACACAACTGGTAAGGGGTTCTGTGTGGGGGGTTTCAGACTAGTTGTGCAATGGCTGGCACTGCTGTTCTTGTTCGTTCACACAGACGCTGCCTATCCTGCGACAGCACCGTGCCGTGTTCTCATCAATGCCTGTCATGAGCAACACCATATCACAGTCCATATGTGGCAGGCTGCTCACAACTGCCATACTCCCGTATCAGCTCATGGGGTCAAGCCGGGTGCCAAGCACGACGCGCAGTTTGCCGCCAAGCGCTACTGAAGCAGCAAATCACGTTAAAGCGATGTCATGGCATGCCACTGCCCTTAGGAACTGGACATGGCGCGGTCTACGCCGCGAAGTGTACAGCGGTCGGGAACGGCCACTGGTGGCAACGATCCGAGTTCAGTTCTCGCTGCGACGTCTTTACTTTCCAGCTCTGCGGATCCCGCCCTTCCCAGCCCTAAAAGCAGCACAAAGCTCGGACGTGGTGCCCCTGACAGAGCGACAGCGGCAGCCGTGCCGAGTGTCATGGGTACAGGTGCGACCGCTCACGGCCTGGACCCCGACCTCGCGCCAGTGCGCGGTCACGAGGCAGATTTGGTCGCCCCTTCCGACTTAGCGGCTCAACTGTCGGTTGGGGTGAGCGGGCCAGAGCACCCGCAGTACGACTCCGCCCTGCACCACTGGGGTGTGGCCCAGCAGCTGCTGCTGCATGATTACAACCAGTGGCAAGCCGCGTACAGCAAGCCACTTACCCATTGGCAGCATGAAAGCCTCAGTGCTGTGTATGGACCTCTCTGCACCACAGTGTGACATTGCTGTACATCACGCCGCACATTGCAACCATCCGAGTGGATGCTGCCTGAGATGCCCGAGTGACTTAACACGGGTATATTGTACAGAGGTATGATGTGACGAGCTCGGACACTCATGTGTAAGATACTAACGGAAAAACAGGTTTCACTGTGCCGCTGCTCAGGTCCGTCACTCCCCCTTCCCCAGCCGGCATCTTTGTTTTGTTCATGGCTGCAGCTGGATAGGAAGCCAAGCTGACATGTTCGCAGCAGGTACAAAGTTTGGGCCAGAGCCAGGGATCCCAGTTAAATCGCTCAGTCACACAGAGCCCTTTTCTGTGATGCTTGAGCAGCACCTGAGAGGCAACCACCTCAAATCGGCTTCCCCTGCACAGTGAGTGAGTGACGGGCCCGACAAATCACACCCGTCGTAAGCAGCTAGGATTTATATCTTGTCTATAGCGGTACGCTCCGCACTGATGCTTGTGTTGTTGTCGCAACGCCGCGCACTCCTTCTGCTGCTGGCGACATGTGCAGTAACCTGTGTGTGGTGCAAGCCGCCTTGTCCTGCGTTCACGCTCAAGGGACGACCTCCAACACCGGACCACAGTAGCGATCCGAGCTGGTGTTCGACTCGACAGCTGACCTATGGCGATGGCACTTCCCCCAGCCTTTCACCCCGAGCCAAGCAGCGACGGTTAGTAACCTACCAGTAGCGCAAGCAGTGCATCGTTGTGCCCAGCAGGTGTGCCGTGGTGCTTGCAGTATCATTGACACCTTCACCTTCAATGATGAGTTTGACATGCTAGACATCCGACTGCACACCCTGTGGGATGTGGTGGACACGTTCGTAATAGTGGAGTCAAACACAACGTTCACCGGAAAGCCTAAGCAACTGCACTTCTTTGAGAACCAGGGCCGCTACACCGAGTTCATGAGCAAGATTCATCACTATGTGATGGTCTACCCTCAGGAAATGCCGCCAGGGCAATGGGAGGTGCGTCATTGGCTTCAAATGTATGATTAGGCAGCACTTCCTCACTAATGTGTGGGAAGGTGCCGCCTGCGCTGACAGCTGCAGCCCGCACCACTAGCACCTTGCCTTGTGCCACATTTGCACACTCTGATGAAGCTGATCATTGTGCTGGTGCCAGAATTACAACACAGCATGCGCATCCACTGATTCCCTGCCTATGCATCATTGCTACTTTGATGTGATGCAGCTGGTTTTGCAGTTATGGGGCACCGTTTTAGGGCATGATCGTGATAGGGCCCGCGACCAGGCTATGCCCACTAAAGTGCCAGTTTGCACACATGCGTAGAGGTTGCAGATCTCATGCGCCTCCTGTTTATGCTAGTGTGGCTTCAGAGTACAAATGCTGCATGTGTTGCATGTGTGGTGTGCTGCAGAGGGAGCGAGCTGCCCGAAAAGCACAGTTCAGCCTCGAACAGAGCTTAAAGGGGGTGGCCCTGACTACGGATGACCTCATAGTCATGGCGGATCTGGACGAGCTGATGGATCCCAGCATGCTTGAGACACTCAAGTGGTGTGATGGAGCTAACCTGGAGTACTTTTGCTTCAACACACACTTCTCCTTATACAGCTGTGAGTGGTGTGTGGCAGGGTGTTGGGTGGGAGTGGGTTCCAAGTCACGGGGGGTTGTGGGTTGCGTACCTGTTTTGAACAGCAGTGAGTGAAAGGCAGTCTAGGTCGTCTCATGCAACTTATGGACTGGTTACAAAATTGTCACAAAATGGACTGGTTACACTGTCACACTTGATATTGAGTTCAGTTGGGCCCTTGATACTGGGTGCTAGTAAGTCGGTGTATGTGTACATCAGTCGGTGTATGGCTGCCATCTTGTCGAGCCTCACATGCATGTGTGCATCATCCTACATTTGCTCCACATTTGATACGGGCAGGGAAGAGTGACTAGAGTGGCATGTACAAAATTACCGTGTCATGTCAATGTGTGATATGACCTGCCCGCAGATGAATACGTCTCAGTGAACATGCCGAGCTGGGAGCACCCTAATGGATTCAGATACCAGGAAGGCGTCCCCAGCCCAGAGCCAGTGCACTTTCGAGGCAATAAGGCAGCACATGGTTGCTTCCGCAACGGCGGGTGGCACTGCAGCTCTTGCTTTGACAAGCTGGAACAGTTTCAATCGAAGCTAACCAGCTACAGTCACACAGAATACAACACGCCAAAGAATCGGCATCCTGCCACGCTCCTGTATCGCATCACAAATGGACTAGACATGGCCGGGGGCGAGTTGATGCAATGGAGGAGGGCGGAGCCCGCCAACATGACAGCTCCACCCATCGTCCTGGACAACCCTCAGTGCTACACATTCCTGATAAACAGGCGGCAGTGGCTGGTGGATCTGGCTCACAGCATGGCACAGCATGCGCCCAACACCACACGACACTTATAGGCAGCTTCATTGAGTGCGATCTGTACTGCAGCCGTCCATTCTCCAGCTTGCAGGTTTAGGATTTGACGCACAAGCTTCAGTATACAGCTGTGAGCTTGGCAGTGGTTACGACTACAGAGATGTAGTAGTGTATGTAGTTTTACCAACAAGGACTGGGAAGCGGCTCAGGCTGTACATGTCCAGGTCCCCTGTGGCAAGGAACTGCAAATGGCCGGGCATCCCAGGCCCAGTGGACCTGACCTGACCTGACCTGACCTGACCTGACCTGACCTGACCTTCAAGCACTCGAGACCAATCGGGGTCAAGCACGAGCTGAGGGTGAAACAACCAACTAATCAGGTCGCATTGGTGATGTGGCTTACACCGCTTAAGCCGTCAGCCGTTAGGCTGCTAGGCATTGACAACCTGCAGGGCCCCCAGGCCCCCAGCCTCGTGCTAGGAAACAGAACCAAGGAAGACAGGGAGAGTGGCTGAAGTCTGTTAACAGCTTCCAGGCCATGGTGGATGCATGGAACTGAGGCCAGCCTGGAGGCAGAGCACCCTTCAAAGGTCAATCCAGAGAAGAGCCACAGGGAGGGGAAGAATAACAGCTGTCGGATTGAGTCCCTTAAGGTCCTTCTCACCCTTCACCCTGGAGGTCCTGATAGTCAGGCGACCCCAACTAGCAAAAAATGACAGGAAATGATAGGAAACCGACCCCTGGTAATCAAAACGACGCCGCGTCTCAGCCACGTGGTTTCTATTTATGTTTCGCACATCCCTGGATAGAGGACTCTGTCAGCTATGCGGTGCAGCTTGTAACATTAATTACTGTGCACTGTGCTGAGTGCTATGGCGGCTCAAATCTTAACATTCAAATCCATGCCAGTTTTGCTCATGCGGGCCTCGCCGCGACCGACCGCCGCGACCGACGTGGCCCAGTAGCCTCTGCAAACAGTCAGGGACAGTCGCCGCAGTCAAAACAATGCACATGGCACGCCAAACCGATGTAACGACGCCCCTCCACCCATGCTCGGAAGTATACAAGGCTGCTGCATTGCTTGACCGCTACGTGAGTAGTACCTACTCGGTAAGGCCACTCAAGGTGTGTGGGCCATTGCTACGTTACCTTGCTCGACATGTTGGGTCCGATCCCTCCCGCCCGCCCTCCGCTTGCGTGTCGAGCTTGTGTCCAGCTCCGCCCTGACCCCCTGCTGCTCAGCTGGAGGGGTGGGCAGCCCAGGGGAAGCACCAGCACCAGCTGCCTGCTGCTGCCAGGGGGGTGCAGCACGAGGGGGGGGCAGGTCAGGGGCGGCACCAGCACCAGCTGCCAGCACGAGGGGTGCAGGGGGGTGCAGCACGAGGGGGCTGGGCGCCATTGGGGCTGGGAGGGGGTGGGAGGGCGGGGCTGGGGATGGGAGGGGGTGGGAGGGGTTGGGAGGTGGTGGGGCTGGGGCTGGGCGCCATTGGGGCTGGGAGGGGGTGGGAGGGGTTGGGAGGTGGTGGGGCTGGGGCTGGGAGGGGGTGGCCCAGGTGGCTGGGAGGGTGTGCTGGGAGGCTGGGAGGCTGGGAGGCTGGGAGGCTGGGAGGCTGGGAGGCTGGGAGGCTGGGAGGCTGGGAGGCTGGGAGGCTGGGAGGCTGGGAGGCTGGGAGGCTGGGAGGCTGGGAGGGGGTGGTGGTGGGGCTGCCAGGGGGTGGTCCGGTTGGGCTAGTCAGCACTGCAAGGCAAAGTTAGGTCACGCCAAAGTATGTTCCCACAAGCCTACTCAATGAAATGACGTGCTTTCTTCTCCAGCAGCTGTGACGTTGAGTAAGGAACAGAGTTATGTATCGAAAGTCTGGAAAGTCAAAGTGGTCAGCCCACAACATGCCATTTTGTGGCTGAGGGTCCCTTTTCTTGTGGGACTGGCGAGAGAGATACGCACATTTCCCGCGTTTGCAGCAATGTCGATACATAACATGCCCAGCGATAGCCCTCCAACACCGCCTGCACCAACAAGAGGCTCGCGGAGCGAGCAAGGCGGGCTGAAATGTGATTGTACTTCCGGCTGGATGCCAGGCGGAGTTCCCTCATTGGTTGCTGTTAGGAATCACAGATCTTGCATTACAGGAAGGGGCTAAGGAGCAAGTTTAAGAGCAAACTTCAACCTTCACACATGTCAGGTTTCTACCTGCACATACGAAGGTCTGAGGCTGGCTGCCTACAAACACTCATATTCTAACACTCCCACACAGACAGACTTCAGACTTCTACACCTTAGCCTGCCAGACTCATAAAAGTCAACACTTGAAACCAAGACCACAATTAACACAGGTCTCTTGCAAAGCTCCTACTTAGCTCCCACAGAGCTGCCACAGCTTTCACTCAGCTCACACACTGCTCCCACAGAGCTGCAACACCACACTCACAGCCCTCACAGAGCTGTCTCAGGGTCAGCAACCTTCCACAGCACTAACACACTGTACCCACAGCCCTCACAGAGCTGTCTCGGGGGCAACATACTCCCACAGCCCTGCTGCACACTACAGCTACAGAAGGGCATTGGAGAATTTGGCAGACACAATAGACTCCTGGCTGCTCGACACCGCACCTCCCTCCCGCCCCTTGCGCTTGGGGCAGTCCTTTGCCAGGTGCCCTTCCTCCCCGCAAGTCCAGCAGAATTTGGCACGCCCAAAGCCACCACCTGCAATGCCACCTCCACTGCCAGCACCGCCAACACTCATATTCTAACAGTTGCACTACTCACCACTAGAACAATCGGTGCTGAGCAGCTGAGGTGTGTCCGCAACGAGGTGTGATGCAACGATTCAGTGATAGTCGAGGTCGAGGGCATGATTGTGGAGCAGCTGCAGCAGCAAGCTAACCAGCAGTGGGTCAATGACGCTGCCAAGGCCAATGAGCCAAACAAGAACAGGGTGAGAAGGCAATGGTCTGGCCATTGAAAGTGGTTGGAGGACACACACCCAGAGTGCTTCCTAGCTGGAAGGGTGCTGAAAAAGGATCCCTCCGTGTCAGTACATGATGCCTATGAAGGGGTTCAAGGGCTTGAGGAAACTCTGGCCTCACCCTCTAGGGCACTGAAGAAGGCCAGGGTGGCAGCAGGATTACACAGCCATGATGACCCTCGGGGTTATATAACATCGAGGTGGAGCTCTTTCATTCAGTTCCTATATGTTCCCGTGGACAGCGCAATACAGCTCAACTACCTTTACACGACATTTCCCACACGTAACCCTGTTCGACGTTCTAGCCACATTTCGACACCACCGAACCATAGCACAGCAGCGATGCTGGCTGATGCTCGTGCATCAAGCCAGTAGGAAGGGAGCATCCGGTGTATGGCCACATACCATGTGCAACAAACATAGCAATAATCTTAGCATCAGGACCACCGAGCTGTAACCACACTAATGCTAGCCTGCTACTTCACACTGTCGAGCAGGACACACAGCAGGTAGACACCCCTACACAGCTGCCACGCAATGACGCTACTGCCACACGCACTCTGTCATGCCCTGCCCACTGAAACTGCCCGCCAACTGGGGTGATGTGACGCTACTGCTCACATCCCGTGGCGTTGACAGGCCACGCCACATGGTGTAAAAAAGGCGGTGACCCATGCACCACCTGTGTCGCCACATGCTCCTTCCTAACACCACCCCACACCAGCCTTGCAATATCCACTTTGCACAATGCCAGTACCACTCACCTACCACAGCCCCTGCTACAGTCAAAGCCAGCTTGTCCGGTGTCCCCATACCCCTACCCCTCATAGTAGCATTCCCAGTTAGCAGCTGACGACTTGTTAGCATAGCCTATACAGAATAAGCTTAGCTGTGTGGTGTGCGGCGCGACCGCCTGAGGCATTGAGACAGGTTTTGTCCCAGCAGTTCTTCAAAACCCCTCTACAGAACCACTGCAGTGCTGGACTCCAGTCTCTCTGGCTAGGCCAGGCGAGACGTGTCCCATCAAATGAAGCTGATAGGCATCCCACACCCCCATGCTCTGCAGCACAGCCCATGCACTCTGCTGGGGGAGGGCCTATGCCTGCAAGTCCCACGCTACCATAGGGCAGCAGCCACGCTGGCCTGCTGTGCGCGCTTGCGTTGGTGGTGTGGTGCGCTGCGCCCTTTATTGCTGTCATGTTCTATCATACCGTAACTCTGTGTGCACTGCTTGAAACTCTGCCACATGCACAGGCCACACGGCGCAGGCCTGCTGGTGGGCGTCTGAGGGCCTGCAGCCTTGGCCGCCATGGCAGCTGAGTGGGCTGCATGGACAGCAACCACCCTTGTGTACTGAGACTATGCAGGGACGAGCCATGCATAAGCGGCAGAATGCTCCGGCTGCTAGAAGCAGAAGCAGAGGATGAGAGGCAGAGCTGGGCAAGTGGGAGGAGCAGAGGGGAGGAGGGGAGGAGGGTGCATCTCACCTACCCAAACTTCCTGAATCCGTACATCAGACTGAGTTTGCTGCAGGTGCTGCTGGGCCAGCTGCAACTACAGCACCACCACTTCAGTAACCAACACACAGCTTCAAGAAGCACTCAGGGCTTGGCATTCCTGCGCTCCTGACTGCGCCCACCTCCCGCCCCTCGCTCCATTGGGAGCCAAAGGGCTGACGAGCCCTGCACTTGCGCTAGGGGGGTGCTGGCTGGCAGGGTGGCTGGCTGACCCCAGCTTGCGTCATTACGAGGCTGCCAGCAATGGTGGTGTTGAAGGCGGCATTGTCAGGGCCTGCAGCTCTGTGCTGCTCGCTGCTGGCATCTTCGGTGTTTGGGGGGCCAGCACCGGGCTGACCAGCAAACAGGTGCGGCAGGTAGGCAGGTGGGGCTCATTGCAACGAGGTAGGCTACCTGGACGTTTGGGTGGTCCCTGCCTGCGTGCGTTCAGGAGGTAGCAGCCACTAGGTAGCAGACATGCCAGGCATGGCTGGCAGGTTGGACAAGGTTGCCGAGCCAGGCGCCACAGCGGGTAGGCTGGTTGCCATGCTTGCAAGGTAGGTAGGTAGGTAGGGTTGAGCGGCAAGCTGGACAGCGGCATCTGGGCTGGCTGCAGAGCTGTGTTGCGTCACAGACAAGGCGCTGCTGCTTCTGCAACTGGGCGACTGAGCAGCTGTCCCGCCTGAGGGAGTGCGCTGCTGTTATCACTGCCGCGCTTGGCACCACGGTCAGCCAGGGTGGAAACGTACGCAGGCAGGCTGGGGCAGGAGAGGGGGTGTGAGCTGGAGTGCAGGGGGCCGCTGTGGGCTGCCTGGCTCAGGCTGTACATGTCCAGGTCCCCTGTGGCAAGGAACTGCAAATGGCCGGGCATCCCAGGCCCAGTGGAACTGGGCAGGTCAGCCATGTCTGGAAGTGGGCCTGACAACTGCTGATGGTGCTGGTAGTGCTGCAGCATGTCTGTGTTGGGCTGGTGCTGAGCCCTCATACCTTGCAGCTGCTGCCTGAAGTCCTGCTGCTGCGGCTGCACGTGCTGCCCCTGCTGCTGCTGCTGCTGAGCAGTAGGCGCCCTGACAAGGTTCAGTGTCTCCCCACCATCCTGTGCCTGCTGGTCCTGCTGCATTGACTGCAGCATCTGCAATTGCATCAGATCGCTGTCGTGCTGCATAGCCTGTCCATTGAGACCCATGCCAGTGGCTTGCATGGCACTGCTGACCAACAGCCCTGCATCAGACCCAGACCCAGCTTGGTCTGCTGCTGCCTGCTGATTGGGCGAGGCATCCGCCAAACTGGCCACGCTCTTTGTCAAAGCCTCTTGCTGCAGCTGCAGCTGCATGATGGCTTGCTGTAGCTGCTGCTGCTTCAGCTGCAGCAGCTGCGCTTGCTGCTGGCGAAGGTGCCGCTGCAGCAGCTGCTGAGGGTTCATGGATGCAGAGCCAACACCAGAGCTGGTATCCACTGGGGGCTGATGCGGCGACTGCTTGCTGTGGCCCAGCTGCTGCTGCTGCTGCTGCGGGTCAGAGGAAATGCCCACACTCACAGGCCTGCCACTATCCCCTTGCGGCCCACCATTGCCAGCTGACACTTCAGCTTCTCCAGTACCAAGCGCGGTGTTGCTGCTGACCAGCAGCTGGCCGAGTACATGCTGCGGCGTTGACTTGAGCCCCTGCCACTGCTGCTGCAGCAGCCGCTCACCAGACGGCACGTCAGCTCCCTGCAGATGGGTAAGCACATGAGGCTGGCCTGGCATGCTGCCCCCAGCTGCTCCGGCTGCTAAGAGGTCTGAGCTGCTGCCGTCGGCGTGGTGGAGTAGTAGGGCATTCGCAGCAGGGGGGATGACTGAGGGCAGAGGGGGTGAATGAACAGCAGAGGTGTTGACAGCTGTGTTTGCTCCGGCGGCTAGCTCCAGCTGCTGCAGCAGTTGCGAAGACAGGCTCTGCATTTGGATGTTATTGCCCATGACAGCCCTACCAGCAGCATCCCATGGCTGCCAAGGCGGTGCCTGCTGCGATGCCTGCAGGGGCTGGGCGGGGGGCAGCGGCTGTGGACGCATCCCATTCCCTTGCGCGCTGTTTGACAGCATCCTGGTCATCATCTGCTGTCTGTTAGGTGAGGGCAAGCCAGCAGGAGGACATGCCAGGGCCCCAGGGTCGTGTGCCTGACCCATGTTCTGCACCTGTGCCTGAGCACCAGCAGCGTGAGGCAGCTGCCACTGTGACAGGGGTTCTAACTGAGGCTGAAGGCCCTGCTGCAACAGGAGCCGCTGCTGCTGCTGCAACTGCTGCTGCTGCAGCTGCTGTTGCTGCAACTGCTGCTGCTGCAGCTGCTGCTGCTGCTGTAGCTGCTGCAGTTGCTGCAGCTGCTGAGTCAGGAGAGCACTGGAGTTCATCCCCATGAAGCTGCTAGACGCATCGATGGCCGACGCATTGGCGGCTGGCAGGGCTAGCGAGCTGGGCAACAGGCCGGACATTGCCATGCCTAGCATGCTGCCAGGGTCGTTATGCAGCAGTGGGGACAGAAGTGCCTCCCCCATCTCAGGGTGCTGCATGCACAGTACAGCACCGACAGGTGTTGCACGATCTGCTCATGTACAGACAGGTCGAGGACATACAAACTAGGGACATGTTGATGTCAGGGCAGAACAGGCACTGAAAGTATTGAAAGGGCAAGCACCTGGCAAACACAATTCCATCTAGTGGGTGTCTGGTATTGACTCACATGGAACTTGCAGGTAATGCCAAAAGCACACCAGCCCTGCAAGCAAACAAGCGTCCATGTCAGTTCACCACTACAAAGGACAGGTTGACAGCAGACATAGGGTGTGGGCAGAGCCATACCTTCTTGAGGTAGTGCGCACAGATTGGATCAGTATTGCGTAGAGGGTACCCAGCTGAGTTTAGCTGGGGTGGGGGGCAATCAGCAGGATGGAGAAACTTGCAGCGGTCACCATAGGCACATGTCCCAGTCCTCACAAAGAATGTGCAGGTCTGCAGACACGGAAGAATGTCAGACATTGGAATTCGACCAGTTGCTATGCGTGGCTGGTGCTGGGACGACAGCAAAGGTACACTGACTTGTTTAGCGGCCCCTGGGCCAACAAGTCCGTTAAGCTGATGATCAGTCATATCCCGCAAGTCTCGACAGTCGCGGTTACACCAAAGACCTGCAGGCCGCCATGTGCAGCTCACGCTGTGTTCACCAAATCAACCAGCGAAGGCTGATGAGAGTCGCTGGAACAGAGCAAGAACGGTGCTCCGATTAATCACGTAAACCTTACGAGAGCGGTACTCAGCCCCAGCTCGTGCTTTGATAGCTCATACCCTACCAAGCGCACCTTATCAGCGCACCCTCCAAGCTCGGTCCGTAATTAGCAGGCGAATGGTGGGCGACACCGCTGGTGCTACTCGGACTACGACTTGGCTACAACAGCACAGGGAAGGGAAGAGAACGCGAATGGTGGGAAACTATGGGCTTTAAAACAAAAGAGTGGTAGTATGGGAGCCAACGGGCTATTTACTAAGGGCCCGACCAGCACCGCCCTTACTAGGGACTACTATGAGGTATCACTAGGTACCATCAGGGATCACAAGGGAACACTGTGTGGGGGTCTCCAAGCGGCCCCTATCTTTCTTTTTTTCTCTCAAACACCGTCCCGACCAGCTCTGCCCCCTCCCCCTTGCGCCTGCTGCTATTTCAGCAGCTGCGTGGCCTGCGGCTGGCGGCTTCGGTTGGCAGTATCACCTAGTCCTCATGGCTGCAAGCTCAGCCGCGCCCCCTGCGGTTTGCCCACCCCCCCATGGCCCAAGAGATAAAAACTTATCTCTGCACGGATGAGGCCGCCGGTTGGTGTGATGAGCTGGTGATGGCCTGACGTCAGGGCCTCCCAACTCTGATGTTTTGGCATGTAAGACCGTCACATGCGACCGATTGCTCCGGGAGCAGGCCGATGTCTTTAGCCCCGCGCGGCATGGCTTAAACGCGGACTCTAGTTACGGCAGCAACCAGTAGCTGCTTCGATTGTGGTCGGCAGGGTGGTTGGGATCCGCCGGCCACCCTCAAGACATCGCGCAGTGCAGGCGTGTTGTTGGTGCTCTACGCATAGGCGCTGCTGCTAGCCCGCGAGGTGAGGTGCACGCAGCAAGTGCCACCACTCCTGCGCCAGCACATGTTACCCGACGAACATCTGATGATGCAGGAGTTTTCGAGTACACCACAGCACATGTAAACAGCTTTTCCCAACTGCAGCTGCGGCTCAGCTGGAGCAGGTAGGAGTTTGCAGCCAACATTAAATCCAGCCAAAACTCAAAGAGTTGTCTTGTATTTGTGCTGACCGCTGAATCAAAGGCTACCCTACACATATGCACATCTGCAACAATAGAAATAATATTGCTCTCAAAGCTCAGTGAGCCATGGATTGTCAATTGCAGGAACCCAAGCACCATTGACCCTTCCTGCCCACAGTACCTGCCAGCAGCCCACCCTAGCAGGCCCAGCTGCCTACCACCACCTCCCAGCACCTCCTCATTGCCCTTCTGCCTGACATGCCACCCGTCCCAAAACACACGAGAGCAAGCAGAGCCAATGGTGCAAAGACCCAGGCTGGGCATGAGGCAGCCAAGAGCATGGAGCAGCTAACCGCAGCCGTCACTGCTGACCTTCTCAGCTCCCAGCAGCTGTACAGCCAGCTGAGGGAGCGGCACTGCAGCCTGATGGTCTTTGCTGGTCAGCGTGGCCAGCAGTGGGAGTTAGACCTGCTCGGGTGGGTGCAGCAGGTTAAGCAGCTGGAGGAGGCGTTCTTGCAGCAGCTGCAGGCCACACAAGCCCAACTCACTGACACAGCGGCTGCCCTGGAGGCCGCTCAGAAAGACCTGGCAGCTTCACATCTTCACATGTTCATGGGTCACATGGCTAGGCAGCAGGCAAGCAGGAACGTGTGCAAAGTCTAAACTACTTGTGTGCCCATGTGATTGCAGTCTGGCTGAGGCGAGCATTCGCCGTTCACGTGCAGTTGGACGGCTGCACTATCCCTACACACGGCAAGGTTGTGCTCTACCGTGTGACTGCAGCTGTCCGCTGCTTCAGCCCTAGCCTAGCTGCTGCGGCTGGCTCCCCAAGCCCTGCCCTAGCCCCCAGCCCTGCCCCAGCCCCGCCCCAACCCTGCCCCAACCCTGTCCCAGCCCTGCCCCAGCCCTGTCCCAGCCCCGCCCCAGCTGCTGCGGCTGGCTCCCCCAGCCCCGCCCCAGCTCCCATGCCCACTGCGCGCACACCTGAGGTACAGGAGATGCCATCCGGGACCCCCCAACTTGAGGTGAAGGCGCGGGTGGTGGCCGTTAGGAAGTGTCCGGACAGCTCGTCATACCCAGCTGTTCAGCAGTTTGTGGACGTCTGCAGGAAGCAAGGGGTATGGAGGTCTCTAGCCAGCATCACCGTGGACAGCGCAGCTGGCAATATTGGGCGCATCAGCGGGCTGGCTGTCAGCATCAATGCCTTGCGCAGACAGCAGGGCCTGGCCCTCATCATCTTCTGGCCATGTGCCAGCCACCAGATTCACAACGCGTTGCACAAGGCAATGACAACAGCAGCAACAGCAGGGGGGGCGGCGGCAGACACCAAGCGGGCAGCAGTTTCTGCCATTCGACCCAGCCGTCTTTGACCCGTATGGCACGCTGGAGGATTTCCTTGATGACATCCTGGAGCTGGCAGCTGGCCAGCCGTGCAGTCCAGGCCTACGCACACACCTAGTGGAGTTCTTTGGGGCAGCACCCAGCTCAAACCACGCAGTGGAGTCCAGCCTGCAACACACAAAGCACGGCAACAGTGCCAAGCAGGGGCTGGATGCCATGATCGGCAGCATCAACAATAAGCTCGACCCTGGGGCACTCGCCAACATCGACTTGGCAGACTTTGAGGCTCGACTCCTCACGCTCCGCAAGCAAAAGCGTGACAAGGAGACAACCTCAGCAGACGACAACCGGGAGGCCAAGGCAGCACGCAAGGCGGAGGAGTCAGCGTGCATGGTAGACGGGAACGCCAAGATGGTGTTGAACGTGCCCACCCAGGCCCCCCTGCAGCAGCTGCAGCAGGCATTCCAGCAACACGCACGGGGTGCAGACTACAGCAATACCTCAGCCAAGGAGGCAACCCGGTTCACACGCGAGCAGCTCAGGGCCTATCTCCTTTACCACAAGGTGCCGCCCGGGGATCAGCCAGTTGGCAACACCCTAGTGGCAGGCTGGCAGAAGGCCGTGCAGAAGCACATTGCTGAGCGTGGCAGCCCCACCGGGCATGGGGTGTTGCCATAGGGCTCTGCTTTGTTGCCATGGGCGTGTAGCTAATGGACAAGAGACCAGGCCTAGCTATAGAGTGTACAGATCTTGGCCTGCCATGGGGTGCTAGTATGGGGCTTTGTTGTGACCATAAGGCAAGAGTTGCAGCTGCTACTACCACATCTGCGATGGGTGCTTGCAGTCCTACTAGATGTTTGCCTTTAGATACTTGTTGCTCATCTACTGTACCCAGCCAGTGGGGTATGCACGTTGTGGCATGCACCTACGGCATGGATTGATGCTAAAGTAAAAACTGCTGTTCGTTAACAAACTCTAGTGCCAGGGGCCTTTGCTATGGAGTGTAGAGGCCTAGGGAGTGTAGAGGCCTAGGGAGTGCAGCAAGTCATGGCACCGTGGACCGAAGCACATGTCTCGGTGGTGATGTCCCAAAACGATGTAGCGACACAACGAAGGCTTCGCACCTACGCATATGCTCTAGCTACAACGAACAAAGCACATAACCAGGGGAACGAGCAGAAAAGGCTCAAGTATGAAGAGTCCCGCGGTCAGTTTGACTATCAGGCCACATAGTCTACTGTAACAAGAAGTGAAGGGTGCACCTAGTGTCTTGATGAACCGCTACAGCATACAACCACTCCGTCTCTCGCTTGAAAGCGCGAGCGACACAAATGACAAGTGAAAGGTAATAGATGTTAATAAATATGCGGCTGTTCTAGACGCAGCATCAGCAGTGGTGTGGGTGCGTTAAAGAAGCATTCCAGCATCTTAGGTTTCAAACTCGCGATTTCGGCCATCGCAACACAAAGCGCGACTGCACACATACTTGCGTTTGCTTCATAACGGCGTCATTAAGAAGGTCGAGGGTGGAGGAGGCGTGCATGGTGATATCTGCCCACAAAACATAGGCCGGGTTCACGCCTAAGCAGTGCATCATGTACATAGTCATGGACGCTCAGGACAGCCGTTCCATGTAGCCAAGCGAGCCCTCTACATACTGATGTGCTTCGTTGATCAATCCGCAAACTGTACGAGAAATAAACCGCGTGAAACGGACACACCCCCTTTTCAAGGGGGTTGGGAGGCCCTGACCTGACGAGTGGCTGGCCCCTAACCGGCGTCGTGTTCTGGAGCGTCGCAGACAATCATAGCGACTGCTATAGTCAGCCTGGACCCAGCGCGGCGTGAACGGCGCATCCGGACTGGACATGGAGGGCTGCCTGTACCCTGCTGCCCGGTGCCTTGGGCAGCCGTTCGTTTACCAGCTTTACCTTCTGCTCGTACACCCAGCCTAGTCAGCCCAGCTGTCCCCCAGCCTTGTTAGTCCAGCTGCAACTTTTCAGCCCAGGGACAACGGCATGTCACGAGGCAACCCATACATTCACGGGCTCCCAAATGCATGTTACAAATCTATCTGCCATAACTCGTTACGGCATGCAACGACCCACCATCCCCGCCCCCCCTCCACCCTTCAACGCAGGAGCCCACCTCATTGAGCCTGCCCACCCCCTCCCATCCCACCCCATCCCAGCCCACCCCACCCCTCGGCAGTTGCACGTGGTAGCCAAGTACCTGAGAGCAGCGCGCCAGCACCTGGCAGCACCTCGCGGGAAACAGCGGCGGCCCGGTGGCACAGCCCACAACATGGCCCACGGGGCGGGGCGGGGCGGGGCGTCGACACATCAATAGATTAATGCAAAGCTACAGCCGTCCTACTAAAGAAAGATTAAAGAAAGACTACACTCTCGCCATCGGGCGTGCATCAAGGGAGGAGAGTAGGCTCGGGGTCAAGGGGCCCCTTGCTACCCTCCCACCAAGGCTAGCCGTCCTACTACTAGGGGTCGATCCCTGTCGGTTGGGGGCGTCCATGTCCACAATGTGCGGCCCGAGTAAGAATACTAAAGTTACATAGGGGACACCAAGTGGACGGGTGGCGCACATGTCCACGCGGCCATTGCGAGAAGAATGAAGAATTGACTAAGCTGACAGTTGAGCACAACTCCATGACGGCGCATCCATTAGCATTACGAAATAGCAGCTTGCGGGCCGTCTGCAGCATTCTCAAAATCAAAGTCGTCGTCCATGATTACTGCTTTGCCTGCACAGAAAACAGCATACACACATCAGGGGCCGAGAGACTTTGGGACAGAGCAAGCACAGGTGTAGTTGAGCAAGACACATGCCATTATGTGTGCATGTGCAAAAGGACACCAAAGTGTTGTGTCTGCCTCACAGTGTATATGCAAGCAGGTGGCTATGCTTGTAGCCACCCTAAAAGCAGCACACTCCAACTGCCCACCTGACTTCTTCTTTGGCAGCGCTTCGGAGGGGCTCTTCACTGCCTGCTTCTTCAACTTTTTGCGTTGTTGCCGAGCTGCATGGGGGTTGAACATGCCTGGCTCGCTGTAAAGCACCGCTGCCTGGCCAGCCTCCTTCCCGCCTGCTGCAGCAGCTGCTGCAGCGGTAGCCAGGATGCCCTTGGTCTTTTTGCTAGGAGCCCCGTACTCATCAGCTGTGGCTTCGCCACCCTGCTCCACACCTCGGGTGGAAGGCCCTTCCCCCTCATCCATGTCGCTGCCACCTTCATCGCCGCCTTCCTCACTGTCCTCGCTGCCAGCAGTGGAGGGGGGAGCACTAGGGCCATCTTCCATCATCATCGCGGCTGTGTCCACCTTGGCTTCGCCTGCAGCACAAAGCAGCTAGGCTCAGGCTAAGGCAAACGTATGTTCGTCATATTCGCAAGGCCGATGCATGCTCCGGCGCTGAAGTGCCACATCGACTGTGACACATAACTCCCAGCGTCCGTACGGCGCCCACGCACCAGCCGTGGATGTTTCAAAAAATGATGGTGCGCCGGAGGCGTCCATGCTTGGAAGATGTGCGATGACCGCGCTCTGCTCTGCCGCGAACACCTCATCAGCGTTGAACTCTTTTGACCAGGTGTTGACCACCTCGGCGCTCTGCCACTCCGTGTTCCCGCGGGAGGGCGGCAGCGTAAAGTAAGGAATGCGACCATCGTTCCAATCCTACGGGAGCACCGTGTGGCAGGAAACAATAGGAGCAGTCACTAGCATGAAGATTTCACAGTGTTACGCCCCCGCACCATGCGCCCACCTGCAGCACAATGCGTGCGGCCGCCGCCATGTTTGGAACACCTCCCTTGCGTAGTTTGCCCCGGGATCCGGCCACCGCCGCCAGGAACTCATCGACATCTTTGAATGCTGGCGTCTTGTACAACGCCATCAGCTGCTTTGCTGGCACCCGCTTAAGGATTTCCCCCACCGGTAGCACTGCAAGAGCAGCAACACTCTTGGGTCGTCCAGCAGCAGGGGCAGGGGCAGGGGCCATACGAGAAGGTCAGGGACAGGAGCGGTAGCAGATCAACTCAAGGCCTTGCTCAAGCACATGCACATGTGCACATATGGACCTGCACTTGAAGCGCCACCTGGAGGTTTTCCCAGCTTTATATTCGTCAGACGGTTTCTTTTCTACTGAACATATGAAGGTGTGCTTGCACTGCACCTGGGTCAGTCAGCTTCTCTATCTTGAGTGCGTTGCGCAGGGCAGCTGCGGCTGCATCTTCAGCGTCTGCAAAGACGACGCCCGGGGAGTCCAGCAGCTTTATGTTCTTGTCTAGGTGCACCTCCTGCACGCTCTTGGTCACCCCCGGAGTATTGCCCACCTGGAAGGGTCAGGAGCAGGGCAGGGGTACGAGCGTCAGGGGCCCAAGAGGCAGGGCAGGGGCTCAAGAGCAAGGGCTTGAGGGTCAGGGGGCTGAGGCGGCAGGGGCTGAGAAGCAGGCTGGAGACTAAAATATGGTCACATGCAAGAGCCTAAGAAGCAGGTGCATAAAGGGCAGCAGCCGGGGCAGGGGTAGGGGCGTAGGGTACAGAGGTGTTCCTTGTCCGTAGGCAGTGCAAAGGAGGGGCTGCAGCGAGGTGGTTGAGAGGGAAACAGAGGTGCAAGCAGGGGTTGGTGGTGCTGCAAGTGCACTGCCAGACACGGCCATGCCAACAGGCAGGCATGGTAGGTATGTGCGTGGTGGGAGTGACAAAGGCTTGGTGGGAGGGCAACCCAGGGGCCTGCATCCCTTGTTCCTGCCTACTCTGCCCGCTCCCTAGCCCACAAGCACCCTTCAGCTGGCTGTGCGCCTTTTGCGGATCCCTGACCTTGCAATGCAGAACCACTGATGGCTGGCACACGCTTCAGAAGTGCATGTCACGCACAGAAACATGACTCGGCACATGTCACTGCCGACTCCAGCCACAGGTCTGAAGGGCTGTGGATGACAGCCCCACCACAGCACTGATGGACCTACCCCAAGTCATGAAGGCTGCTGATCCAGCCACTGAGTATAGCCTGCTGCCCCTGCACCACGGCATCCTGATCTACCAGTTCGGTATCTTCCCTATCACCCCCACCACAGTGCCACACCCCCATACCTGAGCTACTCTCGCACGCTTCAGGGAGTTGATGAGGGAGGACTTGCCCACGTTGGGCAGGCCCACTACGCCCACCGTGATCGCTGTCTTCAGGCCGGCATTGCGGCAGTAATTCTTCAGCAAAGCCAGCAGGGTGTCTGCACCGAGGCAGCCGGACGTCTGCAGCCAGGCAGGAAAGGGGTTGGGGCTGGGTCCAGTCCCTAAGCTTGCATCACCGTGATGGTCATGGTCAAGGAGCTGCCATAGTGAGTCTAGCCCTGCGTCTGTGGTGGTGCAGGCTTTACATGCATGTCATGACCACACTCTCTGCCAGCATGGCCATCCAGATGAAGCCTGGTGTTCTTCAACAGCAGCAGCGTATGCCGCACCCTGGCAAGCGCCATGCTATGTGGTGCTAGGTAGGTGCACTGCACCCCTAAGCACTGTGAGAACTGTTCAAACTGCTGAAACAGTGCAACAGTGCACTCTGTGGAAGCGGATGTGATGTGATGATGGTGATGACTCTACATAGTGCCAAGCTAAGAGGTCCACTGGATCCTCACATACCAAGTGGCCCTCTACCCCTGATCTGACCTTGGCCTTGACCTTGGCTTCTGCCCTGCCCCTGCCCCTGACCTTGGCTTCTGCCCTGCCCCTGCCCCTGCCCTCACAGCTCAGCCCAGGCCCTGACTCCGTCCCTTGTCGTGTCGTGACCTACATTGCGGACTACATTGACAGGTGTGCGAAAAACTCTTTCACATTGCCCTTGTCTGCAGGAAACGTGTGGCTGGGATGTCAAGGGAGTCGCCGCCAGCTCACCCACCTGTAGGCCGCCAGTAGTGTTCTTTGCTGTTGGCATCTTGGCTTGCTTCAGGCCCTGGCCCTGCTGCTGGGTGGAGCACTTGAACGCCACACAGGGCAGCTCCTCCCGGAAATACTTCAACCATTGCTCACCCACTTCCCGAGGCACCAGGTCTGCAGGGCAGCATGGCCAGGCAGAAACGATGCTGGACAGCAGGGGCGGGGCAGGGCAGGGCAGGGCAGGGCAGGGCAGGGCAGGGCAGGGCAGGGCAGGGCAGGGCAGGGCAGGGCAGGGCAGGGCAGGGCAGGGCAGGGCAGGGCAGGGTGGCTGGGGGGTGAGGTGGGCCCACCTAAGAAGGGCGGCGCAGTCAAAGAAGAGATGGGTGATGCAGCAGCTTGGTCCAGTGCAACAGGGTCAGGATGAATCAGCTAAACACAGCCACCAGTATCATTGCAAGTATGGGATGCTGAAGCTGCCAGCAGCCTACAAGGCCGTGAGCCTCCTGCCTGCTGCCATCAGCCCTCCTATAAGCCCAGTGACGATGCTACTGACACCGGTCTCTGTCCATGCCAGCTCGAGTGCCTGACTGGAGGCACCCACCCATTTTGTTGAGCAGGAGGATGATGCGCTTGTTTGGGGATGTAGAGCGCACATACCGCTCCACATCTACGCAGCGACAGGCGATGGGGTCACGTGCGTCCAGCACCTGCGTCCCCCCAGGCCCAGGCACACAGTCACTGCTGGGTGGTGCTTTAGGCAGAGGGTGTGGCCAGCCCTACCTGGTTTGCTAATGTCTGGGTTTTGATACATGCTGCGGCTGCCTAGGAACTGCTAGGAGCGCCATGACCATTTTGACAGTTCAGTAGCCGCTAGGCACTCATGTCCATCAGGGCTGGAAGATCCTGAGGTTGCTTCGACAAAGTGAGGTCGGAAGATAGGGTGTCGAGGGTGGAGGAGGATGGGGGCAGGGGGTGGGGTGGACTGCAATCGCGTGCCCCAGCTGGGGTTGGCATAGCCTAATCTCCTGGGTGCCCCTGACCCTGAGGTGGTAGTGCTGTGGGTGCGGTGAGGTGCGGGTGTGAGGTGTTAAGGCATGTGGGTGCACCTGACTGTGAGATGCAGGGCGGAGCAAGTGTGAAGGTGCGGGTGCAGGTGTGAGATGTGAGCTCCTGAGTCTTGGACGTAGGGCCTAGGTCACCAAACCTTCACCACCCTGGGTGCTGCAGTGCCTTGCGTGGTACAGTGCAGTTGCTACTCAGCCATCCTGTGACTGCTATTGCTGCTGCTGCTGCTGCTGTCCCTGACCCTGCCACTGGTGCTGCCACTGGTGCTGCCCCTGAACCTAAGCACCATGCAGTTTTCAGTGACAAACTAGACATTTCAGGCTGAAGCTTAGCGCCAGAGCAGTTGCTTGGCACCAGGGCAGTGGCCCAGCAGTGGCTTAGCACAAGAGGAGGCAGACCTGGATAATGACATCAGACAGGCCGACCACACGCCTGAACTCTTTGTAGTACGCCTTGCGGCTGTTGTCTGCAGCCATCAGCATTGCATGCAGCTCAGGCAGCAATCGACAGGGACAGACAGAAAGCTTGGATTCATCGCCCGCTGTTTAAGTGCTCAGCCATTAATGCAGTGCAGGAGGAGCATCGGATAGCAGAGGATCATGTAGGAGATGCCCTGGCTTCCAGGTCTACAGCCCCCTATCTGCTCCACATCAACCTGCAGGCCAGCTGATGGCGCTGAGTCTGCAGGATGATGCTGAGCCAGCCTGGCCAGTGAGTGCTCAGTGCCTCCGGTGCCTGATGGAGGGCTGGACTGGCTATGAGGCGGGAGGAAGGCTGAAGAAGGGCTGTCTCCAGGGATGTCCAGGGCAGCAAGGAGTTTGCGGTGTCTGGGCAGGCTGACTGGGCAGGCTGTCTCTAGGGATGCTCCAGTACAAAAGTTTAGGAGATACTAGGGCCTTGTGCATAGGCTGTGCCACCCCTGCCGGCCTGCGCTGCAAGTGCTCCAGGCTCTAGGTCACATGTTCACCATCCTAAGGCCTGCAGGGCACCTTGTCTGCATGGGAAGCAGCATGCATGTGCAGGGTCATGTTAACATGAGCCGCATATGCCCAGCCATGTGCATCTGGCCTGCATACCCTGCTGCACCAATGCATTGCCTGTTCTGATGCCTGGGCTGAGTAAATGCCACCTGCACTGTACCACGGAGCAGAACCCATGACACACATAGCCCAGGGTGCTGACACGCCTGAGTCCACAAACCAGGCACCTGTGTCCCTGCCTGCCTCAAGGTACCTATACCATGTACCATAACCTCCCGCTGATTGCTACTGCTGCTGGTGCCTTTGCCGTTGATGCCTTTAGCACTGCTGGCTGAACCATGTGCTGCGCCAATCCTCACCTGTGTCAGACTGGAACTCAGCTGTGATGCGGGCGCGCTTGCGGGTTTCAAAGTCACCCTCCTTTGCCTGTGCCCGTGCGGCAAAGGCGGCCATGGCTTCCTCTCCCTCCCCGCCTCCTGCCTCCTCACCAGCTGTCAGACCCTGCGTGTGTGCAGCGACCAAGGTGGGTGGTCGGATATGGGCTAAGCATCGCAGTTCAGGGCATAGCGTGATGACATGATACAAGAAGACAAGCACAATGGCACGACAAATCACAACCGAGCATGCAATACCTGGACAGACAATGAAATGCAGCATGGAGTGTTTCTGTGTGCAGGACACATGGCAATGTGGCTCAGGGAATACAAACTGTTGATTGATCAGGGTTATCACATTTTTCATTGTCATCACTGCCACACCATGCAACATGTGCTGCTGCCACTGCCAGCAAGGGTTTACCTTCTCCCAACCATTACACGCCCATGCTTTGCACATGCGCATACACGGCAAAAACAAGCAAGGAGGGTACAATGCACAACAAAGGGTAGCCAAGCGTACCATGCGCCGGGCTTTGCGCTCCTCCTTTTTTCTTTTCTCCGCTGCAAGAATGTTGGCGCGCTGCCAGGCAAAGTCCTTGATAAGCTCCTCCTTGAACGGCCATTGACCAGGCAGCCCCGGGTCCTTGGGCTCCTTGGGCTTGATGCCTTTCTTTTTAAGCTCCTTCAGCTCCTTCTTCTTCTTGCGATGGTGGTCCTTGACCTTGCGGATGACCTTATATTTCTGTTTAAGGCTCATACGCTTGCTCTTGCTCTTGGTGCTTTTCTTCGGCATGGCTGCAGCTGTTGATTACTGCAGGCAGTATTGGGAACGGCGGCTTGTGCGGAGCCGGCGGCCACGTATCGGTTATGTCGTTGCGGCAACAAGAAATTCACACAACGCAGCGTCTCTTGAAAAGGCTGAAGTACCAAGGGTAGGACGGAGTTGTACGGCGAGCACGATGTAATATTGTGTTAGGAGCCCTATTACCAAGTTTTTAGAATCACGGCCCTATTCGCGGCAGTTAAGTCTCCCGGTCACACACAGCCCTTTCCTGTTGAGCAGCACCTGAGAGGGATACCACCTCCAAACGGCTTCCCTTGCGCCGTGTAGCCCCGCGTTGCTGTTGGTGCCAAAAAGGCTGGTCCGCCTGCTTCGCGGCTCGCAACCTGTACCCACATCAGCCACAGGTAAAGCAAGCATTGTGGTGCAAGCTTAGCAACATCAGTCGATGGCATCGCAGCCTAGCAGCAGCGGTTGCAGCGGTTATGGGTGGCTTGCACGCTGTCTGGGCATCCGTGCTTAGGTCAGGACCGTGCTCAGGGTAGGCCCGTGGCACCAATCCGCCCCGGATTTGATACTCCAGCTCCCAGGACAGGCCGATAATGTCGTGACCAGTCTCGCGCGAACACTACAACGCAGCGTGTTACAAAGCAGAAGTCAAACGAGCACCAGCCAGAGCAGGAACAGGAGGAGCTACGGGAACAGCAGGAGGAGCAGCAACAAACGCGACAGCATGACCGCCAGCAGAGGCAGGGAGTAGTGTTTGGGGAGGCGAGAGCAACAACATGAGCCTGCTGAAATTGTGCAGGTGGCGATGGCTGGCTAGAGCAACATTGGCGAGAAGCGTCTGGAGGAGCTGAAGAAAGAATGCATAGCTTCATCCAAAAGGGTCAGCAAGTAGCAGGTGCTGCTGCACCCACTGGCACACAACCTCAGGGTCAGCAAGCAACAGCTACAGGGATGGTATAAGGAAGGTATAGGGAAGGTGCAACAACAGGTTGTCAGCTTAGGGTGCAGCAGGGTGAGTGCCCCACCCCTTTTCAGCCCTGCCCCACCCCCTCACAACCCTGCCCCACCCCATCCCAGCCCTGCCCCACCCCATCCCAGCCTTGCGTTGCCCCTCCCCTCCCTGCCCAGCCCCAGCCCCACCCCACCCCCTCCCAGCCTTGCGTTGCCCCTCCCAGCCCTGCCCAGCCCTGCCCCACCCCCTCCCAGCCCTGCCACACCCCCTCCCAGCCCTGCCCCACCCCCTCCCAGCCCTACCCCAACGAATCGAGTGCGAATCGGGCCGAATAGTGTGAATTATCAAGTATCTAGCAGGTATGTCCGTTGCAACGAACTTGACGCTTGTGCTAGCCGGGGGTGCTATACTTGCTCCATTTGCTCTCAACCGCTGCACTTTTTGGTCGTTTACAAAACTGGCTAGCGCGATGCGCGGTCTGACCCCATACGGTTCGCTTGCACACCTGTAGCTGCTTGGAGAGCGTCTCAGCAACGCAAATGGACGACCCGTGGTGACCCAACCGCCGGAACCAACAATCGAGCATTTCAGGTTTGGTGTACCCCTGCGCTATTACATTGAGCAAATTTGATATGGTTCAGCGGTTGGATCGGGAGATTAGGCACTCGTTGCTGGAGCAGGCTAATGCCCTGGCAGCCCTCAGTGCTTGCTGCAGAACATTGCACAGTATGCTCCCCACCACCTCTTAGTCCTGAGCTACATGCTGATGAGCGACAAGGCCCTTACAATCAGCCTTCTAATGGGATATCATGGTACGGGGCATTGTTTGTAGCAGAACACGGTGGCGCATTGGCTTTACATTCTTGATATCAGCAAGTCACGCCGAAAGTCCCGAGTAGAGCCAAGCCTAACGCCTGACGGCTTCAGCGGTGTAAGCCACATCATTAATAACAAACTGAACCTACATTGTCATCCAACCCAAGACATCCTGTTACGCCTCATAGCCTGCCCACCTGGCAGGTTATTGAGTGCACAGCTCAGCACCAGGCAGGAGGCAAAAGCACCGTCAAGAGGGGGTGCGGTGGGGGCTGGCTAGGTGGCAGCAGGCTGCTGCTGCTGCTGAGTGCTGACGTGCCATTACTTCTAGGGCCGAGGGGGCTGTTGCGAGGAGGTGCAGTGCTGCTGGCTGCTTGCCATGACACAATGCAGTAAAGGGAAGTGGCGTCAGTGGCATGTGCATGAGTGCATGGACACATGGAATAATACTGCATGCTGTTGCTGCTGGTCAGGCAAGGACGCCAGCCAGGCCTTGTAAACCAGGCGACTGGAGGAAAGTGCTGCCACTGTTGGTGTTTGTGTGCGCAGAGGGGCTCGCTGCACAAAACCCCTGAGTGCCCTGAACCTCATCACACTGTCCAGCTGCCCAGGCTTGGGCACGCTGTTGCAATGATGTGTTGCCACATGGCCTGTTGCGGTGATGATGTTGGCTGCAGTGATGCAATGCTGTTGCAGTGATATCTGTCACACACTGATGTCATGTACTGTCAAACACTACTGTGTCTAGGTCACACACACTACTGTGCCTAGGTCACACACACTACTGTGCCTAGGTCACACACACTACTGTGCCTAGGTCACACACACTACTGTGCCTAGGTCACACACACTACTGTGCCTAGTGCGGAGGGTGTTATTGGCCTGCTGGACCTGACATGCAAGGGACACACGTGCCTTGTGCCTTGCGACCATGCCTTGTGCCAATCATGCTGACTGCAGAGTAGTGTAGCCTAGGATTTACGCCCAGCAGCCTACGGCCTGACTTGTAAGAGTGTAAGAATTTGTTTGACCGACTTGTAACGCAGAGTAAGCTGTCTGGAGTACAGCTGTTGGTCTGCGGTAGTGGAAGTGTCAGCCCACCGCACCCTTGCCTTCATGTCAGCCTTGTATGGCTGCTTGGCCTTGCCCATGGGCAAGTGGAGTGGCCTGCAGCAGCTGCATGACCTGCACTGCCAGCTCCAGCAGGCGCTCGTCACTGCCTGGTGGACCCATGAAGCCCAGGCCAATTGGCAGGCCAGCCACACTGGTGAAGGGCAGGGTGACCTGGGATCCGTAAGGGGCACATGAGGGGCACGCAGGCGTGGAGGGGGAGGGTGGGTGAGGCCATGGGGTGTATAGAATGAGGGTGAGTGTCAGGTCAGACAAGCAAGGAGGACCAAAAGTGAACAGGTCTGCATCTGACCTGGGAGACTTCTCGCTTTCCATGCATGGGCCCGTGAGTGGGTCCATGCATGGAAAGAGAGAGGAGTGGAGCATGCAGGCGTGGAAAGGGAGGCTGAGTGAGCCCATGGCAGCCCTGGCACTGACATAGGTTTTGTAAGGCATGGCTTGCATAGCTGTATTGCATGTCCAATGCTCTTCCACGCTGTGGTGCACAATCACATGACGCATAAACGACGCATAGGTGCTGCTGCCGCTTGTCTGATGTAAAAGGGGTAGCATGCATTCATGCAGAAGCTCCCTTTTCTCCCACATTCAGCAGCAGGCGCTGGCAGGCAGGCGGTGGCAGCAGGCAGTGGGGCCCAGGAGCAGCAGGCAGTGTCAGGCAGTGGCTGTGCCAGGCAAACAGTGTCAGGCAGTGGCTGTGCCAGGCAAACAGTGTCAGGCAGTGGCTGTGCCAGGCAAACAGTGTCAGGCAGTGGCTGTGCCAGGCAAACAGTGTCAGGCAGTGGCTGTGCCAGGCAAACAGTGTCAGGCAGTGGCTGTGCCAGGCAAACAGTGTCAGGCAGTGGCTGTGCCAGGCAAACAGTGTCAGGCAGTGGCTGTGCCAGGCAAACAGTGTCAGGCAGTGGCAGTTGTAGGCAGGCCTGAGGAAGCTTCACCTGGGGTGCGCCACACAGGGATGCGATGCTGGTGAGGCTGAGGATGCGGCGCCGCCAGTCATCCAGCTCTTCGGCCGGGGTATTGCAGCGTGGTGCAGGCCCCGGGGCAGATGGCAGCATCAGCACCCCATCCTTGCCTGACAGGGGCAGGGCAGCGTTGGGGCCAGGGGCGGGGCAGGGCAGTCTTGGAGCCAGGGGAAGGGTAGGGCAGGGGCGGGCCAGACGCAGGGTAGGGAAGAGCAAGGTTGGGGCCAGGGGCAGGACTGGGCGGGGGTGGGGCCAGGGGCAGGGTGGGGCAGGGTTGGGGCATGTAAGGGCAAGATAAAGATGAGAATTGAAGTGGTCAGTGCTCAGTTGTCGCAGTGCTCAATGCCACAGGGGTTTACAACAGCCTGTGGCTTACATATAGAGCTTGACCAATTGACTGCAATGCATGAGGGCTTGCGCATCGTCACCATTACCACCTCTACCACCACCACCACCATCGTCAGCACCCTCATGGAACATTCGCAGTGGACACACCCGATGCCACCCTCCTCCCTTGACGCACGCCACTAAGGGCATTCATTCTCACTCTCTCTTCATCATCAGCGCAGGGCAGCTGATATGATGGGGTTGTATAAGTGGCCAGGAACTTAGCCAGGGAGCCACCCTACTCACCCAACAGCTTCAAAACAGATCGCTGGATCAGGCGGCGCTTGACACAGCTTGCTCGCCACTCCTGTGAGTGACCCACGCATGGACCTAGATCAGGCGCAGTCAGACCCACACCTGCCTGCCTGCTACAGCTGTGCTGCCGCTGCTGCCGCTGCTGCCGCTGCTGCCGCTGCTGTCATGGACATACAGCAGGCCATACCCAGCCCACCCCACACCACCCTGCCGTACCGACCCACCTCCTGGGACACGTTGGCCGCCATCTCCATCCTCTCCTTGATGCCAGGGCCCAGCAGGTGACCCTCCTTCACCCATGCCCCGTTGGCTTGCCATGCTTCCCAGGCCTGCGAGCCAGCCAGGACCCAGCACCAGGGATCGCACAGTTGATTGTCTGTCTCATGCCAACCCAATTGTTGTGTTCTTCGCATGCAGTTCCAGCCAATATTCACTTCCGGCCACTGCCAAGGTTGCCCGAGTAAGGCGTGCCCCATAGCCAGCCTGGAGCCTGCCCACCTGGCAGGTTGTTGAGCACACAGCTCAGCACCAGGCAGGAGGGCAAGAGCATCGTCGAGAGGGGGTGCGGTGGGGGCTGGATAGGTGGCAGGAGGCTGCTGCTGCTGCTGAGTGCTAACTCGTCATTGCTTCTGGGGCCCAGGGGGGTCCTGTTGAGTGGAGGTGCAGTGCTGCTGGCAAATGCCATGACACAATGCATATTTTGGCCAATGATGATCATAGTACCTGACCGGAGTGGGCAGTAAAGGAAATTGGCGCCAGTGGCATGTGGACGAGTGCGTGGAAACATGGGATGTTCCTGCATGCTGCTGCAGCTGCCCAGGTATGGACGCTAGATAAGGCAAGCGGTCCCTGATGGTCTCTAGACTACATGCCTAACAGGGCAGTGATGCCCCCACGATGACCCAAGACCCTGGACCCTGGCCCTTTGAAAGGGCCCTTTGGAGGTGCGAGAGTGAGTGACATCACCTCCTGGGTATAAATAGGTTTCAGCAGGTGTGAGCTGATATGAGCCTAGTGGAAGAGGTGTTGCCTGTGACATGCCTGTGACATGCCTGTGACATGCCTGTGACATGCCTAACCATGTGCCACCATGTCAGCCACCCTGTGTGTGCCTTGTGTGCATGACCGCAGTTGGAGGAGGAGATGGCGGAGGTGTCCATGGAGCGCCATGGGCGTGCCAAGCAGCTGGTGGTGTTCTTTGGAGCAGCTAGCATTGACACCCGAGGAGGACCAGCCGGGTCAGCTCAGCAGTGAACGGCCAGCAGCCCTGTGAGAGCCGGCTGAGCAAGCGCAGGCCCAGCAGGCCTGCAGATTGGAAGCCCCCAGCAGGGCAGGTGGGACACCGCCTGCTGCGCCCAGCCTGGAGCCAGCGGCGTGACCTGCCGGTGCGGGGCATGATGTGGTGCCCGGTAGTGCCCCCCCGTAAGCCCCCACAGCCCCCTCGCAGCAGCCAGGCAGCCCCACAGCCAGCAGCCTCAGAGCCTGGACCCAGCACTCCCCTGCCAGCCAAGCGCAGCAAGCGCACCAAGGCTGAGCCAGAGGCAGCTGAGCCCACAAAGGGCAAGGGCAAGGATGCTAAAGCCAAGCCAGCACCGCAGCCAGGCAGGTGGCTGGACAGGGACTGCAACGCAGCATTGAACATGCAGCGCATTGGGGAGAGCAAGTGGCGGCCACTGGAGCTGTGCTACTGGCCAGACCAGGGAGCGCTGTCAGCCAAGGGCAAGGAGTACCCTGGCCTGGGGTACAAGCGAGTGCGAGACAAGCCACCGCGAGACAAGGCCCAGCCTGCTGCGGCACAGTAGTGTGCGGCCCCCCCTTTGTTGAGCTGTCATCAGCTTTCAATTAGTGCATGTCTTGTCATGCCAACTCTACACAATAGCCCTCGTGGTCAGGCAATAGTGTAGGTGGTAGGCGACCATGACCATGTGTATGCCATGTCTTTGCCATGTCTTTGCCATGTCTTTGCCATGAGCATGCCATGTGCATGGGAACCCCACACAGACAAAACACTGTTGTAGTGGTCCACAATTAGTGTTTAGTTGCAATGAAGGCTCAAGGCTGAGGGCCAAGGTGCTGGGTAAGGCAAGGCAGGAGCTGGAAGTGGCCGGATTTAGGTAGAGTTAGTTTCTAAACACCTTATTTGGGGGGTATGTCAGATATTGGGCCGTATTGTGACAAGCCTGTGGAGCCCAGGCATGAGTCTGCTATAGGGCGGATGGGAGGGGAGCACAGCGGGGGAGGGAGGGAGGGCGGGAGGGAGGGAGCCCACCTGGCACACCCGGAATACCTCAGCCCAGCTCCTCAGTTCACCCAAGCCAGCCTCCTGCAGCTCTGGGCAGCTTCCAGCCACCTCCACCTCCTCAGGTGGAGACCCCAGGACAGCAGCTAGAGACGCCGTCAGGGGCGCCAGCCGCTGTTGGAGCGCGGCGGCGGTGGCGGGCAGGGCTTGGGCAAATGCGTCGCGGCCCACCAGCCAGCGGACCAGGCGGGGGCTTGAGCCAAGGGCGGCTGTGGCAAGGAGGGCGGGGTGCCCATGATAAGCTGATGAGGGGGAAAGATGGTGGTAGTGGTAATGGTGCTCCATGTTTCCTTATATCAGGTTAAACTATTAGCATAGCCCCCTTGTAGTTGTCTGTAGGTGCAGGTGGGTAATCTTAAGGCCCTACCTAACTGACAGTCAGACAAAACTTGTTCAACATGGAACAACATGTAGGACTGTGGGTAATGTCACTCAGCTACTACAAACAAGTTGTAGCATCCTCGGTCGCTCCCTTGATGACTGCCAACCCCACATCGATGGCACATTCCTCCTAGACCACTGGGCACCTCATCAAAACAGCTTAAATGCTTTGTACGTCTAATAGCCTATGCAAACTACAAGGGCCTATGCATTGTTGCGGGCCCGTCCATTAATACCCCGCCGGTACTCTGCAGCCCGATGCAACCGCTGCCTGGCCTTGGGCAGCCGGTCATTGACCAGCTTGTAGCCCTGCTGGTACCTAACTGACAGCCCGCCAGGCTGTTTGGCAAGCGGCTCTGCCCTGTGGCTCCAGCGAGCATGGCCTGAGCAGGCAACACCTCACCTGCATCAGGAGCTGCTTGGGGCTGGGTGTTCAAGGGAGTGGGTGCGGCCTCTGGAGGAGGGGCCCCTGGGAAATTCAGGGAAGGGGAGGGGAGGTCGCCGGTGGGCAAGAAGGCGTCTGGGGGGTGCAGAGTTGGCCCTAGCAGCACCTTCCCCACTGCCTTCAACAAAGCAGCGTCCCGGGTAAACCTGGGCAGGAGGGGAGAAGGTGGTGAGGAAGCGGAGGAGGAGGAGGAGGAGGCTGCGCTTTGGTAAGTTTGTGATGTCTTTACAGCAACTCACGGTGGAGTGTGAGCTGGAGAAGAAGTTGAAAGCTGACCAAGGGCCAGATGCATGGGTACATAACTCCACACATAACTAAAACACCGCCCCCACATAGTGCTCCCTCGTGGTCACTACCACGGCCAGCCCAGGCAACAGCTCAGCCCTCACCAGCCCGCCACGTCCAGGGTCTTTGCCAGGTTGCAGGCGCCCTCCATGCTGACCCGGCCCCAGGAGGGGCGGAAGCTGAGCAACCCGCAGTATGAGGCTGGCAGCCTCACCTGCAGTGAAACCAGGGGCAGGGCTGCAGGGCAGTCAGGGGCTTGCAAGGCCGCAGTGGCTTTAGAGGCTCATGAGCAGGGTATACGAAAACAAGTAAAACTGGCATGGATGCATAGGGAAAGATTTTTGGAAAAGAATGGAATCTGTATTGGCTCTTGGTAGCATACTTGGCTCTTGGAAGCCAGAGGAGCAGGGGCGGAGCTACAAATGTTAGGGACCTATAGGCAGGCAGGAACTGCACGACAGGAGAGCTGAGAGGAGCCGACAGGAGGGGCAGGTGCCAGGACCTCACCGAGCCTCCTGTGTCGCTGCCCAGCCCGATCTCAGTGTGGCCGGCTGCCACCGCCACCTGCAGTCATCACCCTCCCCTTGTTGCTGCACAGCCTCTCATGGCATAGCCAATGCATGGCGTGAGCTGTACACTAGAGATACGGTGCCTCAGAAACCAGCCATGCTCCATATCATAAGCAGGTGATGACGGCAAAGTAAGGGTAATGGGTGCCATAGGGCAAGTGTAAGAGCCATGCTTCAGCTTTCAGCTAGACCATTTGGGGTGAGCAGTCTGCCCATCACAACGCAACCAGTGCTATGTCAAAGCATGCAGTGATGCAGCACCATCTACCTCCCTTCCCTAACACCTGTGAGCTTATTGGGGTAGGGATGGTGTGCTCCTGTCCTCACCCCGTCGCCAAACTTGGCTTTACAGGAGCCTATCAAGGCAACGAGACCTAGCCCCCAAACTCAACAGTGCGACCAGACATGGTTGCACGACTATGCAAAAGAAGCCCATTGCAAGACCCAGCAGGTCAATGCAGCTTGATGTCTTCAAGTCTTCAACATTTGCATAACTGGGAGTGAGAGAGTGAGGGTTTGAGGCGGCCTGTTCCCTGTTGCACACAGCCCCACACACCGCTGTGCCTGAGGAGGACCCTCCAGGAATGTGTCCAGGGGCCGCTGGGTTGGTGGGCGTGCCGTAGTGCATGTTCTCCCCTACAGCAATGAAACCAGGCACTGGGTTGGGGTCAAGGTTAGGGCTAGGGCTATAAGATTAGGTTAGAGCTGGGGTTAAGGTTAGGGTTAGGGTCGAGGTTAGGGATGAGGTTAAGGCTAGCCCCTGCCCTCTCCCTGCAGCAAGGCACCAAGGCACTTACACACAGCACTGCACGCCATTCCTCACCACACCACAGACACAGCTCTCTCCCCCTCCCTTGCTGGGCCAGCCGGCAGGGCCCATCCTTGATATCCCTCCCTTCTCTTTCCTGGCAGTCATTGGCCCCTCCCCTCCCTCACCCTCCCTCTGCCAGGCAGCTGGTCAGCAAGGGCGGCAGAGCTCACCATTCAGGCTGTATGCCAACTCGTCCATGTGAGCCAGGCCTGCGATGCTGGCCCCCGCCGCCAGCAGTTGCATTACCACTGGGGCAGTGCGGGTTGCTGGGCCATGGGTGGCTCGCCAGGAGGGGTTGCCAAACCCAGTCCTGCACAACAGGGGCAGCCGGCAGCCATAGAAACAGGCTGGGGCAGGCAAGCGAGGCCAGCAGCCGCAGGGGTGCGACATGGACCTCACCCATGGTGCATGCACAGCACCTACCGCCCATCACTCCTCTTGGGAGGATCTATCGGTGTGCTACGACAAGGTATGGCTACGACAAGGTATGGCTACGACAAGGTATGGCTACGACAAGGTATGGCTACGACAAGGTATGGCTACGACAAGGTATGGCTACGACAAGGTATGGCTACGACAAGGTATGGCTACGACAAGGTATGGCTACGACAAGGTATGGCTACGACAAGGTATGGCTACGACAAGGTATGGCTACGACAAGGTATGGCTGCGACAAGGTATGGCTACGACAAGGTATGGCTACGACAAGGTATGAGGCACAATGCTGCTGGCCTGACCAGCCTCCAAGGTGCTTTGCAGGACAGGTAGAAGGTGACAGCTGGTCCAATGCTTGCGACTGTGGCTTGCTGGCAGCTGAGCTAAGCCATGCTAAGCCATGCTAGGCCAGTGCTCAGAGTGCTCCCCATCCCGCTCAGGGCTAAGTTAAGGATTCAAGTTTTCGTCCCTGCTGAGGCTGACGCAGAGGCAAAGGCTGGGGCTGTGTGAAGCCCGGCGTCAACACAGCAAAACTCACACAGCAAACCACCGCCCTCACATAGCGGTCCCTGCTGGTCTCTAGTGCTCAACAGGGCAGTGATGCCCCCACGATGACTCTGGACCCTGGACCCTGGCTCTTTGGAAGGGCCCTTTGGAGGTGCGAGAGTGAGTGACATCGCCTCCTGGGTATAAGTAGGTATCAGCAGGTGTGAGCTGATATGAGCCTAGTAGCTGGACAGGGACTGCAACGCAGCATTGAACATGCAGCGCATTGGGGAGAGCAAGTGGCGGCCACTGGAGCTGTGCTACTGGCCAGACCAGGGGAAGCTGCCAGCCAAGGGCAAGGAGTACCCTGGCCTGGGGTACAAGCGAGTGCGAGACAAGCCACCGCGAGACAAGGCCCAGCCTGCTGCGGCACAGTAGTGTGCGGCCCCCCCTTTGTTGAGCTGTTATTAGCTTACAATTAGTGCATGTCTTGTCATGCCAACTCTACACAATAGCCCTTGTGGTCAGGCAACAGTGTGCTGTGACACAGTAATATAATATAAAAATGTATTAATAAGTATTAAGTAATAAAGTAAATCGTGAGCTGTCATCAGCTTACATCTAGTGCATGTTTGTCTAGTGCCCTCTCTGTCAACTCTAGACTATAGCCCTGTCACAGGGGTCAGGCAATGGTGTAGGTGGTAGGCGCCCATGCCATGAGCATGGGAACATTACTCCACAAAGCAAAACACCGTCCCCACGTAGTGGTCCCCAGTGGTCCCTAGTGAGGGAGGAGGTGCTGTGTCGACCATGCTATATGCTAGTGAGTGCCGTGTGGCAGTGCCACCTGCAGTAGTGCCCTCATGTAGTGGGTCAGGAGTCACGCACCGGTAGCCCTGCACAGCGTACATGTCCTTCAGAGCCACCTTCAAGCCGTGCAGGGGGCCTGACTCAGCGCCTTCAACATGAAAGTCAGGGTTAATGTATGCCCCGAAGTCTCCCCCAAGCAGTCTTGCTTTATTGAGAGCAGCAGGACTAGGGCTTGGAATTTCTTTGTTCTGCGACCCTGACGCGGTGGGCGGGGTGGGGGCGCAGAGGCTGGCGATGGGCGGCATGGGCGCCATGCGGAGGACGGGAAGCGGTTGGCTGAAGGTTGACTGCACGGCGCAGCCACAGCTCCAAGGGTACTCCCGATATGCGTAAGGCGCGGTGGGAGCGATGGAGAGCAGGTGAGTAGAGAACAAACTCGCCTTCGTGAGTCAAACAAGGGAGCGAGTTGCGCGGCTCCGTTTATGGCGCAGGTTCTCACCCTCAGTATCTGTAACTGGCCGTGTCCGCGAGCTGTGTGCAAGAGTACGTCACAGTTGTTAGAATTGTATTAACAGGTACGCGCGGAACTTTAGCTCCGATACATTACATGCTTCATGAGTGAGTTCCAGTCCACAAATACACATTCAATTACTTGCGCAGTGCCACGTGTCACAGAGCATGCGCACGGCGACGCAAACCCAAGAGCATACGAAGCGAGTCGTTGCACGCTTCTGTTCCTCTTGGGCGCCGCCAATAGTCAACTCGTACCACGTGGTTCGGAGCCGACTGCGACTCTTACGCTGCGTTTGCAAGGCCCATTGCGATCTTGGTGTCGTTCACAATAGTTCGGCACATGGGTAGGAGCGGCAGCAAGCAGAAGGGCTCCTCAATCTCAACCTGTGTGGAACACGAGGCAACACGAGCACCGACTCCAGCGCTGTGGGCCAATGGCAGTGGTCCAGCAACATGTAGGCCTACCAAGGGCGGCATTGTCCACGGGTTGGCAAGGCGGCATTGTCCGTGTCCTGCAAGTCCCTGAAATCCTACCAGCTACAGCTTCAGCACTGCGAACCATGTATCTTGCCTGTGCTGCCCATCCTTAATCACATGACAAAGTGGCAGACCGCGGTAAGTAGGTAAGGGTGAGTGTGACTTACTCCGATCTCGTCAATGCCAATAAACACGAAGGCAATGATGAACATGGCCGGCACGGAGAGCCACTCTGCAACACATCAGCAACATGTGTAACCAGCAACACATGTCATGCAGGCAGCTGTGCAAGCCCTTGAACCTTGTTTATGAACGAGTATGAAGATGCTGTACCACAGTTGTGAAGCATGACTGGTACACATCCCAGCCCTCTTATGCGCCAGCAACAATGCCAGCAACTGCCTGTGCCATGAACCATCAATGCCAGGAGGCATGATGAGGCTGAGGCCGGTGATGCATGGCATGCTATCCCTCCAACAACAAGAGCTTCAGCTTCTGTTAGGGACCTAGCACTTGACAAGTGACCTATGCCGCATGACCAAGGTTCACACCTTCGGCAAGCCACGCCCCATAGTCTGACATTTGACACTTGACAATGACACATGGACAACGGCAGCATAGGCGGTTGCGTGGTGACAACACCCATGGCCATGCCGAACCCTACCTGTGACCGGCCACAGCGCCAGAGGCAGGGTGGAAAGCCACAGCACCAGGGAGCGAGAGGTGTGCCTGCAGCCCGGCAGAGCAGGCAGCACAGCACACCCCAGCAGCTCAACCCAATGGACAACCCAGCTCAACCTCCAGCCCAGTGAGAATGGGAGTGACAACGCCACCACTGCCTCCAATGCACCACCGCATCAGGGTTGAGAGTTGAGGGTTGGGGTCAGGATTACACCCACTGCAAGCCGCAGTCACCAACCGCACTCCCTCACTCCAGCGCAGCCCCACCACATTCCTCGCCCTCACCACCACCCTCACCACTCTGTCAGCCAACTGCTCTATCACCATCCAGCGCAGGCCTGCGGGCCCCCAGCGCTGTCCCTCAGCGCAGCCCCATCCTGCACATCCAGCGCTGCCCCACCCTGAGCAGGCCTGCCGTCCACTTGGTCTAAGCCCACCTGGTATAAGACAAGGGGATGGGGGTGCCCAGGATGCGGTCGCAGCCACCAATTACCGCACACAACTCGCTGATGGTGTGCTCCAGCTGAAGCAGGCAGGCAGCAGCACAGGCGTGGCGCACATGCGTCGTCATCGACAACATCATCACCATTTTGCTTGCAGCGTTGTATCACGTTGAAGCGGGGTTCACAGGACCCGGAGTAGAGGCGTAGGAGCCCAAGGGATAGGGATGCAAGGGGGAGGGGGCAAGGGAGAGGCCAGCGTGGCCAAGGGCCTTGTGGCATTACCACCGCTAGCACCCAGCCATGTATGGAGCACCGGTGCATGGGCCGGGTGGGGTTTGCAACAGTCTGTCATGAGGGGAATTGAACAAAAGCACTGGTTTGCAACAGAATATGACCGCTGGCATGAGGAACCAGATGCGTGTTATGGGAGGGGTATGGTTCAGTACAGGTCAAATCAACCAAAGTGTGGTGGGGTGTGTGGCATTGTCTCCGGCCCACTGTTCCCTTCCCTTGTTCAGGGCACAACTTCACATGGTCCAGGATCACAGGGGCAGGGAGCGGAGCTGGGGAGGGGGGCAGCTGTGGGGCCCATGGACCCTGCCAGCCAGGGGCCAGACACTGCTAGGCCACAGCCAGCAGGGCACCAATGCTGACTGTGTCCAGGTCCCTCCACTGCAGGGCTCCCTCCGGCCTCACTGGGGCGGGGCAGTGCTGCTGTGACTCAGCCAGCCAGGCCAGCAGTTATGGATATAACCAGCCAGGCAACAGCCAGCTGGGCAAGCAGCTGGGAGAGCAGCTGGTATGGATCCAGCCAGCAAGGACAGCAGCCAGCTACGGTGAAGAACACCACCAAGTGCTTGCCAAGCAGCTGCGCAAGCAGCTGGAAAAATCAATCAGCATGGCATATTGCGGGCACTGAGGATGCCAGGGGCCGCCTAAACAGCCCCTGGCAGTGGGGTCAGGGTCAACAGCTGGAGGCACAAGGCCCACCATGACCAGCAGCAGGCAGCACTTGCCAGGTCTGAGTGTGCTGCTGCCTGTTGGTCTCGCTGCTGGTGCTAAGGCACAGTGCCACACTGCCTGCCAGCCTGCCTGCCATAGTGGAGCTGCTGCCAGCCAGCTTGCCTGCAGCAGCACGTGCCGCGCCACAGCCTTGCGAGAAGCCTCCCGCACCAGGGACGTCAGCCTGCAGCACCACCAGGGCCACAAGAGGTGTATGAGGTCAGCAGCATGGAGTGGAGTGAGAGAGCAGCTTGCACTCCGCATGCCCGCACAACCTGCTCCCTCTACTGCTCCAACTGCTTCAATTGCTCCAATTGCTCAACTGCTCAACTGATCCAACTGCTTGGCCCCCCGCTCCTCCCAGGGACGTTGCAAGGGGAGCAGCCACCACCTGATGCACTCAACCCAGAACCGAGACCAGTCAAACAACCCCACCCTAACCCCTACATTTGCCCAAGCCCAGTCAGACACCAAACAACCGCCCCTCTACTTTCCTGGCCCCAGTCCTCCCCAGCCCAATCAGGCACCCAGAAAACTGCCCCTCTGCTGGCGCCTTTTCCATGCATGTCTCAGCAGCTGCTCCCTGCAGCCTGCTGGGCATGGGCTATGCCAGCTTCATTTGCCTGAAATCGGGAAGAGGGTGATTGTGCATGTGTTGGTGGCTTCTCGAGGTGGGAGCAGGCCATGCCCCAGGCAGAAGCTCCTCCCTTGATGCTCACCGACTCTCACGCCAAACTAGTCATCTTGCTGTTCTTCCTGCTGGCTGCTCCCTGCAGCTGAGCATTGGCTAGTCTAGCTGGCTGCCTGAAGCTCCGTTACCAGACCCTCACCCACTGCCTCACTTGCAGATCATGTAGAAGGGGCGATTGCTCTGCGCCAGGACCTCAGTGGCCTCATTGCAGGGCAGCAGCTCCTTGACCTGGGGAGGGGCAGGCATTCAGCCAAGGCAGCTAGGCTGCCAAGGCAGGCAAGCAGGCAGGCAGGCAGGCAGGCAGGCAGGCAGGCAGGCAGGCAGGCAGGCAGGCAGGCAGGCAGGCAGGCAGGCAGGCAGGCAGGCAGGCAGGCAGGCAGGCAGGCAGGCAGGCAGGCAGGCAGGCAGGCAGGCAGGCAGGCAGGCAGGCAGGCAGGCAGGCAGGCAGGCAGGCAGGCAGGCAAGGCAGGCAGGCAGGCAGGCAGCCAAGGCAGGCAGGCTTCCAGTGTACAGCAGCGTACCAGTCACTTCCTCCCTGACTGGCGTCACCTGACTGCAGTCAAAGGGCCTGCCTCTTGCTTGATGACATGCCAGCTGCCAGGTTGTAAGAGGCTAACAATCAAGCGTTGTAGATCGATCGGTCAGTCGATCAGCCAGTCCGTGAGGCCACTAGACCTGCCTTGGCCTGCCCTGTACCATGTCGACAGTGCGAGCATGCGCGTCAAGAAGGCACGGACTACTTCCTGTTGGCCACCTACCACCACGGAGGGGTCATCTCTAAAGGCGGTGGGATCACTGGGAGTGGCACGAAAACGGCCGGCTCGTAGATGGCTCTTGAGCACAAAGGCCAGTACCTGGTCATGGGCAAGCAGCATAGCAGCCATGTCATGCCTGGGCTGGGTGAGGCGGGTGATGGGGCAGGGGGTGGAGGGGAGGAGGGGAGGAGGGGAGGAGGGGAGGAGGGGAGGAGGGGAGGGGCACCTCAAGGCTGTCCCCTCACCTGGATGTACCGAGCTGCTCGTCCCCTCAACTCCCCCGGGAAGTGGTACGCTGCGGGTGCAGCCAGCAACACAACACCTGGCCTGATGCCAAGCTGGGTTAGACGCGGTTAGGCAGAGCTGGTAGGCAGGCTAATGTCCGTGCCTGACTCATTGCAATGGTGGCCGTCATTGCAATGCTACAGGGGCACCTGCAGTCTGCACATGCCACCAACCATGTTGTACCTGCATGGGGTGTGTGCTGCACAGTCAGGCCTTACTAATTACTTGCAGGTTTGTGAGCTTGTTAGCTTGTGGCAGAGCTTGGAACTAGTGGGAGAGAGGCTATTGTGGGACCTTGACGAAATGTAGCTCAGCCTAAGCGAAGACACTCGTAGCACACTGCATGCTGCACAGGGCCGTCTAGCCCATGTGTTGGCATTGGGTGGGCGCACAGGTCAGCCAGGCTCACCTGCCAGGCGGGTCCAGTCCCGTGAGTAGCGCACCAAGGCCCCCCACAGCGCACGCCCCTCTGCCAGTGGCAATTCAGCAGCAGCCCAGCAGCAGCAGCCCAGCAGCAGCAGTAGCACCAGCAGCTGTAGCAGCATTTGAAGAGTAGGGCGCCAGTCACAAGAGCACCAACAGGAGCAGACACGGCAAGGATACCAGCAGCAGTACAAGCGGTTTCGCAGCTCAGCGCGCCTAGTGCTGCTGCCCACTCCTGGCCCCAGCTTCTCAACACTGTGTTCACATGACCATCGCCTGCCGGCGGTGTTGCAACACACAACCCCATACGCTCCCCTTGCCATGGTCCAAGCTACCCCTGTATACCAGCACTTACAGCTGGAGCAACACATACAGCAGATACAGCAGGTGCTGCAGTAGCGGGGTATTGACACAACCCCATACACTCCCTTTGCCATGGTCCAAGCCACTTGCATACACCTCTGTGCACACAGTGCATACACTCACCAACAAAACGTGCAAAGCTGCTGTTGGTGCGGAAGACCAGCAGCAGGGATAGTGCCGCCCCCAGCAAGGTATGGGGCACCAGGGACATGCCCAGCCGTGGCCCTGCAGGCTCGGGGGAAGCGATCAAGCAGGTCAGCACCCACAGCCACACCCCAGCCTCATCTCCCCGCCCCTGACAGCCAGCACAGCAGCAGCAGCAGACCAACACTCACAGCAGACACTCAGCAGTGCAGCAGCAGCGGGGCAGCACTCACAGCTGGCGGGCAGCAGCGTGTTGATGAGTCCCACCAGCGCTGCTATCCCGGCAGCGGCAGCGCAGGGTCGGAAGATGCGGCGTAGCACGGTGGAGTGCACCATGCGGGTCATGTACAGCAGGTAGCGGCCAGGCTGGCGGTGACGCTCCCACATGTCCTGGGAGAGGCAGGGAGGGGAGCAGATGGTGAGGTGGGAGGTGGGGAGGCCAGGCTGGAGTGGAGGGTGGAGGGTGGAGGGTGGAGGGTGGAGGGTGGAGGGTGGAGGGTGGAGGGTGGAGGGTGGAGGGTGGAGGGTGGAGGGTGGAGGGTGGAGGGTGGAGGGTGGAGGGTGGAGGGTGGAGGCAGGGGGCATGATAGGTTTGAGCCGTCCCCTCTTCGGCCTGTCTGCTCCACCCTGTTCACCTGGTTAAACAGCTGGGCCACAGTGGTGCCAGAGGAGATGAGGCGCTGGTTCAGGCCCGGGTCAATCTCCAGCAGGTGGGCCCGGACAGGTGAGGGGTTGGCCCAGAAGTTCTCCTCCCATACTGACTCACAGCCGCCTGGGAGGAGAGCCGTGAAGAGGGGGCAGCGGGGTTGAAGACGGCTGCCAGTAGGCAGGGTAGTGCCAGGTGGTGCCAGTAGCAGCAGTAAGTGGTCACACCAGCAGCAGCAGCAGCAGCAGTGGAGGCAACAGCAGCAGTGGCGGCAGCAGCAGTGGCGACGGCAGCAGTGGTGGCAGCGGCAGCAGCAGTGGTGACGGCAGCAGTGGTGGCAGCGGCAGCAGCAGTGGCGACGGCAGCAGTGGTGGCAGCGGCAGCAGCAGTGGCGACAGCAGCAGTGGTGGTGGCGGCGGCGGTGGCAGCAGCAGCAGCAGCAGGAGGGTCTGGCATGCCTAAGTGTGCCTTGTAGTGACTGAGGACTGCCTAGGCTTGCCTGCTTCATCCTCGTCGTCATCTTCTGTGTCGCTGCTGCCCACAGCTGACGGGATGCCCACGTAGTCAGGCCCCCTGGCATACCGGCTAGCCTTCCGCTCCAGTGTGCCCTGGGTACTGCTGCCGCTGCTGCCACTGCTGCCATTGCTGCCACTGCTGCCATTGCTGCTGCTAGTGTGCTGCGTCCATTGCGCAGATGAGTCGCTGAAACTGCTGTCACCATTGTTGCTGCTGCCATTGGATGGATATATACTGTGGGCTGGGCTGCCAGAGGCATGCCTGCTGTGGCTTGTTTCTGTTGAATGATGCTCGCGCCTGTCATGGCTGCTACCCGACTTTTCAGTGGGAGAGAGGCCATCGATTGGGTGGGAGCCAGTGAAGCAAGCTATGACATGATGCCTGGCTATTTGAGTGCTACCTCGGTGATCACATAGCTGCCGTCTGCTTGCTGCAAACAGTGAGCTGGGGTGTGTGTGGAAATTGGTACAAAGAGAAGAGCTGCGTGGACTCCAACAGGAAAAATCGGGGGAGGCGCGGTAGGGAAGCGAGACAGGAGACGATGAAGATGCCACTGGACCTCGGCTGGCAGTCGGTGTGCTGTGATGTGTGCCGAGGCCCAGCTGCTGCCTGTGCGTCATCGCGAAGGCTGCAGGGCTAGAGCAGGGCTAGCAATAGAACCAGCAGCCGGGATGCTAAAGTAGCCGCACGCCCCACGCAGCGTGAAGGCTTGCGTGGAAAGTGCGCATTCGTATGATGGCAGCGGATTGCTACGTATTGCCTCCCTACACGTAGCTACGTGCAATTGTTAGCGTCTTGCGCGAGCGATTACAACATGTCGCAGAATATGCAATATTGAAACGTCAGGTGTCATGTCGTACTCCACCTGTCTGTGTTGGGGTTTATCCATTTTACATGTCTCGGGTCAGTGCAGAACGCGTAGTATGACAAGGTAGCGCCCCTGCCAGTGCTACACAGCTGGCAAGACAACTGTGGTGAGCTGCCTGCCCCTGCCCCAGCCCCTGCCCAGCAGCCCCTGCCCCTGCCCCAGCAGCCCCTGCCCCTGCCCCCTGGCCCTGCAGGCGGGCTGTGTGGATCATCTCTCTTTCGTCCGGGCCAGCAGTATCTCCTGCTGCCCTGCTCATGCTATGGCGATGTATACGTACAACAGATTCACAGTAAAGAAGGAGACTCTGCACCTGGATGACCACCTGCAATTCACGCAGCTACCCTTGTTCTCTGGCAGAAACCCAGATCGTCGCGCGCCTGCGGAGATGGCCAAGTCTGGGTGAGTGAAGCAGCAGCAGCAGCAGGGCAGGGCAGGCCAGCCCCAGCCCAGCCAAATGCACCACACCTAACTGTTTGTGTATCTATGTGCATGTACAGGGTGCAGCAGGGGGACATAAAGAAGAACTGTGGGTGGTCGAAGGATATCGCAGAGCAGCACTACCTCCATTACTCTCGTATGGAGCCCGTCCTGGCCATGTGCGGTTGGGAGCCAGAGCATGCCACGTGGCTTACCACGTTCTACGCGGAGAGGTGAGGCCTGTGCATAGAGGCCTGCAGCTTGTTGCAATTGGTGCTGGAAGCTCATCTCTGTTTGCCCGTCTGCCTGGTTGCCTACCTGCCTTGCCAGGTTCGAGATCCCACTGCCTCTTGTGTGGCTCAGGTTCGAGGCTGGGCCCCACCCCATCCTCCCTGCGTCGGACATTTTCCCCCGGGTCACCGAAACCTGTCGATTTTTACAAAATCGATGGGGTCATCGAAATAGGATCGATTGCGGTCGAAGGCGGTCGAAGCTGATCGAAATTTGTCGAGCGACCGAGGGGCTGGCCGCCAGAGACTTCTCCCGGGTCATCGAAACCTGTCGATTGTTGCTAAGTCGACGGGGTCATCAACAAAGGTCGATTGCGGTCGAAGCTGGTTGAAAGCTGCCGAGCAATTGATGGGCTGGCCGCCAGAGACTTCCCCCGGGTCATCGAAACCTGTCGATTGTTGCAAAGTCGACAGGGTCATCAACAAAGGGTCGATTGCGGTCGAAGTTGGTTGAAAGCTGCCGACGATGGGCTGAGACGGGCGAGACCGGCAAACACCATTTCGGGTTGTTAACGGTCAACGAACACCCTGTGGTGGTGTGAACCCAACAGACCTAACCCAAACTTTCACGTTGCATGTATGTTTCGCAAAGGAAGCGCGAAGGAAGCAAAGGGATCGCGAAGGACAGCACACTGCCACACCAAACGCGCATCCAGGAGGAGCTAGCAGCTAGGAGGAGCTGGCAGCCAGGAGGAGCCAGGGGCAGCCGGGAACAAATCGCAGCCAAAACCGCAGCTACGAGCAAGCTAGGCGTCGCCAGCCAGCAGCCATATCAAGCATGCGACCAGGTTGAGCGAAAGGAGCAAGAGGCAGCGAGGAGAAAGAATAGCCAGGGAAAGGTGCGCTGTGAGGAGCAAGGTGCGGCGCTCATCGATTTTGTGGCTCATGTTGAGTGCCTTGTAACTGAAGAAGAAATCCAGTCAGACAGAAGATTTAACGTGCATTAACGGAGGAGCTTCCACAGCCTACCCCAGGTAGCACCGGGAAGGTACGATGATCACCGACAAATGCAAAGCCAGAGCTGGCGAGATAGCAACTATTGGTAAAGAATGTGTGTCTCATGTTGCATGGGTTGCTTGCAGGTGAAGTGGATTGGAGGTGGAAGTGGAGTGGAGGAGCCTGAGGCGCAAGAGTAGTCGTAAGCCAGAATCCAAGAAGTGCAGCCAAGGAAAGCAGCTTGGCAGAGCAGCCATGAGCAGCCATGAGCAGTTGGTAGCGGCAGCGATGAGCAGCAACCTCCCCCCCTTGCCGCCCCCCCCTCACCCCACACCAAACCCCATTTTCCCCCCTCACACACTTCACCTAGCATATTGTGAGTGGCTAGCCCTTGCAAATGTGTGGCTCGATGTACCTGGTCTGACCGCTGTTGTGCCCTTGTTTTTCTGCAGGTTCTAATGGTCGCACCCATCCCCCTTTCCCACTACTACCACCAGCCCCTCCCCTCCCCTCCCCTCCCCTCCCCTCCCCTCCCCTCCCCTCCCCTCCCCTCCCCTCCCCTCCCCTCCCCTCCCCTCCCCTCCCCTCCCCTCCCCTCCCCTCCCCTCCCCTCCCCTCCCCTCCCCTCCCCTCCCCTCCCCTCCCCTCCCCTCCCCTCCCCTCCCCTCCCCTCCCCTCCCCTCCCCTCCCCTCCCCTCCCCTCCCCTCCCCTCCCCTCCCCTCCCCTCCCCTCCCCTCCCCTCCCCTCCCCTCCCCTCCCCTCCCCTCCCCTCCCCTCCCCTCCCCTCCCCTCCCCTCCCCTCCCCTCCCCTCCCCTCCCCTCCCCTCCCCTCCCCTCCCCTCCCCTCCCCTCCCCTCCCCTCCCCTCCCCTCCCCTAGCTTGGAGGCGAAGTAGCCAGGAGGTATAGTGAACAAGAAAGTGGCAGCCATACTGGGGCAGGAGGACGCCAACAGCCAAGAGCCAAGGTGAGTGCGAATGTTGTTGGGGACCAGCCTGCCCACCTCAGTCATGCATGTCCTTGTTTGTTGATCACAAGCATGCCCCTTGCTTGCTGCAGGTCTAACACTCACACTCCACCCCCTTGGCCCCTTCCCCCTAATCCTACCCTGTCCCATCACCAACACCTCCAAGTTTCCTATGCCCCTCCCCCTCACTTCCCCCCAACATGGAAGTCCCCTCCCTACCCTGGAGCAGCCAGGAGGAAGCCCACTCTTCTCCCTCTTCTCCCCTCTTCTCCCTCTCTTGCCTGCCCTCTACTCTCCCCCTTCTCCCTCTTCTCCCTAACCCCTCTAAGAAGTGGCTAACCGCCTGCCGGTAAGTGGCACCCAGCCCAGCCCAGCCTCTTCCTCCTTCCCTCTGCTGTCCCACCACCACCACCAGTCCGCAACCCCGTCTACTTCCCCCCACCCCAGCGGAGCCTGGAGCGGGCAGCTTGGAGCCGGCGTTAGTAGTAGCAGCCAACCCAGCCCTCTCTATGCCATCCCAAGCACTTGGGTGGTTGAAAGTCCGTGCGTGTTGTGCGACATGGCTTGTTGTTGGTGTTGTTTTTGTTGTGTTGGTCATGTTGCTGTTGGTGGTGGTGTTGTGTTTGCCTTGGTGTTCAGCATTCCCGTAGGTCTTGTGCTTTGGGAATAAGTCAGTGTAACATCGATGAGTGTCCTGCAAGTATCAATGCCCCATCGAATTGATGGATGGAGCCGACTCGAACATGCCTAAAACATGCCTCGAACATGCCTCGAAATTACACAAATCGATACCCCCATCGAATCGACAGCTTACCCCATCGAGCGATTGGGCCGATATCAGTCGGCGTCGGTCCCCCTAATCGGTCCGCATTCGAGGCGCGATCGGCGGGGGGGAAAATGTCCGACGTGCATTGCGAGAAGCCTGCTCGACAGGCAGCAGTCAGACGGCAGACAACCGTGCCAGCTTCCAAGCCTTGCTGGCAGTCTTTGAGGCATTCGTCACCTTGCTTTGCCAGGACTGCATCTGGCTAGACATGCATGCTCCCAGCATCAGCTCCCGGCACATGGTCTGCACTCACCTCCACAGCCTGCCCAGCTATCACCAGCATCGGGACAAGGCAGCTGAGCTGTACCGAGGAGGGCAGTTATCAGCCAGAAAGCCGAAGGCATTTGATGAGTGGATGCGTGACATGTATAATGTGCAGCTGGCAACCCCTGCCCTGACTGCTGCATTATCTCGCTTGGATGCCAGGGGGGCAGCAGCAGCAGCAGGGCAGGGCAGCCCTGCCCTCCCCCTGGGACCAGCAGCAGCAGGGGGGCAGGCCAACCCTGCCCCTGCCCTCATCAGGTGGGGAGAAGCAGCAGCAGCAGCAGGGGGGCAGGCCAGCCCTGCCCTCACCTGGGGGCCAGCAGCAGGAGGGCAGGCCAACCCTGCCATGCCCCTGCTCTGAAGAGGGGATCAACTGCAGAAGCCCTTCCCATCTCCCCCATGCCATACTCGGTGCAATCCCTACAACAGTGGGGTACTGCCAGCGAGATCATAGCTCTGTGGGAGTCTGGTAGGGGGTGGGGGCCCTAGCTTGCGATCTTTGGAGGGAGGGGAAGGGGGGAAGCAGTGGCGCGCCAACAGAGGGGTTGAAGGAAGGCAGGTGGGGAAGAGGGTCAGCGAGATCAAGCAGATAGTCTTGCTGATTAAGTATTTGAGAACTAGGTTTCCTAACATTAGGAGTGTAGCACTGCAACATTTGGACAGAAATACAAGACATATCGAAGCTTGGAGTAGCCTGTTAAGATGGCTGCAACGTGAGAAAAATCCAGCAGCAGCAGGCCAGCAGCACCTGGAGGCTGCAGCAGCAGGCCAGCAGCAACAGCAGGCTGCAGGCTAGGGAGCATGCCAGCAACACTTGCAGATTGATACCCCCACTAAAGGGTCTCAGCAGCAGGTCTTCTCAGCTTTGGCAAAGGTTTTGGCTGCAACAAGCCTGGGGATATCAGTCAGTGCTCTAGCAGCCGCCCTAGCAGCAGCAGCGAAGGGGCCAAGCACGTCCTCCTCCCCTACTGAGGCACCAAGTAGGAGTCAGCAGCCAAGGCCCACATTAATCATATCTTACCCAGGTGACGGGGCCCTGAGCCAGGTCCGAGCTTCAGGCCCCTCACTCGGCCCGTCACACCCTGGGCCTGAGGCCTGGTCCGAGCCGCGTTGATAACCAGGCTCACCTGGCTGCTGCACACACCACTCGGGTCCGAGGCTGGCACCCTTCCCCTTGAAACCTGCTGTGTGCGGCAATGCAGAAGTGCAAGCACTCACCACTCCCCTCACCAACCCCAGGTCATCCGGTCCTAGCTAGCAATGCGCTGGTAATGCGCTGCAAGTCTTACAAGTCTTAAGTCTTACAAGTTGCATTCATGTGTATTTGACTCACGCGGGCCTCGCCGCGATCGACCACCGCAGCCAATCTGGCCAAGCAGCAGTTGCAAAGAATGTGAGACGATTCCTGCAGTAGAACTGGCTCTCATGGCGACCAAACCGTTGTGTCAGCCACCCCTCGACATTAGCACCAACTGGGGCTGGGAGGGGGTGGGAGGGGGTGGGAGGGCTAGGCTGGGGGTGGGATGGGGTGGGAGGGCGGTGTTGTGGCTAGGAGGGGTTGGGGGTGCGAGGGGGCAGGGTCCAGGCGGTCGGAGTGGGCGAGTCAGAATTGCAAGGCAAAGTTAGACAGGCCTGATTTCTTTGCCGTGCCTTCTTTTCCAGCAGTTGTGTCGTTAAGTAACGAACAAAGTTGACACTCGAAAGTTTGGAAAGGCACAGTGGTCAGATCACAATATGCCGATATCTGCAAGGGGGTCAAATTTTGGTGTTGCTGGACAGAGAGAAACGCACCTCGCTGCAATGTGGAGTGTCGACTCGCCCAACGATGGTCCTCCAACACCGCCTGCAGCAATAGAAGGCTCGCGGAGACTTCCGGCTCGATAGCAGGCCCAGTTCAATTTCTGATGCCGCTACATACCACTAGAACATTCGTTAGCTGAGGTGTGTCCGCCGCTGTGTCAACGCGCCGCTTGCCAGGAGATGGGCAGTACTTTGCAGCTGCCAATATCATACACGCTATTGAAAACGGTGCATTGTTTTGAATTTGCATTTGGATAGTATCTGCATGAAGATTATCAACCCCATGTTGGGAACGCCTGACCTAGCCTGAGCCGCTGGTGTACTTTCGGGTGATATGGTGAAGAGTGGAGTTGGAGTTCAAGGCCTAGCAGACTTACTAGGTTGGCGGTGTAACGGTAAAAACCACCATGGCAAAGGTCATGGCAACAGACTTGGTCATGTGCCAGCACAAATGCGTCAGCGCCAGCGATGCCACTCCCATGTTGGAACACAAACCCCTTTAGCGCCCGTGGTCTATTCTTCTCAGTGGCCGGAGTCTTGAGTCAACTCAGAATCAGACAAGGCGGCTTTTCAAAAGTATAAGATACCATATTCCTCATGTCCGGCTCTCCTCGCGCGATCTTACTCACCATCCCTCGGAGCATTCTTTGAAGGAGCACCTGCACGATGGGTGCAGGTGAGCAGAGATCCGGGCAAATCGTGGCTGACTGCGGACACTCGGCTGTATCAGATCGACGGGACTGTTGTGCTGCAGGAGGTGATGGCCGTCCGCTTAAGGATGCATACAAGAGGAAGCCGCGGAACTTCAGCTTCGACAAGCTGGACAAGCTGCAGTCGTCCCTCAGGGATGACTTGACGGTGCTCAGGCACATGTGGTTCTCAAAGGCGAAGGGCAGCGACCACGCAGCACGCTTGGAGAACTTCTATGGGCCCCAGGCACAAGCATGTGGGTGTTCATCACCGCGATGTAGCCACGTCAGGGCTCTGCGATGGAGCTTGTGTACGCTGCTTACGCGTAGACGACAAGTTCCGAGCCAACTTTTTGTGGGGCCGGAAGCCAATGCTGGCAGCTTGCGCAGCCCGGCTTGCGGGCAAGACAAACTTGATCTGGGTGGACCTGGGCGGCGGCACTGGGGTGAGCGCTGGGGCGTTAGCGGATACTCAGCACATAACTTCATATCGCTTAAGATGCGCCGATGGGGTCGCACATTGCCGCGATCGCAGTGCGCGCTACGATGTGGTGCTGCCTGCTGCACGGTGCAGGAGAACGTGGACATGATGGCAGATTATATGCCACTTGAAAATTTCAGCGCCATCTACGTCGTGGACCTTTGCCACTCACTGTGCGAGGTCGCCAAGAAGAAGGTGAAGGCGAAGGGATGGAAGAACGTACACGTCATCGAGGGCGACGCGTGCCAGTTTGCACCCCCAGAAGGCACTGGTACCTTGGTGACCTTCTCCTACTCCCTTTCAAGTGGGTGCCATGCCATGGACACTGCTGTATATGCACGGAGCAATGCCCGGATGGTCCTAATCAGGCAGCGGCAGGTAAACGTAAAGCTGGTGTGCCTTATGCCGCCTGCAGTGATCCCTCCATTCCTGGCTGCTGTGGACCAGGCAACCTCATACCTTGACCTTGATGGCATCCTGGGTGTGGCCGACTTTTATGTGTCCAGCAGATATGACCTGCCCATGCGGCAGATGGGCTGGCTACGCCGCTTTTTCTGGCGGTGAGCGCTGATGCCCTGCCCATCATATAAACAAAGTTGCCACACCCTACCTTGCAGCCCATGTGTATGAACCCGAAGGCCTTGTGGCAGCTTGCATGGCAGCCTGCATGCCAGTGTGGCTTTTGGTGAGTCTGTTTCCGTAGGCTGCACCGCTTGTGTAGCCCTGCAGTTGACGTCCAAATAGTCATGGTGTCCTGGTGGTGAGGTTGTGTGGACTGACATGGAGTGACAGGCCAAGAAACAGGGAAGCCCAGTCCCCAAGCCAGCTTGCACTGTCACACCACTCACCAATGAGCACATCAGCCCCTGGTGAGGCCATGGGCACTCTCTGCCTCATCTGCATTAAGCTAGCTGGGGTGCCATGCTTACACTGGCCACCTGGCTGTTCGAGATGATGCGTACACCAACAGCTGAGGACCTCACACTTCAGATATCACCAGGCTGACCCAGGACTATTTGCCAGGGCATGCTGCCACCCAGCTGCTGCCCTCATGTGACTGCTGCCCTCCCCATGTGGCTGCCGCTTTCACGATGTGGTCGATGCTGCCGCAGGGCGACCTTTGACACCGACAACATTGACATTGGACCTGAGAGGCGCGCTTACCTTGAAAACAGGCTCGAGCGGGTGTGGGAGGTGAACAGCCAGGGCTCCATCCCCTACGTGCCCTACCTGCGCGCACCCTACTACGTCTGGATTGGCCGCCACCGGCAGATGGGGCGTGAGTGGCAGCACCCCAAGGGTCTCCTGCCATGCATGTACCATGCAGTGCAAAGCTGAGCTGCGGGGCATGGCCGGCTGCAATGTGCTGTGGGTAGCTCACAACCTGGCTCACAGTGAAAGCCACGTCACCTCCATCCTCCCACCCTGGACCCTGATCGCATCCCTGACGCTGACCCACAGCACAGCTGCCTCGCAAGCTGCGGTATGACCCGCCTCATAACCTGCCTCACATGATGCCTCACAAACAGAGACGCCACGCTCTTGCTGCGGCATACCTCATACAACCCCGGACTGCAAGCAACCACGGCGGGCCTGGACCACGCTCAGCATAGGCCTGTCTTCACCCTGTGCCCCCCTGCCTGGTTTTTCTCACCCTCTTGCAAGCACCTCTCTCAGCCTCTGGCCTCTCTATCTCAGCCTCTTGCCAGCGCCGCCTGTCAACCGCCTGTCAACCGCAGACCCTCCTCATGAGAACAAGGTGGACCGGCCTGCCCTGTTCCCTCCCACCTTCCTCTACACACAATCATGGGAAGACCCAGAGCCAGACATGCAGGTCAGCGCCTGGCTCATGCCAGCCGCCCTCCCCTGCATCACTGCAGCGCTTATCATGTGTTGATGCGTGTCAGGGAGGGCAGGAGCACACTGAAGGCTGACGATGATGACGGCACTGCACTAGGGAGAAGCTTGGGCATGGTGCGCTGAATGAGGAGCTTCTGCCTGTAGGAGGGATTGCTCCCAGCGCTAGGGCGGAACCATGCTGCCTCTTAATGATGATGACGGCACTGCACCAGCGCTGTGTCGGGCAGCCTGCCTGGCGACAACCAACTGCGCTGTTGCAGCACATGCATGATGATGGAGTGTGTGCGCTGGCCTCGCATCTAGGTGCATGTGCAGTGCTGCCCAAGGGACCATCTCCCAGTCAGGGTAGACCAGTAGGCACAACCACCCTACATGGCATGTGGCTGCGTGTGCCTGGGGTGCATCAATGGGGTGTTCTCATAGCCTGGAGTAGCCCATGCCTGGAGCCAGAGCCCGGTCAGCATGTCACTAACGCTAGTGGGATGCAGAGGCAGGCCAATGTGTGAGGCTGAGCGGTGTAAAACTGGCATCGTCAGCAGGGACCACTACCACTGGCATCAAGGAAAATAAGCAAACAGGCGCAGCTGTGCAGCTGACGTGTCACTGGACGTGCCCGTGTTGTCGTTTGCTGCACAGGTCATGGACATCAACCCCAAGGACACGGTGCTGACACTGACCAGTGGCGGCTGCAATGCCCTGAACCTGCTGCTACATGGAGCAGCCGAGGTGAGCTGCGCAGGAATCAGGTCCTGGCTGCTGCTGGTCTGACCCCTCCCCTCTCTCCCCGGCAGCCAAGCCTGCTCGCTGCCAAGGGGGCTGAGATGTGCAGGACTGCCAGGGTGATCACCACTGTTGGCTCCAGGTCATTGCTTTGCTGGCTTGATGCGCATGCTGTGTACCACAAGCCTGGCAGTGCCTCTGCTGCAGTGACTCTGTGACAGTGTGAGGCAGGCAAGCGTGCTGCCAAAGCAACAGACATAGCTTACACAAACCAGGCTGATGGCAGACCAGGCTGGAGTGAAGTGAAGGCGATTTCACTGCTGTTGCCACTACCCTTGTCACTGCTGCTGTACCATCTGCTGCACCCGCTGCACCCGCTGCACCCGCTGCTGTGGTCACTGCTGCTGCTCCCCCTGTTGCATCTTCATGGGGGTGCTGTACCCACCACTGCTGCTGCTGTACCCACTGCTGCCGCTGCTGCTGCTGCTGCTGCTGCTGCTGCTGCTGCTGCTGCTGCTGCTGCTGCTGCTGCTGCTGCTGCTGTACCCACTGCTGCTGCTGCTGTTTGCAGGTGGTCAGCGTGGATTGCAACCCTGCCCAGACCGCCCTTTTGGAGCTGAAGGCAGTTGCCATCCAGCAGCTGGACTTTGAGAATACCTGGCAGCTGTTTGGGGAAGGTGTGCACCCACACATCGAGCAGCTGTTTGAGAAGAAGCTGTCGCCCTTCCTGAGCCAGACCAGCAACAACTTCTGGAGCTCGAGATTGTGGTACTTCCACCACGGCCTTTACTATCAGGGAGGCATGGTGGGTGCAGTGCGGTGCAGCTCAGTGCAGTGCCAGACCCACCAACAGCAACACAAACATGAACACCGGCCTTCCTGCTGGTGGATGCAGTGCCAGGCTTAGTACCAGCACTGCCGACAGGGACACCACAAACACCACCAACAGGAACACCATAAACACCCACACCCAATCTTTGTGCATGAGCATTAGCACAAACACCAACACCAACCTTCGTGCACCAAGCCTCCCACAACGCTTCTGCCACCACAGCCTGGCTTCTGACCCCAGCCCATCCTATTCTCTCGTCACTTGCTTTGGCCAACATACTATACCTCATATTCATTCACTCCTTCTCACCCTGACGTCTCAATCTGTCACGATGTACTGATAATGGTCATAGAGTAGGTGAGGGTGGTGATGATGGTGAGAATGATGATAGTGTGTCACCCCCCTGTGTGTGTCCGCAGGGCAAGCTGTGCTGGGTATTGCAGTGCCTAGCTGCCTTGTTGGGGTACGGCAAGAGCGTGCAGCGCCTGGCCAATGCGCCTAGCCTTGAGGAGCAGCAGCGCATCTGGGATGAGGTGCTGCTGGTGCGCTTCATCAAGCACGGCCCGCGGCTGCTGGTGTGGATCTTCTGCAAAGTCGTCTCCTTCCTGTTGTTCAACAGGCTCGTCCTGTGGTGAGTGACAGGCTGTGTGAGCTGGGAGGGGGTCAGGGGGAGGGAGAGGGTAGGAGGAGCTGGGTGTTTCGCGCCCTCACAGCTGGCAACCTGCCAAGAACCTGCTTCACCGCTAAGGTGTGCTCAAGCGTGCTCATGTGTGAGGGTAGGAGGTGCTGGGTTGTCCAAAGCGCGGCTGTGGCCCACTTGTGTGGTTGCCAGGTGCCATTTGACAGCAGCATGCGTGCCATGCCAGCTCATGCCATGCCAGAGGATGCATGCACCCATGCAGTCAGGGGTGGGGTGGGGCAGGGTGAGTTGGCTGCTCCTGCTCCCCCCCAGGCATTGTCACTCAGGCACCTGCAGGACCTCCCTTGCACCGTAGCTGTGACAGTGCCCTCCTAGTTGCTGTGTGTGCAGGTTTGGGGGTGGCGTGCCCGGGAAGCAGTACGAGCTCATCAAGCGGGACAACATCCCTATTGAGAACTACATCGCCCGCACCATGGATGGTGAGGGGTGGGCACACTGGTTGGCGCCATTTTGTGGTGTGGGGTGTCCCACTCCCAGTCACTGCTCCACCCGGTGGTTGCGGGACCAAAGCTATGGTGGTGTCTTGAGCCATACCCACTGGGAGGACAGGGGAAGGCAGTGTGACCTGCTGGCCTCGGCAGCCGTCCAGCTGTGAGGGCAGTGGGGAGGGCAAGGGGAGGGACAGTGAAGGTCAGTGGGAGGTGCAGTGGAGGTCAGTGGGCAGTGATCATTGTGACCTGCTGGCCTCAGCAGCCGTCCAGCTGTGTAGGCCTGACTGTGGGTAGCTGGGTGGGGTGACAGCAGCAGCAGCAGCAGCAGCAGCAGCAGCAGCAGCAGCACCTGAGTGCTACCTATGAGCCAATTGTTCCAGTGACCGCCATGATTGAGTTCAAAGCAGTTGAGGTGCTGTCCTGGCAGCTGTTTCAAGTTTTACTGCTGCAGCAGCCAACTTAGTGGACCTGGCCAGGCAATGGGCAAGACCAGCTATGATCAGCACAGTGCAGCAGCCTGGGCCACCTGCCTGTAACTCACCCAGCTTGCCCAACGCAGCCTGCCTCATCCCACCCCACCCCTGCCTGACCGTTCTGGACTGCAGGCGTTGCTGAGCACAGCCACCTGCGGAAGCAAAACTACTTCTACTACAACTGCCTGACTGGCAAGTTCCTGCGGGACAACTGCCCCAGCTACCTGAAGGAGGCAGGCTTCAGGCAGCTGAAGGCAGGGGCCATTGAGAGGCTCACCGTGGCCACAGGCACCTTCATGGACGAGCTCAAGGCCCGCATGTACACCAAGGTGGGTGATGGGTCAGCACTGGGTGGGAGGTGAGCGGCGAAGCGCTCAATAGGACAGACAGCTGGGTGGCAGTGTGCTACATTTCACCTCACCTCACCCCCTGCCCACCTCCCCTCCCCTCCCTCCTGCCCACCTCCCCTCCCCTCGCCCACCCTGACAAACACTCTGCACACCGTATCTCACACAACCTGTAGGCAGCTCTAGGGTACCTCACAAGGCCAACCTCAGGTGTGCTGCAGCCTTGTCCCTGACTCTGGTCAAGGCCCTGACCAGCCTGCCCCTCGGCCCTGGGCCCTTCACCCCAGCCCAGCCTGTCACTTGCCCCAGCCTTGCCGCCCCGCCTGCTGCAGGTCATCCTGATGGACCACCTGGACTGGATGCAGCAGGAGCAGCACGAGGAGTATGCCCGCGCCCTGGCCTGCCAGGTGGCCCCGGGCGGCATCGTCATCTGGCGCTCCGCAGCCAACGTGCCGCCCTATGCCGAGATCATCCGCAAGGCTGGCTTCAACGTGCGCTGCATCAGCCGGGCAGACCAGGGCTACATGGACCGCGTCAACATGTACTCGTCCTTCTATGTGGCAAAGCGCAAGGCCAAGAACGACTGAGGCACCAGGGCAAGGTGGCAGGTGGTAGGGCAGTGAGGTGTGGAGTTGACAAGGGTGATGGCAGGGCTGTTGACAGCATAGCGGAGTTGAGGGTGGGGCTGAGGAGGACGGAGGTGGGATGGATGATGTCACACGCTGCGCCACAGATGAGCGACGGAGGGGTCCATGAGCAGGTTGGTCCTGATTGGCTCGAGCACAGTGCGTCAACTTAGGGCTGTGGCCTGTGCCGGGCACTCAGGGCTGCAGGCCATGGGCTGCGGCATACACATGCAGGCTGTAGGTGTCGTTGAGCAGACCAGGGGCGATCCAAGCACAACCACCAGCAATTGCATTGCATGTGATGTTATCAGTCAGGATGAGGTAGTGCGAAGCTCAAAGAGGGGTGGTGTGCAGGCTGTGAGCGGCGGTGTGAATGCGGATGTGGGTAAGCGTGCGCATTCAGCACAGCACTAGGATGCTGGGGCTACTGCTCCCACCTTCCTGCGGGTCCCATTGCCTTCAATGCCCTGATGCCTCACACTACATGGCCAACTTGTTGTTGGCCAACTTGTTGGTCCAGAAGTTGTCAGCTGATGCAGCCGTCAGACAAGGCGGGCAATACAGGGAGGCGTGGTAGGTGAACGTTGCACTGGCACCTCTTGCGCGAAGAGGTGTGTTTGACTGGCTTTCCTTGGGTGCATGCGAGATTAGTATACCACATGGGCAGTAGGTCAGATTCAGACGAGTACTTCAACTTGTGGGAGACCAGGACGTTTTTCTAGGCTGCCATGGTCGATGCCAGCAAGTTGAAAGGGGTTGCTATGCATTGCTGCGTTGCATGGCGGCCTTGCATGGCTGTTGTTCATACCTACTGGGTTGGGTTCTGCTTGTCAGTAGGATGCTGGTTGGTTGCACTCAGCAGCCTAATGCAAGAGGTAAGATAATACAGAGGCTGGTAACTGTCCCGGCAACACAGCCACTGTCAGGTTATAAGGGGCCTGGATAGAAGGGTTCAACTCAACTCTGCTGATGATCGGGGTGGGCTAAACTGACCCGGCTGGGCTGGGCCGATCTAAAGAAATAGCCCTAGTCCAGACGCCTTAGTCCAAACTTTCCCGTCGCCATAGTTAAAGTGCGCTTCGCCGAAAGTGTTTATGCTCCCACTGTAAGGATTGTGTGTGCAGGTTAGGGGCCCAAATGGGGGCAGCTTGCCCGGGAAGCAGTACGAGCGCATCAAGCGGGACAACATTCCCATTGACAAGTTTAGATCCCTACAGCCCTCATGCAACACCAAAATAAAGCATGAGTTGTAATCAAACACAGGCTGCGAGATCGCTGTTGTAAAGGCTACTGACAGTGTGCCTAATGCCCACTCCAGCTCAGCCTTCTGGTGTGTGTGCCTCCAGGCTACTACTAGCAAGAGCTCTACCCTACTCTATAGCTCTTACTCACACACATCCCCTTTGTGAGGGGTTGGGTATCTTGTTTTCTTGGGTTGTATTGCTGTAGCTGGCTATTGCCGCCACTTGCGCCGCCACTTACGCAGCAGGGCCTTGTCACGCAAGTACACCCACTCCTGGCCTGGCCGGCCTGGCTTTGGCATGGCTGGGCGGCCATCCCAGTAGCACAGCTCAGTGGGGCGTGGGCCTGGGCCGACTGCACAGCGGCGGATGTTCAGCGCGGCTGAGACGTCCCGGTCAAAGAAACTGCACATGGTGTGGGAAATGCATGAAGTCAAGTCATGTGCCATGTCATGTGTCACCTCATGTGGGATATGTTGCAGCCATGTACATGTGCATTGTCTGGTCATTGCTTACCTGATGTTGTAGCTTGTTGAGCTCATCAAGCCCCTGACTCGGGAACGCTTCGCCTCGCTGTACACTGGCCGCAGCCACCTGCATGGACACATGGGGCAATGCACATTTGTAAGATTTTTCCTTACCTTCCCAATCTTGACCCTACCCAGCCACCTTGACTCCACTACCTCCCAGCACTACCCTGACCCTCTCCCACTGCCCCTCTCACCTGAAGAACTCAGGCGGCTGCCCAGGGAGGGCCTCACTGGGGTGGCTGTAGGCTGAGCTGACCCGGCTGGTGCGGAACTCATCCAGCACCACACGCCCTGCCCCAAACTGCTTCACTGCCTCCTTCCGCATCTGGCTGACTGGGACACCCCTGCAGCCAACGCTGCCGCTGCCGCTGAAGCTAGCTGCCCCATAGGCCAGGGCCAGGATGCGGTCCGGCCACCGCTTCTGTGCCTGCTTCTTGACCTGCATCCACACATGGTACAGCACACAGTGGCACACATGTGTAAGGTCGGGTATACCAGCAGCAACAGAGGCAGCAACAACAGCAGCTGGCCAGGTGAGCTGACTGTGGTTGGCTGCTGCCTAGCTCGTGGCTAGCTGCTACTGGGCCTTACCTTGGCCCAGAACGAAGCCATTTACAACTACGTCGCCCGCACCTGGACTCTCTACTCTGCCACCTCCGCTGCCGGCCGCCGCCCGCCGAGCTGCCGAACCCATGCTGCAGCTCCTGGCACTGCTGCTGTGCCACCACGCTGGTCACGCTGATTATAGTCCTTCCGCGTAGCGGCGATCTTCGTGGCTGCGGCATGCTGGTCGCGCTGTGATTGGCATTGCCGCCCTTTTTTCTCACCCGATGCACCCTCCAGCACGGCCACTCCGCTCCGAGAATGTTGCCGAGTCCCTGAGATGTCCCGCCCCGACGGCAAAAACTGCCTAAACTGACGGTATCCACTGACTTTCAAAACGTCTTAGGCGTAACGTGCCAAACCACAGCACGCTTGCTGCTGATGTCAACGTAGATGTAATACAGAGAACGGGAAATGGCCAACACGCCGTGAGCTGAGTAGCCAGGAAAAAGCCCGGCGTTGACCGACAATGTCTTACCTAGGCGGATAACAGGGCGACCTTGCTGGCACACTCAGACGCCAATGCAGTGGCTAGCACAAACGCTGGCAGGCAGTTGTCGCATCCACCCAGTCGCAAGCGACTGGAGCAGCGAGGTAGGGTACGCTGGTTGACGTTGCAGTCTGCGCTCGGCGCTCGGTAGCCTGCATTTTTCTTGGCCGGACAGACATAGGCCAAGCAGATCATGCACAGAAGTACAGCCACATCCTCTTGACACCTTCGTCTGACAGGCAATTGAGTTGCCGAGCCTGACTTGTATCGCTAAATGCTAATGCCTGATGCTTGTGTCGCCTGTACCCTCACTGTAACAACTGATCACAGGCTGCACCCTCACTGTAAAACTGATCACGGTTTTGTTTGCCTGTAAAAACTGATCTTGATGCTGCCTCTGTTGGCACGCAACAGAGCAAGGATTTGGAGGCAGCTGCACTAGCTTCTGACAGCAGCTTCGCCAACAGCTGTGACCCTGTGAGCAGCCGCAGCAGCAGCAGGACTGGGGACGCGTGTGGTACAAATGGCACTAGGCGATCAAGTGCAAGGAGCATCAGACCCACCAGCACCTCTACCACGTTGACCTCTTTGAGTTCATGGGGAGGCTCACAGTCAGCCAGGCTGGGCAGCAGTGGTGCATGGGGCCGCCTGCCTGGCCCCCCGCCTGACTTGGAGGCAGCAACACCCAACGCCATCGCCAATCCATATGCTATGACACTGAGTGAGCTGCACTCATGCAAGCCAGTGCATGGGCGTGTCAGCATGCGGGGTGCCTGTGAGGTGTCAGGTTACGCCACCGCAATGCCGGTGATTGATGGGAGGCCTGGACGATCAAGCTCATTCAGCAGGGCCAGCGACCCTGACAGCCGCCCAGCCTACCATGCAGCCGCCTCGGCTCTATTGGCACCTGGCCCGCCTCTTGCCTGCGCCATGGCTTCCACCAGCAGTGCCAGCAGCGTGGACCCATCTTGCAGGCTCCCACCTCATGCTCGCACTGATGCCACTCAGCCCTGCCGCGCTAGCTCAGAGCTGTCAGACAGTTCCCGGCTGGGTGCCACTGTCAAGCAGGACCCCGCAACAGCAGTCAACCTCAGCTGGCCTGACCCAGCAGCTTGCCCAACCCCGCGACGCCCATCAACCTTGCCGACCTCACCGCCTCCTCTCCCTCGTTCTCCAGTGTCGCCCATCAGGCTGCCAGAGGGAGTGCTGGGGTGTGAGGGTGGTGCTGGCACAACTCAGCTCCCTGAAGCAGCATCTGGTGCTGTCAGGCCTGCTGGCCAGGGGCAGTCACCGTGCAGCTCAGCTGCACAAGGCTGGCACGCACCCTGTCACCCCCCCAGCCCCTCCCTGACCCCACACCAGCCCACCCACCCGCCCACCACCTCCCCCAAGCCCAGGTCGGGCGCCCTCCCTCGGCACCTGCCATCGCCCTCATGTGCCCAAGGTAACCAAGCCCAGGTGCTGCTGCCAGCACACCCAGCACCCCGCCCTGCCCAGGCCCACAGTGCAGCTGCTCCCACCCCAGCGCCAGTGCCAGCAGCTGTGAGCAGCAGCTTGAGCACCTGCTCCACGGTACCCCCTTCAGCATGCACAGTCAGCGGGGACTGTGCCTGGCAGCAGGATGTCCAGGGCCAAGCCAGGCCTGGCCAGCACACCGCCACCTCTGGATGTTCAGAGGACTTTAGCGCCGCAGGCAGCAGCAGCCGCATCAGCCCAGACTGGCCGCAAGGCCCACCGCTCCCCGACCTGCAAGGTGAAGTGTTGGAGGGGCAGGGCATCGGTTCGCTCCCCTGGTCCCCTAGCCCTGTGTATGCAGACGATGGGCCCACCCCTTGCCAGGATGCTGACTTCAGTTCGCCACGGTCTTGGAGGCAGGCTGAGCAGGGGGCCAGGCACAGCCCCTGCAAAACCACCCGCCGGCCCCTACCCCTGTTAGCCAGCAAGTCTGGCCCGCTCCTGGGCAACAGCCAGAGCCCCCCGCCCAGCAAGCCTGCTTCCCCCAGCCTGGCCGCCTCCCCTACAAAGCCTCAGGCACCTGGCTGGGTGTCCCCTCCCTCCAAGCGCTCCCCTCTGGCTTGGGCTGAGGCGGCTGCAGCCAGGCTAGTGGCTGGGCACCGTGCAGCAGTGCCAGAAGCGGGGGCCAGGGGGGCAGGTGCTGGGGCAGGACTGGGCGGCACTGCAGGCGGTTGGGGTACTGAGCAGCTGCGCGGGTTTGGCTGGGGCGCACCTCTCATCCGCATGACTGGCTTGTCCGGCGGGGCTGCTGCAGGGATCCACACCGTTGTGAAGCAGATGGCCAGCCCCTCTCAGTCTGGTGCCCAGCATTGCGTGTTGGACAGCCATGGCAACGACACCCGCCGCGACGCTAGCAAAGCGCAGGCTGGCGGCTGGCAGCAGCACAAGGCAGCGGGGGCACAGCCAGGCAACCCAGTATGGCGTGATCCCGGCAGGGATGCTGGCTGGGGCCAGGGCATGGGAGACCAGCACGCGCGCCGCCCCCCTGCTGCCACCGCTGCACCCAGACCGCTGCTGGCGGGGCAGGCGGCCAGCAAGGTGTCTCTAGGGGAGCAGTCCTGCCATGTCTGGAGTGTGGCCTTTGACGAGCTGGTGCTGAAGCAGCAGATTGGCAGTGGCGGGTTCGGGAATGTGAGTAGGGGCACGCGTCCAGGGTTGGGGTGCAGGGGCAGGGACAGTACCATGTGAAGGATGTTGCAAGCACGGGGCGAGGAGATGCGTGGTGGGAGGGGTGGGGACAGGGAGGGTGAGTGAAGGGGTGGGGAGGGGGAGGGGAGGTTGCGTTCACTGCCTGGGCAGCCTCAACCTCAGCTTCTGCATACCTTCCTGACCAGGTGCTGTGTGTGTGTGTGTGTGTGTGTAGGTGTACTTTGGTTACTTGCAGGGCAGTCCAGTGGCTATCAAGGTGGCTGTGCTGCGGCCCCTCCACCCTAGCCCTGCAGCAGGCCTGGCTGCAGCCTGCCCTGACCAGCAGTCAGCCTCAGCGCATGCCAGCACAGTGGCTGAGTTCCAGCGGGAGGTCACCACCATGAGCCGCATCCCACACCACCCGGTAGGCCAAAAGGTCCAAAGGGGCAAAGGGGTCAAGGGGAGGCAGGGAGTGCCTGGTGGACCCTGCTGGCTGTCAGGGGGCCTGATGACACTGCAGGGGAGGAGGACAGCAACATAGGCTAAGCTCAACAGGCAAAACAAAAAAAGCAACAAATAAGCAAAAGTGGCACTGAGGGAGTCCACACCCATGCAGTTATTCAGCACACCAATGTTCACGTAGCATGAGGCGCAGAGCGCACCACCTTTTCTTAATGCTTGATGTAACATGTCATGGTCGCTGCCTGTTATCAGTGCTACCTTCCCTCTTCATCCTCCCCCTTCCTTCTCCCATGCTAGCTCACTTCCCGGCTCCTTGTCCAATCCCACCCTCTCTGACCTACCCTCCCCTGCCGCTGCCCTGCTGCTGCCCTCCCACTGCAAGCAACCCTGTTGCCCTGACATGTCAAGTTCAATGCCTGCTAGGAAGTGCTGGTGGCACATGGGCAGTTGAGGTGCTTGGAGCGGCAACGAGGTGAGGCACTTGTGCTGCAGCGATGTGGTGTGGTGTGGCGCAGTGTGTGTGTGTGTGTGTGTGTCTGGCTGCAGAACGTGTTGCGGCTGCTGGCTGCCTGTGTGGAGCTGCCCCACCTGGCCCTGGTCACAGAGTGAGTGGAAGCTCTGGCGCCTGCCACACTGCTCCTGGCCTTGTGAGCTAGTGCAGGGCAGGGCAGCGGAGGGGTGGACAGGTTGTGACGTGCAGGGTGGCCAGGTGGGTGGGTGGGTGGAGGGGCGGAGGTGAAGGGATGCCTGGAGTGGGGTGGGGTGTGCTAGATGGATCAGGGCAGGCAGGGCACAGTGCCTCCGCCACCTTGGCCACATGTCTGTGCCACCACTGCCACAGCCACAGCCAGTACTGCGGGCCCCCTGCTTCAGAATACGCGGCAGGAGCAGGCCAGCAGCGCCACCTCTGCCACCCTGCCCACATGTCTGTGCCCCCCACCGCTGTCGCCAGGCCCTGCAGGCACCCTCCACCAGCACCTCCCAGAAGCTGTGGTTGACCTCCTTGGCCACCCGCCTCCCCTCTGTCTCACCCTCGGTTGCCTGCCCAGGTACTGCCCTCGCGGCTCCTTGTACTCCCTCCTGCACTCCCACACCGCTCCCCCTCTCAGCCTCCGCCAGGTGCTCACGCTGTGCTTGGGGGCGGCCAGGGGCATGGCGCACCTGCACGCATGCCGCCCGCCCATCCTCCACCGCGGTGGGTCAGCTCACCCCCTCGAGCATGCACTCCTCATTGCATGCCCTCACACTAGACGATCGCACCCCAACCACCCCCCCAACCACCCACTCAGCGTCAAACTTGGCCGCCAAGGAAGGAGGCCCTGCCATGCTCTCACACCTCATTCAACCAGGCACTTGCAGGTCCCCCTGTACAGCCATGTGTACTCCTGCCCCTCCAACCATACTACGACTCCCCCATCCAACCAACCATGCATAGCCCACAGCCACCCTGGTGACCTCACCTTACCTCACCTTACCTCACCTTAAATATTCCTGGCCTTGAGGCAGCATCTGAGGGCACGACTGGCAGTTTACGCTCATATGCACCCATTGCATGACAAGTGCTGACAGTGCTGTGCATACAGTCATGCAGACATGCTGATGATGACTGGCTCAGGGCTGCACGTTACACTGTATGGGGTGTGATGGTGGGTGGCTTCCATTGGCCAGGCATCCTCACCACCATCATCAGCCACCCACACCGCAACCTCGAGCACCACAGCGCCCTCAGCACTGGCAGGCACAGTCTGGCTGGCCTGCTGCCTGCTGCCTGATGTCTGGGCTGCTACCTGCTGCCTGATGTCTGGACTGCTACCTGCTGCCTGATGTCTGGCCTGCTACCTGCTGCCTGATGTCTGGCCTGCTACCTGCTGCCTGATGTCTGGACTGCAGACCTGAAGAGTGCTAACCTGCTGCTGGACGACATGGGCAGCGTGAAGATTGCAGACTTTGGCCTCAGCAAGCAGCAGGCCCATAGCCCAAGAGAGGCTATGACAGGCGGCCTGGGCACATACCAATGGTGAGCAGCAGCCAGCAGCTTGCTCACCCCAAGTCGTGCTGCGCTCCTCTTCCTCCCTCTCACTCCTCCTTGCCATTGGCCCTGCACGCACCCTCTCACTCTCTCTCACTCCCATTCTTGCCTACCCCTCTGCTTGCCTCCTGCGCTGCAGGACTGCCCCTGAGGTGCTGTCCCACCAGCACTACTCCATCCGGGCTGACGTGTTCTCCTTTGCAGTGGTCATGTGGGAGTGCCTCACCCGCAAGCTGCCCTATGCAGGTAGGGCGCTCACCACAGCCACAGCCCAGCCTCAGCCAGCTGCCCTGCGTGTCGCATTGTGCAAGCCACCATTGCCACGCACTCTCCACCTGGTCTGGTAAGAAGTCAGCACCTCACATAGCCTGATCAGGCTCTCCTGATCGCCAGCTGGTGTGGACTCTTCCTCTAGAGCATAGCATGAGGCATAGTCTGCTTGACACCATCAATGATCTTATGATGGCACACGACTCACGCAGCTCACTACAGGCCCCTCCTTCTCACACGCAGCGGTTATGAATCACACCAGGCTAGGGGGTTCACCACCTCAATGTAGCAACAGGCAGGCAGCCGTGCACGCTCAACATCAGCCGTGTGCTGCAGGTGAGGCCTGTTGACAGGTAGCCCTGCCACCCCCTGCACCCACACCCACTGCCTGGCGCAGGTCTGGCCCCCTTCCAGGCAGCCACCGCTGTGGTGTACCAGGGGTTGCGCCCAGACATCCCTGCCTGCACCCCACCCAGCCTGGCCGCTCTCATCAAGGCCTGCTGGGCAGCTGTGCCTGACCAGCGCCCATCTTTTAATGCCGTGGTAGCTGACCTGCAGCAGCAGTTGGAGCAGGTGCAGTAGGGGGTTGAGGGCGGGGTGGGTGGTAGGAGCAGGCCGTGTCCCAGGCCCCAGCTCCTCCCTTGATGCACACCGGTACTGCTGGAGAATGCGCCTTCTTCTTTCCTATGAGGGCGGGGCGGCGGGGCTGGAGCTCCCCTGCTGAGCAGCCTCATGGACAGGCACCCTGCTGTGGTCAGCCCCACTGCAGATGGGGGCCGGCGCAGGGAGGGGCAGATCAGGGCAAGCAGTACAGCACAGGGCAGATCAGGGCACAGCCAGCTGGGTGAGGGGGGGAGGGGTGGGTAGTCGAGTAGCATCGTGCGCATCACACAACCTTTCTCGTCAGCCCAGCTAGCAGCAAGTGCCATCACAGGTTGCTGGTCGCACTGGCGCCACTACCGTGTCCCAGCATGCCAGACACACTCTCAGGCACATCAGGCACACCCCATTGCACCTTAGCCAGCTATGTAGTTAGATGATAGCTGTAGTGGTTTGCGGGTGGGGTGACAGGGCACAGCGGCAGGGGTGGGCAGGCAGGCAGGTTGCAGCTTGTGGGGCACAGGCCAGCTGCATGGGGTACCAGTGATGTGAGCAGGTTAGGACCGGCTTTGTACAGGTGATGTTTTGCAAGGTGCAGTGCCGGGCGATGCTGCCCTTGAGGCAGTGCAGTACACAGTGTCACCCTAGCGCCACTCGCTGTGTCTGTTTAGGCAACCCTACCAAGCACAACAGTCACACCTGGTGCGCGCCATGCATGCTTGCTCCTTGCTGTGATTTACTGCGTCAAGAGTCCTGACCAGGACCCTGCCAATGCTGCTGAGAGCCAGCTCTAGCAGCATGGATGCACGGCCCTTCAACATGACAATTTTGAGCCATGGCCCCGCAGCCTTCCTGCAGCTGTGCAACTGCTTTGTGTCACTTGCGATTGTTGTTGAACTCACCCAAATGCGCCCTTTTATCCAGTTGTTTTATTTCAGTGCGCCAAGGTTTTGTAGAACTGTCGTTATGTTTGCGTGTTAAGAATGTCATCAAGCTGTCTTTTAAGGATGCTTTGCGCAGTGAGTGCAAACGAGCTGTCTTGCGATGTTGACGTGAGCAACGGAAACACAGTGTGCAGGAGTAGGGTTTGTAGGGATACAGGGAAGTGATGGAGTTGGGATAGATAAGGACATAGACCTGCTGGATCAGGCAAGGTGGTGACAGTGGATGAGTTCCGCACCAGCAGGGTCAGCTTAATCTTGAACAGCCCCCAGCCCTGTGAGGAGGAGCTGGACCGCAGCAAGCCCACCAGGCTTGAAGGCTGGAAGCCCAAGCCAGATCAGGTGCAGGACCGCTTGTTGCGGTCAGCCTGGAGCAAGCGGTTTGAGGCGCCAGTGCGGGGCCTCATGTGGTGCCCTTGGCTGGCCCAGGCTACCCCTGGGAAGCTGGGCAAATGGGTGGACAGGGACTGCAACGCAGCCCTCAACCTCCAGCGGGCAGGGGAGAGCAAGTGGCGCCCACTGGAGCTGTGCAGGTGGCAACACCAAGCAAGGCTTCCTGCCCAGGGCAAGGAATACCCAGCACTGGGCTTCAAGAAGTTGCGAGAGCGAGCCCCCAAGGCTCAAGCCCAGCAGCCTGTAGCACAGTAGCATGTGTGCACCGCATATGTGTGCCTACATCAGAGCATGTGTTTCATGCCATCATAGATTGCCCAGCCTTCGCAAGCGGGTTGGGGTAGTGAATCACGTAGTGGTACCGGATGCTTGCTGCATGCAAACAAGCCGGATTACAGATAACACAGCCCCTGCCCTGTAGTAATAGTAGGGGAACAACTGTGCTGGATCAGGCAGCCCAAAACATAAATAGAAACTACGTGGCTGAGCACTGCAGTGCAGCCCCAAGGAGAGCACACGCCATCGCCTTTGACTTGCCCGCATCGACTGTGAGGTGTTTCCTGCTCGCAAAGCTGCGTCTTATCCCAACCTTGCCGTAGCGCTGCCCTGCTCCCAACATGGAGTGTGGATCTGCATGCATTTTTTGCAGCAGCAGGCACCAAGACTGGGCCAGGCCTCGTTCAGTTTGACATCTTCAAAGTGACATCATGTTCTCCAAGCAGAATCAGGGCCACGGGGCTGTGGGGTGGCAGTTGAGCTATGACGCTTTGCACGCAGGTGGATGGCATGTAGGGGAGTGTATCTCTCAGAGGAGCCGAGTCCAAACTCGGTCATGGTGTGGAGTTGTGCGACTGACTGCATGGCCCTGGTCCTGAGATTTGCTAAAGGAGCTGGGGGTCACAGACCGAAGTGAGTTTATGGCTTGTCTGAGTATGAGCGTGTGTAACAATGTCTAAAAGGAGCTTAACCTAGTAAGTAGCATGCTGTAAGTCCGCATGGTCGAGCTGTGGCATTGCCCTCAAGGTATGGGGAGGAGGTAGGCTCAATGCCACATTCCCGCAACCGCTCTCCGATCCGACTGCTGCTGTCGACGCGCATGCTTGTGTAGAGCAGCCTGAGCGACGCGGGCGGTCGTAGTGATGACTGCATGCTCCGCAACGTATCAAATTTGAATCACCAACTTTGATGCTTTGCTGTGCACGGCCCACTGATTGCATAACTATTCTGGATGGGTGAAAGGTAGCTGGCTGTGCTGGCTACATTGTGAACCATCTAGCATAATATTTGGCGCAGTGAGTGCAGAGTAACAGCCGTCCTACTACCAAGGGTAGGTTTTCTGTTAGTTGGGGGCGCCTGATCTCGTGGCAGTGCACTCAAATATAAAATGCATGGCGTCATCCACTATGTCATGCTTTAGGCCATTGACATTGTGGACCGCTAACCTGAGCTCTCGGGGGGCGAGTCTGTATTAGGTCTGTGTACAGGTCAGTTTTTTTTTAACGCTATTTAACGCGACATTTCAGAGGGCTCCGTGCGCTATGGATTGGACCCCTTGCGGACTGTGCTATAGCGCATCGCGTTATAAAAAGTGAACTTTGTACTGCAGCCGCAGCTCGGCTAAGAGCCGCAATTTGGATAAGCGCCGCAGTTCCGATGGCTGAGGGCCGTGCCCGCCGAGGACATAGCGATGGTTGTGGAAAACATCAACCAGCATTTTTGCAAGAGCCCAGCCCGCACCCAGAAGTACAAGCAGCTTTGCCACAGCCTTGGGCTCAAGGGTCAGCTAATAGGGCGGGCCGCGCTAACCCGTTGGCTGAGCTTGCGGAAGCCAGCAGAGCGGCTGGTGCGTGACATCAGGTCCTTGGTGTCACGCACACAGCCTCCTCACAGACCTCCCTACTCTCTTGGCAGCCTACGGGCTCTTGCCCATCCTTCGCTCACTCAACCGCCTCAACCTTCTGTGCCAAAGCCGTGCCATCTTTGTCGAGGACCTTATGCAGGAGGTGGCCCTGACGGCCAACAAGATCACTGCCATGTACTCAGGCCCCTCCCCCTTCTCTGCACTGGACTTTCCTGAGCTGACAGCCTTCACCAATGTGGCAGGACCTGGCAGCTGCCTGGTGTACAACGGCTCTGGCCATTTGGCATTGCAGCCGCATGGGAGTGGCAGTATGACAGTGCAATCAGATGAGGCTGACAGTGACAGTGAGGATGTGGAGGAGGTAGGCAGCAGGCAGGCAGCAGCGGACATGGAGACAACGTTTGGTGAGATTGAGGAGGAGGAGGAAGGCAGTGAGCTATGCAGCGAGCCGGTGCAGCTGTACGCCATCCCCCCAAAAGGGCGCCGGGCTGCTTTAGTGCCAGCCAGTGACTTCCAGCAGCATGTCGACAGTGCCAAGCAGGAGCTGGCAGCAACAGCAGATGCTGTGGTACGTGACCTACACAGCTTCCTCCCACCTGAGCATGCCAAAGGACTGGCTGTTGTGTACGCCCACTACTGGGACAAGCAGCCCAGCGATGAAGACTTCCTTGAGCCATTGTCAAGGCCCGGTACTGCATGGATGCGACCCTCGCTAACGGCCAACTAGCGCCAGCCTTGTTGGACCAGCACCGTGTGGAGCTGAACACCGTGTGGAGCTAAGCTCAGCAGCAGCCAACCCAGCCAAGGAGACCACCAAGCTGTGGCGCTACCTGGCTGGCCAACCCATCACCAAGGCTGACATCTTGGAGTACATCAAGCTGGCAGAGCTTGCTCTGGTCATGACACCAGGCTTAGTGGAGGAGGAGCGCATGTTCTCAGCCATGGCTTACCTCAAAGATGACACCCGCAACAGGCTGCAAGAGTGCCACTTGGATGTGTGCGCCCGTGTCCTCAGCAGCAATCAACTTGATTTGGACACATTCCCAGATGAGCGTGCCATTAGCAAGTGGCTGGATAACGCTGCTGTGCGTGGGCGCTACCGCCTTTGATTGGGCCTATTGCTTTAATTTGACATTTTTGTTGTGCGCTATGGGGCTCAATAGGGTCGCGCTACGAACATGACAGTCCCAATCTGAGCCATGACACTTTGTGCTATGAAATTGGAAAGAGGCCAAATGAAAAAAAAAACACTGGTACAGGTGCACATGTGTCTGGTACAGGTGCACAGGTGTCAGTGAGGAGGACTGTGATTGTGTTGTTGCTTGTTGTGATTGTGCTGATCCTGGCCCTCAAGGCCACCTGGGACGCGCTGTGGGAGGAGTACCTCAAGCCACGTTGGCGCCGGCAGCGGTTGGGGCTGCACCATGCTCAGGAGCGCATCATTGAGGGCTTCTGCGCAAAGGTATGACCTGACCTGACCTGACCTGACCTGACCTGACCTGACCTGACCTGACCTGACCTGACCTGACCTGACCTGACCTGACCTGACCTGACCTGACCTGACCTGACCTGACCTGACCTGACCTGACCTGACCTGACCTGACCTGACCTCACCTGCAGGTGGTGAATGGGATGAAGTGGGTGTCACGCCACTACTACCACCAGGAGAGGGGAGTGGCGGTGTTCCTGGGAGTGGGCTGCTACAGCCGGGGTGGGTGGAACACCAACGCCTGCTTCAACTTCCAGCGCATTGGGGAGAGCACGCAGCGCCCCCTTGAGCTGTGCAGCTGGAAGGACAGGGAGGCTCTGCCCCCCATTGGCAAGGAGTACCAGCAGGGCTACAAGCGGGTCAATGACCGGCTACCCAAGGTCAAGCAGCGGCTGCACCGGGCAGCAGAGTACCGGCGGGGCATCGATGGCCGGGCCCGCAACAATGCATAGGCCCTAGTAGTTCACACAGGCTTTTGGCCTTACAAAAGCATTAAGCTGTTAGTTTTGATGAGGTGCCCAGTGGTCAAGGGGGATTAGCCCCAGGAAAGAGTGCCACCGGTGTGGGGTTTGTAGTCATCAAGGGTGCGACCGAGGATGCTTCAACTTGATTGGAGTAGCTGAGTGAGTTTACCCACAAGCAAACATGTCGTTCCTTGTTGAGTGAGTTTTGTTTGTTCTGTGATTGTGTTGTTTATAGTTGGCTTGTGAATCATGTAATGGAAATCACTCCGGTTGCCCCACTCCGGTTGCCGGCCCTCCGGTTGGACGGCGACCTGATGCACCCCCCAGCACGGCCACTCCGCTCTGATGGTGTTGCTCAGTCCTTGTGATGTCTCCGAAAAGGCACTGCAAGCGCCCCGTCTCCCCAGCACCCTCCGCAGCCGGTAAGCCGCAGCGCTTGAGGAAAGGCCCCGAAGCTAACTGACGGCGCGGCGCAGTGTGCCCCACGCCCCAGCCATTGGACTCCGTGCATCAAGTCCTGCCGTGCGTGTGCTGTGCTTCCCCGTGTCTGCAGGTGCCAGTGGCAGTGGGCAGCAAGTCCAGGGGCGGGGGCAGGGGCAGGCTGCCAAGGTAGTGATTGGAGAGCGTCGCCAGGTCATTAAGGCTGGCCTGCGTGGCCTTGTGAAGGCAGCCCTGCCTGACCTCAGCCCAGCTCAAGTCGACGCCATTGTGGCTGAGATTAAGAAGCGCATGACCATGGGCAGCAAGCAATGCTGCCTAACAGCCGTCCTGTGCCTCTCCTTGTTGCTTTCCTCTTTCCTAGGCCAGCCCAGTCCAGCCCAGCCCACCCAAGACTTCCCAGCAGCAGGTCCAACCCCAGGCGCCCCTCCTCCACCTGACCCAGCCTGCCCTCCCTATGCCCACCCCCGCCTCGCCACACGCAGCTCCCCCCGCACAGCAGCCGCCCCAACTCAGCTGCCCCCCCCAGTGCAGCTGGACATCTGGGACCCGCAGCTGCTGGCACAGATCAAAGACGCTATGGAGCTGCTCGCCAAAGCCAGCGTGATTGAGCACATGATGCGTGGCCCCCACCACCGTGGCATCAGGCTGCTGCCCGGTGAGGTGGCGGTGTTTGAGCAGCCCAGCAGCGCCTGGCCGGTGGCCATGCTCAAGCAGCTGGATGAGGTGCATCTGATAGGGGACGGCAACTCCCTCAACGTTAACGCCACCACCAGCATCACCAGCATCAAGGAGTTCTACCGGCACCCGGGGCGGTTAATCAAAAAGTGGGGCGAGGCGATGGGGGTGGTGGGGGGTGGGTTCAGCCGGGAGGTGAAGAAGCACTTCCCCCAGCTAGTGCTAGGCCGCCTAGACTACAGCCAGCCGGACCCAAAGCACAGGTGGCGCTTGCCGGCCAACAGCGTGCTGCGGCAGCTGGAGCGGAAGGAAGAGGTAGTCATGCACCAGCACTACCACCAAGAGAGGGGAGTTGCGGTGTACCTGGGAGCGGGCCTGGCCAGACCTGACCGGCTGGTGATCGTGGATGAGTTCCGCACCACCCGTGTCAGCTCCTCTGTGCATGCCCGCCAGGCATGTGAGCTGCACCTGCCAAATGACCGGCCTAGGCCCGCAGACTGGGTACCCCCAGCAGGCCAGGTCAACCAGCGGCTGTTGCGCCCAGCCTGGAGCCTGCGGCATTCTAAGGATGTGCGGGGCCTGAAGTGGTGCCATGAGGTGCCGCCCAACCCCCCTCCCCCTCCCCCAGCTCTGCACCCGCCTGCCCAGGACCCCCCTCCCCCAGCCCAGGACCCCCCACCCCCTCCCCCAGCCCAGGAGCCACCCCCACCAGCTCAGGACCAGCCCCCTGCCCAGGCCCCACCTGGCCCAGCCCCACGACCCCAGGCCCCCTCATGGGGCAGGTGGCTGGACCGGGACACAACCCCTGCCTCAACTTCCAGCGCATTGGGCCCCCTGGAGCTGTGCAGCTATGAGGGCCTGAAGGCTCTGCCCCCCATTGGCAAGGAGTACCAGCAGGGCTACAAGCGGGTCAATGACCGGCTACCCAAGGTCAAGCAGCGGCTGCACCGGGCAGCAGAGTACCGCCGAGGCATTGATGGCCGGGCCCGCAACAATGCATAGGCCCTAGTAGTTCACACAGGCCTTTAGCCTTACAAAGCATTAAGCTGTTAGTTTTGATGAGGTGTCCAGTGGTCAAGGGGGATTAGCCCCAGGAAAGAGTGCCACCGGTGTGGGGTTTGTAGTCATCAAGGGTGCGACCGAGGTTGCTACAACTTGTTTGTAGTAGCTGAGTGAGACTACCCACAGGCAAACATGTCGTTCCTTGTTGAGTGAGTTTTGTTTGTCTGGTGCCCCAGGTCTGCCAGGTGATTTGTTTGTTTGGTTGAGAGGTCGGGGAGGGCCTGATGTGGTGCCATGAGGTGCCACCCAACCCCAACCCCCTCCCCCTGCCCAGGCCCCCCTGCCCAGCCCCCTCCCCTTGCTGCACCTGGCCCAGTGCCACGAACCCAGGCCCCCCATGGGCAAGTGGCTGGACCGGGACACCAATGGGTGCGTGAACTTGCAGCGCATTGGAGCGAGTGTGCAACGCCCCTTGGAGCTGTGCTAATGGGATGACCTGCAGTCTCTGCCCCCCATTGGCAAGGAGTACCAGCAGCGCTGCAAGCTGGTCAATGACCGGGTGCCCAAGGGCAGGCAGAGGCTGCACCGGGCTGCAGAGTACTGCAGGGCATTGATGGCCGGGTCCGCAACGGCCCATAGGGCCAAGTAGTATGGACAGGCTGTTAGCCTTCCAATGAGGTGCCCAGTGGTTTTTGGAGGGAACGTGCCACCTATGTGGGGTTTGCAGTCATCAAGGGTGCGACCGTTGAAGTTACAAAACCGTTACTGAACCGTAGCTGTGTGGGATTTTCCACAGGCAACACATTGTTTCATGGTGAACAGGGTAGTGGCGTTGTGCTTCCTAGGGTCAGAGGCATCCGTGTCCCGCAACAAGGGGCTTATGCGTACCGTCTTCCATGCAGTGGGGATGATCCTAGTGCGTATCATGTTGTAAAACCATACCGCAAGCGAGGGAGCAGCAGTGGTGTGGTGACTCCCTGCTCGACTGTGCGTGCGTGACTGATGAAGTGTGCTGGAAGCCCTCTCCAGATGGTGTCATGGCAACTAGCAGGCGGCTCCCAATCAATGTAACCGATGCACGTTTTTACACCGTCCCACATGGGGATTACAGACCACATGTTGAGACCTGCCAACTCTTCAAGCCCTCCTAAACTGCTAAACTGGCCGCAAAGCTTAAAACGCTTGACCCCTACCTAAGCTATAATTCGCTATTACTTGTCAAGGTGTGAGATGCTGCACAGACCAGGCGTCCTGGTGTTCCCGTGGAGCGCTCCGCTGAAGCATCAGGTGTGTCGCTACGTCCTTAGCCATCAATACCCGCCACCCGCCAAGCAGACATGCGCCCATTTTGTCCCTGCCCCGCTCAGATGCAACTTGCTTCTCCCCGCTCCCTACTGCCAAGCTGCAAGACTATGTTTATGTCCCTGTCCCAACAACTGTGCCAGGTGTTGCTCCTATGCGCAGATGGGGCAACCCGCCAGGCTGTGACAGCTAAAAGATCCTGAGGGCCACACAGCCCCTGGCCGGGCTGTGGCGCCGACTCTGGCGCTGAGGCCCTGGCACGGCACTGCCAGAGAAGCCCTCAGTGCGCCGTGTGCCTGACGAGCAGGCTGAGCTGGCCAGACTGACCCTCTCCCTGCTGCTGTTGAGCCCGAGCCAAGCCGCCGGAGCCCAGGCTGGCCAGGTGCTGGAACACGACACACAGCTCGGCCTTGAGCTGCTGCGCAGGCGCGTGTGCAGGGCCTGTTGACAGCATCAGGGCGGAGTAGGTGGAGGCCGGCGGGGCAGAGGAGGAGAAGGAGGTCTCTTGAGTGGGTCCTCGCAACACCACATCCACATAGCCCCCGGGCGGCAGCACAGCCACACAAGGCTGCACATCCAGCCACAGCGGCAGGCGATGAGGGTGCGGCGGGGCGGACGTGGCCTGGGTGCTGCTGCTGCTGCTGCTGCTGCTGCTGCTGTGGTGAGCAACACTGCCGTTGCTGGGGGCAGTGCTGGCACCCGTGAGGGCCAAGTGCAGGAGGGAGGCTGAGGTGTTGACCAGGCGGATTGCCTCAGCCCTGTCTGAGGTGAGGTGCAGGGTAGGGTGTGCGGTGTCAGCGCTGCCAAGGTGGTGGTGGGGCTGCTGGGAAGAGGGAAGCTGCAGGAGCAGGCTGGGTGGCGAGGCCGGCGTGATGGCGGCCCTCATCGCGCCCAGCACCTGCATGCTGTGCTTGCGCTGCAGCTCCTGATTAGGCACCGGCAGCAGCAGCTCCAGGCTGGCATACACTGGCTTGTGGTCGGAGTCACAGACGTCCAGGCAGCAGCCATAGCTGTCAGGGCCGGGGCGCAACCGCATCAGCGCTGCCGCTGCCGAGTCCTGCTTACACAACACAACCATAATGCTTGGACACTTGTGTAACGCGACATGTTCAGTCGAGTATTACTTTACAACTCAAACAATATATTCAACGTATTTTTTGTATGTATAAAGAATGCAAATAGCTGCGGTGTGTACCAACTGCAACGTAGTCGCCCATGTCACTACACGTGATGAGTCCATGGGTCAGTATGTAGCAGCAATGCCGAGAGGTGGATGTTATGTGATAGTATGGTAGTGCTGATGCTGGTGGTGATGACGGTGACCCGCATTGCGCTCGACAACTTTGTTCATGTGTCAACCACAGCGTGTGTAGGCTTGCACATAGAATGCATGTGATGGTGTGATTGCTTCATAGTGATGAGGTGTTGGTGGGTAGGCGCATGGTGAGGGTAGGTGGAAGACCTCAAGGTACGAGCCTGCATTGATCTGAATCTGGCTCTGAGTCTTGGATGGGATGCTGCTGTGTTGGGCTGGTCTGTTGTATGCCTCCTGGCTAGTGGTCCTTAATCCCTGGCTGGTCATGCTCATACGGAATCATCCACCCCATCACCACCATCACCATGAGTGCATGACAAAGGTTAGGGTATGTATGCTAGTAGGCCTGGCACCCACCTTGGGGTGTGAGAGGCTGCTGGGCAACCAGGGAAGGCTGCCTCGCCACAAGATGCGATCAGTCCAGGCAGGCACCCGCCGCTTCTCACTGCTGTCATAAGGCAGGGCCACCCAGCCTTCAGCGGTGATGGTGTGCGCGATGTTCTTGTCGAACTTGTAGGTGGGAGGGAAGGTCAGGGGGCCCTCGGCCTGCGGTGTTTGCCACCCAACAGTATGCACTGATATAGTGAGCAGACGGGCGGGCGGGCGGGCAGGCGGGCAGGCAGGCAGACGGAGGGGTAGGCAGGCAGGCAGACAGGCAGGCAGGCAGGCAGGCAGGCAGGCAGGCAGGCAGGCAGGCAGGCAGGCAGGCAGGCAGGCGGGCAGGCCGCACCAAGGCATGGAAGATAGTCCTCCGCTCCATCTCCTGCCTACACTGCTCCAGTGGCAGCAGCTGGCGGAAGGCCAGGCGGCTGCAGCAGTCAACCACCCACTCGTACTGCGCCTGCACCCTGCACAGCCGCATGGGGGCACACTGCCATCAGGCAAAATCAGGGTCACAACCATGGTGACCCTCAGGATGTTTTCCTTGAGAGTTGTAAAAGATGGAGAATGCCATGGGGCCAGGAGGCCACACCGCCATCAGGCGAGACTAGGGCCACCATGGGGGTGAGTCTCAGGATATGCCTGAGCAGGCCTGAGAGAGCATGAGGATGTGAGGCTGAGCACTGGCAGAGGTTGAGAATGATCTGGGCCAGGGGCTCGCTCCGCCTTCAAGGCCGCAGGCCACCGCAACAGAGCAGCATACAGGCTAGAAGGCATGAGGGTGAAGGCATGAGGGTGAAGGCATGAGGGTGAAGGGTGTTAAAGGCATTTGGGTTGGGAGGGGGAGGATGGGATTGCACACCTCCAACAGCCATTGAGGGAGGAGGTCATGCCTGGGCTGTGGCAAGGACTCACACTAGTGCTTCTCATTGTTGTTTATTCCTTTCATTTATTATTGTTTTGTTTTTGTCAGCCTATTATGGCTGCCTGACACCCAGTGAGGGGATGGCTGTGGAGGTGTGCCCCTTACCTGTAGTTGAAGTCGCCCATCCAGATGAGCACGTCCGCATCCCTCAGCCCAGGGCCATGCTCAGCCATAGTGGGCCCACCCGCTGCTGCTGCTGCTGCCGCCATGACCCCCTGCCCACCTCCCCCCATGCTGCTGGTCCGGCTGGGTCTGGCTAGCCCGGTTTCTGCCGCAGGAGAGCTGGCCGCCTCCCCTTCATCATCGCTGCCCCTGCGTGACCCTCCCCATCCTGGTAGCTTTTGCTGCTGCTGCCTCCCCAAAGCAGCAGTGGAGGAGGAGGAAGGGGGGAGGGGTTCTGAGGGGGGAGAGGCCGGGGGCATGGCGGGTGGGCCGCCGGTGGGTGTGGCTAGGCCATGGGGGACCAGAGCAGGCGGCATGGTGGAGGTGTTTGGGAACCTGAGGCTGCGCACGATCTTGGCGTAGTCTGCATTGCGCTCATCCACCTGCGTGGTTGTGGGGAGCAGCGCTGAAGGACAAGCCATCTCCCACCAAGCCGACAGCTGGGAGCGTGTGAGGGGCAGCTGTTGAGGTGGGTTTCCTGCAAGTCTCAGCCTGCAAGTCAGTAGCTGGGGCAGCAGCGACATGGAGTAGGAGGGCACTGAGCTCAACCACATTGGGTGGCCGTGAGGGGCGGTGCCAAAGGTGGGTGGTGCCTGGCGAGTGATGGGTGGTGGATAGCAGGCTGGTGGGTGGTGGGTGGTGGGAGGTTGGGTGGTGAGTAGTGTTGACAAACAGCGGTGACGGCAGAGGTAGGAGGAGGAGGCGATGGGGTCATCACCTTGTCTTGGTGTGCAGCAAAGTGTGAGGACAGGAAGACGAAGCGTCTGCAGCGTATGGGAGGCAGGCAGCTGGGTGCAGGTGAGTCTAGGGGTGATGGCAACACACACTCGAGTGATGCAAAGTGAAAGATAACAGGAAGGTGGCAAGTCAGGCTTGCCAAAAGGTTCCAGCCATGCAGGAGGATTGTGGTCTGCCAGAAGTTGTCCCGTTCGCTGAGGGTAAGCTGGCCATGACCCTCAGACTCGGTGCTGTCCTGGACCTGATCCTAACTCTGATCCTTACCGTGGCATTAGCCCTGCCCCGCCCCGCCCCGCCCCGCCCCGTCCCCGCCCCCGTCCCCGTCCCTGTCCCTGTCCCTGTCCCTGTCCCTGTCCCTGTCCCTGTCCCTGTCCCTGTCCCTGTCCCTGTCCCTGTCCCTGTCCCTGTCCCTGTCCCTGTCCCTGTCCCTGTCCCAGCCGATCACCATCCCCGGCCCTGGCCATGAGTACTCACCGGCGAAATAGCGTGAGGCTGACTGCTGCTGCGCCCTTGTTGCCCGCCACGCCCATGAGGCCGCAGGCCACACTGGCGGTGGCCACCTCACCCACATGAGGTGCCAGTACGCGCCGGCAGAAGACCATCACCAGGATGCCTAAGCAGGTGGGTAGCGGTGGGTGGGTGGGTGGGTGGGTGGGTGGGTGGGTGGGTGGGTGGGTGGGTGGGTGGGTGGGTGGGTGAGTAGGTGGGTGAGGGTGGGCGAAGCTGGTGGAGGGCCTGTAAGGTTGCGAATCATCCACGGCAACATACACGCCAGCACCAGGGAGGACAAGAGGACCCTGCGCTCCTCATACAAAGGTGGACCTGCACGCCTGAAGATCATAACTCAGCCTGTAACGGTGGTGGTGATGGTGAAAGCGACAGTGTGGCAATGGTGGCAACGGAGGGGGTGTTGCTGCATTGTGGCTAGTTCTGGGCACTGCTGGAGTAGGCGTCAGCTCACCTGACATTTGGCGCAGAGCGCAGCGTGTCCAGGCGTCTGCGCCACCTAGCGCCCGCAGCACCTGGTCCGCCCACCACTGAGCGTTAGCGTTGCCCTTCTCCAGCGCCCCCTTGTTGAGCATGGACAGCGCAGCCTCCAGCGCCACGCTGCTGGTACCCACCTCGACTTCCTGGGTAGAGGATGAAGCATGGGGGCATGATGCCAGCAGGGGCAAGGGCAGGGGCAGGGGGGAGGGTAGGGGCAGGCAAGCAGTGCTCAGTCTTAACCCACGAGCAGTAATACTATGCTCCCTGCTCCCTCATCGCCTCCTCCCATGAACCTCTCCCTCTCCCTTTCCCTTTCCCTTGGCCCCGCGGGACCCCACCTGCAGACCCACACACACAATGTCCGCGTCCTCGGCCCTGGGGCCCAGCCACAGCTGGATGGAGGCAGGCTGGGGGCGCGTGACGTTTACGTTCCAGGTGCCCGCCAGCACACGCAGCGGGGTCATGCGCAGCGCTTCAGCCACTCCATCCTGCACTCATTGCCACCATCACCCCTCACCTCACATCAATGTCATCATCACCACTACTATCACTAGCATCACCATCACCATCACCACCACCATCACCACCATCATCACCACCATCACCATCATCACCACCACCAGTACCACCATCACCACCACCAGTACCACCATCACCACCATCACCACCATCATCACCACCTCAATCACCTCCATCACCACCATCACCACTACCACCATCACCACCAACCAGAGAATGGCTGCTACGGAAGCAGGCAAGCACCCTGGCCCATCAATGCGCCCCAGGCCCCTGCCAAGCTGCTGTGTGACCTCCCCCACCTTCCATGCATTGACAAAGTCCGGAGGGGGTGGCTGGACTGCGGGCCAGCCCCTGATGGCTCCGTCACTGGCCAGCGAGTAGATGAGGCCAGCCACCAGGGCCAAGGCCCGGACAGGGGCAAGGTGAGCAACCCAGCGGTGCTGCAGACCGCCGCTGCCGGCATCCAGCACCACTATTTGGCCATCACCGCAGCCCAACCAAAGGGAGCGGCCCACCAGCAGGCCTGTAGGCATGAAAGTGACCGAGACACGGCCAGCGCGGTCAAGAGGTTGTGAGGGAGACATGCAGGGTGGGTGAGGGGTGGAGGTGAGGGTTCATGTGGGGAAGTCATCCCAGCCCAGTGGCAATGGACTTGTGGGTGAAGACATGTTTGACTGAGGCTGGCTGCTAAGGCTCTTGGTGGCTCTGAAGCTAGTGCTCTGGCAGGCTATGTGATGCAGGGCGTATGCTGGCCATGTTGGCGCGTTATGATCCTCAGCAGGGCGGGTGAGGGGTGGAGGTGAAGGAGGGGGTGCAGTGAAGGTGGTAGTCATGTGATGAAAGAATGAGGGATGTGCAAATGATGAGCACACCAACGAGTGGAGCATCAAGCTCGCTGTCAGGCAGCAGCTGACTCTAGCACAGACGCCCTTTTCCTCTGCAATATGATTGTAAATGCTGAATTGGGGTGTTTGTTGTCTGTGTGTCTATTAATAGCAGTCTTGTCTGTCTGTGCTGTGTTGTCTGTGACGCAATGGGGAAGTGGAGGGAGGAGGGCAGGGTAGTGCACAGTCAGGAGGCAGAGCGTGCACATCATTGCAGAAGGGCAGGTCAGCAAGGGCTGCAGCACTGTTCTGCCTCTACGCTGCAAGGGCTGCTTCCCGTGGGGCGGGTTAAGCTGAGCGGCGCCGGCCAGGGCCAGGGCCAGGGCAGGCATGAGGGACGGCATGAGATGACTTGTAACCTGACCGCTACTGGCAGCAGCAGTCAGTATAGCAGCACTACAGACCTTCTAACCTGACCGCTGCAGCCTAACTGTCCAGCTTTGCCTCTCAGGCCAACCTCTCCTCCCCACTGGCTCTCGACAGCCATCTCCTTAACCTGACTTTGAAAGGCTGAGCTCACCTGCTCACCCTCCCTTCCCTGGGTCAGGATTCTGGGTCAGGATTCTGGGTAGGGTTTAGGTTAGGGTTTGGGTAGGGTTTAGGTTAGGGTTTGGGTAGGGTTTAGGTTGACCATGACCCACCCCTGACCCAACTCTACTCCCTTTGCTGAGCTTCTCCCTACCATCCCTATTCATCCTTCCTTTCCCGTGCTAGCTTATTTTGCAGCCCCATGTCCAGGCCCACCCCCTCTGCCCCACCCTCCCCTTCCCTTCCCCTCCCACCTTCCCCTTCCTGTTCCCAGCCCTCCTGCCTGACTCCCCCAGCGTCAGCCTGCTGCCCTGACCTGAGTGCAGCACCAGCCTGGAGTCCAGGCCCCACAGCAGCCGGCCTAGCTCTGAGTAGCACTCCACATGCCCGCTCTTGTACACCAGGGTCATGCAGCCGTCCAGCCCCGACAGCAGCGCCTTGACCTTGCCTCGTGAGGAGGAGGAGCCACTGCCGGCCTCTAAGCCATCAGACCCAGCAGCAGAGCAGCAGCAGCAGCAGCAGCAGCAGCAGCAGCAGCGTGAGCACTACAGGCAGCAGCAGTCAGTGTAGCAACACTACAGATGCCACGCAACAGGGTGCAGGAGCACGCTGAGCACGGCATGTTCAAGCAGCCGTTTGGTCTTGCCTCTCCCCTGCCACTGCGGTTGCCTGCAGCCCTACCTGGGTCAGCCCACAGCCCTACCTGGCCCAACAAGCCGACCGCTGGCCCAGACCTGACCCTGACCTGATCTGGCTTGCCCTTCCCTGGGTCAGCCTTAGCCACAGCCCTGGGTCAGATATGAATCTCTGTTCCAGACTGGCCTTCCCCTCCCATCACCATAGCCTGGTCTGGTCTGACCTGCTGCAGCCGGTCCGTCCTCCTCCCCCTCTGCCTCCTCTTCAGCTCCCACGCCTCCTGGCTGCGCACCCATGGTCTGCCCTGGCCCCCCAGCAGAAGGAGGTCGAGCAGGGCTGCGGGTCGCTATGTTTGCGCCTTTACGCTCTGATAGGTTCTGCGGTCAGGGGTCTGGGCACCATCACCGACAGCACCAATTGAAAGCCAGGCTGTTCAGCCACACGAGCCCCTTTCAGACACATGACCCCGCCCCGCCCCGCCCGCCCCGCCCCGCCCTGACCCACAACCCCTTACCTGGCTGACCTGCCCTGCTTTGCAGCATTGTGTGCTAGCCTGCACAACAGTTTGTGACTCCACCACCATGCAGCTACTAGCAGTCCAGCAGCCACCAGCCCCTCACACACCTTGCTGACATTGGTGGCTGTCTTGTTGATGCGCTTGCCAAGCAGTGCGGCAAACTTGCCTACATTACCTACGCTCTTGGCCACCTGGTCATTGAGAAGGCAGCATGCAGCCACTTGTTGAGGGGAAGGGGAAGGGGAAGGGGAAGGGGAAGGGGAAGGGGAAGGGGAAGGGGAAGGGGAAGGGGAAGGGGAAGGGGAAGGGGAAGGGGAAGGGGAAGGGGAAGGGGAAGGGGAAGGGGAAGGGGAAGGGGAAGGGGAAGGGGAAGGGGAAGGGGAAGGGGAAGGGGAAGGGGAAGGGGAAGGGGAAGGGGAAGGGGAAGGGGGCATAGCCTGTCCATTGAAGCCGACACAGCACATGCCTGCTGCTCTGCAGTGCTGAGCACCAGGGCCTCGCTGCAGCAGGTGCAGGTGTGTTAGCGCAGCCCCGCACTGGCTGTGAGGCAGACCCTCACCTTGGCAAATGCAGCCGTGGCCACGTCATCACGCTCCCCATCCTCCTCACTGGAGCCCGTTCCGCCCTCTGCCCCTACAGCCGGGTGGCACGGTGGGATGGTCACAGCAAGCGCATCCTGGCCAGCAGTGGCAGCTCCTTCAACCCCACACTGTTTGCATCAGCTGCAGCATCCTTACCAATGTGTTCGCATCCTCATACCTCGAGTATATTTGTACCCCAAGGCTGGTACTCATATATTGTATTTGAGTTATGTAACTTAACGTTGGGTGTTTTACTGCATGATGGGTATTCCATGGGTTCAGTCACTCCCTACATACTGAGTGATGGTACTGGGTGATGGAGGTTGGACCCCTGGTACTGTCTGCGCTGTCTGTTTCCTGTCTGTCCTTTGTCCCTGGTCGCTGCCTGTCCCCTGGACCCAGACCCACCCACCTGGTCGCTGCCTGGGGCCCTGGCCTCCCCCCTTGGCCCCAGACCCTGCGCCCGTGGCCCGGGGCTTGAAGTTGCGCCTGAGGGAGGTTGGGTCCAGTCCCTGAAGGCAGCAGGCAGGCAGGCAGCCCTCCCTCCTCAACTGTGGCTGGCAGGCAGCTGGCAGTGGGTGGGCAGGCCAGGAGGCACACAGGCAGGGGGGGCCCAGGCAACGAGGCCCCGGCATCAGTGGCTGCAGGCTCTGGTGCCCAGCAGTGGCCACCAGGGGCGGGCCAAGCGCCTAGCCAGGATTGTGAGGCAGGCACCGTTCCCGCAACAAGCAGGTCTGGCCGAGGGCTGAATTCAAGGCTGTGGTCCTGGTTGCTGAGTGCACACTGCAGGTCGGATACCGGAAGGCAGGCAGACAAGTCTTAGGTCAGCCTGGCCATGACATGCCGAGCCTTGGTTTCCTGGAACTTGAACGTGATGTCTTTAAGACTTGGTCTACGGTCTTTAAGCCTTGGTACGTTAAGCACGGTCGCTGGGCTGGTGGACGGGGCTGTGTGTTGCAGCTGCATATCGACAGGCGTCTGCCGGGTGCCCAGGTGATGGGCAGGGAAGGCAGGACAGCCTGGGTCAGCCTGGCTGGTGCCGGCTCCCGCGGTGTTGTGGAGGGTGTGTCCATGGCTGTGGTCCTGCTCAACGCATGCACATTTTAACTGGGGAGCTGGCAGGCAGGCAGGCGGACGGGCAAGTAGTAATGCTTTGAGGGAGGCCGGCAAGCAGGCCGTGAGGCTGGGAACCAGGCCTTGAGGCCGGCGCTACAAAGGCTATCAGCCTGCAAGCACCTGAGCTGGGTCAATCCACATCAGCCCAGTCCCTGAATCCAGACCGTACGGCCCATCTCCCCCGCTGCTGCGCAGGCTGCCCAGGTATTGACCTGCAGTGCGCCGCAGCCAGCCAGTATGACTCAGCAGCACGCGGTTGGTTGGGAGAGGCAGGCACTGAGGCCAGGGCCCTACCCCTGACCACCCTACTCCTGACCACCCTACTGCCCTCCCCCAGGACCCAGGAAATGGCCTCTCTTGCACCTCTCCTGCTTTAACCCCCTCCTGTAGCCTCCCCTTCCTGGGACCCCCGGAACTGCCACCCCCCTTCCTGACCACGCCCGTCCCTGACCACCCTACTCCTCACATGCTGCTGTGCAGCTGTGCCCCACCTGTGAGGGCGTCCCACAGCATGACCGCCGTCTGCCCCACTGACCAAACGCAGCGCCCGGTGGCGCCACAGGCCAGGGCTAGCACCTTGCCATGGGGTCGCCCCCCTCCGGGCTTCTTCACCTCACACACCTTGGTGGTCAGCGCCATGCCTGGGGCCAGCAGGGATCAGGGCTGGGCCACAAGCCTTGCACAGGGTCCTGGGGCTGAGGGGGTTGCTAAGGGCCCGGGGCTTTGGCTGGGGTGTTCGCCTGGCATCAAATACGCTGCTGCTACCACTGCTGCCGCTGTTGCTGCTGCTGCTGCCACTACTGCCGTCGCTGCTGCAACTACTGCCGCTGTGGCTCCTGCTGCCTCTGCTGCTGCGGGTGCTGCTGCCCTCCTGCCTGCTGCTGCTCTGACCTGCAGAAGGTGTGCCAGAGGCAGCCCAGACGCTGACCGAGCCGTAGGAGGAGCCTGTCCACAGGTCCCCCCAGGGGGTCAGGGCCAGGGCGCGCACCTTGGAGCCGCCATGCGCCCGCCATGCCTATAGGGGCCGTGGGCAAGGGAGCAGCTGAGGTCTGGGTTGGGGGTTGGTGGAAGGGTGGTGCTTGAGAGTACATGAGAGGGGCGGAGGGCTGTCGTGTGTGCCAGAGAGCAAGGGTTGGGTCCGATGTGGATGGAGGGATTGAGGGATCGAGAAAGGAGGGAGGGAGGGAGGGAGGGAGGGAGGGAGGGAGGGAGGGAGGGAGGGAGGGAGGGAGGGAGGGAGGGAGGGAGGGAGGGAGGGAGGGAGGGAGGGAGGGAGGGAGGGAGGGAGGGAGGGAGGGAGGGAGGGAGGGAGGGAGGGAGGGAGGGAGGGAGGGAGGGAGGGAGGGAGGGAGGGAGGGAGGGAGGGAGGGAGGGAGGGAGGGAGGGAGGGAGGGAGGGAGGGAGGGAGGGAGGGAGGGAGGGAGGGAGGGAGGGAGGGAGGGAGGGAGGGAGGGAGGGAGGGAGGGAGGGAGGGAGGGAGGGAGGGAGGGAGGGAGGGAGGGAGGGAGGGAGGGAGGGAGGGAGGGAGGGAGGGAGGGAGGGAGGGAGGGAGGGAGGGAGGGAGGGAGGGAGGGAGGGAGGGAGGGAGGGAGGGAGGGAGGGAGGGAGGGAGGGAGGGAGGGAGGGAGGGAGGGAGGGAGGGAGGGAGGGAGGGAGGGAGGGAGGGAGGGAGGGAGGGAGGGAGGGAGGGAGGGAGGGAGGGAGGGAGGGAGGGAGGGAGGGAGGGAGGGAGGGAGGGAGGGAGGGAGGGAGGGAGGGAGGGAGGGAGGGAGGGAGGGAGGGAGGGAGGGAGGGAGGGAGGGAGGGAGGGTGTGCTGCACCCCTCACCTGCTGAGGCTGCGCCCCTCTGCCTGCTGCCACCTTCCACTGCACCACCCGGCCGTTGCTGTGGCCTACAGTAGCAATGGGGACGTGTCAGGGTGTCACACCAATGAATCAAGCACTCCAAGCACCATGAAGCACCTCTTCACACCAGTGCGACACTGTGTGCAAGGCTCCTGCCCAGCCCCCCTGCCCCCCCCGTGGCCCTGCCCCTGAGGCCCCTGCCCCTGCCTTGTGAGCTCCCTGCCTGTGTGGCCCTTTGTGGTCCTTTCAGGCCTGCCCTGAGCCCCAGCCCTGCCCCGCACCTGTCCACATGCAGCAGCTGAGCTCGTCCAGGAGCACGGCTGTGGGCCGCTCCCCCACCCCTTCAGCTAGCGGTACAACGCCGCAGGGCGCCATGTCAGGGTCCTCCTGGGGAAGCCAAGTGCAGTGGAGGGGCAGGGCAGCAGGCTGGGTGTGGCAGGAGAGGGGCTGTGCAGTGATTCTGTGGGGAGGTGGAGGGGCGGGGGAAGGGGTGGGGTAGGCTGGGAGGTGGCAGGGCTGAGCCCCAGGGGCAGGTAGCGGGCGCAAGCAAACCAGGTGGTGCGCAGCAGTGAGGGGGAGGGATGAAGGAGCCGCTGGACGCCAATGTTTCTTTCTTAGGCTAAATATAGCCCCTCTCATCTGCTGCTGCTGCTGCTGCTGCTACAACTCATGCGTTGGGCAATCTTCTACAAATCGTGATCAGGTAGATCTGGGCAAATATTTCTATACGGCCTCCCCTGGGCATCTGGGCATCACACCCCCTGTAAACCATGCATCAGGGCAAACCAGAAAGCATCCAGTGCTACCGGTACGAGGGTTGTGCTGCGGCTGATGCAAAGAGTGTGGGGTTGGAGGAGCTGCCACTGCTTGTCAAAACACGCTCGCTGTGACTATCCCACCGTGCCACCTAGCTGTAGGGGCAGAGGACCCAGTGGGCTCCTGTTGCTGGCCACAGCGCGTCAGACCTACTGGAAGGGCCTGTAGTGCCATAGATAGCCTTAAGCAGCCTTACATCCTGTGATAGCCTTCTATCCTTCGCCCAGATGGAGGAAAACGGGTCCTCCCCTGGGCACCAGTTTTCCTTTCTAACTAAAGAAGGAAAGACACCGCCCTCGCTGTCGGGCATGCCTAATGGGAGGAGATTAGCCTTGGGGCGCGCCCCTTGAGACCCTCCCACCAGACCTATATGATGCATCTGGCTAATGCATCCGGGCAAACAAAGACAACCACTGCTGCATACTCCCTGTTGTAGCCATTGCTGTGGCTAGCCCTGTCACCTGTGTTGCCCGCTGCAGGCCCAGGGGCACTCCAGGCTGCTGATGCACCGCAGACCACTGCAGCATGGCTTGGCCAGGAGGGCCTGGTAGGTCAGGTCAGGTCAGGTCAGGTCAGGTCAGGTCAGGTCAGGGGGGAGGCAGTGGCTGGGTCCAGGGGCAGCAGGCAGGGGTGGAGCAGAAGCAGCAGCAATTGCAAGGCAAGGGCGTGGGCAGCGGCAGTGGGAGAGTGGCAATGGCTGAGGGGGGAGGAGGGGCTGGGTGGGGCTGGGAGGGGCTGGGTGGCTGGCTCTGGGCGTGCCAGCTCCAGGCAGGTGGCACAGTCTGGCAGCTGCTCTCCCTCGCACCTGGCAGGGCAAACAGGGAGCTGAAGCCAGCAGCGAGCAGCTTGGGGCAGGCGCAGTCCTTGACCCGCAGAGGAGGCAGACGCACCTGAGGGCGGGTCAGTGGCATGGAGGCATGGCATGGAGGCACACGGGCCAAGGGGTCAGGGCAAGAAGCAGGCAGGCAGGAGGGGTAGGCTAACCCTGACCTTGACCCTAACCCTCACCCATGTGCAGGGGCTATCCCTCTCCCTCTCCCTCTCCCTCTCCGCAACCACTCACCATCCCCCCCCCACACACACAACCCACCCGCCCTAAAACCCGCCCAGCAGGCTGCAGCCCAACCTCCACGCACCCACCTCCACACAAAGCTGGCTGCTGGGGCTGGCCGCGGGGTCCAGGTACACAGGCATGCCCTGCGCGCCCTGATCCACGCCTGAGGCGCCTGACAGCTCTGCAGCGCTAGCACCGGCTGGGCCAGCCACCAGGGCCCCCCGCCCCAGGTCCACCGGCCCCCCTGCCTGCTCCGCATCCCTGCGCACCACAGCCTCCCCCCCACCTGGCTGCTGCCGGCCAGCCTGCCCCTGGAGGGGGGCTGCTGCTGCTGCTGATGCATGGCGGGTAGGGGGGGCATCCGGGTAGGGGCCTGAGGGGGGAGGGGGCCCGTCCTCAGATGGCCTAAGCTTGGGGGGCAGCGGGGGGGGGCGGCGCAGGCTGTGGCTGCTCAGCCCTACCACGCCACCTGCGCAGAGCAGGCAGCAGGAGGTGGTTGAGCAAGCACACAGCGCCTGCAGTGTGTCACACTCTGGATGTGTGACACAGGGCCTGATGGCCATGAGGCAACGACACAGCATCCCCTAGAACCAAGGCTGGTGGCTGCTGTGTTGGATGTGTTGTCTGCACTCTGTGTTGGCTGTGTTGGCAGTGATGATCATGGTGGTCAAAGTGTCGTGCCAACCAGTGCACCAGTGCTGTGCCAATGATGATGATCAGGGTGGTCAAGGGATGCAAGCGGCGGGCAACCCATTGCACCCCACTCCCCCCCCAGCTGCTGGGCCCCCCTACAGTCCTAGCCCCCCTTGCCTTGTGGGGCAGCATGGGAGGGTGAAGGGGTGCGACTGCCAGCCGTCAGCCCTGAGGGGGGGCCAGGGGGGCCTGGCAGCTGGGCCTGAGGGCCCCCTGACCGCCTCTCGAGGCCCTGCCCCTGAGCCTGCTGCTGCTGCTGCCCTGTTCCCAGCTCCAGCAGCCCCAGAGGCCCCTGCCCAGTGCTCGGCACTGAGTCCACGGAAGGAGGGCGGCCCCCTGCTGCTGCTGCTGCTGCTGCCAGTGCAGGTGGCAGAGGCGGTGCAGCAGCTGCCCCCAGCAGCAGGGCCTCACCATAGGATGGCGGCGGGGCTGCTGCTGGCGTCACTCCCCCCTGCTGCTGCTGCTGCTGCTGCTGTGCAGCGGGTGGGGGGTTGGCGGCTGGCCCTGCTTCCCAGGCCAAGACCTCCTCGTATGAAGGGGGAGGGGGCAGTGCCTGGGTGGCTTGCTGGTAGGTGGGGGGGGCGTCCAGGCGGGGGGGTGAGCCGGGGGGGTCAGGCAGCAGCGCGGGCTGGGCCATGGCTTGCTGGTAGGTAGGGGGGGGAGGGAGGGGCTGGGAGGGGGGTGCCTGGCTGCTGCCCTGCATGGCTTGTTCGACTGAGGGAGGCAAGGGCAAGGGCAAGGGCAAAGGGATGGGGTCAAGGCGGGGCGAGCCTGGCACGCCGGGAGGTGCTTGTGCCGGCAACAAAAGGGCTGAGGCGCTAGGCGGGGCAGGTGGGGGGTAGCTGCTGCTGCTGCTGCTGCTGCCTTGGCCTGGTCTGGGGGCCCCATGAGCCGCATGGGAGGTCCCAGCCTTGGGGTCAGGGTCCCAGCCTTGGTGGGGCGGGAGGGGGGGCAGGGGGAGGGAGGCTGGGGGGCTAGCAGCAGCAGCAGCAGCCCAGGGGGGAGGGGCGTCAAAGGGGATCTGTGGCAAGGTGGAGGGGGGGGAGGGGGAGGCAGCGGGCGCTTGAGGAGCTGGGTAAGGGTGTGGCTCGTCATGGAAGGTCAACCAACCGTTGTCTGCCAGTGGGATGGGCGGGTGGGGGGGCGGGGGGGGGAGGGGGGGGGAGGTCAGGCTGGGCGGGGGGGGGTCCACCTTGTTGTGCAAAGGCGGGTGCCTCGTCCGTAAACAGCCCAGGGGAGGGGAGGTAGGGGGTGCCCTGTGGTGAGGGCAGCTGCCCAGCCTGAGCATTGCTGGTGGCGGCAGGGACAGGCAGGGGGGAGGGAGGGGAGGGGGGTAAGGCCCGCCCAGCAGCCTGACCAGCAGCCTGACCTTCAGCCCTGCCAAGGTGAGGGGCCGCAGGGCTGTAGTGGCCCAGGTCCCCTGCGGCGCCATAGCCTGCAGCGCTGCCCTCCTCGCCGTCATCAAACGACTGCCAGCCTGTGCCATGAGCGGGTGGCAAGCTGGTCAGGGGCGGGGCCATCACTGCTGGAATTGCGCTCCCTGCTGCCGCTGCTGCCGCTGCTGCCGCTGCTGCTGCTCCTACTGTTGCTTCTGCTGCTGCTTGTGCTGCTTGTGGTGCTGCTGCTTCCGCTTCTGCTGCTGACTGTGAGGCAGCAGGGGGGACAGGTGGGCGCAGGGGGTCAATGCCAGGGGGGGTGGCTGGGCTGGTGACCCACCCTTCCGCCAGGCCTTGACCAAGGGGCTCAGGCTCAGTGGCTGCAGCTGGCAGGGAGGGGGTGATGGAGGGGGGAGCGGGGTGCAGGCCTGGCCTGGGGGGGGCTGGAGGGGGCTGGGCGACAGAGGGGTGGGAGGGGGTGAGGTCGAGGCCAGAGTCCTCCCTGCCCAGCCCCTCTGACACCCTGGAGAGCGCCCGGGTGCTGCTGAAGCTGGCGCGGCTGCTGGGCAGGCCCCCCTGGCCCCCCCTGCAAGCCACACCCCCGCCTGCTGCATCGCCTGCGACAGGGCTGACCCCTGGCCCTGACCCTGGGCCGGGGCTGGTGCTGGTGCTAGGGCTGCTGCCAAGGTCACGGCCAGGGCTGGCACTGGCACCGCCTAGGAGGTCGTCTGGCAGGGGGGGCTTGGCGGCTGGTGTTGGGAGCGGGGGGGGTGGCGGCAGTGGCGGCCAGGAAGGCCTGGGTGCTGGTCAGGGGCAGGGCCAGCCAGGGGTGCTCAGCCTCTCCCTCTCCCCCCTCCCCCTCACTCCCCTCACACTCAAGCCTGCCGGCAGCTGAGGGGTCAGGCAGGGCGGGCACAGGGCCCTCTTGGGCTGGGGGGGGCGGCAGCACCCCAGGCGGTGGGGGGGGCAAGCCTGGTGGCAGCTGGGGAGGGTGGGGTGGGGGAAGCAGCCGCCAGGCCCGGGGCGGGGGGTGGGGTGTGTGGGGGGGGGTCTGATGGCTGTGGTTCCAGAGGGAGGGGGGCAGATGTGGGTGGGGGAGGGGGGCTGCCTGGCGGGTTGGCGTTGGGGGGGGGGGGGGGGGGTAGTAAAGGTAGCATTGGGGTTGGAGGGCACAGCAGCAGGCAGCCGCACCGCCCCCAGGGCCTGCTCAGAGACGGTCTGCTCGAGCACCCCACCAGCCATCATGCTGGACCGGGTGGGTGGCCCTGACCCTGGCCCTGGCCCTGACCCTGGCCCTGGCCCTGGCCCTGACCCTGGTCCTGCCTGCAGCCAAGCAGAGCCTGCCGCTGGCAGCGGTAGGCGGGCCTCCCTGCCCCCGCCCCCTGCCCTGTCCAGCCCATCCCCCGACCTCTGGCGCCCCCCCAGCCCCCCCTCCATGAGCGCAGCTGACCGGGCAGCAGACAGGGGCGAGGGGGTGGCTGTGTACTCAAAGGAGGAGCGGCTGGACCTGCCTGTGCGCTGCTGCTGCTGCTGCTGCGCTGGAGGACGGCCAGCAGCCCTCCAGCTGGAGCCAGGGCTGGGGTTGTGGCTGTGCCAGCAGCCGGGCCATAGGCAGGGGAGGTGTGTGCTGAGTCCAAGGAGGAGCGGGCAGAGCTGGCCCGCTGCATGTGAGCCCGCGCCTCAGCCGCCGCCATGCAGAAGTCCAAGGGGCTGAGGGAGGGGGGGCCCCATGCCCAGCAGGCTGCTGAGGCCGCCAGGGCAGGGGGAGGAGGGGCCGGTGGCGCCCTGGGAGGGGAAGCTGGGGGGGGCGGGGGGGGGCGGGGACTGCGCCAGGGACGGGTGGGAGGAGGCTGTGGTCAGCCAGGCGGTGCGGTGGGGGGGTGGGGGCCACCTGCTGCTGCTGCTGAAGCAGAGGTGGGGGAGAGGGTGAGGGTGAGGGTGCATGAGTTAGGCGTGTGTAAGAGTCCGTAGTCAGGGTGTTGGCCTCAGCCCGCCCCTCGCCCCCCTCCTCCCCCGCCCCCCCCTGCTGCTGCTGCTGCAGCAACCGGCTGGCCTCCAGGGAGGACATGGGCCCGGAGCACGGCAGCAGGGGGGCCGCCACCGCCACCATGTGCTGCGCCAAGTGCTGTGCCTCAGCCGCCGCCATGGACAGCTCCAGGCCGGGCGCAGGCACCACTGAGCTGGCCCCCCCCAGGGACTGGGCGCTGTGCAGGGGGCCGCAGTCAGCCACCTTCCACAGGGGCAGGTGCAGGGCCCCGGGGCCAGGCAGGCCGGGGCTGGTGCGCCGGGCGGGGTACGAGCCATAGCCACAGCCACCCCCGTACCCACCTGCTGCTGACGTGGCATGGCTGGGCGCAGAGCTGGGCCCAGGACAGGGGGGGGGGTGCGGGGGGGAGGGGGGGGCGGCTGGGCTGTGGCTGGGTGGGTCAGAGGTGGTGGGGAGGAGCGTTGAGGCGGGGCCAGGGGAGCCAGGCGACTGCCTGCCGCTGCGTAGGCTGCTCTGCGGGCCCTCGGTGGAGCCGCTGCCCAGGTGGCTTACATCAGGGCTGTGGGTCAGGGAGGGGCTGAGGGGGCCCCCTCTGCATTGATCCACACTTCCTGGGGCAGCAGAGGCAGCTGGGTCCACACCCTCCGTCACACCCTCCGTCACACCCTCTGTCACACCCTCCGTCACACCCTATGTCACACCCGCGTCACACCCTCTGTCACACCCTCCGACACACCCTCCGTCACACCCGTCACACCCTCTGTCACACCCTCCGTCACACCCTGCATCACACCCTCACTTGCAGCCTGGGTGGGTGTCTCAGCGGTTGCCAGCGTGACCGCAGTGGCCGCAGCGGCACCGACAGCGGCAGCGACTTCAGGGGAGGTGGCAGGCAGGCGGTGCGGGCTGCTGGTCCTCACAGTCAGCAGCAGAGGGGGGTGGGGGGGGAGTGGCAGGGGTCAGGGCCGGCAGGGTGCAGGGCCCCCCCTGGGCTGTGGGGTCCGCAGCAGGGTGCGCAGGTGGGGCTGCAGCAGCAGCTGGCTGCCCTGCTGGAGCAGCGGTGCTGGAGGGTACCAGGGTGGGGGGCGGGCTCCCTGAGGGCTCTTCCAGGTCTGAGGGGGGGGGGGGCCACCCTGACTCAGCTGCTGCTGCAGGGTACCCGGCACTGCCAGGCGACAGCAGGGGGGGCTGGGCAGGTGAGCTGGGGGGAGGCAGCGAGGCAAGGTCGGAGGGCGGGGGCAGCCCCTGAGGGGACTGAGGCGGCGGCGGCCGGGCCAGCGGGCGGGGGGCCAGCAGTGGCTGGGGGGCCAGAGGGCTGGTCCAGGACCCCCTCAGTGGGTAGGGCCGCCAGCCGGGGGGGCAGCTGGCTCGGGGTGTTGTCCTGCAGCTGCCTGACTGGTGGAGGTGGTGGGGGGTGGGGCGGGGGGGAAGGCAGGCGCCCACTGCTGATCCAGCCCGGTGCTGCTGAACACCCCGTCCCCATCACCTTCGTCAAAAGTCTCCCAGCCGCTGGGCGGGGCAGCAGGCAGCGGGGCAGCAGGCAGCGGGGCAGCAGGCAGCGGGGCAGCAGGCAGCGGGGCAGCAGGCAGCGGGGCAGCAGCGGGGGCGGGGTGGGCTGCAGGAGGCAGGGCTGGGGGCGCTGTTAGGGGGGCCGGGTCAAAGCTGGCTTCAAGCTGGGCTCCAGCACCAACAGCTGGTACAGCAGCAGGGGATCCCTGTGTGACCAGGCCTAGGTTGCTTGAGGGGGGAAGGCTGGGTGGGGCGGCCCCCGGGCTGCTGCTGCTGCTGCTGCGGGGGCACTGCCTGCTGCTGCAGCTCCTCAGCAGCGAAAGGGTCAAACAGTGGCGCCGCCTCCCCCCCGGGCTGCAGCTTGGACCCGGTTCCCACAGACTCCACACCCCCTCCCCCCCTTCCCCCTTCCCCTGGCCTGCCCACCACAGCCGCCGGTGCCCCTGCCCCTGCCTCCGCAGCTACCGCGGCGGCAATGACCGCAGCCAGCCCCGGCGACATGATGGCCGCAAAGGGCGCGCCGCCCCGCCGCTGGCCCCCGCTGAGGCGTGAGAAGCTGTTGGCGGAGGAGGCGTCCGAGTCATCCGAGTCATTGCCGCTGTCGCTCCCGGCGGCCTGTGATGCCCCCTGGGTGCTGGGGGGGGTGACCAGGGAGGCAGGGGGGGGCTGGGTCCCAGGGGCGCTGCCAGGGGGGGGGCCTAGGGCCGGTGTAGGGGCAGCTGAGGTGGGCGTCTGGGGGGGGAGGGTGGCAGCAGCCTGGGCGCCAGTCAGCCATGTGGTTGTCCAGGGGTCTGCTGCAGGAGCAGAGGGTGGGGCTGGGGCGGGTGGTGGGGCGCCAGCTGGTGCCTGAGTAGCAGCCCCCACTGCTGCTGGTAATGGTGGTGGTGGTGGGGCAGCGGGTGTGAGAGGTGTTGGGGGCTGGGCTGCCAGCATCACTGCCTGGGGCTGCTGGTGAGGCTGCAGGCTGGCTGCCTGGCCCCCGGCCACCTCATCATCCACAGCCAGGGTGAACAGGTCCTCAGGCAGAGGTGCCCTGCTGCTGGTGGCGGTGGTGGTGGTGACCTTGGGGGGAGAGCTGCTGCTGCCGTTGCTGACGAACACTCCCCCCACTGCTGCTACCTGCTGCTGCTGCTGCCAGGTGTTGGCGGGAGGGGCAGTAGGGGCAGCAGGGGGAAACCCCCAGGGGGTGCCCAGGGCAGGGAGGGGTCCGGGCCCCGCCCCAGCCAAGCCGCTGCCAGCAGCCAGGCCAGGAGGGGCGGGGTGCAGCAGACTGGGTGCCCTGCTGAGCACTGCAGGAGCGCCAGGAGGGGCGGGTCCGGCCCCTGACCCGCTGCTGGCGGGGTAGCCTGCCACCTGGCCAGGGGGTGCTGCCCAGGGGGTGCCCCCTCCTCCCTCGTCAAAGGATGTCCAGCCTGACAGCGCCGGCTGGGGGGCAGCGCCGCCTGCTGTCAGCACAGCGGGCGGTGGGCTGGCCTGGGGCCCTGGGGCAGGGGCAGGGCCTACCCAGGCTGCAGGGCTGCCGGGCATGCCTGGCTGCGCACCGTGGCCACCGGTGGAGGGGTGGGTGTGGAGGAGGAGTGGGTGCAGCCCCTGAGGGTGCGGGGCCTGAGAGGGGGCGGGGGGGGCCATCAGGGAGGCTGCGGGGGAGGGTGTGAAGGGCGTGTGGGGTGCACCACTGGCTGGGTGGGTGGGTAGGGGGCCTGAGCTGGCAACATAGCTCCAGTCATCAGACGGCAGGGCAGTGCCCCGGGCAGCCAGGGGGCTGGGGCCACTGCTGTATGGCTGCAGGCCAGCAGCGGGGTCTGGCACGCTGGTGTGCAGAGGAGGTTGCCAGGGCTGGTGGAAAAGGGGGGTGATGGGTGTGGTGAGGGCTGGTGGTGCTGGAGGCGTGCGATGCCGCGGTCATAAGGCTGGGTGTTGGGGAGGGGTGTGGGGCAGGGCTGGGCATGTAGGTTTGACCAGGGGTGGGGCCGGGGCCGGGGCCGGGGCCTGGGGCTGGGGCCGGGTCAGAGTCGTCAAACAGCTGCCAGCCAGTGGCGCTGGCACTGCTGCCCTGGGCACTGCCGCCCTGGGCACTGCCGGGCAGCGCGTGGTGGGTTGTGGAGCTTGGCAGGCTGGACGGCGGAGGCGGAGCTGCACTGAGCAGGTTGAACCCGCCGCCTGGGGCAGCGTAGCCTGTGCCCTGCGCTGCATAGCCTGTGCCCTGCGCTGCATAGCCAGCACCAGGGGCCGCGGAGCCCGTGCTCTGAGCAGCATAGCTCATTGGGTGCGGAGCGTGTCCAGTGCCCTGGGGGAGGTAGCCTGTGCTCAGCGGGTTGTAGCTCATGCTATGGGCTGCGTAGCCAGCACCAGGGGCAGCATAGCCTGTGCTCTGTACGGCATAGCCCGTGCTTTGAGCCGCGTAGCCAGCACCGGGGGCTGCATAGCCCGTGCTCTGGGCAGTATAGCCCGTGCTCTGTGGGGCGTAGCCCATGCCTGGGGCACCATTCAAGTGGTTGGGGAACCCTGTCCCCTGTAGCTGTGGGGCTTGGCCTGTGCCCTGGGCTGCATAGCCACTGCCTGGGGGCGCCTGGGTGCTGCCCTGCAGAACAGGACCTGGGCCATGGCCTGCGTGAGCCTTCCCCTGGGCTGTGCCACCGTAGGGCTGAGCAGCGTAGCTGGGGCTGGGAGCTGCATGGCTGAACGCCTGGGCCATGTGACCACCAGGATGTGCAGCGTAGCCTGCAGCAGGAGGGTGGTAGCCTGTGCCCTGCGTGGCATAGCCGTGGACAAGGGCTGCACTCCCTGTCCCCTGCCTTGAGTAGGGGTCGTTTGGAAGGCTGTAGTTTGGGCCTTGAGATGTGTAGCTCACAGATGTATGTCCTATCGACCCATTCCCATTAAAGGTTGAAGTCGCTTGCCACTGGTTGGGTGGCAAGGATGGCTGCTCGTCGCCAAAAGAGACCCAGGCTAAGCTCGCTGGTGCCACAGTATTGACCGCTGGGTCAAACTGGCGGGGTTGCATCGCACGGTTCCGTCACGCTACAGGTACCCTGCAGTGCGCCAAGTTGCGCCAATTGATTGCTTTATGATTTTGCGACTCTCTCGTGTTTGCGCCAGACGATGACCTGGGCGTTGGCATTACAGGTAGAGCTGGTTCATCGCGCCGAAGCGGCGAACACTAGCGATATGCAGCTCTTTGCGACATCTTAAGGGTGCATGTAATCTATTCCAGATGAAAGAGTATACACCCTGCGAATGGTGCGTGGATTCAGGGTGTGTGTTATTTTTGTCCTCAACTTCTTTCTTGTATGAGCGGCATAAAAGGTCTATGCGCACCAAGATTGCTTCGGTTATTACAGCCTTCAAGATGCGCGATTGCTTGCAACAACACGCGGTTACACCGCAAGCAATGTAAAGAACAATAGTGCCCCCACTTCTAAACAAGCCTGGGGTTCAGAACACCGCAGCTATACGAGGGTACTAGGAGTACTTGCTGTATTGACTACCTTTATGGTCACCTATAATCGGTTGATGCATACACCAGGTCACACCATGCTTCAGCACTGTGCGCCGAGGTAACAAAACTTTGTGAAGAACCCCTCCCCAGCTCAGACACACATTTAATTGACGAATGCATCATTACATCGCGCACGACCCGCGCTTTATCAATATTAATCGTGCACGTTTTTGACAACGATCGTCACTACTCCATTTTCATAGTGTGAAGGCCTACTCGTCATGTCTTGGTGAGTGATGTCTTGCACTGGTCAATTACAACATTAGCAACAGATGTGTTAAAGTCGAGACGTCAACTTCATCAGAAACACAATCACCAATTGTGTACAACTTGCATTTCCAACTTCCATTTCCCACCCTCACCTGCTGTGAGGCTGCATCCACTTCAAATAAAATGAACACCCCTTGTCACGGTTGTCCTAGTCTACTTCAACACTCCCCACCTATGCCAGAGACTAGTCTACTCCCAGCCGTACAAATACTATTTCAGCTGAAGAAGGTCATCTTGCCCAGCAGGGCAGTGATAAAGGTCCAGCGGAGAGGTACCAGCCAGGGCATGATAGTGTCGGTCACCAGAACCTGCAGCCAGTGCACACACATACAAATGTAGCATGCAACAGCACCGTCGCATTGCACTCACAAAGCATTACACCAGGCACCAGGCCTCGTAGACATAAGTACAGGCTATTGTCGTGAGTGATAATGATGGCAACAAATGAATGTGTACACCACACATTTGTTGCCTGCTTTATATCTTCCACCTGCAGCCCATGCATTTTCATAACATGAGTTTCCCTACTATCCCTCATGACAAGCCAGGCAGGCAACAGATCCTGATGACATGGCATGTCCTACTCTCCCTCAGCTTCACTAGCTCTGGTGACAGAACAGGCAGGCAACACAGCAGCAGCAGCACAAGCAGCAAGTGCTTGCAGCAGAGACCAGGATCAACAACCCTTCCTACCTTAGTGACTGTCCAGCTGGCCCTCATCCACGTGCACAGGAAGCACAGGGGCCACAGCAGCGGGGTCAGCACAGTGAAGAAGGAGCAGGCAATCTTCTTCGCCTCAAACAAGAATGCCAGGATGCCGCCCACTGGGATGGCGAGAGGAGCCACCACCAGGTACTGCACACGAGCAGCAGCAGCACATGCGGAACGAGCTTGCATGGCAACAACTGCAGGATAGCAGCAGTGAAACTTGATGAGGAGAAAGCTAGCAAGGTATATAGACAGCATGTGCACAAAAGGTGGCCATTACACTACTCCACCACATGATGATAATACAAGGCATAGTCAAGGTAACATGGAAGGGGCAGGCCAGGATTACCCTCAACCCGATATTACCACTTAGCGTAGGCATCCCAACCACACTCCCAGCCTGAAGGTTTATACGAGGCGCCGACCCCATGCTTGAATGGCACTGGACTATCAGCGACGCAACAGCTATAAGAAAACGTATGCCTAAGCCGAGTACTAGTCTGCTGGAAAGTATACCACTTTGATTGATACTGTCTGACAGTGTCAGAGCTCAATATGTGCAGGAGGCATGAGTGGCAGCAGGGTGAGGCTGATGGAAAAGGTCCACAGAGGGTCCTGTGCACTGTGCACTTTTGCACAAGTGCAAGAGTTGTCCTAATCAGATGCAACACCTAGGTAGATTGCTTCCACCCACTAGAGGGGTGAACAGCACGATGCTGAGGAACTTCAACAGGATGGACACCGGCACGATGATGGGCGAGAACAGCAGGCCCATGACCGCGTACATGATGGTGAGCGGGATGGTGGCCAGCGTCACCAGGTACAGCACCGGCAGCATCCTGCGGTCAGCGCGACAGCGCAGCGCAGGTGTCTTAGGCTTTTGGGCTCATCGCGCGCATCACATCATGCCCGCAACGTCACAAGTCCACACGCTGGCCATGATGCCGGGCGACGGCGGAAGCCAAAGCAGCTTACGGAACGCGGGCTGACGTGCTGCCAGCCCTGCCTCTGCTGTGATCGATGTCAGTACCTACACCGCTCTGATCGGCGACCTGGTACTCACAGCGGGGTCAGCGACTCCAAAGGCATCTTGGCTTCACAGGCAAGGATCTCTCGAGAAGAATGGTAATATCACGGTTGCTCTGATCATCAGCCGTGCGGAACATCTGGAAGTACTTGCGGCACTGTGTGTGAGATTACCAATGATCGCTCTTGACACGGCAGCCAGCCACGTCGCAGCGTCTGATTCCAACAACGTACTGCTACTGTAGTACGACTTTCAAACAGTTACAGGCTGCGAGTTCATAACTAGGGACCGTCCCATCTACGTAGATCTACGTAGATCTAGATGCTAGATTTAGATGGTCTAGCAGCATAGTGGTTATCTAGCAAAGAGGAGTACTAGATGGACGGTAGACGTCATTCCAAACATGACGTGCTCCTTCAAGAGTTTCAAGGGTGGGCAGCCTCTCAACTTGCTCCTGCCCCTAGGGGTGATGACATCATTGAGTGGTGGCCTAGCTTCAAGGTTGCCCTTGGCGGTATGATCAGGGTGTTGAACACCAAGGCTAGGACTATGCAGGAGGCTCCAGGCTACACGTAGCTGACAGAGAGTTGGTTGCTGCTATCCAGGCTCACAGCAGGTAGCACGGCGCACAGTTTGCAGCGAGTGGTGAAAGCTAAAGCTCAGTATGTGAAAGCCCTTGCAGCCCACTCCACGCCTGCTGACTTGAGAGCTAGGTGGCAGTGGTTGCATGAGGGGGAGCGGGCAGCAAGCCATTTCAAGGGGGTGCTTGCTCATGCACACACGGGGGGGGGGTAGCCACCACCCCCTCCTCCATTGCCTCAGTCCTGGTAGCCCACTATGCACGCATCTCTGCTGGCCCCTAACCCGCGAAGTGTTCTGGAGCGTCGCAGACACGGTTAGCGACGGCTATATGCAGCCTGGACCCAGTGCGGCGTGAATGGCGCATCCAAACCGGCCTGTCTCCCGGGGTGCTTCAAGGAGGAGGGTGTGCCCCATGGTCGTGGCTCTGCCGTTCGGGGTCTGTGGTCAGAGGAGCGGTAGGGTCGGCTGGGGTGGGTTGAGTAGGGGTGGGTAGGAGAGGGGGTGGGCTTTTCTGGTTTGGGGGTTGTCCTAGAGGTTTTCAGGGCCTTGTGACAGTTCTGGGTCTAATCGCGTGGAGGTTGAGGTTAGGGTTAGTCACGTGGGGGTCTGGGCCTGGGTGGGGTGTGGGGGTGGTGTTGGGAGGGGTGTGGGGGTGGTGTTGGGAGTCTGGGCCTGGGTGGTGTGGGGGTCTGGGCATTGGTGGGGTGTGGGTGGGGTGTAGGGTGTTTTTGGGGGTCTAGTCGCGGGGTGGTTGAGGTTAGGGTTAGTTGACGTGGGGGTGCGGGGTTATGTTGGGGGTGGGGGTGTTGTTGGGAGGGGGTGTGGGGGGGGTGTAGGGCGTGTGCGGGGCGTCTTTTCCTAGAGAGCGAGGGTGCTTGACGTTTATGCCTCGGCTTGTTTGGCTTTCCCTCTCGTTTCTATCGTTCCCACTTCTTTTAGCAATTTCTTAGGTGTCCTATACATTCGTGCCAGTAGTTCCTGTGCAGCCAAGAGCAGCTAGAATAAAAAAGACGCAGAAACTGAGCTGACAACTGTGTTTATCGCCCACACATGAAACGGCCCACACATGAAGGCAACGCGTTTATGTCTCAATGCCGCGTTACGGAGCCACCAACCACCACACAAGGAGCCGCACAGGACTGGCAGTTCACCATTTGACGTCCTGTTGAACAATTCCGGCCGCCGGCCGCAGAAGTGCACATTCCGAGGTGCTGTTCGGGTGCAGGGACAAGCCACAAGCCATACCACCACTCTCAACCGTCAACGAAATCGACTATAGAAAAACGAATCGAGTGCGAATCGGGCCCATAGAGTATCCAGCAGGGTCTAAAAAAGTTGTTGTAGGTCCCATGTACAAAAGGTGGCCTACTACACCACAACTCAGGCTGTTAATCATGCTTCTGAACGGTATGCAGATGCAAAATGCAAAATGCAAAAATGCAAACAAACAAAACCGACAATTCCTAGTATTTGTGATGGCTTCACGATCTTGTTTTCTATGGCTAAGAAAAAAAGACGAACCGTGCCTAGACTAGTGCCGGAGGACCCGGACAGTGACCGCGACGAGGCACTACAGCCGGACCTCACCGAAGCACAGCGAAATAAAAAGGTTTCCGGAGAGGCCACGGCAGGAAGTGTAAGATAGCCCACCTCATCGACCACTTGCCGCAAGAGCTTAGGGATGCCTTTCTGGCCGACGCGGTGCAGCCACGAGTGGAGGCCATCAGCGAGCGGGCGGTGCTCGCCAGCCTGCTGTTTGGCTTACTCGTGCGCGGCTTGTTTACCATTCACGTAGCCGACCCGCTCGGCCTGCACGACCAGCCCGTGTACACAGACATCCCAGTCTCCCAGGCAGCCATCCCTGACCTGAGCTGCAGGAACCTGTACCTGCAGCTGGTCCGCGGCCCGCCCGGAAATGGCGCGAACACTCGGCCCAACGCGGCAGTGGCTGCCGTGTTGGCAGCGCACCCTGACCTCCGCGATCGCCTCGCAGCAATCCCCCGCCACCACTCTGACACGAACATGGTGGATCACGTCGGGAAGCAGCTGGAGACAGCTTTCAGCAACATGCTCACTAACCTCTTCGCTGGCAGGCTCAAGAAGTCAGTGTCCCTGGCTGGGGCAAAGGTCCTGCTGGGCACTGAGGAGCACCAGCGCAGGTTTGGGTTTAGGGGGCTGGTTGGTGGGCACCTGCCAGCCTGGTCAAAGCGGCAGTGCACCTATGTGCGCCGCATGGTGTGCGGGCTGGACGTCAGCTGGCTGGTGGGGGAGGGTGGGGTGGTACAGACTTCAGCCATGCAGGCTGAGGTGGCCTTGCAGCGGGGCCTGATGGGGCTTGAGGAGGGGGAGCTGGTGGATCATGCCTGGGTGGAGGATGCAGCCAACCGGGGCCGGCTGCTGCGCCATGCGGTGCACACCACCAGAGAGATGGAGGCAGCCATGGCAGCCTGGCAGCTGGACATGGTGCCCTGGCAGCAGGCTGAGCTCACCAACCCTGGGCTGCTGCCTAGGCCCCCTCGCCCCCCCACACCTTATGCCATCACCCCCACCAGCAAGTGCCAGGCTAGGCATGTCTTCATTGACACACGGGGCCTATACGGCATGATGCGTGACGCCGGCATGCTGGGGGTGCTGACAGAGGAGGGGGTCACCTCCTTGGCGAAGTTCAGGAACGGTGCCCTACCTGACCCAGCGAGGCCGGGCCACTACATCGAAGGGCCCAAAGACAGCCATGCCCCATGTGTCCATGCAGGTGGCTGCGGCCAGTGTACAGCGAGGCGAAGCGTTCCCAAGTCAGGGGCTTGATGAGCTCAACAAGTTACAACATCAGGTAAGCAATGACCAGACAATGCACATGTGCATGGCCGCAACATACCCCACATGAAACGACACATGACATGGCACATGACTTGACTTCATGCATTTCCCACACCATGTGCAGGTTCCATGACCGGGACGTCTCAGCCGCGCTGAACATCCGCCGCTGTGCAGTCGGCCCAGGCCCACGCCCCACTGAGCTGTGCTACTGGGATGGCCGCCCAGCCATGCCAAAGCCAGGCCGGCCAGGCCAGGAGTGGGTGTACTTGCGTGACAAGGCCCTGTTGCGTAAGTGGCGGCGCAAGTGGCGGCAATAGCCAGCTACAGCAATACAACCCGAGAAAACAAGATACCAAACCCCTCACAAAGGGGATGTGTGTGAGTAAGAGCTATAGAGTAGGGTAGAGCTCTTGCTAGTAGTAGCCTGGAGGCACACACACCAGAAGGCTGAGCTGGAGTGGGCATTAGGCACACTGTCAGTAGCCTTTACAACAGCGATCTCGCAGCCTGTGTTTGATTACAACTCATGCTTTATTTTGGTGTTGCATGAGGGCTGTAGGGATCTAAACTTGTAGGTCCCATGGTAGTTACATTCACTTTTAGGCACTTTCGCGTGAAGAGTCTGACCTACTTGCCAATCAGTTCCTCAGCTGCGCTGAACGATAAGATTTGAATGCCCACAAGCATGTAATGCGGCTTAAGTGCTATGCTCACCACCATACTCGTCGGAGCTGCGAAGACACTACCACAAGGCGCGCCAATGCGCGTCTCATTGCATCCAAAGCTGCACACAGCTGGCTGACCTGGCCATCGCGGGTGAAAGGCGGAGCATCACGCACACGTGTCTGCGTGTTTGCCGCCGTATCCGGATTGACAGCACTATTCGTCTTCTTGCTACAACAGCCTGGATTAACGGTATGTGAAGCTGAACCTGTGAGGTGAGCATGGTACCCACACCCCCTTCTTGTTGGATGTGCAGTCATCTGTGCGACTCGTCCGTGAGCCAGTAGAACTGGCATGTGTCAGCTGGAGATCCACTGACTGGTGCCATCCCCACGGGCGCCGTGTACCAGCATGGGATGCAGACTGCTCTGCAAAGGCACCGGAAGTGGCTGGTCAGTTCAGCTCAGCTCAGCTTCACCTCCTGCGGCGTCTCAAGCACCACACAATTCTTACTCCATGCTAATGCCATGCATGGCTGGGTTTGCATACAATGGACAGCACCTAGCGCTAAACCAGACTGCCATGTGCATGCAGCGATATGGCACCACTCATGCATGCCCTGCGCTTGCATGACATGATGTACAAGCATGCAGGTTATTGTGAGTGTGAGGGGGGCATGACAACGGCACTGGTGGAGTGCGGTGTGCATGACTTCACCTGCGAGGAAAAATGCAAACAGTTGACTGCCGATAGCAGCTTGGGTGAGCAGTCAGACTAGCAGCAGCTGGCAGGCACTTCAGAGGACAGCATCAGCTGGCCCATGACAGTGCAAGCCACTTGTGATCTTGTGACCTTACCAGGACTTATTATCCAATTTGTAAACCTTATTCAGTGCCCCCAATGCAAGCCGCTGGCATCAAACCACCGACTGGTTGGCATCACACGTGGCGGGAGTGTGATATTTAGGGGACAGGATCATGCAGAACCCTGCAGCAGGGGCCAGCAGCGCAGCTGACATGCAGTCAAGCAGCAGGGCTTGAACACCAGCTGACGTGCAGCACCAACCACTGCTGCCCCTGACACCTTGGCCCACTCACCCTCACCCTCCCACCCCTCACCTTGCCTGCAGGTCGGCCCTTCCCCCAACTCATGCATTGCCCTGCCCCCCTGCCCAGCCCCTTGCCAGGGCAGCCTGCCCCCTCACACATCCATAGCGCCAGCGCTGAGGCCAGGGCCCAACACCCACACCACAGCCTGTGGACCAAGGTCAGGCAGGAGCAGGGGCAGCCAGCAGCCAGCCCCCCTGGCGACCCCACCAGCCCACCACCGCATGAGGCAGCGCACACTCAGCAAGGTCAGCTGGGCCAGGAGCCGCACCCAGCCGGCCTGGCTGTCGTTCCCGCGACCCGTGGCCTTCCCGGCGTCTCACCCACCGCTGAGTCTCCCTCCTCCTCCTCCTCCTCCTCCTCTCCCTCCTCCTCTCCTCTCTCCTCTCATCTGGCAGCTGCTGCCCCTGCAGGCAGCTCCCTGCCCTCCCCCTCCCTCACCTCCACTGTCACCCAGCAGCAGCTCCTGGCTCAGCCCCTGCCTGCGGCCCTGGCAGTCTCTGCTGAGGCGGCGGCAGCGGCGGAGGCCCGCTCTGCCGCTGCCGCTGCTGCCAACTCTGCAGCTGCAGCTGCCACGTCAGCAGCGGCGGCTGCCAGCTCAGCAGCAGCAGCACACTCTGCAGTGGCAGCCTGGCGGGGGCGGAAGGGAGGAGCTGGAGGGGCAGGGGTGGGTGCAGGAGAGGCAGGGGTAGCTGCTAGAGGTGGTGCTCAAGGTTTTTCTGCACAGTGGCCCACTGCTGCTGCTGCTGGTGCTGCTAAGGTGGATCAGGGGAAGGGGAAGGAGGAGGAGGAGGGACATGCAGACATAGACAGTAGGGTCACTGCTGCAGGGTCCACAGCTGCCTTGGGTCTTGCTGCTGCTGACACTGGGGGTGAGGTGAGAGCTGGAGGCTCAGGCCCAGCCCAGCAGCAGCCCAGCCAGCATGCAGGGCAGGGCTGGGGTCGGGGCCTGCTGACTAGAGTGCGGCACACTGGGCCAAAGCAGGCCAGCATGATTGCACTGGGCAGCGGGGTTAAGGGAGTGGAGGGGGAGGGTGTCCTTGGTGGTCTTAGGGGGGTCCCGCTGCTGAGTGGGGTGGGGGACTTAGAGGATGAGCAGGATGGCAGTGAGGGTGAGGCCCAGGCGGCTGCAGGCCTGGCTGGGGCACAAAGCCTACACCCTACCGCAACACAAGGGGTAGGGAGGCAGCGGCCACAGGGCCACCTCCCCTCCTCCTCCTCCTCCTCCTCCTCCTCCTTGCCCTCCTCCTCCTCCTCCTCCTCCTCCTCCTCCTCCTCCTCCTCCTTGTCTGGCCATGTGCAACCCCTCCTGGGCAGCCAGCCCAGTCAGCTGGCTGCTCCCCGCCCTCCACCCTCTGACCTGCACCTCAACACCAACCTGGGTCAGGGGCCCTTGCCTGCCTCCCTCCTGCCTACCGCCTGGCACCTGAACGCCAGCATCAGGGTGGGAGGGGCCAGCTTCATGTCCTGGGCAGCGGAGGTGCAGATGAGGGACATGCAGGTGAGGGGAGACGGCAGCCAGCCCCCTAGCCGCCTGGGGTGCGGGCAGGGGCCAGCGGGCGGCCCTGCTTGGCTGCGTGGGGGCGCTGCCTTGAGCCCTGGCTTCTATGGCCGGGATGCCTGCCGCCCTGCCGCCCTGCAACCTGACCCGCCCTGCCACCTGACTTCAGGTTGAGCCCTGTGGGATGTGCGATGCCTGATGTTGGGGTGATGTTGGGGTGATGTTGGGGTGATGTTGGGGTGATGTTGGGGTGATGTTGGGGTGATGTTGGGGTGATGTTGGGGTGATGTTGGGGTGATGTTGGGGTGATGTTGGGGTGATGTTGGGGTGATGTTGGGGTGATGTTGGGGTGATGTTGGGGTGATGTTGGGGTGATGTTGGGGTGATGTTGGGGTGATGTTGGGGTGATGTTGGGGTGATGTTGGGGTGATGTTGGGGTGATGTTGGGGTGATGTTGGGGTGATGTTGGGGTGATGTTGGGGTGATGTTGGGGTGATGTTGGGGTGATGTTGGGGTGATGTTGGGGTGATGTTGGGGTGATGTTGGGGTGATGTTGGGGTGATGTTGGGGTGATGTTGGGGTGATGTTGGGGTGATGTTGGGGTGATGTTGGGGTGATGTTGGGGTGATGTTGGGGTGATGTTGGGGTGATGTTGGGGTGATGTTGGGGTGATGTTGGGGTGATGTTGGGGTGATGTTGGGGTGATGTTGGGGTGATGTTGGGGTGATGTTGGGGTGATGTTGGGGTGATGTTGGGGTGATGTTGGGGTGATGTTGGGGTGCATCAGCCAGCCTGGCTGCCTGCCTTGGGACCAGGGGCTGAGGGATGAGGGGGCAACCCTGCTGCCTGCATCCCTGCCTGCCTGCCTGCCTGCCTGCCTGCCTGCCTGCTGGCCCAGGTTCGGGCCCTGTGGGACGTGTTGGCCGCCATAGTGCGGCACGCCGCCCCCAGCGAGGATGTGGCTGGCCAGCTGCTGGCGGTGCGCACTGAAGGGGAGGACTGGGTGCAGGAGGGGCGCCGCCTGCCCCTGACCCTGGTGAGCTGCAGGTCTGAGGGGGGCTGGGGGGAGGGCTACCCCTGGGCCCCCCTCCCTTTCCCCCGCCTGCCTCTCCCCTGCTTTCCAACCCTTCTGCTGCTGCTGTATGCCTGACTGTGCCTGCCTGCTGCCTGCTGCCTGCTGCCTGGGCTGTACCGTGCAGGAGCTGGAGCTGACCCAGCGTGTGCAGCACTTCAAGGCCAGCCTGCCGCCCTACCCCTCCCAGCTGTTCCAGGCCAGGGGGGTGGTCATCATAGCTGGCGGCCTCAAGTACATGGTGGGTCGGGGGGGAAGGGGTGGGGCAGCGGTGAGAGGGGAGGGGTTAAGGGTGGGAGGGGAGGGGTGGGTGGGTGGAAACTATGGTATTGTATCGTATCGTCTTCGTCCTGGCTCTGCCGCCCCCTGCCCCCACTGCCTGCCCCCCACTGCCTGTTTGCAGGTGTCAGCCTGGATCAGCCTTCACATGCTGCGCCGCACCGGCTGCCTGCTGCCAGTGGAGGTGTGGTTCCCGCTCAGCGAGCTGCCCACGCCTGAGCTGGAGGACCAGCTGCTGCTGATGGGTGCGAGCCAGGGTTAGGGTTAGGGTTAGGGTTAGGGTTAGGGGGAAGGAGGGAGCGAGGAGAGGGGGGAAGGAGGGGGGAGGTGTGTGGGGGGGCCAACTTCTAATCAGTACCACCACTTCCACCACCACCATCACCACCACCACCACCACCACCACCACCACCACCATTGTTGTGTGTCGTGGTGCAAGCCAGTCATTGGTTGAAGTGGTCCTTGGACATAGGCAGATGCGGGGCAGCAGTGTGTGGAGTGGCAGTTTGCTCGCTGTCATCTGATCTAGTGTGACGCCACCAGATCTGGTGTGACATCACCTGACCTGGTGTGCCCCCCCTGTGGTTGCAGGGGCAGTGGTGCGCACCTTTGACATGCGGGACCTGGACCAGAGCGGCTTCACCCTCAAGCCCTCCGCCCTGCTGCTGTCCAGCTTCCAGGTAGCTGCCTGGGTGTGGGGTGGCAGTGTGAGGGGCGGCCTGGGGTGTGGGCAGCCAGTCGGTGTGTGAGAGACCCTGGGTGTGGGCATCTTCCTGCTGGAGTGATTACCCACCGCCCCATCCCCCACATCCTTCATATCTCACACCACCGCCCCACCCCGACACACCCCATCTCCCTCACCTCCCCGCTCCGCCCTCGCCTCAACACACCCTGCCCTGCCCTGTTGCCGCATGGTGCGCAGGAGGTGCTGTTGCTGGACGCCGACAACTTTGCGGTGGCTGACCCCACCCCCCTGTTCAACGAGCCCGGCTACCAGGCTACTGGCAGCCTGCTGTGGCAGGACTTCTGGGAGCCCAGCGCCGCACCACAGGTGGCCTCACTGCCTCAGGCTGCCTGATCAGGCCATGCCATGGCACAGATCAGGCAAATCAAATCAGGTCATGAGGATATCAGGCAGGCCTGATCAGGCCACAAGCAGCAATGGGGAGCAGTGGTGTAGTCCAGCACACCCCTCTATGGGATCCTGCTAAAGGGCACAGGAGAAGACCCTCAGGCTTGACCATGGCTCCATCTCTGCTCTGCCCACCCTTCTCCTGCCCTGCTCCTGCCCTGCCCAAGGCTCAATCACCTTGGCGGTGCAAACAAACACAAACCCTGGCCCTGCCCTGCCCTGCTCCAGCACCCTAACCCTGGCACTGGCCTGCCCCAGGTGTACCGCATCCTGGGCATCCCTGGCAGCCGCCGCCCCCCCAACAGCCATGAAAGTGGGCAGATGCTGGTGGACAAGACGCGACACTGGCAGGGCCTGCTGCTGTGCGTGTGAGTGTGCCAGGGACTGCTGACACCCCTGCTGACACCCCTGCTGACCCCCCTGCTGACACCCCTGCTGACACCCCTGCTGACACCCCTGCTGACCCCCCTGCTGACACCCCTGCTGACCCCCCTGCTGACACCCCTGCTGACACCCCTGCTGACACCCCTGCTGACCCCCCTGCTGACCCCCCTGCTGACACCCCTGCTGACACCCCTGCTGACACCCCTGCTGACACCCCTGCTGACCCCCCTGCTGACACCCCTGCTGACACCCCTGCTGACACCCCTGCTGACACCCCTGCTGACACCCCTGCTGACACCCCTGCTGACACCCCTGCTGACACCCCTGCTGACACCCCTGCTGACACCCCTGCTGACCCCCCTGCTGACACCCCTGCTGACACCCCTGCTGACACCCCTGCTGACACCCCTGCTGACACCCCTGCTGAAACCCCTGCTGACACCCCTGCTGACCCCCCTGCTGACACACCTGCTGACACACCTGCTGGTCCCCTGTTCTTAGTATTCCTGTCTCAGCCGTCGCAGCAGCAGCAGCAGCAGCATGCCCCCACCCCTTTGCCGCCTGGCCCCCTGCTGCCCTGCGCAGCTACCTGAACTACTACCATGAGGTGTACTACGAGCTGCTGACCGGCTTCATGGGCAAGGGCGACAAGGTGAGCGGCTCGTGCGAGGCCTGTCCCCCACTTAAACCCTGACCTGCCTATACAGGCAAGCACATGACATGGGCGACGCTGTGCTACAGCAACCAACCCTGACAACTCCCAGTTGTTGTATGCTTTGCTTTGCCGCCCGCCTTTGCTCTTGCTTTGCTGCCCGTCATGCAACACACACTTTCGGCATGGTCTGCAAGTCCTGTACTTGCCAGGGCTCTAGTCTGGTCTTTGCACCACACACCTTACTACTCCTTTAAATCCCAGGTGCAGATTGTAGAGATGCTCAGCTCATAAACACATTGAAGCTCATGTGTTTCTGCTTGCCAGGGATAGGTTGTAAAGCTTCTCTAAAGCCTTGCCATACCACACTGCCTGGCCCTAAGCAGAGCTGCTGCTCACAAAGCTTACAAAGCTCACATTCTGTGCAGACTTGTTGACTCTGAGCCTGACCCATGCTGATGTGCGGGGGCAGCTTGAAGCTGAACCCCGGCTGGCTATCATGGGTCAAGGGTAGGGGTAGGGGTAGGGGTAGGGGTAGGGGTAGGTGGCTGATCCAAACCCTAACCCTAACCCTAACCCTAACCCTAACCCTAGCCCTAGCCCTAGCCCTAGCCCTAGCCCTAGCCCTAGCCCTAGCCCTAGCCCTAGCCCTAGCCCTAGCCCTAGCCCTAGCCCTAGCCCAAACCCAGCCGTAATCGATCCCTCGCCCTAGCCTTAAGCCTAGCACTAAGCTTAGCACTGAGCCTGAGCCTGCAATGCCCGCCCAGCCACCATCTTCCCATGGCTAGCCTTCACACTGCTGATCAGCCCTAGAGCTGGCCTTGGGCCCCTGCAACAGGTGGGTGCACTGGACTGGGCGGATGGCAAGGTCCCACCCCACAGCCGTTGCTGCAGCTGGTGCAACTGTAGTCGGAGCTGAGGCAAAGGCAGTGGCCTTCTAGGAGCAGCCTGCCCCCTGCAGCACTCGTTCTGTCAGCATGTCAGCATGTGGTGCTGTCAGCATGCCATCAAGACGTTAGGCTGCCTGGCCGCCTTGCTTGGGGCTCGCTGCTTGATACATGATCCGCCTGTAACTCGCCCTCGCTATGACACGGCTGTTGCTGCAATGCAACACACACTTGCTGGGGCAGTGCTGTGCTGGCCATCAAAGTGATCCACAGTGACGTGACGGTGCCCTCACAACCCGGTTGACTCACCCAAGACGCGACCACCCTAACCAACATAACTGCTGGCGCGGGAAGGAAAGCATGGGAGGCTACATCATGTGAGGGATCATTGCTTTCATTGCTGGGGGTGGCCCATATCCCGCTTGACTCTGTTCAGACCGGTTAACCGTGACCCAGGAACACGTCACACCAGACTCCTACCCTGACCCTGAAGGGCTGGGGTCCCTGGTCTTCGTACCACCTGCTGAAGCGGTGGCTGCCGCCGCTGCTGCTGCTGCTGGCACCGTATTCGGTGCCGCTGCCATTGCTCTGGCGCGTGCGCTGCTGCTGCTGGCAAAGTGTTCGCTGCTGCTTTCGCTGCAGCTGCTGCTAGCCCTAGTGCGGCCCTGGGCAATGGCTGCAGGAGACCTTTGTGCATGCCATGCTGGCCATGGGTGAAGCCGTGCACACAGTGCCCTACCCTACCATGGCGGTGGGCATGTGGCGCAAGGCCTGCCACGTGGACTCACACCTGCACCCGGTGAGGCCTGACTGACTGCCTGCCTGACTGCCTGCCTGCCTGACTGACTGACTGACTGACTGACTGACTGACTGACTGACTGACTGACCGACCGACCGACCGACCGACCGACCGACCGACCGACCGACCGACCGACCGACCGACCGACCGACCGACCGACCGACCGACCGACCGACCGACCGACCGACCGACCGACCGACCGACCGACCGACCGACCGACCGACCGACCGACCGACCGCTACCCGCTGCTGTCCCCCCCCCACCCCACACTCCGTCTCCCCCTGCCCCTCTGCTGCTCCCCCCACTAGCCTCCGCTGCCACCTGCCCTGCTGCTGCTCCCCCCCACTGCTACAGAGCTGTGAGCAGCTGTTGTCCATCAACACCATGGCCCAGCCCTGCCCTAAAGGCCACCAGGTGCTGTTCCTACACTCAAACCTCAACAAGTGGGGGCTGGACCTCCCACACGAGTAAGTGTGATCCACTGCAGCCCCACTCCATGCCCAGCCCTCCTTAGCCCTGCCTCACACTCCCATGCCTCACTCCTTCACACCCCTCCCCATACCCACCCTCCCCATACTCACCCTCACATTTGATCTTGCTAGGCTGTCACTGACACCTTGGCACCTCCCTGTCCGCCTCCTTGCACTGCTACTGAAGTACTGGGGCTTGCCCTCCCCCACCACCCCTGCCCTCCCAACCACCCCTGCCCTCCCACCACCCCTGCCCTGCCCACCACCCCTGCCCTCCCAACCACCCCTGCCCTCCCATGCCTCACTCCTTCACACCCCTCCCCATACCCACCCTCCCCATACTCACCCTCACATTTGATCTTGCTAGGCTGTCACTGACACCTTGGCACCTCCCTGTCCGCCTCCTTGCACTGCTACTGAAGTACTGGGACACGCCCTCCCCCACCACCCCTGCCCTCCCCACCACCCCTGCCCTGCCCACCACCCCCACCCTCCCCACCACCCCTGCCCTGCCCCCCTGCCCTGCCCTCCACACCCCCCCTGCCCCCACCACCACCCTTCCCCTCCCCTTCCCCCCTTTGCGCCCCTGCTGCCCGCAGCTTTGAGGACTACTCCCGGCGCTGGCTGCTGCTGGCAGTGCACAGCCAGAGCCAGCCCCTGCCCTTCATTGACTGGGCAGTGACCCAGCTGGGCTATGACGTGGAGCGATACGCCTACGAGCTGGTAGGGCGACAGTCAGAGCCAACTCAGCTGGGCATCCAGGGCAGATGGTCAGGGCAGGCCACTGCAGGCCACTGCAGGACAGGGCAGGGCTGACTTGCATGACCTGCCGGCACCAGACAGAGCCGCTGGCCGCTGGCAGCTGGCAGCTGGCCACCCACTCGTCACCCACTTGCTGCCGACCCCTGCTGCCCGCATTGCGCTGCCACCTCTGCCCACCCACCCACCCACCCCCTCCCCTGCTGCCTGCCTGGCGCCACCCACCCTGCCCACCCTGCTGCAGGTGCGTGCGCTGCGATGCGCCCCCTGGTTTGGCGAGTACTACCGCATGCGGCTGAGGCGCGGGGACGCAGCCATGGTGCCCTTCAACGGCCCGCATGAGCTAGTGGGCGGCATGCACCTGGTGGAGTGGTACAGGTGTGACACAAGGGGGAAGGGCGGGAGGGGAGGGGCAGGGGGGGGTGCGGGAGGGGAGGGGAGGGGATCCGGGAGGGCAGGAGGGGAGGTGCCGCGGGGTGAAGGGGGATAGTGAGGGGCCGGTAGGGGGGCCACGGGCAGGGGATGGCGGGAACGGTAGTTGAAGTTGAATGTGTAACTGGACAGTGGGCAGCGGCAGGGGAAGGGGGTGTCTCAGGGGCAGGGGGGCTGGGACAGCCCAGCCCTGGCACTCGCAGCCCTCTGCTGCTTTAAAGTGCGTGTAGCAACCTGCAGCTGCCGGTGGCTTGGTGGGTAGGCTCACAGGTGCCTGCTGTGCGCAGTGCCCTGCAGCTGACCAGGTGCCCCCTGCTGCAGGTTTGGGCTGCGGGGGGCGTACCAGGGGCTGCTGCAGCTCACCATGCACGACCGCCTGCAGCACCACTGGCGGCACGTGCAGAGCACGTGGTGGGTGGGTGGGTGGAGGGGTGGTGCGGCTGGCAGGTAAATAGGGGCCAGGGCCAGGGGGAGGACCAGAGAGGGGGGGGGGGGGCGGCAGGGGAAGGGGAAGGAGGGTGATCAGACCCCAACCTGACCGGACCTGACCCGACCCCAACCTGACCTAGCCTGGTCTCACCTGACCTGACCTGACCTGACCAAGTTTCAACGCCGCATGATCTCTGTAGGCTTCTCAGGCAGCAGTATCAGTTGCGGTGTCAGGAGCATCACAGTGGTGTGGCCTAACTCTCCTGCCCCTGTTCTCTGGTTGCTGCAGGCATGCTCTGAAGCTGCGCACCAAGTCCCTGGTCTGGTTCAGTGACTCAGCGGGCCGCAGACCCGCCGTGGCCGTAGCTGGCAGGCGGTGACAGGCAGAGCAGGGGGCAGCAGGGGCAGCAGCCCGCTGCTGCAGCAAGTGACAGGGGCTGGGGTTTGGGCGGCCCAAACTGTGGTGGGCAGGCAAACTGTGGCCAACAGGTTGACATCACACCTCTGACCAAATTGGGGTTGACACTGTTGAAGAGAGGAGAACGGGGAGGGGGTGGAGGAGGAGAAAGAAGAGGAGGAGGAGGGGGAGGGGGAGGGGGAGGAAGAGGGGGAAAGGGGGACGTGGCCCTGTGGCCGCTGCCTCCCTACCCCTTATGTTGTGGTGGTTATGATGACTAATGTAGGCATTGCCAGCTTGCCCATTGTCAGGGCCGCAGCCTTACCAGGGCGCTGTGTGACGTGCTGTGTTGTGCGTGGGACCCTGACCACTGTGACTGCCTCCGTAGCACACCCAGGGCTAGGCGACCCAGGGCTAGGTGACTGCACACCCAGGGCTAGGCGCCAGGCAGTGGGTGGAGCGGCCCTGCAGCCACACACCCAGTGATGCAGGGGGTCGCACCCAGGGGCCGCCCATGGGGCTGCACATAGCTGCACACCCCTTGTGTCTGTCACTTTCACCGCTGCCAGACCCTCACCGTCAGCCCCGCCGCCTTATAGCCAGTGTTGGGAGGGCTGCCTGGTGGTGATGATGATGGTGGTGGTGGTGGTGATGATCCACGTCCGGCTGCCAGCCAGCTTGGCATGTCTGCTTGACCTTGGGCTTGGTATGGCCGTCGTCATGTGGGTGCAGCTTGTGGCCCAGTGGATCCTCAGGAGGGCCAGGAGCTGAGTTCCCTGAGGGAGGTCGGTGAGCATGGGCGGGCCGGGAGGGCCAGGTGGGAGGGAGGTGAGCATGGTGGTGGCAGTCGTGGCATGGTAAGGTATAGTAGTCATGGCATGGGGTGCGGCTTGTGCCTCAGTGGATTTTCAGGCGGGCAAGGAGGGAGGGAGGTCAGAAGGGGCGGGCCAGGAGGGCCACGAAGGAGGGAGGTGAGCATGGGCGGGAGGGACGACTAAGCAAGCAACAGCCGTCATCTGCACGGCCAGGAGGCTCGGCGCCAGCATGCCTCCTCTAAGGAGCTCCGTCGTCCTCCAGGCACTGTTCCATCGTATAGTAAAGTTGCCAGCGCATTGAAGACCACGAACCAGTAAGGGAGGATGTAGAGCTTAAAAATGCAACGGTTCATGGTTTTGTAGTGTGCGACATTTTTCTCCGTTTTGCCATGGAGCTGTGTGTTGCTATGAAGCGGGTCAAGGTGCTGAACCTAATTGATGCCATCCGTAACGGTCGAGCCGGTGTAACATGATTATCAGATCTCACACTTGCATGGAGATTCAGATCCAGATCTAGATCTGCATGACTGCATGGACATGCTCAGTGGAGTGCACGATGGTGATGGTGGACTCATGGCTTGCCAGGGCAGCTGACGTGGGGCCCTTCCTTTGTGGAGCCTGAACATGCTGCCGGCATCTGTGCTGGGCAGTCCCTGCAGCATGAGGTGTGTTGGGACCCCAGGCTGGCTGTGGCTGACAGCCAAGACTCCGAGGTGCTCCACATGTGCCCGGCTACCAGCCTACTGGCACCACGGCCTGGCTGGGTGGCAGCAAGACCCCTGGCTGTCGCTACGTGGCTGGAGCTGGAGCTTGTGCTCAGCCTAAGCTGGTGGCAGCTGCCACAGATGAGAGCTTGTAGCCCACTTGAGACACTTGCTATATCATCCAAAATTAAGAGCGGAGATGGCGTGGGCTTGCTGCTGCTGACAGCTAAGTAGTAGGGCTGACACTCATTGACACCCAGCCGATGTAACACAGCTGAGAAGTTTTGAGTCTTCGAGTAACGGATTTGGGTGTTGCAGCAACCCCGACAAGACCATGCCATGTAACATTTCTGTTGCTGACAGCTGGGGCTGGTCCCTGGCTATATCATCCGGCGGCATTAGGCTGAAGGGTCTCTGGCCCTACTGGGCCTACAGGGCCTAACCCTACCACAGCTAGCGTGGCTGTATACCTTGGCCGCTGCTAAAGCGTCACACAACCGTGTATTTTTCACGGAAACCCAAGTTGCTGGAAAAGTGGTTGGGCATGAAGTGAAAGAGTACTTGATTGTGCCATGCCTAACCAGGTGCCACCATGTCAGCCACCATGTGTGTGCCTCTTGTGTGCATGACTGCAGTTTGAGAGAGAGATGGCGGAGCTGTCCTTGAAGCGCCACAAGCGTGCCATGCAGCTGGTGGTGTTCTTCGGCGCTGCTACCATTGGCACAGCAGGAGGGTGGGGTGCTGATGCGGTGTTGCGTGCCTGCCGCAAGGTGGTGTGCAGGCCCAGGGGCCCAGACCAGGATGGGGGCAGGGTGGTGCTTGTGGATGAGCATCGCACCAGCCGGGTCAGCTCAGCAGTGAATGGCAAGCAGCCCTGTGAGGTGGAGCTGAACACACTCAGTGCCACAAGACCCGCAGGCTGGAAGCCACCAGCAGGGCAGGTGGAACCCCGCCTGGTGCGCCCAGCCTGGAGCCAGGAGCGTGGCCAGCCAGTGCGGGGCCTGGTGTGGTGCCCGGTAGTGCCCCCCCGCCAGCCCCCACAGGCCCCACGCAGCAGCCAGGCAGCCACACAGCCAGCAGCCTCAGAGCCAGGGCCCAGCACTCCCCCTCCAGCCAAGCGCAGCAAGCCGCCAGCTGAGCCCACCAAGGGCAAGGGCAAGGGCAAGGCTGCCAAGGCAAAGCCAGCACCACAGCCTGGCAGGTGGCTGGACAGGGACTGCAATGCAGCATTGACATTGGGGAGAGCAGGTGGCGCCCGCTGGAGCTGTGCTACTGGCCAGACCAGGGAGCTCTGCCAGCCAAGGGCAAGGAGTACCCTGGCCTGGGCTACAAGCGTCTGCGAGACAAGCCCCCCAAGGCCCAGGAGCAGCAGCAGCAGCCTGCTGAGGCACAGTAGTGTGTGTGCCCCCCCTTTGTTGAGCTGTCATCAGCCTACAATTAGTGCATGCATTGTCATGCCAACTCTACATCATAGCCCTCGGGTCAGGCAATAATGTAGGTGGTAGGCGGGCTCACGTGCCATGCGCACTGGGTACTGGGCACTGGGCACTGGGCACAGCCCAATAACACTGTTTGAGCCGGATCTAGTTAGTGGCTGCTAGTGGCTGATAGTGTATGCTAGTAGGTACTTCTGATCCGGCTCAAATGGAGGCCCTAGTGAGGGACAAGGGGGCTGGTCCCTGGATCCTGGGGCTTCAAGTGCTCAGCAACCTGGAGTGCTTGCAGAACTCGTCGTGTCCGATCGCAACTCTTGGTATGCCCTGGAGCGACAGGGAGGTGGACAGTTGCATGATGCTCCCTCCCTCCTGCGCAGGGATGTGTTGATGTAGGCTAATGGTCGACGACGGCTGACTTGGTATTGTCGCACATCGACTTCGTTACGTAAAGCTGGCGCAGCTGGACGAGCACCCTCGTTTCATTTGTTGATGACGGCACACCATACCTCCACATGGAGTTCAAACCGACGTGGCAGCAGTTGCGGGACGCTCATTCATAACAGCCCTCTGGGCGCCTGCTAATGCTGTCCTGCCGCTGCCTGCGCCTCAGTCGCCACCTGACGAGGGCACTGCCGCCCAGGTTTGTGCGCTTTGCAAATCCTGGCTTGCACCGTGGCTTGTACCAGTGCAGGGGTGCGTGCCCAGTCACTCCTCTTACTATCACGTCTATCGTGCAGGGCTCCTGGTACAGTGCAAGCCATGACCACTGCCCAGAGCATCACTCGGGCCTGCTTCTGCCCAGTCACAGGCGTCAGCATCTCGTCCCAGCAAGATGGCGGCAACATAGAGGTCTGTACTGCACAGGGTTTGAGGACCTTACAGCTGCCCCATGACAGTACTTCATGCTCCTTCTCACACAAGAAATTCATACCATAACAGCACTAAAACGCAGGTTCCAGTCGGTGACCACACGGGGCAGGGGGGCACTGCTTGCCAGTAACCAGCAAACCTCCTTATGCAAGGGCTATCCTGGCAGGCTGTAGGCTGAAAAGGCCACCGCCCTTGCTGCTAATGGCTGATAATGTATGCTAGTAGGTACTTCTGATCCGGCTCAAATGGAGGCCCTAGTGAGGGACAAGGGGGCTGTAGGCCTGTGGTAGCTCCACTGCTACCACTTCATCCATATAGCACTTCCACCACCAGTGTTGTTTCATGCAGGGCTGCACCACCTTCACTACTGCACCGGCCACAATCCAGGAAACAAGGTGCAGCCAACGAAACCAGTGCCATTGAAAGTGTAACCATTTCATCCTTCATCTATCTTAAAGATGCTTGGAGATTTCGAATAGGCACCAGTGAAACCAGCGCTGGCTACACCTTGCTCCTGTATACTCACACTAGATGCATGGCCTGTCTATCCAATGTGTCATTGAAGGAGCAGTGAGATGTCAGGGTCAGGGCTGCAGTAGTCGTAGGGCGCCAACGAAGACCAGCGCCAGTGATATCATCGCTGGTCACACCTCACTCCTGTACACTCACAGTTGGTGCATGGGCTATCAGTGCAACTTGTGAAAAGCAAAAAACTGGGAGGTTTGAGGGTGAGGGTTGGGGTAGCCGTAGGGCATTGTAGGATGTCAGGGTGTCAGATGAATCTCAAGATAATGAAAGATGACAAAAGAACGGCGAGGTTTCAGGGTGAGGGTTGGGGTATTCAGGTAGGGTGTCAGGCCGTTGCTGCTGCTGTGTGCCCGACTGCAGGTGCTGGACATGAAGCAGCTCAGCAGCATGCAGCTGCGCATCACACCTGAGCCATTCTGTCACACAGATGGTCGGTCACACTTCCAGTGGTTCAGCTTCCAGGTCGCAGGGGCCAGGCACCAGCCCCTGGCCTGGACCATCGTGAATGCTGGGGAGGTGAGCAGGCAGCTTAGGGAACATACAGATGTACGAAGCATACGGCATACGAAGCATAACGAAGCATGAGGGAGCATATGGGAGCAGGGCATCAGGGAAAAGCAGGAGCGGCACTGGGGAGGGGGGCTATTGCTGCCACAGAAGGAGCATTAGGAGTGGCAGCTGCAGGGCAAGCAATCAGAGGAGGCAGGAGCACCTTGTTGCAGAGGAGGAGCAGGGCACCCGTCAAGGGCCACACAGAGATGGTGTGTCAGTGCAGCGATAGCAGCAGCTTGAGCAGGGCATCAACATATGACAGAAAAGGTGATCAGCAGTGGTGGCAGAACCTGGTGCATCGCCCTAGCCTGTCCCTGCCCCTCGCCCCCTATCTGCCTTCAGCAAGGTGGGATGAGTTTGGTCTGGAGCTTCAAATTCGGCTCGAGCTGGCTGTCAGCGCTGGTGTAAAGCCGCAGGCTTGAGTTGGCTGTCGGTGCATATCTCCCCTACAACTAGAGGCTGGCCTGGCCTGGGTAACAAGTGTCAAACGCGCAGGCCGTGCTAGTGGGACAGTAGTGCAGGGCTCTTGTGGTCCACAGCCAGTGGCCCACAGCAGCCACTTTGGACACCTCCCTTCAGACGGAAGATGGGCTTGAGGCTGGGGGTGAAGGTAGGGAGGAGGGGGAAGGGTGGGAGGGAGAGGCATCCCCTGGGCAAGCCTGCCTGCCTGCCTGCCTGCCTGCCTGCCTGCCTGCCTGCCTGCCTGCCTGCCTGCCTGCCTGCCTGCCTGCCTGCCTGCCTGCCTGCCTGCCTGCCTGCCTGCCTGCCTGCCTGCCTGCCTGCCTGCCTGCCTGCCTGCCTGCCTGCCTGCCTGCCTGCCTGCCTGCCTGCCTGCCTGCCTTGTCTGCTCCCTTTGCGTTGCAGGCGTCCTTTGCATCAGCCTGGCAGGGTTACTCAGTGTGCGCTTCCTATGACCTCAACCACTGGTTTAGGCGAGTTTCATGAGTCTGCAGCCTGACCACCAGGACCTGCATCCCTCATACCCCGCTGACTAGCTTCCCAGCTCTTGACACTGGTAGCTTGTACCCGCCCGACCGCCTGCCTGCCTGCCTGCCTGCCTGCCCGCCCGCCTGCCTGCCTGCCTGCCTGCCTGCCTGCCTGCCTGCCTGCCTGCCTGCCTGCCTGCCTGCCTGCCTGCCTGCCTGCCTGCCTGCCTGCCTGCCTGCCTGCCTGCCTGCCTGCCTGCCTGCCTGCCTGCCTGCCTGCCTGCCTGCCTGCCTGCCTGCCTGCCTGCCTGCCTGCCTGCCTGCCTGCCTGCCTGCCTGCCTGCCTGCCTGCCTCCATACTCACATAATTCTTACCCGCCTGCCTGCTTACCCGCCCGCCTACCTCTTGCCCTCCTGTCCGCCTGCCCGCCCGCCAGCCCACCCACCCATCTGTCCAAGACCCCAGCCCGCCTGCCTGCCTGCTGTGCCTAGGGTGCCCACCCAGTACGACCAGGGCAGCGGGGCCCTGACAGTCACCCACACACCCGACCACAGCCTGGTGAGGATCAGGAGCCCAGCACCCTCTGAAGCGCCTCAGCCAAGATGGCACCAGATCTCAGTGCCATGATCGGGCCTGGCCCTGACAGCCCTGGTCACAGTCAGGCCTGCAGCAGCCAGGATCAAGGTTGTGGAGCACAACAGGACAGGACCACAGGGCAGGACAAAGCTACCACTTTGCCACCCCAACCACCTGGCCAGCTTACCAGCTGTACCTCCCTACCCTCAAGGCCTCCCCGCCACCCGACCCCTCCCCCACACCCTTGACCCGGCATGAGTGGCCCCTGACCCGGCATGAGTTTGAGGCTGAGGCAAGGTCCTGGGCTGGCCTGCAGGTGCACTACGCCTATTTTGCGCCCTACAGCTGGGAGAGGCACACGCAGCTGGTAGCTAGGACGCAACTGCACCCAGAGGTCACACATCGAGTCATTGGTCACACCCTGGAGGGGCGGCCTCTTGACCTGCTGCAGGTGAGGGTCCCTAGGCTATCTTCATGCAGACCGCCTCCCCTGCCGCCTCCCCCTGCTAGCTGGCGCGTAGCTCCTTGCACCTTGGCACTACCCTGCCGCACTGTTCTCCCTGCTCACCACCCTTCACCCCACCCACCCACCCACCCACCCACCCACCCACCCACCCACCCACCCACCCACCCACCCACCCACCCACCCACCCACCCACCCACCCACCCACCCATCTTTGGGGTAAGACACACGGTGGTCAGGGAGGTCAGGGCGCATCTTCTCCTCTCCCTGTTCACCAGCACAGGCGAATTGAGCCCTAGGCACAGCTGGTGCTGGTGGGGCTTGTGGTGCTGCTGCCTGGTGGGGCATCAGGTAGGCAGTGAAGGCGAGGGCAAGAAGAAGGTGTGGGTCATAGCTCGCCAACACCCAGGTGAGCCTCTGTGCAGCTTCTGTGCAGCTCCTGTGCAGCTTCTGTGGCTTGTGCAGCCACTGGAACCAGGGGCTGCAGTGTGCCTGCTCAGGGGGTCTTCCTGCAGAAACAACACAGTCTATCACGGGGCAATGGTGGAAACCCTGCCGCCGCTGCTGCTTACTGCAACGTGCCACCTCCCCGCCCACCCGCCCGCTCGCCTTTCTGCCAACTTGTCTGCCTGGTTCTCTGCCCACCCCCCTACCCAGTGCCCGCCTGACCACCCGCTGCTCCTGCTGCTGCTGCTGCTGCTCCATGCTACGCCCTCATAGCTACTGCCTCTTACCCCCATCATTCTCCCTCCCCTCCCCTCCCCTTCCCTGCCCGCCCTGACCTACTCATGCAACTACCCGCCTGCCTACCTGCCTGCCCTGCCCTTCCCTTGCAGGGGAGACGATGGCAGAGTTCTTCATGGAGGGCCTGCTGCAGCGCCTCACAGACCGCAGCGACCCAGTGGCGCATGCGCTGCTGACAGGCTGTGTGTTCTACACCATACCCAACATGTGAGCCCACACTGCAGCTGCACAACAGGTGCAGGGGCTTCAAAAATCAGCACAGCTGCATCACATCATCGCATACCCACCCCACAGCTGCTGCCCTGCTCTTGTTGGGCTGACCTGCTTGCTGCACGGTGGGCCACTGGCTGTGGAGGGTGCGTGTTGGTCATTTGATGTTCATTGATTCTATTTTATTTGATTTTATTTGATTCGGCTCCAGCTGATGCAGTCAGCCAGTCAGCCAGTCCCACAGCTGGAGTCCTGACATCTTGCCTCCTTGACAGCTCCACACGCCTGCACTGTCCTCACAGAGCCCCCTAGCAGCCCCTAGCAGCAACCAGGGTGGGGACCCACGCTCTGCCCACTCTTCCCATCGTGCTGCAAAGCTTGGTGGTGTGACCTGACGTGGCCATGGACCCAGTTGTTCAGCCTCAGCATGGGGTGCTGGGCAGCTGGGTGACCTGATGGCCAGTGCGGCGCCATGCAGTGCCTGGCCTGGCCTGCAGACCAGCCACCTGCTGCCCTGATAGCTGGCGCTGGGCACCTTTGCGATGTGGTGCGGCGGGCCACACCCAGCATGTTCAAGACTTGCTTCCACGGCTTTCACCTTACCCTGGCACCATGCACCAGCTGACAGCTTGACATGTTTATCCGGCTGCACTGTCCTGCCCAAGGCCCCCTAGCAGCAGCCAGGGTGTGGACCCACCTTAGGCCCACTCTTCATGCACGGCTTTCACCTCGCCATGCACGGCCAGTTTTACCCACGACTCTCAACTCACACACCTTCACGAATCTAAACCGTAGCCCTTCAGGTCCAGGTCTGGCTGGATCTGTTGTGCTGGGGTCATCTGACGGTTGGGTGTGGGCCTGGGCTTGTGGCAGTGGAGGGTGAGCATAGGTGGTGTGTGGGGGTAGGCTGCTGCTGATCTCATGTGCTCATGTCCAGATGTGTGAGTGTGATGTCCTGTGTGGATGCCCAGATGTCCACATGTCTTGAAGTGTTGTGTGTGGATGGGCTGCCAATGATATCCTTTGCTGTCTTGTGATGTCTTGTGATGTCCTACGTCTCATGGTGCCCTATGTCATAAGGCCCATGGTATCCAAGATGGTGTAGGCGCCATTGCCACGGGAAGGGCCGGATGATGACAGACATGGATGGTGCAGGCGACTCACCAGGATGCAAATGATGTCGTATGCGGATGTCAAGATGGCGTGAGCAGCACCGTGCAGTGCCTGTGACCGCTGCATTGGGTGCCCTGAGAGCCTGGGTCCCTGATGTGAAGCACCTGGGACCCGAGGCTGTAGGTGACCAACCCGGTGTGTGGTGTTTGTGCAGGTGCCCAGATGGCAGCGTGCGGGGACACTTGCGCACCAATGCTGCCGGCGCTAACCTCAACAGGTGCACCCTACACCCCTCCAGCGCTGACCCTAACCCTGGCCTTAGACTATACCAACCCTTCACCCTAACCAAAACATTAACAGGTGCACAGCGTAGCATACACCATACACCACTCCAGCACCTCCTCCCTCACTAGGGACTACTACTACGAGGGATCACCAAGGACCAGGAGGGACCACCAGGGACCACTACGTGGGGGCGGTGTTTTGCTGTGTGGAGTTATGTATCCATGCACATGGCATGGACGCCTATCACCTACACTGTTGTAGCAGCAGTCATCCAACTTTATTTACTTTCACTCACTGGTTGATTGAGTTACGTTGATTGATTGATACACCACTGCACTACAGCCAGGTCCCAACCTGTGCCACCCTAAGCCTAACCCCACACCACTCTACTCCTTAACCACAACCCTAACCTCAACCCTGACCCTAACTCTGCATGACCCTAACCCTTGACAAGCCTCAGCCTGGCTCCTGCCTTGCACTTCTGACCTCACCCGCCTATCCTCCTCCTGGCTGGCCGGTATGCTCGCAGAGTTACTCACCTAGGGCTTTTAGAGCTGCTAGGGCTGTGCCTTGGGCTGTGACTTGGGCGCGAGCACTGCTAGGGATGGTAGGGGCCAGGCTCTAGGCCCTGCAGTTCAGGATGCCAGAACCTTGTGGGTAGCTGGCGTGATGGCAGGTGCCGGCTGCGATGACAGGCAGTCAGACAGACATCAGACAGACAGGCAGGCATGCAGGGAGGCAGGCTGGCAAGCAGGCCACAGCCCTGGGCCTCCGTGTCCAAGCTACAGGCATGTCCCTGACCCTGTCCCCTGGACCACCCCTGACCTTCACCCTGACCCAGGCCCAGGCCCTGACCCAGTGCCTGGCTGCCTGGCTGGCTGGGTGTAGGCACTGGGCTGGGCCTGACCCCCAGCTGGTGCCCGAGGTGCATGCCACCCTAGCCGCCATGGACCAGTCAGGGGTGGACCTCCTGCTGGACGTGCATGGCGACGAGGGCCTGCCGGTAGGGCCTGGCTTCCCAGCCTGCTGCACCACCACCACATGCAGCCTACCTCTTGACCCTGTCCTGTGGACACCCCCTGGGTTCACACCGCCGCCCAGTCCAGCCTGGCCGCTGCCTTTCTCATCCTCTTCCTCCCTTAGCCCTGACTGTCACCGCCTGTTGCCACTGGTGCACCACACTCAGCTTAACACCACCGTGGACAACCCCTTGGCAGCGCTTGGCTTGCCTGCATCAGGCGAGCCTGGACTGTGACATTGTGAATCCTTGAGAACGTGTGTCGCAGCAGTTGGTTATAGTCAGTTACACTTGGGTTGCAGCTGGTGGTAATGGGCACAAGGGGCCCTGCTTGCCAAAGCCAGTGCATATGAACTCTCGTGCAAGCTCGCATGTCCAGACCGCCACCAGTCAGATTGAGTCAGGAGCTCTATTTCCTCTGATAGAAAGGCCTAGAACCCTGCCCCTGCCCCTGCCCCTGCCCCTGCCCCTGCCCCTGCCCCTGCCCCTGCCCCTGCCCCTGCCCCTGCCCCTGCCCCTGCCCCTGCCCCTGCCCCTGCCCCTGCCCCTGCCCCCTTTCAACTTCCCTCATCAACAAGCAGTATCTGTGTGTGTGTGCAGTATGTGTTTGTTGCTGGCAACAACGGCATCCCTGGCTGGAGCCCCAGGCTAGAGGCGCTGCAGCAGGAGTTCTGTGCAGCCTTCTGCGCTGCAAGCCCAGACTTCCAGACACGATACGGGTATCCTACTGACCCGGCTGGCAAGGCTAACCTACGGCTTGCCAGCAAGCAGGTGGGTTTACAGGGGGCGGGGCGGGGCGGGGCGGGGCGGGGCGGGGCGGGGCGGGGCGGGGCGGGGCGGGGCGGGGCGGGGCGGGGCGGGGCGGGGCGGGGCGGGGCGGGGCGGGGCGGGGCGGGGCGGGGCGGGGCGGGGCGGGGCGGGGCGGGGCGGGGCGGGGCAGGGCGGGGCAGGGGGGGGCCACTTCCACTACAGGTTTTCAGGCTCTGTTGCTCATCCATACCCCCAGTTGTGTGGTGTTTTAAGGTTGACCCTCATACTTAGCCGGCTCTATCAGCATCGTAACTTGGCATTGACTAGCAAGCTTTAGGCTGAACGCGACACTGTCATGGCTATCAGCGTAGCTGCCACACAACTCAAAGCCTCACTGTGGTCCAGAATTGCCTCTAAACAGCATGCTCTGCCACCGCCTTGAATATGGCGTGTTTACAGGTGGGTCAGCGCTTCGACGCGCTTAGCCTAACCCTGGAGATGCCGTTCAAGGACACTGCCAACGCGCCCAGGAGCGAGACGGGCTGGTCGCCGCAACGCTCAGCGGCACTCGGGGCGGCCATCTTGGGCGCTGTCCTGCAGGTGATGCCCAAGTTGCGCTAGGTGCGGGCAAAGCCGAGGTGACTTGGAGGCTAGGAGCTTCAATAGAGGGAGATTGCAAGAGACGGCTTGCATGAGGAGGGTGGTAGGTGCTGCAACAGGGGATCTGGGCGGGTATGTTGTTGTTTGTCCACAATGCTGAGCCGCCAGCCTGATGGTGCGGCTTCTGGGCCTATGATACAGTGCAGCCTACCTTTGGCAACATGCTTGTCCCAGACTTGGTCAACGGCAGGAGAGAAGGGGGTGCGCGAAGTAGGCAGCTCAGCATGAATACCGCAGTACCTTTGTAATGGAGCTCGGCCGACTGCTCGCCTCTACAAGCCGCTGTGGCTGACTGGCTAAAGAGGCCGACTAGGCCAGGGCCCCACGCCCCCTTTCAATATGTCAGGCGTGGCGATGTGCTGATGGTGTCAAGACCTCCAGGGGCAGAGGGCCAGGCTGCTGTGCCCAGGGTAGCTGTTCTTCTCGTTTGTGCCATGCCTATCTTGCCAGAACTCACAGGGGCCCAGCTGGTAGGATGTTGGAACAAGGTGTGACGCAGGAAGTGAGTCCTGACACATGCACAAGCCGCTGTGGCTGCTGCAGCTGGTGTGGGTGTCTTTCCCTGAGCCTGATGCCCCAGACCCTACCCTGGACTGCTTGTGAAGCCGCCTGTTAGCTAGAATGTGCGGCAAGCTGCTCAGCATTCCTGAGCAAGGGGGCTGCTGGGGCTGGGCTGGGCTGTTCAGCTGCACTGCAGCTGCGGGCCACAGGTACAGCTGCTCAAGGGCACACATTGGAGCCGAGCTGATGCTAAGCCAAGACAGGTACAGCTGCTAATAGGGGCAGGACAGGCCAACAAAACTTGTCCAACAAGGAACAACATGTTGAACTGTGGGTAATCTCACTCAGCTACTACAAACAAGTTGTAGCATCCTCGGTCGCACCCGTGGTGCCAGGGCGTGCCAGCAGGGCCGGGCCTGGGTGTGATGGGGAGAGGGGGAGAAGGAAGGTGTGTTGCCTGCTTGTGAGGGGAGAGGGGAAGAGGGAGGGAGAGCTGATGGGAGGCGGAGGAGAGGAGGCAGTAGCAGCAGGCAGGTGTTGCCACTTTCTGATTGCGAGGGGGGTATGTGGGTAGAGGGTGGCAGGGGGGTCTAGGAAAAGGCCATTGTCAAGTGCCTGCCCTTGTGTTGCTGCATGTGCAGACCCGGCGATAGGGGCAGGACAGGCTAACCCATGGTCAGCTGCATTCGGGCCATAGGGGCACCAACTGTGTGGGGATGCAGATGAAGAGGCTGTTTGAATACTGAACCATGTTGTGGATTTGTTTAGCTAAGTTTTTTTTAGTAAGGTGTTTGAATACTGATCAACCCTCCCACGACCGCATGCTGTGATGGCTAGGGTACGGCACAGCCGGAGTCAGGCCCAGCTCGTGTTTTTCCACCGGATGGGGTCCTTCACCCGGGTTGGGTGAAATAGGGTCCATCGTGGGGTGCATTGTTGTGCACTGGGTCGTAAGGGGTCGCACTCTTTAGCTCCTGACATCCACCCCCAGCCATTGAGAGCCCTTGTCAACTCGCGTGTTGCTGCCTGTGGCACCTGCAGGACAGTGGCACCTCCAAGACACAGGGCTCATGCAGTGACGTCCCTGACAATCTACAAATTGCATGCTAGCTTGAGTTTTAAATGACGTACGGCATCCAGTCCGCCTAGCTCGCGTTGCAGCAAACCCAAGGCAGCCCTGATCCTGCTTTGCGGCGCTCTACGCAGACCCTTCCACCTGCGGCGTAACGGTCAATCGCAAATGGGTTGCGGCGCTTCCGTCGATGCGTGCTCTCCGCTCCGTGTACCAGAGGCAAATACGCGTACCATGACGGTGAGTGGGGAAGGTACGACAACCGCTTTGACTTTCTGCGTTGACTGGCCGCAGCCGGAACACGCCTTGTAACAGGGAGCATCGCTTCGTGGAACTCCTGCAGGGAGGTCCGATGGCTGAGGCTGAGCTGATTGCGGACGGTTTGAGCCGTTGTCACAGTCAAATGCCTTGGCAGATGGATGGGCGATCTATTCCGGAGCATGTGACCATCATGTTCGTGCTGGGAGGCCCAGTGGGTGCACCCAACACGCAAGCTTGTGCGCCACCCCTGCTCCTTTACCCCTTCCTTGTCCTCTGCCATGCTGTATCATGGTCCCGCCTACTGTCAGCACGCTGCTCCCATGAATGCTTACATCGCCCTGCCATACTCTTCCTTGCCTGCAGGGCAGTGGCAAAAGCACACAATGCCAGCATCTGCAGGGCTTGCGTGCGGTGACATGCTTATCCAGTGGCGACCTTTTGAGGGAGGAGGTGGACTCAGGCACTGCGCTTGGTGGGTGTTGTTGGCTGCCATCAGTCATAGATGCAACGCCCGCACAGGCGGCAGGCATCGAAGCAGGCAGCAGCACATATGCGTCATCTCTGTCCATCACACAGCATGCCCTGCCTCCATCCTCTGTTTTACACGTGTTTCCGCTGCTTCCACCGTTGACCATCATAGCTATCTGCCACAGCCTCCCCGCCATCCTAACGTCACCGGGGCGTGTCCGCAGGCGTGTGGGCCGAGGACCTGATGAGGCGGGGCCGGCTGGTGCCGCTGCAAGTCACTCTCACACTTCTGAAGCGGGCCATGCTGGACGCGGCAGACTCCACAGCCATAGTCATCGATGGCTTCCCTCGCTGCCTGGAGCAGGTGTGGCAGCTGTGGGCTATGTTCCTCCATTCTCATGATCACGAGGCCTGCTGGGTTCACCAGGCTCCTCTAGGGCTCCTGCCAAGTCAAACGAGTGCATTGCCATCTGCCATGATGATCTAGCAGCTTATAGCTGCTAGCAGACAACTGTGTGTGATAGCGGTCTGTAGTGTGACGAGCAGCCTGTAGCCGTACAGCCCGTAGCCGCCACGGTCACACGCTGTGATGACACTAGGCTTGATCTTGGGGAAAGGGTCATGCCTCTGGTAGGTATGCCAATGTGGTTTGTTCGATCTGGAAGTTGTGCCTATGTGATCTATCTGGCTCTCTTAGCTGTGCCTGTCCACACCTTGAACCCTTCCTCTATTGGGGGCCCTCATAACCTGACAGTGGCTGTGTTGCTGCTGACATTCTGGCCACAGGTGCAGCTGTTTGAGCGCACAGTGGCCCCTTGCCATGCGGCCATCTTCATGGATGTGCCAGTGGAGGTGAGCTAAGGTTGTAATGAACCAGGTCATGGGAAGGCAGTTGGCATGGATCGGAACGAGTCAGCTAGTCAGGCAAATTGAAGAGTACTTGCAGGCAGTTCAGGTGATCCATGCTCCACACTGCGGACAGCGGGTAGAGGCTTGGGCTCAGGTATTGATGGCTTAGTCAGTTAGGTCAGTTAAGTCTGTTGAGGGGGAGCAGGTGGAGGGAGGCTGTACTTGTGTGCACAGCCTGGTGGGTGGGTGGCTGTGAGCAGGAGGGTCACAGGCGGCGCTCTGGAGTGGGGCGGCGGCGGCGCAGCGACAGCTCCCTCACTGTGGATGAGCAGTGGTCTGCCTTCCTGCGCACCACCACCGCCGTGCGTCAACACTATGCGGCGCAGGTACGCACCGCATCAGGCCAGGCAGGTGTGCAGAGCGGCTCACACCCCACTACCACAATCCTCCATAGTCTCTAGCTCAGCTGTCGATTAATACACACAGCTCACAGCAGCAGGTAGCAGGATATCAGTGCAGCATGTGTGCCTCTGCCGTTGTTGCTCAGCCAACCAGGGCAGCCAGTCATTCATTTGGCTTCACACCCTAGCAGTACTTGCCACTGCCAAAGCAGCAACCATCATCATCGTCATGCTATGGCAGCGCTCCCAACCTGATCCGATTTCTTACCGCATGCGCTCTTGTGCCGTGTGCCAGCACTCACACTGTGGGTACTGCCCTGCTGCTGCTGCTGCTGCTGCTGCTGCTGCTGCTGCTGCTGCTGCTGCTGCTGCTGCTGCTGCTGCTGCTGCTGCTGCTGCTGCTGCTGCTGCTGCTGCTGCTGCTGCTGCTGCTGCTGCTGCTGCTGCTGCTGCTGCTGCTGCTGCTGCTGCTGCTGCTGCTGCTGCTGCTGCTGCTGCTGCTGCTGCTGCTGCTGCTGCTGCTGCTGCTGCTGCTGCTGCTGCTGCTGCTGCTGCTGCTGCTGCTGCTGCTGCTGCTGCTGCTGCTGCTGCTGCTGCTGCTGCTGCTGCTGCTGCTGCTGCTGCTGCTGCTGCTGCTGCTGCTGCTGCTGCTGCTGCTGCTGCGTCGCCTCCAGGGCAAAGCAGTGTTCCTGGACGCCTCTCGCCCTCAGCCTGAGGTCACAGCTGCCCTGCTGGCGGCCTTTGACTCCGTGTGCTATCAACGGGGCCTACAGCAGCAGCGGCTGCAGCTGCAGGCTGACCTGGTGAGGCCTGCAGCAGCAGCAGCAGCAGGCAGCAGTGAACACAGCTCCAGCAGAGGACCACCACCCTGCATATCTCAACCTACTAAGGTCTGTATGACTGCTGGCGTGCAGGAAGGAGCCAATGAAAGCATGCGGCCCAGTCCCTTGCCACCCCCTTCCTCCACAGGCGCAGTGAGTGGCAGGCAGTGACCTGTCCCTTGCCCACAACAGCAGGAGGGCCACTACCAGTAATGGCAGCAAAAGGGCTGCAACCATGGGCTGACTGACTTCATGGAGGCTGGGCAGAGCTGGGCAGCAGGTCAGCAAGCAGAGCTGGGGTGGTGGCCCAACAAGGACGCCATCACGCCTCACGCTACACACTGCATGGGGGCCTCCTCGGGGCAGGGCACCAGCTGTGTGGCGGTACAGAGGGTGAGGATGTGACCTGGCCAGGTTATGGAGCTTCCCACGCTGCCTGGGCATACAACCCCAGCATACAACCAGGTGGGCTGTGGCTGCTCAGTGGCAGGGGGTTTGAGGCCCTCTGTGGCACCAGGTACTGTTGTGGTTGCAGCAGCGACTGGGGCTGGGTCCCTTCCATCAGCAGGCTCGAAGGCTCGGGAGGAGGGGCACAGCAGGGCAGTACACCAGCAGCCCAGGAGGCAGTGGGGCAGAGGCAGCAGCAAACACGCTCTAGGCCAGCGTCGTCCAGAGCAGGCCTTGGTGATGAGGTGAGGTGATGTGATCAACGTCGCGAGCTAGCTAGGCAGGGCTGACCAGGTCGTGGTGGTGAGGTGACCAGGTGGTGAGGTGAGGTGGCATGCACAGCTGAGGAGCAGGGCGAAGCAGCATTTCCCAGGGACGTGGTGTAGATGTGGTCAGCAGCTGGTGTGGGCCAGCTCACGGCCTGCTTGTAAGATGCAAGGCTGAAAGGCTCGGGATGGCTAAAGTAGGATCGGCAGCTGAGCACAAGGTTCCAGGGTAGGGTGGGCAGGAACTCAAAATCAGGGAACTCTTTAGATTGTATTCTATTTGTATAGCATACTGTGTCAAAACTGGTGGCATGTTGAACTTAGTGTTACAGTTTATTGTGCCTTTTCTAGGCCTTTTCTAGCAATTTGGGTTTCCCGTGAAAAATACACGGTTGTGTGAAGTGTGGCTCTTTAGCCTTACCTTGGCCCATGCACGCATCAGGTCTACATGGACTTGAGACCATCCCGTGCAGCATATACAAGCGGCTGGTAGTGGGGACGAGTTTGCAATGTTCTGTGTAGCAGTGCTGTTGCAGTAGAACTGGCATAAGTAGTCAGGAGTGTTGTATGATTGCATAGGAGTGTCGCTGAAGGTAAAGAGCAAGTTTATGAGCCATTTATTGTTGGCCATGAGCTAAGCTCTTTGTTCCTGCTGCTGCAGTGCATTGTGATACTACTGTAGCTGGTTGAATGCTGTGATGTCGTCAGATGTCGGAACAACGAAGCAAGCACTCAACAGGTTCTCAGCAAGACAGGTTCTCAGCAAGACAGGCAAGATAGTCTGGCTACCAAGACGGATGCAAAACAGACAGCTACCCCCTTACTCGTCGTATAACACATGGAACCACACAATGAAGTATGCAAGCCAAGTGAGTGATGAGGTAGCCTACACCGCTTTAGCCGTCAGCCTCCCCCTCTAGGTGTTCGGGACTTTCTGTAACGCACTTCATTGCAAGGTGCACAAACAAAGGTGCACATGGGCTCAAAATGATGTCATGCAAGTTTTCATCATTGCTCTAAAAAAACATAGCAACCCCCGGCTGCTCCCTGATTGATGTCGTGGCAGTGCACTCGAAGATGAAATGCATGGCGTCATCCACTACCCCCCATCCACTAAGCCACGTGAGTGGCATTGGTTTCGGACAAGGCATGCAATGCCAGATGTATGCGTTGCTAGATGCATACAGTGGATTGCCCCAATGCTCAAAACACGAGGCCCTTCTCCTGCAGTTGCTGCTCCAGCTCCTGGGCCCCGGTGAATAGCAGAGACTGGATGCCCAGGTCCTGAGCCCCGTCCACATTGACTTGGCGGTCGTCCACGAACACGACGTCCTGTGGGGCCAGGGCCAGGTGCTGCAAGGCGCGCTGGTAGGCAGCCGGGGAGGGCTTGCGTACGCCCTGGGGCAAGAGAGGAGATGGCTTAGACCGCTGAAGCCATCAGCGGTTGCTTGGCTACTCAGCTGCCTTTGCACATAGGCTGGGCATGCAGGCAGGGCTTAGCCATGAAGTTAACCACCGCTCGAGTCACGCCGACGCCATCCACACCGCAAGGGGAGAGGGTGGCCAGCAACAGACACTTGGCAGGGTGCTGTGGTGGGCAGCAGGGCAGTGGTGCCAGGTGCAGCCAGCAGGGGCAGTGTGCCTACAGCCTGCATAGTGACCCTGGATGGGGATGGTGGCAACGGGTGTGTGGAGGGGGTGAGCATGGCGCGCTGGTCCAGGGCAGGGTGCCGCAGCCAGTGATGTTGGGTGTTGGGTGTCGGGTCAGAAGCCAAGCGTTCAATTGCTGTCGCATGTGTTTTCAGGCGCGCAGGTGTGCTTTGATCCGGGCACGGGCCTGCTCAACAAGGAGACGTTCATCACACCCACCACCCTTCCCAGCCAAGTGCGTGTGCCTGCATGGCTGATTGGCTGCATGCATGCATGTGTTTGTGTAATCATGCAGTGGTTGCAAGACAACAGTGATCAAGATGCCAGAGACAGCAGCAGAGAGGGGTGGGCAGCACTGGAAGCGTGAAGCACCTGCATTGGCCCAGAGCAGCTGATGAAGGTCCAGCGCAGGTAGCGCGACAGTCGGAGCTTGTCCTCAATCATCTGCCACCTGCGCACAGGTTCACCAGGACAGCGGCAAATGCCATTTCTCAACCAGGGAATCCGTGCAACAGCACAACACAGCACGCCAGCATGCCAGACTAGACCACAACAACACCATGGCCAGCCTGTAAGGGCCACCCAGCCCATTGCACTCCAAATCCTGGGGCGGCTCAGTATCAGATGGATGCTGCTGAGGAAGCTGGCAATGGCAGCTGACAGCGTCCCCTTGCTGCTCACAGTGTGAAAGCCTTCCTCCTCTCCCTCCCTCCCCCGTACCTCCTCCTCCTCCTCCTTCCCCTTCCCTCCCCCCCTCTCCCTTTACCCAACCTCTCTTTCCCTCTCCCTCCTTCCCCTCTCCTTCCTTCCCCTCTCTCTCCACTTCCCTTCCCTGCTGTAGTGAGGACCCCTCCCCCAGCCGCTCCTCCCCTGACTGCTCACCAGACAGGGTAGTTGGACAAGGCATGCACCTCGTAGCCTGCCTGGGCCAGCCTGGCCAGCAGCGGCTCCATGCCGTCCAGGAAGCGGTAGTTGCTGAGCTGCAGGCACCAGCACCTGGACCAGGGTGCCAACAGGCCCCATGCTCATGCTCATGCGCATGCCCATGCCCATGCCACAGCTCATGCTCATGCCACAGCTCATGCCACCACTCTCACTGGCCAGGGTGATGCCGAGGCCTTGGCAGCTAGGGCTGGGACAGGAAGGAGGGCACTGGCTGTGGAGGTGGGGTGCGCATCAGTGAGATTTTTATTCAAAACTTCCAAACTGACGCTGGTCACGAACGGTCCAGGAACATCACATGGCTGGTTACGCAGTTGATCCCGGTTGGTTATGAACAACAAGTATCGCAGCATTTTCTTATGCCGGAAATCATGTTATATAAATAACATACACAAAAAGACATATTTCGGTTACCAAGCAGCCGAGGCCAGCCAACGCAAGGGTCCGTTTGGTAACGAAAGCCAGGCTTAGAAACAAGCTTTTGGTTCCGATCGTTACGTATTACGCAGAAACAAAACCACTGGTGCGCATGTACACGCAAGCCAGTGCTGGAGGATGTCAGCCGGACTTGTGGGCAGCAGGAACACGGCCTCCAGGGGTTCAGCAAGGCCAGCCAACCACAGGTTTGCTCATGCGAAAGGGGCACGGATGTGGGCAGGCATAGCAGGCTCATGGGGTGCCACCAAGACCACATGCACTACAGCTTAGCTCCATGCATCCATGCAGCATGTGCGGGCCTGGCAAGCTGCCAACCTACCCAGACTCACCAGCATAGCCTTCAGGGATTGCTTATCCACTGGCCGGCCGTCCGCAAAGAAGATGCGGCACAGCTCGTCCTCACTGATTCTACCGCACTCGAACTCAACCTAAGCCAGTGGCCATGCCAGCAACAGGCTCCAAGGGTTGCTTTGCCTGACATGTGACATGTGAGCTGACATGTGAGGCCATGCTGGCATGTGAGGGCAGCAATGAAAGGCAGCGTGTGGCAGGTGTTGGCTCAGTGGCTCAGTGAGAGAGAAGGTGTGAGCATGGCATAGTGGACCAAGGCAGGGTGCGGCAGCCAGTGATGTTGGGTGCTGGGTGTCGGGTCAGAAGCCAAGCGTTCAATTGCTGTCGCGTGTGTTTTCAGGCGCGCAGGTGTGCTTTGATCCGGGCACGGGCCTGCTCAACAAGGAGACGTTCATCACACCCACCACCCTTCCCAGCCAAGTGCATGTGCCTGCATGGCTGCATGCTTCAGTGTGTTCAAGCATGTAGTGGCATGCAGCGGTATTGAGCCTGATGCTTTGCTCCTTGCCAACCAACATGCTCAGCAAGTTCAGGATCAGGTTGGCTCCATGTGCAGCCACCACATGACAGGACGAGTTGAGGTTGACTACCTGTCACCAACTTGCCATGTGCAGGACGAGTTGCAATTCACTCACCTACCCAAGCAGTGGGGTGCTTGGCATGCAGCAGCTCTTTGAAGGTCATGCCAAAGTGCACCGGCATCGCTTTGAAGAACGGATCGTAGCAAATAGTGTCCTGCGGCGACAGCGAAAGATGTGGTTGCGGTTTATAGATCCATCGTGCTGCCATCTTCCGCAGCATTCCTCGCACCATGACATCGATGAGTAGCACCGGCCGCTTGATTTGAGCCCGCTCTGCCGATGCAGCCATTTGTACAGCTGGGCTGGGCCGGCAGAGCTGTCTAGCGAGAGGCAGCCGGTGCTGGAGCATCATGATGCTGGCTGCGGCGTCATGCACAACTGCAGCCGCCGATCTACACGCAGTCGGCAGAGATGGTCGGATTGCGGTGCTGCTGCGGCTGATGGCCGATGCAATGTATAGGTGAGCCAGCCAGTCGACGCATTTACTAGTCACACGGATGATCACACCGCCAATTCCGTAGCGTGGCGGGCGCGCAAACTGCCCGTGCGGAATGCAGTGTGTACGTGTGGGATGTGTGCGATGTGCATGCTTCACCAGGCACTGCCACTGCAACCTTCACCAACGACCACTGCCACCTAAAGCAGGCACCTAAGTTAGGTCCTAACACTAAAACCGCAGAGCCTGATGAGATGTAGGGCCCCCCGCCACGTCGACGCCAACCGCACCATGGTGGGCGCGTCCAGTGCACCAGCCTTGAGTCAAGGTGGGACCACATGGTTGGCAGCCTGACAGCATGGCTTCTGAGCGGGTAATGCTCTGCAACCTGCTCGGCGAAGCAACAACCAGCGCCGGCGACGCCTTGACAGCTGCCCGACCAGTCGCGAGTCGGGCACCGGGCACACGTAGTAGGCGGACGTCACAGACGCCCAGGTTAGGCTGACCACCCGAAGGCTGAAGCGGGGCACCAACCGGCTGGTATTCGCCTGGCGTGAAAAAACAGACTAGGTGCAACCCGTGAAAGACCGGTGAGTGTGGCGGCGCGACGCGCGGGTTGCACTACGCTGCACCTAGTCGAGGCTTTAACCGAGCTTAGCCGAGGCTCAGACAAAGCCGAGGTGGAAGAATGTGACCACCATGAGGTGTTCCACTTGGCAATACCCGGCGTGCGTCCAACCAAACGACCATGCCTTGGAGCAGCAGCAAACTAAGGGTACAGAAATACAGAAAGACCAGGTGCGGTATGACGAAATGTGTGCTAGGTACAGGGCAAACATGCTGCTTTCTGCTAATGCAGTTGGATGCACCTCAGCCCAGTCGGTGCGCTTTGGCACATGCCGCTCAGGCTTGCAAGAGTACGGCCATCCCCAGCGTGCTGTGCATCATTCCTGTACAAGCAGGCGTTCTCTTCTGTACCCAGGTCCTAGGCTCGACTCCCAGGCAGGCCAGGGCCGCCCAGGCCTGAGACAGACCCACTGCTCACACAGCTGTTTGCCATTGCGACTGACATGGCTGGCCTGCCGCTGCCTTGCCACACGCTCTGACCACGAGGTCCGCTATCACGCAGTTCCTTCTATAAACCTCTTGTACCTAGCTGCCGCTGCAAGGGTGCGTTGCGGACGGACGGCCCTGCGAATGTTCACTCCCACCCTGGGTGCCGGCTCATGACGTGCCCCACTCTGGTGACCCCTCCCTGGTTCATCCAATACATACTTGGGTGCCCCTCCCGCCCACTTCAGCGTCCCCTCACGTGATGCCCTTCCAGAGCAGCCAGGCCGTAGCGCACTGTGGTGCGGCAGCGCTCGTCATACTGTGGACGGTAGTACTCCGCCATGTCCAAGATGTGTGCAAAGGCCTTCTGGTCCACCTGGGCGGACACACATGCAAGGTTAGGTGCCAGCTCAGTTACCGGATCAAATGCAAGTCTAGTTGCCAGTTGAGGCACTGGCTAAGGAGGGTAGCCAGGGCCAGATGGGCAGGAGCCAGGTCCTGGCAAGTTGCAAACAGCGCAGGGCGGAGTGGGACATGGAGTGCAGCACAAGGACGGAGTGCCTGGGCTTAAGATGGCTGCCAGTAGCCAGCTAGACTCACAGCAGCAACACACAGTGCCAGGGCGAGGCAGTATCACAACGAAACAACAGCTACACAGCGGTGCCTAGTGCCTGGGCTAGTGCCACAGCCATGTTGCATGCCTGGCTGGCTGCCTGGCTGGCTGGCTGGTTGGCTGCCTGCTGGGTGTTTGCCTGGCTTGCCTACATAGGCTTGGCCATTCGCTGTTGGATGCCGGTTGCGTGTCTTTTGTTGACAGCCAGCAGGCAGGTGGCCACACCACAGCATGTGACCCGGCATCAGCAAGCTGGTGCACGCACCGGGGCGGCCCATGTGCCGAGCGCCCAGACCGCCAGCAGGAACTCTTTGGGAGTGAGGGCCTGAGCTCCCTGCTCACCCACTGCTTGATGGCCAGTCATGTCGGCCTGCGTGCTCCGCCCCTGCCCCTGACGCTGCCCCTGCAAGCCCTGTCCCTGCCCCTGCCCCTGTGTTCCTTGCCCCTGCCCCTGCCGCTGCCCCTGTGGTGCATTGTCCCAAAGCCGTGGCTGCTGTAATTTACCAGACATCTCCTGCCCCCGCCCCTCCCTGTCCTGTGTGTGCTCGCCCTTGCCCTGACGCTGCCCTCTGCCTACCCCCTGCTCCCCCCACTGGCCCTGCCCCTGATGCGGGAGCATGAGGTCAGGCCGCTCCAAGGCAGGCCCCATGTGCCTGGTGCAACAGCGCAGGAACAGGTCCAGCCACTGGGGGCTGGGGTGCACGCGCAGCCGAGCAAGCGCCCAGGCCCACGCCACCAACAGCGAGCCTGGGGGGGGTGGGGCTGTACAGCTGCTGCTGCTGCCGCCACTGCCTGTGCCACTGCTGATGCCACTGCCACCGCTGCCTGTACTGCTGCTGCTAGCATTGTCGCTGGCTTGGCCTCCACTGCTGGCCCTGCTGCTGGTGTGCTGGCTTCTGCTTTCACCGGGAAACCTGTCGCCGCGTGCACTGCTGCTGCAGTCAGGACGGTTATGGGCTTTGCATGGGCTGCTGCCAGGTCCCTGAGCAGGGCTGCCGCTGTCGACACGGTGGACTCGGATGCTGCTCTCGCTGCTGTCTGATGCAGCTTCTGCCATCCTGGGTGGGAGGCTGATGACTTGCCTGGGTCTTGCATGGGGGAGCATGGCGGTGGCAGAGCCTATGTCATGTGGGGGTGAGTGTGATGGGAGGAGGGCTGGCTGCTGAGTAGGTAGGGGGTGAGTAGGCAGGGCCGGCGGCTTGGCAGTGGGTGCAGGCACAGGAGCAGCTTGCGAGGTCCTGGGCCAGGGGCCTGGTGACCGTCGGTGGCTGCGGACCAGCTTGGCGTCCGGGGGGGGTGGCATCAGGGCGGAGTGGAGGGGCAGGGGCGGGGGGGGGGGCGGTGCGAGTGGGGGTGGAGGGTGGGGGGGGTGGCAGCAACACGGTGGTGGCCAGGTGGCACTTAGGAGGCAGATCTCGCATCGATTTTGAAACGCCACTGACAGTCACCTCTGATGTAGGGGTGGGCTCCGTGCAGCTGGGGTGGGGGCTGCAGGGGGGCGGGTTGGGGAGCAGCAGGGGAGGGTTCGCTTGGGAGGTCTGCTCAGGTGCTGCACCAGGTCTGGGATGGGCAGGGGGGTGGGCGGGGGGGATGGTGGCAAAGTGAGGAGGGGCATGCTGGCCTAGGGTCGAAGGCTCCAGCGACTTCAACACTTGCAGGTCTGCAGCAGCAGAGCTGTGGTGGAGGCACTGAAGGGGAGCAGCAGGGTAGGCAGTCGCCAGGCAGGCCGGGGTGATCGTGGCTTGCAGTAAATGTGGGACAGTACTTGTGGGCTGGGCTGGCTGGCTGGTGGCTGGCTGTGGGCTGACAGGTACTGAGTGGCTGTGATGTTGAGATGCCTGGGGCTGGGAGGGGGCTGGGCCAACCAGCAGGGGACGGTGACCGCCCGCCTCTGCCCTGTGTGCAGTCAGGCTGTTGTGCATGCGGTCAGCCGTCTCATCCATCCAGGCCTGCAGGAAGGCCTTGTCTGGCGCCTTGCCTGCCCTGACACAGCCGGTGATGAGGGCGAGGAGCTCGCTGTGGGAGAAGGCGGGCAGTATGGGCTGGGCTGTGCGCAGCAGCAGACGCTGCAGGCGCTGGCTAGCTGCGCCCAGCACACAGCCAGCGGCGTGGGCGATCATGGCCATGTCGTTAGGTTGCAGGAGGGGCAGCTGCTGTCTTAACTGTGGCCAGCAGGCAGGCAGGCAGGCAGGTAGGCAGGCAGGCAGGCAGGCAGGCAGGCAGGCAGGCAGGCAGGCAGGCAGGCAGGCAGGCAGGCAGGCAGGCAGGCAGGCAGGCAGGCAGGCAGGCAGGCAGGCAGGCAGGCAGGAGGCAGGCAGGCAGGCAGGCAGGCAGGTAGGTAGGCAGGCAGGCAGGCAGGCAGGCAGGCAGGCAGGCAGGCAGGCAGGCAGGCAGGCAGGCAGGCAGGCAGGCAGGCAGGCAGGCAGGCAGGCAGGTAGGCAGGCAGGCAGGCAGGCAGGCAGGCAGGCAGGCAGGCAGGCAGGCAGGCAGGCAGGCAGGCAGGCAGGCAGGCAGGTAGGCAGGCAGGCAGGTTAGGGTGTGAGGGTGTGCTGGGGTCACCTCTGGGGAGAGCAGCAGGTCCTCAATGTAGGTGGACCGCTCAGCGTCCCCCTGCACCCGATCTGCCAGCCCGCCTAGCACCACCGCCCACTCCTGCGCCGCACCATGGTCACCAGCAGAACCACCAGCTCAGCACAAGCAGTGCACCTCTGGCGCCACAGCACTAGCATCACACCATGGCCATCACACAACCGCTAACACACAAGATACCAACACCTCCACGACATCATTGTTACCATTAATTCGTATTGCTCATTGTGAAAAAATGAGCACCCCAGTAGATCAGCCAGCAGCAGCAGCATCATGAGCAGCTTGCTCTTCCTATGGCGTTCCTATCCGCTGCTGCTCCCCTGATCCCTATCACAGCAGCAGCAGTAGCAGCCTGGCCCTGCCCCACCTCAACAGGGGCAGCCACACTTAGCACTGACCATGACTGACCAGCCAAACGTCCCACGCACCTTGGCCGTGAAGGTAGGTGCCAGGGCCTGGCAGTGGCGGACCAGCTGCTCCAGGAGGGCTGCGTCTGGGGTGTACTGCAGGCTGCGCAGCGCCCAGGAGAGGGCGGCGGCTTCCCGGGCAGTCAGGGAGGACATGCGCCTGGCCAGGGCAGCAGCAGGGGCAGCAACAGGGGCAGCAGTATCGTCGACAGTGGCGGTGGCTGGGGGTCACAGGGTCAGACGGGAGGTCAGGGGTCCTATAGGGACATGGTCGGGTGGTCACATGAGTAGGGCATCAAGGGGAGAAGCATAAGAAGCTGCCTGGCTGGGCGTGCCATTGCTCCTGCAGCCCACACTCCCTCCCACCCCATGACTGCCCCACACTGCTTTGCTGCAGTTACCCACTGCTGCCGCCCTGCCCCCTGCCTGACTGACTGGCCACGAGCCCACCACCCCTCCAGCCCAGTCGCCCTCACCGGTACAGCGACCCCTCCACAGGCAGCAGCGATGCCGGTGGCGGCCGATAGCCCAGCCTGCCCAGTGCCCACAGCATGACTGCACAGTGCCTTGGCTGGAAGGCGTCACACCGAGCCACCAGTGTGGCTGCCAGCTGCGCCACCACACTCTGCCCAGGCTGAACCCCCAGCTGTGCCAGCCCCCAGCTCAGCAATGCCAGGTCCTGGCCGCTGGTGCGGGAGAACGTCAGCACCGCTTCCGCCAACAAGTGCTGCAGCCAGGGGTGGTTGCCCCCGCCGCCAAGTGGTTGCAGTGTTGGTTGGGTGGTTGAGCTGGTTGCAAGGTGGTTGAGCAGGGGTGACCCGGGCTGATGGTGCTGCGCTTGAAGGAGGATAGCTGCTGCGCCCTTGTGAGCAGCAAGGGGTGAGGTGGCAGCCTGGTTGGCGTGGGCGGTTGGGGAGGTTGAGGTGGTTGGGGGTGTGGTGTGCAGCCGGGCCAGCGCATACACCACTTGGCTGATGTCCCGACCATTGAAGGTGTGCAGCCGGGCTTGCACTGCCCGCCAGAAGGCAGCCAGCCAGGCTGGGGAGGGCTTCACTCCCAAGCGGGCGAGGGCCAGCATGGTATTGGCGAGGTCACGGCTGCGCACCCCTGAGCCAAAGCCAGGCCAGCCAGGGCCAGGGCCAGGGCCAGGGCTTGCACCCAAGCCAGGGGCAAGGCCTGTGCTGTGGGTGAAGTCGTGCCTGTGAGTTGAGCCGCTGCTTAGGCTGCCTGTGGTGCTGCTACTGCTGCCTGGGGTGCTTTTGCTGCTGCTTGTGGTGCTGCTGCTGCTGCTGCTGCTGCTGCTGCTGCCTCTCCCTCTGCTGCCCTGGGAACCTCCACTGTGCTCCTGGCCAACGCTGGCTTCTAGGGTCACAGCGTCATAGTGGGCGTGCGCTGCAGCCAGCAGCTGGTGCAGCAGTGTGGGTGAAGGCTGGAGCCTGAGCAGGGCCAGGGCATACAGGGTGCTGCTGACCTCAAGGTGGCTGAGGCGAGGCGCACCAGAGGAGCTGGTCTGAGGTCCCCTCCCTCCTGCTGCTACTGCTACTGCTGCGGCGGTGGCTGCCCCCACCTCCACTTTCGCTGCTGCTTTATTCCCTGCCCCTCCCTGCCACACAGCTGCCACACCAGCTGCACCCCGTGACGTTGACCCAGGTGCCCCTGATGCTCCTGTCGCTGTTGCAGCAGCCCCTACAGCAGCTAGCTGCTTTGTCAGGGGCTGGTCCTGGGCAGCAGTGCTGAGGCCAGCTGATTCACTGGGGTGCAGGTATGGGCCAGCAGCACCGCCCCTGGCTGCCACCTGCTGCTGCAGCCCCTGTGCTGCCACCACCTCCCCTGTCATGCTGACCAGCTGAGCTTGCAGCCTGGACAGCATCTGCTGCAGCCCTTCCCTGTTTGCCCCAGACTTCATGCGACCCAGCGCCCACAGGGAGTTTGCAAGTGCTTGCATGCCCATGTGGGGCATGCTTGCATGCATGTGAGCGGCCACTGCGGAACCCCATGCAGCAGGGGGACAGGCTTTGAAGCGGGCCAGGGCCAGCAGGACAAGGGACAGACTGTGCTCGTTGTAGTCGCTGAGCTTGTGCAGCACCGCCTCCTGCACCGCCTCGCACCAGGCTGGCGGAGGGGCTAGGGACAAGCTGCCAGTCCCTGTGCTTTGGCTCGCAGCAGCTGCAGAGGCAGGTAGGCAGGCAGGAGGGCTTGCTCAGTGATTCCTTCTTGTGCATTTCTGTACATTACCATGTCATAGGGGTCGTCTAGCACTATAATACTGTGGGAGGCCAAGGGAGAAGTGGGCACCAAAGCAGTGCTACAGTAAACAAGAGTGGAGATTTGAACTTACTCAGCTAATGGGTGCAGGCTAGCAGGGCAGAGTATATACACATGCCACCTCACTTGGCCCCCCTGCACCAAACAGGAAGATAGCCATGGACCCCTGGCCAGCAGCTGGGTACCCTTCACATACTGCACTGTTCAATCTGATGGCTGCTATGCCTGCCCGCCCACCTACCCGCCCGCCCGCCTGCCCACCTGCCTGTCCTCCTGCCTGCCCACCTGCCTGTCCTCCTGCCTGTCCTCCTGCCTGCCCACCTGCCTGTCCTCCTGCCTGCCTTGCTTACCTACAGACAGGGACCACACCAGCGTGGCCAGCTCCTGCGGCTCAAAGCTGGCCAGGTGCTGAGGGTGCGGCGGCACCAGGAAGTCAGGCAGGTGGTGATGCACTCGCTGGTGGACTGTGCTGGCATACACGATGTGCACCAGGCGGGGCGGCAGCGGCTGGCCCAGGCTGACTGTGGCCCACACCACAGTGGCCAGGGCCTGGGGGCTGAAGCTGGTGAGGCGGGCCTCAAGGACTGAGAAGGCACGCTTCATCCAGAGAGTGGGAGGGGCGGCTTGCATGACAGCCAGGGACCACAAGGCCAGGGACAGGGTCTGGGGCAGGCCCCCTCCTGGGTCAGTCGGGGGGGCTGCCAGGGCTGGAGAGGGAGGAGGTCCCTGGGCGGAAGAGTGAGGGGGTCCCTGGGTGGAAATATGAGGGGGGCCCTGGGTTGCAATATGTGGCATGGGCAATGGTAAAATCGGCAGTGTGACTTGGGATGGGGTGCGATGTGTGGCCAGGGGCTGCAGCAAGGCTGATGGGGCAGTGAGGTTGTCCACTGGAGGAAGGGGGGGTGCTGGCGGTGATGGTGCGGGCAGAGTCTGTCCAGGTGGGAGGCCCACGGGAGGCAGGGAAGGCAAGGCACCTGGTGCTGGCAGCCGCCTGCCAGCCTGCCCCTCCACCACCGTTAGGGTGCCAGGCCCTTGTACTGCTGCTGCTGCTGCTCGCACCCCTTCCACACCCCCAGCAGGCAGTAGGGTCTCACTCGTCCCTGTCATGCCCACCCGTTCCAGCATCCCTGCACTGCCTGCCTCCCTCCCCGCTTGTCTGCTTTGCTGCTTGCGCCCCTCCAGCCCGCCACTCATCCCTGCCGCTGCTTCGCCCACACCGACACTGCTTTGCTGCCTGCTGGACTTGAACCTGAGTCCCAGGCTGGGCTGCACAGGCTCTGGGGTCACAGGCAGGCACACCCCTTGAGCCTCCAGCTCTGCCACCAGGCCATCCAGCAACTGATCCCTCAGGCTGGGCAGCAGCTTCGGCACAGCTGCCTCCATGTCCACCTTCCACCGGGCACAGCTCACAAGGATCTGGGCGGCATCACGTGGCGAGCACCTGTACAGCTGGCTCTGCACCTGGGCTAGGAAGCAGGCCTGCCAGCTGGCATCAGGGGTCACACCTAGCTCACACAGCGCCCAGCAGCAGGTGGACAGCTCCCGGGGCCGGGCATCTCCCTGCTGCATGGCTGCCTGGAAGGCAGGGAGGAAGGATGCAAGCCAGGCGGGACTTGGGGGCTGGCTGCGTCTTGCCACAGCCCACACACTGCAGGTAGCAGCAGCACTGCCAGGCAGGGTTAACACTGTGTGTGGGGGGGGGTGCTCACAAGCATACGCAGCAACAGGCTGACACCACTGCACACCAGGCTGGGCATGGATTAGCCATGTACACATGTTGCCACAAAACTGTGGCCCTGAGGAGGCAGTGTGGCATAGCTGCCTGGCAGCTGCTGTGTCACGCAGGTGGCAGGGTCGTCATTCTAGCACTGCCCTCTGTCGCTGCACGGCTGTGCTGCACTGTGTACTGCTACCTGGTGCCTGCGTGAGAGGGGGGCTGCGGCCGCTGTCTTCAACCCAGTGCCAGGCAGGTCCTGCAGAACACCAGCTGCTATACCAGGGCTTGCACCACCACCAACTAACCACCAACCACCCAACCGACAAGAAGACCCCGCCGCGGCATCCATCACTGCTACAAGAACACCGCCCCTGCTACCATCTCAGCCCACGCCAGCCAGGGCTGCCAGCTCACCTGCAGCTTAACTCCACCGCATTGTTGGCTCCCATAAGCCTCTGCGATGCTGGCAGCAGCAGGTCGAACAGCTGCAGGCACATGGGGTGCCCGCCCTTGTAGTTGCTGGACAGTGTGGCGCACGCCCACAACAGGTTGGCCACCTGGCGGGCACTGAACTGGGCAATGCTGCTGGAGCACAACTGGAGCAGCTGCTGCAGCAGCTCCTCGTACACTGCGTAAGGGCTGCCGGGGGGCTCAACCGGTGAGCTGGAGTTAGAGCTGAGCACAGGGGATGGGGTGGGCCCTGGCCCCAGCTGCGCAAGGTGTATGAGCAGGACGGCGTGGTGGAAGGGGCGGAAGTATGTGCTGTACAGCCAGACTGTATCACACATATGGTACCAGGTGGTGCAGTCCTTGACTTTGCAGGTGATGCCCTCTGGGCCCAGGGTCTCTGGGCGCCAGCGGAAGGGGGGCGGCCTGATGGCTCCCCCCAGCCGCTCATGAGTGCGCATCCATCTGCTGAACTCATCACTGCAGTCATCTGTCGCCACATCCTCCAGTGATGAGCAAGGGTGCTGCTGCAGGATGCTGGTGACCTGGCGCAGCATCAGCCCACTGGGGCTGCGCTCAACCTGTGTGCACAAAGGCAGCCAAGCTGTGTGCCGCTGGGCACCCCTGGCATCACAGCTGCTGATGCTGGTACAAGCAGCTCTGAGAGGCCAGCATCATGGCTGTGGGCTGATATGGGCGGGTGCAGGCACGACGATAGCCTCAGGACCCAGCACAAGCTCCTTGCGTGCCAAAAGTCAAAGGAAACCACACGATGTCAGCTTGAAGCAGCAAGCGATGGCACGCGCACCTCAGGCAAGGCATTGCTTCCTGCAAGCTGCACTCCACGCTCCAAGGTGTTGTGGCGAAGTGCCGGCCTGCACCATTGTGTAATAGCATAGCGGCTGGGCAATTGATGCCATTTCAGGGCCAATTGGCTGGGTCTTATCAATGAATTGCTGCTGGAACTGCTCGCCCACAGTTTTCGGCTTTTACCTGGCAGCCGCAGCAGACTGGCGACAGCTGACAGCAGACGTGGAGTATGAGGCGGAGGTCGGCATCGCGCTCCGTCAACTCCGGCCGCAAACCAGGCACGTCACATGGTCAGACTGTGGTCAGACGGTGGATTGCACGAGTATGCGCTTGTCAGGATCGTGCAAGCAGTTGCGTCGTACGTTTTGCGAGTGTTTGTGCTGGGGACAAAACTGGGCTTGCATAAACTGAATCCTCTTTGCCTCTCTTGCCTAACTGCACTCTGCACACTCCGGCCATAAGCGGTACTTATAGCTATGTAAAACAAAGGCTGCTCACAGGAGACTGCCGTGGGTGCTCGTCTCCTCATTTTCATCAACAAGATTGCTTGACATAGCATAGCAAGGTTGCTTGACAGTAAGACTGCCGTGGGGGCCTGACTGCAGGACTACATAGGGCTAGCTGCATAGCATAAGTAGTTTTGATCCCTACACTGTAGGCTACAGCCCTCATGCTACACCAAAATAAAGCAAGAGTAATCAAACACATGCTGTGAGATCGCCGTGGTAGAGGCTACTGCTAGACGGCCTAATGCCCACTTCAACTCAGCCATTCTGGTGTGTGTGTGCTTGTAGTATCACATCATGAAAAACGCAAGGATATGCTGGCTGCTCTCATAAAACCAATAGCTGCGATTTGTCGCCGCGCGCACATAGGACCGGCACGATGCTTGAGCGACACGCTTGCCTTATCTCCGAACCCAGTTGAGGTTAAGCTGCGCAGAGCGGCGAAGGTGCGAAGCTAGTGTCGTGTCATTGGCTAGACGTTATCTGCATGTGCTCGTGCACACACACATGAAAGCAACGCTGCCCATGCGGTCCCTGCTGCTCCCTTCCTCTTCCTGAACAGCGGCTGGACATCAGCTACAGTGATGGCTCCACGTTCTCCCTACCTGCTGAACTGCTGCGTGTGCTCAGCCCCTCTGCAGAGTCCACACGGAAGGATGCGCAAGGGCTTGCACGGGTATGGTGCATGCAACCCCGCAAGGGGACACACTCCCCTCTTCCTCATCACCCATGCAAAGATGTGCTTATGTCACACATTGCAGGTGGTGTCAGGACGGAGGCATGTGGGCATCCTCAGTGTTGAGCCTGTGGGCAGCTATGCGCTAAGGTTTGTGGCGAGCGCTTACCATCTAGCCAGGGGCTTTACCCTGGCCTTTGCCTGGGTGCAGATTCAACAGCTTAGAGAAACAAAGAGGGGAGGATGGTGGCTGTCCCACTCTCATGATTCATCTGCCGCTCTCCGCAGCATAACCTTCGGCTGCTCCAGTCTCGCTCATTGCAGCGCCCTGGACCACCATATGCAGGGTGTTGTGATGGGCTGCCTACTACGGCACCCTGAATGCTGTCTACAGCTACCCCTACTGCCTGCTGCAATTATGGCTATAGCTGGTGCTATGCCATGCTGCTGCTGCAGGATCTGCTTTGATGACCTGCACCAGGCTGGCATCTACAGCTGGGCCTACCTGTACGACCTGGGTGCCAGGAAGGTGGGCTGCAGGGGTGCAGCTGGCCAGGTCTGACACTCTGCTGATACACTTGGGCAGGCATTACCGTGGCTATGCCCCAGCAATGCCAGTGCCCTGGCAATCCTGCCATGCATGCTGTCATGTGGGCTCAGCATGGTGAATGTCATGCAGCAGGCTGCTCTACATGTTCCCACGTTGCCCCTACAGCCTGAGGACTTGACCTGTGCGAACCGGCATTAGTACACGCATGCCAGCATAATGATGAACGTGATTGAGCGCCGCTCATGTTGGCCACTGCACGGCGCACCAGGTGACTCACATTCGAGGTTACTTGCGGCTGCTGAAGGCGCGCGGGTTGAGCCGCAATCCGCCAGTGCGTGGAGGCAAGGCGGGTGCATCGCACGCTGGGTGACGATGCTCAACGTTGGGCCTCGCCCGCATGTCGGACGGCGTACATGGATCGACCGCACTTTCCAAAGTCCACTCATGCTTGTTCTTGTTTAGACTTCTGGAACATATTGGATACTCAACTGCTCCTACTCTCCTGACTCGTAGCCTCGACATGCCTCTCAAGACTGGTAGCAAGCAGTGCTCATGTAACCCGCGGCCCGCACTCAGCCCCGCAGCCTGAGCGCGACTACTGTGTAGGGCCGGCTGGCGTGGCAGCGCTCACTCCGCTCCGCTTGCCTAGCTCCACAAGCTGCGCCACGAACTGCTCGCCCGACAAGACTTCGGTGGTGCCGTACAGCAAGTTTCGTCCAGCTGTGCCCGTGGCTCCCAAACCTGCAGCACGCAGGGCCGCCTCATTGTGACACGCTTTCAGCGTGCGACGGCAGGAGATACTGCGCCTTGCCCATGTCCGTAGCGATAAGACGGAAATGGATATGTCTGCCTTGTCATGGCTGCATCTAACATTGCAAATCACGGCGACGGAACTACTCCGACTGGACGCGCAAGGTAGCTATCAGAGGGCAAGGATCCCCGCAAACGCGCCACACATCTACGCATTGTGTGTTGAGGGCGAGTTGTGACAGGCAGCTCACCTGCCGCCACACTGGCGTTAGTATTGCGGGCCGCCCACGCCATGAGCTGCTCCCGTTCCAAGTAGTTCCCTCCTCCGAGCATGAACACGATGCAGTCCTTAAAGGGCCCTTTGCAGCGCTCCACTGTGCAGCGCCCTGCTGGCGCCTGCACCCAGGCAGGCCAGGCAACGTGTTGTGTTACGTAGAGCTCGTCAGCCAGGCTGTCTGCCGGCTACCGTAGCATGCTGTGAGGTTTCCAGGGGCAGGGCCTGTCAGTGGTACTAGACCCAGGCCAGCGGGGGGCCGGGGGGCCTGAGGGTAAGGGCAGCAGGAGGGAGGCTGTCACGTCTGGCAGCGCCACCCCTAAGCAGACCATCAGGGAGGAGCCAGGACCCGGGTGCCAGGTCAGGCCAGGCACGACCTGGTTGGGTCCCAGGCAGAGGTGACGACAGCAAGGGGGCTGGGCCACAACAGCGATAACAGCAAGGGGGCTGGGCCACAACAGCGATAACAGCAGTGGCGGCAGGCTCGGGCCGGGTCATGAGCAGAAGGCATGGAGGCAAGGTGCCAGTGGACTTGTCGCAGGTGCTGGCAGCAGCAGCAGCAGCAGCAGCAGCAGCAGCAGCAGCAGCAGCAGCAGCAGGAGCAAACAGCACATGGCCAGCAGGGAAGCAATGAGGAGAGCGCCAAAGTAGGGGTAATGGGGCAGGGGCAGGAGCAGGGGTGTACCTTGGGGTCGAACACTGCATAGCCCTCAAACTCTGGGCTGCCTGCCTTGCCGTCCATCAAGGCCTCCAGGGCTGACACCACCGGCGGCTGCCGACTGCCTGCAGCACCACACCCACCCTGCTGACTCCCCACAGCACCACCACCAGCACCAGGGCCACCGTCGCCCCTGCCCCTGTCATCGACCTCACCACTGCCAGCACCAGCACCAGCACCAGCACCAGCAGCACTGCCAGAAGCAGCCCCCTAGTGGGCGCTCACAACACCAATTGCGGACCTGACCGCAGCAACCCCTGGCCCACCCCTGCCCCTTGCCTACCCCGTGCTCTACCTCTACCCCATGCCAACCATGGCAGCACAGGCAGCACGACTGACTCAGACCGCTCACAGGGGCAGCAGAGTAGAGGCCAAGGTCAGGGCCTGCCCACAACACTGCCCCACTCCCATACCCCTGCCTCCACTCCCCAGTCTTTGTGCCCAGCCTGCCCTTTGCCCCGCCCCCGCCCCTGCCCCCCCCTCTCCCCCCTGCCCCTGCCCCTGCCCCTGCCACCGCCCCTGCCCACGCCACCGCCCCTGCCTCTGCCACCGCCCCTGCCCCTGCCACCGCCCACCTGCCAGCAACGTCTTCACAGACTTGGTGACGTGGCTCAGCCCCTGGCCAAACGTCTTGTCTGCCCAGTCTAGCAGCGCAGCGCCCCCCTGGGCTGAGCTCAACCCCCCGGTGCTGCTTTGACCATCCACTGCGCAGCAGGCCGTGCAGCAGCACATGGTACCTCCAGCAGCAGAGGCCACAGCCCTACCACCACCACCACCATCACCACCACCACCACCACCACCACCACCGAGAGGTTGCTATAGAGAGGTTAAGCAGCACTGCCACTAGCAGCGCCACCAACACCACTGGCTCCACAACCAACACCAGCACTGATGGTGGCAGCAACAACCCTTTCCTACATCAGCTAACTGCACCAGTGCACCGGCGTGTGACATAGCCATCGGGTGCACCTGCTCAACTGCCTGCCTGTCGCCTGCCCAGCCGCCCGCCTGCCCACCCCTCCGCTCGCCTGCTCATCGCCTGCCTGGCTGCCCGCCCCGCCCCCCTGACCCCACCTCTTGCGCCAGTGAGGTTGTTACGCTTCAGGGTGCGCACGTAGGCCAGGGCCGTGACGTCCGCCCCGGCACTGCGCAGCGCCGCCTCCAGGTCCCCCAGGTCAGCCTCACTGGGGAGGCCTGAGGGACAGGAGGCAGGCGGCAGCGGCAGCATGGGGCAGTGGCTAGGACTACAAGGGCTGCAGGCAGGGTCAGTGGCCAGGCCAGGCACGGTGCAGGTGGCAGTGGAGGCGGGCAGCAGGTCGCAGGCTGGGCTGAAGGGAGCGAGGATCCCGTGGCTGGCAGGAGGCAGGAGGCAGGCAGGGCCAGTGGCCAGGAGACTGGAGCTACAGAGAAGCTGCCAACCCTGGGCTGCACATATGCATGGAAGAAGGTGGTGGCTGGAAAAGGGGTGACAAGAAGCTGGTAGGAAGCTGGCATGAAGCTGGCAACAAGCTGCAAGCAGGTGCAGCTGTGCCCACCGACCCCTATCTGAGACCAATTATGCCCAGCTGCGCCAAGAGGCCTGGCAGAGTCTGCCTCAAGCGAGGAAGGTGCCCAGAAGGCGCTGGCGCTGCGCATGAGTGTGATTTCTCAGTGAGTGCAGGTGTGATGTGAGTCTGCCTGTACCTTCAGTGGTGAGCAGCCAGATGAGGGCCAGGCGCAGCCTGTCCGCAGGGCTGCCCCGCTGCCCCCCCACCAGGCGCATGACAGCTGCCAGGTCAGCCTTGCCACACAGCACATCCTCCGCTGCGTTGTGCCAGGCATCCAGGCCGCGCGCCTTGATGGCTGCCAGCAGGGCGGTGGCCAGGTTGGTGTGCTTGTCCAGGGTCTGCGGCCAACAGGGCGGCAGCAGGCAGCTGGATGGGCAGTCAGCCCAAGCTCGTTCCACCTACCAGCTTCTTGTCACCCCTTGTCACACACGAGCCACCACCTTCACGGCTGCGAGGCCTCCTGGCGCTCCAACCCCTGCTGAACCACCTACCTCACACCCTCACACCCTCACTCCCTCACTCTCATGCCCTTGCTCAATTCTTTCTCACACCCTTATTTGCCTCACTACACAAATAGTGCCTACAACATCTTTTAACATTCCGGGCAGGAGGTTCATGAGACGCCACCCCCCCACCCCCACCCCCGCCCCCTCACCTCACATAGATAAGTTCTTTCAGAGCGATCGCAATAATATGCCATTTGTTACAATTGTCCGTTGCGTTTTGCGTTTTATACTGCACTATCATGCAACTCGCCCTGACTTATGATATATGACCTTCGGTTCTGTGAAAACTTTACTAGAGTATGAATGTAAGCTGTCATGTCCTAATGTGTGGGTTGTCATAATGCGTGACGACAAAGAATCTTGTTGAGCTGATTGGCAACTAGGTAGCGGTTGAAGGTGTTGATTGACGAAGTGGGGAGTTGCGTATTTTATATACACATATTGCAAAGGCGGCTTGCAGAGTCGCGCGCAACCGCTGGTATGCCTCTGTAATACGCATCAGGGCACAGCGCGGTCATGAGGCGCGACAAGGCGAAACGAAAACAACCACTGCCTCCTACCCCGCCACACCCGTCACAGCCGCCGGTACAGACTAACGCTCCCACACCAGCTGCAGCCGGGCTGGCTCTTGCATTAGGGTTACCCTACCCCTACCCCTACCCCTAACCCATTACGCGAGTGAGGCGCTGGACGCTCTGCAGCCATCTGAGAGCTGCCCTACCCCTTATGCCCAACTGCCACCCTACCCCACCCTACCCCACCCTACCCCACCCTACCCCACCCTATCCCACCCCACCCCACCCTACCAGTGGGTTTTTTTTCGCGCTATTGATAGCGTTCGCTATGAAAAGCACTATTTGGGAGGCCGTTTCGCGCTATGAAATGATAGGCATACGGGGCCCGCTATCGGGCTCGCGCTATGAAAAACGACCTTTGACCGGCGTTTTAGCTGAAATTTCGCTGAATTGTGGACCTGAGCCGCAAATTCCGGACGAAGCCAAGTATGGTCGAGCTATGAGATTGAGGGTATGAGCCTGGTCTATGTCACTTTGCGCTATAAAATTCAAAACTCGCCAAACGAAAAAAAAAACACTGCACCCTACCCCACCCTACCCCACCTTACCCCACCTCACCCCACCCCAAACTGCCGCACCTTCCCCCCACCTTCTTCTGCTCTTGCAGCTCAGGCAGGGACGAGACAGCCGCCATGAGGTGCTGTGTGTTGCGGCGCAGCAGCTCGTCCTGGTCCACAAACACGCCCTCCTGGGCCCCTGCGGCCGTGCGCTTGTTGATCTCCTCCACAGCGGCCCGGTAACGCTGCAGGCAGCCAGGCAGCCCAGCGGCTTAATGGCGGGGGGCTGTGCAAGGGGGGGAGGGGGCCAGGGGCGAGGGGCTATGCCTGGGGGCGGGGGGCGGGGGCCGGGCAGGGGGGCAGCGACCCAGGCGCTGGGGCTGGGGGGTGAGATGGCGGGGGGCCGGAGCCAGGGGGCAGGGGGCTGTGCCTGGGAGCAAGGGGGGAGGGTCTGGGTCTGGCTAGAGAGGAGGGGCCAGGGGGAGGGGCCAGGGGGAGGGGCCAGGGGGAGGGGCTGGGGCCAGGGGGAGGGGCCAGGGGGAGGGGCCTGGGGGAGGGGCCAGGGCCATTGCATGGGGGCCATCAGGGAGGGCCAGTGAGATGGCGGCACTGGAGCTGTGGTGGAGGGGGTGATGCAGGTAGCTTGGATCAGGTTGTGCCAGGAGGCTGGGCATGGCCAAGCGCCTACCCCTGGACATGTACATGTGCCAACCAATCAAAGACCTAGCTCCGCTGCCCTGCTGCAGGGGGATGGGGCGGGATGGGGGGGAGGGGATCCCGGCTGAGCAGTGGTTGCAGGGAGTATGTGATGCTGCCAGGAGGGTGGCTGGGTTACAGATAGAAAGAAAGAAAGAACTCCTCTCCCGAAAGAGCGTGACTGGACTGCTTTATTTGCTCCATTAACTAGTTGGCCGCCCTAGTCTGGAGGGGGGCCGTCTTCTATCTCGCTTGGGAACAATACCGTCACTGTGGATCGATCTCGCGACCTCCCAGTTGTAGGTGGCACCATTTATCAAACGAGCCACTAACCGCAGGACAGGGTTACAGGGCATGGGGGTGGGTGGGTGGGTGGGTGGGTGGGTGGGTGGGTGGGTGGGTGGGTGGGTGGGTGGGTGGGTGGGTGGGTGGGTGGGTGGGTGGGTGGGTGGGTGGGTGGGTGGGTGGGTGGGTGGGTGGGTGGGTGGGTGGGTGGGTGGGTGGGTGGGTGGGTGGGTGGGTGGGTGGGTGGGTGGGTGGGTGGGTGGGTGGGTGGGTGGGTGGGTGGGTGGGGAGGAGCCAGCCTTCCTGCTGGGACCTGAGGGAGTGGGTTAGGGGGAAGGGGTAGGTCGCCTTCTAGCAAGCCAAGCACTTGGCTGGACCCACTCTTTGGTTCCTCCCCCCTTCCCCCCAAACCTCCTAACCAATCTCCCTCTATGCAGCCCCTCCCCCTTCCATCAACTGCCACACTCTCTCAATCTGGGCACTGCCCTGGGCACCTACCTCCTCACCCCCCACCCTTGTCCCACCGCCCCTCCAGGCGCCCCCCAACCTGGCTCTGCCTCTGGCGCCCTAACCTCTTTCACCCGCTGGGGCCCTAGCTTCTGGTGCCCTAGCCTCTTTCACCCGCTTGGGCAGTGAGCGCACCTGCAGTTGGGTCTCCACTTCCTCCGCGACCTTGGGAAAGGGGTAGGCGCCGCATGTCTCCCAGAAGAAGTCGCGGTCGTCAACATCAAAGGCGCGCTTGGCAGCAGTGGCTGCAGTCAGCAGGCGCCTTCTTTGAGCTGGCAGGCATGAACTGCTCGAGCAGGGTTGGCCAGCAGGTCATGACTGCTTTGAAGCCACCAGTAAGGTCAAACTGGTCAGAACAGGGCAGGGCAGGGTGAAGGGCAGGGCAGCATCGTCGTTTTGCCACTGCAGGCCAGGGCAGGGCACATAGCAGGGCAGAGGGTGTGCTTTGCTGGGGTGGGTGGGTTGGAGGGTGGGCGGATAGGAAGGACAGGAAACGATTCAGGGGTGAGGTGCAGTAGTGGCATGAGTTGCTGCAATGGTGGAGTGGGAACAGGGTGGTGGCAAGCGCTGTGGGCGCCAAGATCCTGGAGCTGTTACGGTGGAGGGGACCATGGGGGAGGGGGGTGTGGGGGAGGGGGTCAGGCCAGTGAGGGGCACTGACTTGAGGCGGTGGGGCCAGTGGTGGAAAGCTCAGGCGCCAGCTGGATGCGGTTAAGGTGCATGGCCAGCACGTCATGCACCTGCATGGACAGAGTGCGCCGCATGGAGCTTTTGGCTAAAGCTTGCTTCTGCTGTTTGGCTAAGGCTGCATCTGCACCTTCATGCATTACAACAGTTTTACAGGAGGCTTGCTATAACTGTGGGTAGAGCCCACATGCATTTGGATCCTTATTACATTACCCTAGTGTGACTGTAGGGTGGGTGGGCTCACCATTACTGTGGGGCGGAGGCTGGGGTGGAGGTGGGGCACGGACATGAGTCAAGACAGCACAGCACAGGTCGCGGCGACTGTCAGTCGACAATTGACAAACAGCCTCAAACCGTTATCAGACAGCTTTCAGCCTGCACAGCCTGACCCAAACACAGTGTCCCACACAGCGTGGCGTATGTAAGGTAAGGACATGTCCCCTAGCAGACCCTCCTGCTGGCCACACCATGACCTGCTGATCACACTATGGGTTGCCGGTCACACCATGCCAGCTGTTTAACCATGGCCTGCTGATTACACCATGGCCTGCTGCCGAGGCCGAGTGCCTCCCCTGCCGTGTGCTCACCATGGGCTTGTAGGTCCAGGGCTGCTGCAGGGCCGCCGCCAGGTCGTAGTTGCGGTCAAACAGGCAGAGCAGCGGGCGGGACAGAGAGGCGCTGAGGCCCAGCATGCCCTCAGCAAACAAGTTGTTGCGCGCTTTCAAGGCGTCCCTGGGCAGGCAAGGCGGGCAGGGAAGGCAGCGGAGGCAGGGTAGGCAGGGTAGGCAGGGCAGGCACTGCCCATTCTCAGCCTCAGGTGCAGCCTCAGCCTCAGCCTCATTGCAACATGGCATTCGTTACGCAGTTCAACTGGACACCGCCGGCGTTGCAGCAGACAGCCAGTCAAGGAGGGCTGAGGGGCACTGCTCCACGCACCGCAACTTCTGGTCCAGCTGCCCCGCTACATGCTCTGCCGCCCCCCCACACGGGCAACGGATGAGCGGCACAACGCCTAGCGTCACGCACACGCTGAACAGCCCGTCCACCACCGACTGCACTGCTGCCTGGGTCAGATGGCGTGGCAGTGGCGGCAGCAGCAGGAGCACCAGCATAGACAACACGAGGGGGCCAGCATGTATCAAGACAGGCCCTGGCATGGCTCAGGGAATGGCCCGAATGCTCTAGACGCCGGCCTTTTGCATGGCACTGACATGGGACATGATGCAGCTAGGCGACCAGCTAGACCCTGATGTGTACCTCGTTTCCTGCTGATGATGCTGCTGCTGTTGCTGCTGCCACCTGCTGCCCCATGACCCTGCTGCTGCCCCTGGACCCTGCTGCTCCATACCCCTGCTGCCCCACACCCCTGCTGTGTGTCCTTTCCACTGCCCACTGCTGTTCAGCACACCTCGATCTGTGAGTCCTTGGCTGCTGGGTCGTTTAGCTCCACATAGGCATTGGGCAGACCCAGTGTAAACAGCGTGGGTTCCAGCGCCACAAAGGACAGGTATTGGTCATACACCTTTGCTACCCGTTGGCTGGCCCCGGCACGCACTGCTCCCACCGCCATCTGCTCCAGCAGCCGGCTGGGCAGACTGGTGGTGAAGTTGAGGTGCATGGTCTCGTACAGCCCTGCTGCAGCGTCTGACACGATGCGGTCCACATGCTGCGGCAGGGGCTGCACCAGGTAGATGGCTGGCACGTCGGGGATGGCCTGTCGATCTGCCTCCAAGCTGAGGTGCAGTGTCACCCCATGGCGCCGCAAGTCGTTCAGTCGGAACAACGGGGCGATGATGTCTCGGCTGAATCGGTCCAACACAAGCACCTTGTACTGCTCGCCAGGGTCCTTGTTGGGGTTGAGGGCAGTGTTCAGATTCAGCAGCTTCTGAACAGCTTCTGTGGAGAGAACCATTGCCGGAGGAAGAGACCAGCAGCAGGAACACGAGGCAGGATGGAGGCATGGAGGTCATCGACTCAACTCAGGTTCACGAGAGCAGCTGAGGCACAGTACCTGACTGCTTCTGCCTAATGTTGAACACCATCGCGACAGGAGCGCGTCCCCTACGATCTCATCTGCACCATCGCGAAATGTTTGGCAGCAGCGGGGACAGTGCTAACAGCGTGCTGCAGTGCACACTGGGACACATTCAGCGAGCGAAGGCAGATGGAGCATGGTGTTCCATGTGTTCCAGGACAATGGTGCTCCATGAGTTCCAGGACAAATGCAAGGTCTTAGCCCAGCTCACGTCCGTCAGCCCCTGAAAGGGGCGCAGAGAGCGGTGCACTCCCCTTGTCACATACATACAGGCAATAGCTCTTGCTCACACACATACCCTCAGTATTGCCCTGTGTGAGGGGTTGCCTTGCTTTGACTCATCGCCGCCACCTGTATAAATGGGCCTTGCCGGGCACGTACACCCACAGACACAACAGGTTTCAGCTGCAGATAAGATACGATAGAATAACAGACTGCGCCATTGGAGCTCGTAAAGGAGGCTGGTTGAATAATGCGGCGAGTTGCGTTGAACACCGATAAACCGGCTTGGCTTGGCGCAGAAATGCAAATGCGCGGCAGTTTTCTATCTCATGAGTGACTTCTGCGTTACCGTTCACAACGTTATGAGCCATTTGCAGCCGGGTACACCTCTCGCGGTGAGACATGAGTGATGAGGTCGCCCCCCACCGGACAGCCACGAAGCTCATGCGAGTTGCTGCCGTGTTATGATAGTTGTTGCTGCCGTGTGATGATACCAGGTACAACAAACGATTGACTACTCACCGAACACAATGAAAGCGGCTTTGCTTGCATGCAACGTTCACTCCTGCGTCTGCGCTCCTGTACAATAACTCCTGACTACCATCGCTGTTCAACAGCTTGCTGCTACCATTGAGCTATCAGCTTGAGGCCCATCCTAGCCAGCCTTCCCAACACACACGCTTGCGTCAAGTGCGATGCATGGGGAGCAGGCCCGATGCCTAGACATCACCTGTCCACGCCAGTGTTGCACGCCGCCTGCAGCACAAGGCACGTGGCAAGTATGGCATGCATGGCACTTGCCCTCACCACATCCCTGCCACCACCCCTCACACCGTTCATCTACACTCCAGCAGTACATCATGGAGAATGGCATGCATGCTCATGACCATGCAGCAAGCCCAACATAGGCAGACTACAGACTGGTAATGATTACCTCTGAATTGCTAGTTTGATGCCTACAGGAGACAGCAGCTCCCCACTTACCCCCCTCGCGGGTAAACTGGCGCAGGGCGCACTGCCTCCTGCATTAGGCAGGCAGGCGCATCATGCTGTATCAGTACCCTGCTGCTGCTGCACAAGCCTGACACACAACAAGACAAGGGGAGGCAGCAGCGATGTGCCGGAGAGGGTCGCAGGTAACCATGGCGACAAAGCAGCAATGTGGGTGAGAGGGCCAATGGCAGAAGCACTAGCTACATAGTCATGTCGTGTCTGTGCTGCCTGTGTGACCTATGACAGGTAGGTCTGCCAGCATGGCCCGTCGGTACCAATGCACCAGGCCCACACACGGCTCTTGCGTTTGCAAGGTACCCTGACCCAGTAAACTTGGTGCCCAGGAGCAGCTGCTGACCATGTGGTCCCATACTGGCACCAGCACCAGCCCTGCCCCTCACCGCTGGAGGAAGGCAGATGGTGCCACAGTCCTCTGGAGGGTTAGACAGGCATGCTTTGCCGTATGCACAAACATGCTGCCCGCAGCAGGGTAAGGAGGTGGAGGGGCCGACGCTGCAGACAGCCTGCAGGACAATGGGAGGAATGGGTCAAGGGCAGGAGAGGGAGTGACAGTAACGCTGGGCCGGGCCTGACACTGCCTTGGGCCTGACACTGCCTTGCTGATACTACATCACCCGGCAAAGCTGTGATGCCAAGTCCACCAGGTGCAGGTGGGGTCCATCTGTGAAGGTTGCGGGGACTTACCCCAGGTTTGGTGCACGCTGATGCAGCTGGTGCAGCTGCAAGTTGGTTTAGAGAAGGAAAGGACTCAACGACGCGCAGGTCCACGCGATGGTGCAAAGCCTTGCCATACACCTACCAGACACAGCGAGGGGCTGGCCGAGCAGGAGCAGGGCTGTCAATGTCAGGCAGGCCAAGTTGGTGAAGGCGGAGCTGGAGGGTGTGCGCATTTTGTTTGCTGCTTGTTTCAACACGTCCTGCATGCTCGGAGACCGGTTGTGAGGTGCTCGGTGCGCATCGCTGTAGGAGACCCGCTCACCGCGACGCACCAACCGCGCTCACCTGCACGTCTCCGAGCTCAACTTCTTGAAACGGCTCTTGAATTGCTGTGATGCTTGCTGCTGGATGCTTGCTGTGATGCTTGCTTTAGGCAGAGCTGGAGTTCGTCCATCTGGGTATATGAGGTGTGAGGCGGGGAAGCTGCCTATCTCACGTTTGTTGGTGGAAAGTGGAAACCGACACCCGAAACCAGGAAACTGGAGCCTGAAAAATGGGAACCGAGCAATTGCCCGCTCTAAGTAACTCCGGCGACTCTTTCAAGATAAGCCACCCGAGTGCGCAGTGCGCACCCTCCGCCCCTGGCCGCGCCCTCCGTGGCTTCATGCGAGTTGCCTCTCAGTGCTACTGTTGGTTATCTATACAACAGTCCAGCGCCGGCCAGCGTTGTGTCCCTTTGTGTCCGCCAGTCAGGAGGCGCCAACATGTGGTTGGTAATCTTCATGCAAGTACTCTCACAATCAGTGTTGTGAATCTTCAGATTTTCAGATTTCCAATTTTCAGATTTTCAATGAAAATGAAAGTGTTTCATTGAAAAACTGAAAGAGTTTCATCGTCAGTGAAACTGAGCGGATGCCGCTGGTTCTCAGCCTATCCTTTCAAACGCGACTTGTTTGTAGGCCTGCACTGTTTGAAATGCAAAAATACTTAGGTTGCCAAAGGTCAGACATGCAAGCCATTTAAAAGGATGCAAGCCGTCCATGCTGTCCGTGGATCCGCCATCTGTGGCGTTTTCTGGCTTGCGCTTCTTCCGCTGTGGCTGTAGCGCGCTAGCGCCAACCAAGTTAATCACAGCACAGCCAATTACTCTGCAACACCCGATCTGCGATCTGACCGGGGGCAGCACCCGGCACTTTCAGATTTTCAGTGAAGACGTTCAGATTTTCAGATGAAAATTTTCATTGAAAATCTGAATGAAAATCTGAAGTTTTCACAACACTGCTCACAATACTGCAGGTCACTTCGGCCATTGGACCCGCCAATCCGTGCCAGGCCTGCGCATCGCACCACGCGCTAGTGAAGGGTAGCTGAGGCTATCGCGGTAACTCACGCGCGCTAAAACTCGCGTTTTGGACTGAAGCCTCCCAGATCACTCCGCCCGCCATTCCCGCGAACTATGAACATGGTCGCTCGCTGCAACCTGGGGCTCAACGGGGTGCGACCGTAGGGCTTTTCTAGGGCTTCTGTCAAGACCATAAACTTTTCGGCCAGTGGTCCTTTCCGCGTGCTTCCACCTTTGTCGGATAGCTGGGCGAGTCTATATTCCGGGATGTAGCCCAGGCAAGCTCTATCACCTTGTGTGGTACATACAATGACAAAATGTGGCAGAAGGTGAATGTGGCATGGGGCGATCTCATCACAGGGGCCGATTGGCGGCGTCCTGGGTTCATCCCCGACGGAGTGGACCCTGTGCTACCGTTGGGCGCCCTCATCGCTACATTTCTCGCACGATGCGCGAAGTTGATACCGAAAAATGCGATGAACCCTCCTGGACCCTGACGCCGCGCTGCCTTGGCACACCATAAAGCGATACGTGCCAAGCTTGTAAGTAGTGGCAGTGGCAGTGCCGGAAACCTCCATTGCCCCGACCCCGACGCCGCGCCGGAAACAATGACAGTGCCATGCACCCAACTTGCACCGACTTGAGCGAAGCGTGGCGTGACTCAGTCTCGTGGTGTAGTGACATGGGGCGATCAACAGGGTGCGACCGTACGTGTAGTGATATGGCGTGGCAGCACGGCTCACTGCGATGGCCTGCGGCGCACTACGAGCCTGCCTCTTTAGTGCGAACTTTGCTACGGACGCCACGGAGAGCCTCGCCACCCTGCTCTTGTAGGTGGGTCGCTACTTGTTCGCGCTATCTCAGTTTTCGACCTGGTGGCGGGCGGTGATCTGGGACAAGGCTTCAGTCCAAAACGCGAGTTTTAGCACGCGTGACTTACCGCGATAGCCTCAGCTACCCTTCACTAGCGCGTGGTGCGATGCGCAGGCCTGGCACGGATGGCCGGGGTGACCTACTGTATCACTGGGATTAGCGTGTTTCTTGCCCCCAGCAGGGCAGGTGGAAGCCCCCAGCAGGGCAGGTGGAATAGCGCCTGGTGCGCCCAGCCTGGAGCCAGGAGCGTGGCCAGCCAGTGCGGGGCCTGGTGTGGTGCCCGGTAGTGGCCCCCCACAGGCCCCACGCAGCAGCCAGGCAGCTACACAGCCAGCAGCCTCAGAGCCAGGGCCCAGCTCTCCCCCTCCAGCCAAGCGCAGCAAGCCGGCAGCTGAGCCCACCAAGGGCAAAGGCAAGGCTGCCAAGGCCAAGCCAGCACCACAGCCTGGCAGGTGGCTGGACAAGGACTGCAATGCAGCATTGTACATGCAGCGCATTGGGGAGAGCAGGTGGCGGCCGCTGGAGCTGTGCTACTGGCCAGACCAGGGAGCTCTGCCAGCCAAGGGCAAGGAGTACCCTGGCCTGGGCTACAAGTGTCTGCGAGACAAGCCCCCCAAGGCCCAGGAGCAGCAGCAGCAGCCTGCTGAGGCACAGTAATGTGCGCCCCCCCCTTTGTTGAGCTGTCATCAGCTTACAATTAGTGCATGCATTGTCATGCCAACTCTACATCATAGCCCTCGGGTCAGGCAATAGTGTAGGTGGTAGGCAGGCTCATGTGCCATGCGCACTGGGTTTACTCCACACAGCCCATTAACACTGTTTGAGCCGGATCTAGTTAGTGGCTGCTAGTGGCTGCTAGTGGCTGCTAGTAGGTACTTCTGATCCGGCTCAAATGGAGGCCCTAGTGAGGGACAAGGGGGCTGAGGGACAAGGTGTCTTGGTCACCGGGCGCAGGCAGTGGGGTGGACACCCTTGACGCGCTAATAATGCTCTACTTTATCACTGAGATTAGCGTGTCCCTTGCAAATTTAACCGGCTGGATTAGCGCCTTCAACGCTTGACGCTGCGTTGAACCCAAGTGCAGGGAATCAGGATCAAGAAAAGTCAACCAGCTCTGGATCTTGTTTATGGGCTGACCATTAGAGTCAAGACTCTTGTCTCAAGAGGTCATGGCAAAGTAGGTTCACATCATGCCCGACCTGGTCATCTGTACTCTCACCCGCAGCCTACTCACCAGCCAGCCCTCATCCCCTCGCACTCACCCCTCCAAGGAGGAGCGGCATCAGGGTCCAGGGCTGCGGTACCAGGCCGACATGACCATCCATGTTGAATGAGTTATGTAATGATTGGTCATCAGTACAGCCACACGACTGGCGTCCTGCCCCAGGTTGACTCCTGCTGTCATTTCGCCAGCTCATGCTCAGACTACACGAGTCCTCTGACAACGTCTTGGCCCAGCAGCGGCTCAGCTCCAATGTGTGATCTCGTGCAGCTGGCCAAGGCAGCTTCACAAGCTGACCAGGAGAGGGGTAAGAGGTGGCTCAGGGATAAGACACATACACAAGCAGCAACACCATACGTCGAGCAGGGGCGTGTACTCCACGACTGCCATCCTGCATCCTCTACCTACCATCATGGCACGCGTGTGACTGTAAGTGCTCACAATGTGGTCCAACCACATGGCTGGCTTGGTCGGCTATGAATAACGCTACATGTTGTGGTACCCTCTGTCCACTCCCTACATCCGCCCATACGCACCCCCGAGCATGGCACCGCGTCCATGCTCTGCTGACCCACACTGCACGTTTGCAGTGGCAGGCAGCGGCACAAGCCCCTGAGCATGGCAAGCAGCAGTTCCTGACTGCCTCAGGCCTGCTACAGACACTCTGACACACTACGGACCTGCTACAGACAAGTACAGACACAACTACCAGTCAGCACGCCCCAGTAAACACAACAGCCTTGGAGGAGCGCTCCAGGGCCAAGGCTCACTGCTTGTACCCATTGCGCGGGAGCTGCTCGACTGCCGCGTCATAATGCCCAACAAACGCCTGCTCAAACAGGCTGGTGGTGGCCATGGGTTGGGACGCTGCTGGGCTACGTGGCCCTGTTGACATGCGAACCAGGGCAGCGCTCTGCCCCTGGCCCCGGACTGCCCCCTGCTCCACCCCCTGACCTCCCGCCCCACCAGGTACCACCAAGTTGCTCTTCACCAGCCGCTCCTCCTCGTGTACTTCTTTCATGGCTGCAATCAGGTCGTGGATGGACGGCTGCTTGCCAGACATTGTGAATTCAGAGGGAGGGGTGTGGGCGCCTGAGCGGTTCCCTGACCGCCCTCCTCCCCCCGCCCCTCCCCCACCATTGGCAAGGGAGGGGGCCGGGGAGGAATGGGTGGCAGCCAGGTGCGGGGTGGAGGCGCTGAGCTGAGTGCTGAGCTTGCCCAGCGCCTGGCCAGCCAGCTTGGCGATGCCCGCCACCACCTCATTAGACATGCGGCGGGCAGAGGAGGTGTGTTGCAGCGCCGGCTTGGTGGAGGTAGGGGAGGCAGGCACGGCTGAGGATTGGGCACATGGGAGCTGTGCTTGTGGGCTGCAGCCCAGTGGCACCTGGCTTCTGCTGTCGCGGCCTGCCTCGGTGCTGGTGCCATTGCTGGTGGCGGTCTGGAGTGGGGGTTGAGGCAGGGGCTGCTTGCGGGGTGAGAGGGCGCTAGTGACTGGGCCAGGGCCAGGGCCCAGGTCCAGGCCAGGGCTGGGGGAAGGCGAGCGCTCAGGGGTGCTCACTGACTGGGCTTGCTGTTGCAATGCTGCTGCCCTGAAGGGGGGAAGGCAGAGGACAGCGACAGTGGGTGTGCTGCAAGAGGCAGGGGCTGGAGGTCTGGAGGCAACAGCAGAAACAGCCACTGTACAGCGACACTTAGGGTCATCAGTATGCTTTCGACCTTGACTCACTGTAGCGCCACCCTATCAATGTAGCGCCACCCCAGCTCATGCCGCCCTGACCCGCCTTGGCCTGTGACAGCGCTGTAGCCTGTCAGCTTGCCTTTGCCTGCTTGTTTTCCTCAACCTGCCCCCTACCTCCAGCCCGCAGACCTGCTACGCCGCCACTATTCGAGCCCCCGCCTGCCTGCATACCTTTCTAACTCCAGCTTGATCTTGGCAGCGATGAGCTTGGCCTCCACTGCTGACAGGGACAGGTCCTCCATCATCTCGCTGGCGATGCACTCTGGAGTGTCCTCAGACACATCAAACGCAAACTCAATGTTCTTGGCATTGCCTGCACAGGCACCAGTGCGCCGCATTGAACACACTTGAGCCCTGGACCACCTGGTTCAATCTGCACCCCGGCAACCATCCCCTTGTGCATACCCTTGTGCATATCCTGGTGCGCCTTTGACAGCGGTGGGACAGCAGGAGGGCGGACAAGCAGCCTATCGGCTGATGGCTTTGGCGGTGTGAAACAACCCAAACAGCAAGTAGTAAGGCAGATAGTGCAGCTCCAGCAGCTTGAAGTGCAGCTCTGGCAGCATACAGGGCGGGTGCAGGCCAACCCACTGCCTGGTACAGGATGGCACAGCGATGCTGTGTGTGCGAGGAGGACCTTGCTTGCACATAGTGCAAGCGCACATCACAGCACCACATGTGCCCTGACGCATCACCCCGGCTGCACCCAAGACTGCAGGCATGGCTCTGCCATTGCCTTTGTCCGGTCCTGCCGCTGATCACGGCCTGACCATCTCACCCACCATCCTCTTCTAACAGCTTGAGCTGGAAGCTGTACTTGCTCTCCTCCATGCGCTTGCATTGCACCGCAAACTCCCGCGAGCCATGCACCCCATGGTGGCCCTGCCCTGCCTCATGGCCCGCCTGCTGGTGCTGGCAGTGGTGGTGCGCATGATGCTGATAGTGCTGCTGTGGCTGCCCCTCCCCCTGCTCCTGACCCTGCCAGGTTTGCGGCAACTGGGTAGACCGACAAGACAGGGGAGGCTGGTTCTGCAGGCCCACCTCCGACTGGCTGAGCTGGCTGCTGGCTGCAGGGCTAGGGGTGGTCAGGCTAGGCGACACCCTGCCAGGCACTGGACCAGCAGCTGCCCCAGGGCCTTGGTGCGCTGCACTGTCTAAATGGCTGCACCCCTCCTGTGACTGCCAGCCCAGGGGGGACACGGATGGCTCCAAGGGGGGTGGGGGAGGCGTGCTGCTGCGGCTGGGTGCGCCCTGCAGGTACTGTGTGCTGCCCAGCTGCAGGGGGGCCAAGCCTGGGGGAGGCAGGCCCTGCCGGGGTACTGCCACCCGGTCTTGGGACTGTCTCCGGGCGCCTGCATGCTCTGGTATGGCATGGCTGGCTGTGGATGCAGCGTTGCCATTGGCAGGACCAGCTGGCCCACCACGAGCTTCATGCTGCTCATCCTCTGAGGGCGCGCAGGAGGCTTCACTGCCTGGTGCAGGGGGGCTGAACCGGGTGGCGATGCTGCCCTGCGTCATGCTGTTGGCTGCACAGCTCCCGTCCTCATCAGTGTACCGCTCCACGATGCCGCGGTCCACACCAGGGCAGGACAGCTTGCCGGTGCGGATGCTGTCAAAGTAGCTGCTCTTCAGCAGCTGACGTGCTTCTGGCCGCTTGTCCGGGTCGTGGTTAATGCAGAGCACGATGAAGTCCCGCAGCTCCACATGCTCCACTGTCAGGATGCCAGCTGGGTGCACGCCCTGTGGGGACAGGAGCATGTCCCAGTCCTGTGATGCATGGCCTTGCTTCATGCCTGGTGAGGATGGTGACGACAGTGATGTTGGTAATAGTGATGCTCATGATAGTGGAGTCAATGATATTGACACTGATGGCGATGATGATAGTGATGTGCTAGGGACGATGATGCTAATGGTAGTAATAAAAATGGCTGCATAGTACCCTTAGGAAGGACAGCAGAGAGGATGACAGGAAGGATGCATCATGGTCAGCAGCAGTGCAAGCTCGTTTGTTGCGCACCGATGTGACTTTCTTGTAGATCTGTGCGGCATTGCGGCACTCGGCATAGGGGTACTCCATGGTGGCCAGCTCCAGGAGGCACATGCCAAAGCTGTACACATCCACCTGCAACGCCCAGCCTAAAGCAGTGTAAGATTTAGGCTGTGGGCTGCAGGGGCTGTGGGCAATGTGGGTTGCGGGCCACGTGGGCATTGTGGGCTGCGGGGCGCCCTGAAAGCCAGGGCTGGGCTGAAGCTGTGCTGCGGTGGTCAGCCTGGGCGCTACAAGTGGCCAGCGTTAGCGCTGCAAGCTGTCAGCACCTTCTCCGTGTATTTCTCCTCATACAGCTCCGGAGCCATGAACTCTGGGGTACCTGCGCCCATGGCAACATGGATGCACGCGGCTGCAACACATGGGATGCACTCAAATTGCTCAGCAGGCATGGCAGAATTACTTGGTGTAAGCATGCTTTGAGCAATAGGTGGGCAATGTAAAGAGCAGTAGACAACATAGGCATGTGGGTAATGTGGACAATAACAGACAAGTGAGCAAACAAAGACACGGCCATGTAAACATTGAACTATGCAATCCTGCATGCCAGGCTCCTTGCATTACTGACCCAGCACACTCTGCGGGGTAGTCAACCCTCGCCATAATGTTGCCAGGCCCAGGTCCCCGATCTTGATGACCCCAGAGGCTCCGTTAACAAAAATGTTGTCACACTTCAAATCTGAGTGTAGGTGCATGGGTCTGCATGGGTCTGCATGACTTTAAAAACTACACGCTGGACGCGATGCATTAATATCTGTCACTGTCAAAAGTGAAACATGCGAGGAGAAGCCAGCACATACCTCTATGAATGATGGGAGGGTCATGGGCATGGAGATACACCAGACCTTGGAGGATCTGCCATGCCCAGCGCTTAAGCACTTGCTCATCAGTGTGCTTGTGCTTTTTGCGATATCTGCAATAGCAGCACATGGCTTTCACGCACAACTCTTCGTTTGGCAACACCTGGTTTGCTGTTTCTCTGATGCCGCCCCCCCAGGCTGCACAGGGGTGGCAGTCCATGGTGCCTCATCACTTACTGCCGCAGAGTGCCACTGGTGAATAGCTCAGTGATGAAGTTGACTGTCAAATTCTTCTGATCCAACCAAGAGTCAAAGAAGCTCATGATATTTTTATGCTTCAGCTGCTTTAGCACACGAATCTCCGCAAACAGCCTTTCACGCTCTGACGGTGAGGAGACCAAGTCATTGACCTTGACCTGGTTCCAGGCTACCTCAATGCCATCAGACTCATCAAAAGCCTGTGAGAGTTTGCACAAGCAGGGCCTTGGGCATGGCAAGCCCAGGTGCTGCGGCCGTGGATACTTGGCATGCTGCGCCGCTGTGCGCGCTGGCTTGCCTTGTACACCGTTTTGAAAGCGCCTCGGCCTAGCACCATATCATACTGCAAGCAGTACGCAAGGAGCTGGTCAATAAGCTGATTAGGCGCCGGGCTCAAGAACCTCCTGGCGCACCCGTGAATAGCGGCCAGACGGGTCTTGCTCAACAGCCACCATCTGGGGCTCCGGTTCGTCCTCGTCCTCGTTCATGGCTGAAAACAGGTTGCTCTGGAGGAAGGTGGGCTGCCCCCACAGCACTCAAGAACGCAGACCGCAAGCTAGCAGCGGTTAACGCGATATGCACAAGGGCAGGCAAGGCGTGTACTGGATGCTGGCAGTAAGCGCATAGAGCTAGGTTGGGATTGCGGTCAAGGGGACCAGAGCGGGGGACGGCGTGCCCCACCCCGCCATGCACCTGGTTAGTTGATTTTGTTTACTCTACATGTGTTGATGAGGCCTGGAGGAAGATCAAAGAATGGCCAATGGTGTTTATGACTGGACCTGTGCTGTGGAGTAGCTGTAGACGCCGAGCCCCAGTTTCTGTGTCCTTGTCGCATCAGCCAAACATGCCGCCCTTGAGATGCTAAGGCTAACGGCTGTGCCTAACATATGCAAGAGTGGCATCCCTCCCTCTGCATCAAATGCGGCAGTGAGTCCGCCGGACAAAACCAAGGTGAGCCGGTGTCTCGAGCCCCTGTGCAGGATGTCTGCCGTGTCCATGTACCGGAGTTTGGTGTGCGCCAACAACCCACAATGCGGCCAAGGGACCTGGGCGGGGGACGGTGTGCCCACCCCCATGGCTGTGTAATGCCATGCATATTCCTTGCCGTGAGGAGTATGTTGGAGGTTGATATTAAGCACGAGCTTGTAGTGATAGCTGTCACTCAGCTTCCTTGTCTTGTATAGGTACACTGTCTACGCCTATGTTGGTCTATGTGTATGTTCGCTCGCTACAGTCTGGTACTGGTCACTAAGAGTGTTACTTGCTGGTTCAGTTGGCAGGACTGGCAGGACTGGCAGCCGATGGACTGAAAGCGTGAATGATGCCGCCGAAAAGCTGATGCCGGCTGATGCCAGGCCTGACAGGCTTGTGATCGTGGACGAGTTCCGCACCAGCCGTGTCAGCTCCTCTGTGCATGCCCGCCAGCCATGTGAGCTGCACCTGCCGCCCAACCAGCCTAGGCCCGCGGACTGGGTACCCCCAGCAGGCCAGGTCAACCACCGGCTGTTGCGCCCAGCCTGGAGCCTGCGGCATGCTAAGTGTGTGCGGGGCCTGAAGTGGTGCCATGAGGTGCCGCCCAACCCCCCTCCCCCTCCCCCAGCCCCCCTTGCCCAGGACCCCCCTGCCCCTGCCCAGCCCCCTCCCCTTGGCCAGGACCCTCCTCCTGCCCCTGCCCAGGACCCCCCTCCCCTTCCCCCAGCCCAGGACCCCCCTCCCCCAGTCCTCCTTGCCCAGGCCCAGCCCCCTCCCGCAGCCCAGCCCCCTCCCCCTGCCCAGCCCCCACCTGGCCCGGTACAGCAACCCCAGGCCCCCCCATGGGGCAGGTGGCTGGACCGGGACACCAACCCGTGCCTGAACTTCCAGCGCATTGGGGAGAGCAAGCAGCGCCCCCTGGAGCTGTGCAGCTGGACTGACCTGGAGGCCCTGCCCCCCATTGGCAAGGAGTACCATCAGCGCTACAAGCTGGTCAATGACCGGTTAGCTTTTCAAGCATTAAGCTGTTAGTTTTAATGAGGTGCCTAGTGGTCTAGCGGGGATGTGCCATCGATGTGGGGTTTGCAGTCATCAAGGGTGCGACCGAGGATGCTACAACTTGTTTGTAGTAGCTGAGTGAGATTACCCACAGTCCAACATGTTGTTCCTTGTTGAATGAGTTTTGTTGGCCTGGAGGTGTAGTAGTTGTTACACTAAGGAGGCAGGGCTTGGGTGGATACAAGCCAACCCCCAAAAGTAAAAGACTGAGAAAAGAACTGTGTTAGGGGTTAGAAGTGAGAGGTGTTAGAGGGGGGAAACCCGTGAGGTGTCCTGGAGGGGTGTGTGAACCCATGTGGGAGGAGGACCTCAACTTATGCTGGGCCAAGCAGCGGTCCAGGCTGCATGGCGCAGTTCTGCAGCCGGTGGAGCCGGACCGGTTGATGCGGCATTCTGGGAGCTGACGCGGCAGCAGCAGTCAGAGCAGAGACGGTAGAGCGAGCTAAGGCTGCAGGGAGACCCCTGGCTGGAGCATGTTCCCTGCGGGCGCTACAAGTGGCCAGCGTTAGCGCTGCAAGCTGTCAGCACCTTCTCCGTGTATTTCTCCTCATACAGCTCCGGAGCCATGAACTCTGGGGTACCTGCGCCCATGGCAACATGGATGCACGCGGCTGCAACACATGGGATGCACTCAAATTGCTCAGCAGGCATGGCAGAATTACTTGGTGTAAGCATGCTTTGAGCAATAGGTGGGCAATGTAAAGAGCAGTAGACAACATAGGCATGTGGGTAATGTGGACAATACAGACAAGTGAGCAAACAAGGACACGGCCATGTAAACATTGAACTATGCAATCCTGCATGCCAGGCTGCTTGCATTACTGACCCAGCACACTCTGCGGGGTAGTCAACCCTCGCCATAATGTAGCCATGACCAGAACAAGCATAGTCGGCTGGGAAAGGGGCTGTCGCAGGGGGAGCAGCTGCCAGCCCGGCTGGTAGGACAACCAGATCAAGCATGTGGGCTAGGGTAGCCGGCACGTGGTAGTGCAGCAGCGGCGGTGGCGACAGCAGGCAGAGCAGAGGCGGCAGAGCGAGCTAAGGCTGCACCTGATGTGGCCCTGCCAGCCTGCCTGCAGCCATGAACATGATAAAGAGGTGGGCTGGGGGAAGGGGAAACCTTGATGACCCTAAGCGGCGGCACCGGGGCACACGGTTTTGGTGTGCACCGCCACTTTCTGCGGGGGACGTACCTGCGGCTGCTGCATCAAACCAGAGGTGGGTGCTTGCCTTATGCAGCTGTCAACCCATCCACCTCCTTTGTCAAGGGCGTGTTGGGTAGGTAGTGCTTAGAAGGTGGGTGCTCGGAAGGACTTGGCACTGCCTGGCTGCAGCGCTTGACCCAGAGTCACTACATGTTGCAGTCATGAGCCCAGCAGCCCATGAGGGCCATTGCTAGGCCCCTTACCTGCATACCCCTCAGCAAGCAGCAGCTTCTTGCCCCTTGGCAGCCCCTTGGCAGCAGCAAGCTCAGCTTCTTCCTCGTCTTGGGCCTTGGCTGGCTGTCCAGCTTTGTCACATGTCGTATGGCTTTGCCACATGCGTGCATGGGGAAGCTGGGCATGCTGGTTGAAGGGGCTGGGTGGGGCTGGTGGGGTAGGGCGCAGTATGTGTAGCTGCAGGCTGGGCTGCTGTCCAGCCACTCATGTGTTGGGACTCCCCCGCATGTAGCATGCACCAGGTCATAGTCCCTGCGCCCTAATGTTGACCAGTCCTACTCCATATCGCTGCCACGAGTCCAATAGGATCCATTCACCGGTTGTCCCCAGCGCATGCCCTGCTACCCCATTCCTTTGCAGCCTAGGCCTTGCCCTCCCCCCTTGCATGTTACCAATGGTCTTACAGCACTACACACGCCCCCTTCCCCCTCCTCCAGCCCCACCCCCGGCTGCCAGCAGCAGCAGCCGCCCAAGTGCAGCAGCAGCAGCGGCCCATGCAGTGGGGCTCCCCCACATAGGCAGGGGCATAGCTGAGATGCGTGAGTATGTGTTTGACCCAGCCACTCAGATTGGGGTGGGCATCGACCCCGGCGTCACCCAGGCAGTCAGCGCAGCCTCGGGGGTGTGGGACGAACAGCCAGGCTGGTAACAGACCAGCTGGCCCGGTGGAAGCTGACAAAGGGCCAAGTGCGGCATGCCAGCGGCCTGAACAATGCCCGCCGTGACACCCAGCGGTGGCTGGCTCCAATCAAGCCCCACCTCCAGCACCTGGCAACAGCAAGCTCAGCCGGCACCTCCCTGGAGGCCAACCTGAAGCACATCACCGTCACCCTGGCCACCTGGGATGCGGTGTGGGAGGTGTACCTGGACCAGTGTTTGTTTTTCACCTTATATATAGCGATCGCTATAAAAAGCGACATTTCAGGGGTCCTATTGCGCTATGAAATGGTCACTTTTCGAGCTTCGAGATGAAAACTGCGGTTTACCCTGAAACTTTGCGTATTTTAGCGTAGTTTTCGTTGAATTTTCTACCTGAGCGATGTTTTGAAGTAAGGTCGAGCTATAAAATCAGGGGTATGAACCTATGCCATGTCACCTTGAGCTATAGATCATGCATCCGGGCAAAACGACAAAAAAACACTGACCTGGACCCCAAGTGGGCACGGCAGCGGCTGAGGCTGTATGGAGCTCAGGACCGGGCACTGGAGCAGTTCTTCAAGAAGGTGAGGGTGGGTGAGTGGGAGGGTAAGGGACTAAGAGCTGGTGGGTTAGGCATGAAATGAAGGAGTGGTTGACTGTGCCATGCCTAACTAGGTGCCACCATATCAGCCACCCTGTGTGTGCCTTGTGTGCATGGCTGCAGTTGGAGGAGGAGATGGCAAAGGTGTCCATGAAGCGCCACAAGCGTGCCAAGCAGCTGGTAGTGTTCTTTGGCGCTGCTAGCATTGGCATGGGGGGTGGTTGGGGTGCTGATGCGATGCTGCGTGCCTGCTGCAAGGTGGTGTGCAGGCCGAGGGGCACAGACCAGCAGTGGGGCAGGGTGGTGCTTGTGGATGAGCACCGCACCAGCTGGGTCAGCTCAGCAGTGAATGGCCAGCAGCCATGTGAGGAGGAGCTGGACCATGAACAGCCCTCCAGGCGTGCAGGGCTGGAAGCCATCAGCAGGGCAGGTGCGCCCAACCTGGAGCCAGCTGCGTGACCAGCCAGTGAGGGGCCTGATGTGGTGCCCGGTAGTGGCCCCCCGCAAGCCCCCACAGGCCCCACGCAGCAGCCACGAGGCCACACCGGCAGCAGCCTCAGAGCCAGGGCCCAGTACTCCCCCGCCAGCCAAGCGCAGCAAGCGCACCAAGGCTGAGCAGGCAGCTGAGCCCACCCAGCCCACCAAGACTGCCAAGGCAAAGCCAGCACCACAGCCAGGCAGGTGGGTAGACAGGGACTGCAATGCAGCATTGAACATGCAGCGCATTGGGGAGAGCAGGTGGCGCCCACTGGAGCTGTGCTACCGGCCAGAGCAGGGGAAGCTGCCAGCCAAGGGCAAGGAGTACCCTGAGCTGGGGTACAAGCGGGTGCGAGACAAGCCACCCAAGGCCAAGCAGCAGCAGCAGCAGCCTGCTGCGGGACAGTAGTGTGAACCCCCTTCTTGAGCTGTGAATGTGTATGCCATGTGTATGCCATGTGCATGGGAACTCCATACAGACAAAACACCATTTTTTTGTGGTCCACGCTTAGCGTTCCACGGCAATGAAGGCTTTAGGTTGAGGGCCAAGGTGCTGTCCTTGCGCCTGTGGCATGTATGCTGCATGCATGCTGACGGCTGTGCATGTGCTGCCTGCGCAGTCGAAAGGGTTCGATGTAACTTCAGGTTGATGTAAACCTGGGAGTCTCGCTCCAGGTTTGAACGGGCCTGCAGCCTACGGTGGTGCGTCGACACAGTCCAGGAAACAGGGCAAAGGGCAGTGTTCTCTGGTGTACTCGACAGATGGCTAGTAAGGAGGGTTTGGGAGCAGGCGTAGATGTTCGGGTTAGATGCGAACCGTTGGTAGATGTTAGACTCTAACACTCTAACTCTAAACTCTAACTCTAACTCTAACTCTAACTTTCACTTTAACTCTAACTCTAACTCTAACTTCCACTCTAACTCTAACTTTCACTTTCACTTTAACTCTAACTCTAACTCTACCTCTAAACTTTAGACTCTAACTCTAAACTCTGACTCTAACTCTAAACTCTAACTCAAGCTTAGACCCCAGCTGCATTGTCACTACCACCCCTAGTCAAACAAGCCACCCTAGGGCCTGATGTGCTGCTGCTGGTACGAACAAGACGGCGGGTTGAGCAACCTTGACTCCTTTCCTCAAAATATCCCATGTGTCACACATGTGCAATTGCTAGGGAGTTGAAGCGAAGCGGAAGCTCCATCGCCTACATCCCCAAACCGCTGAGTAAAGCTCTGCCTAGCTACCACTGCCCTCGTGCCGCGATGCCCCATGTCGCTCGATTGCTTTGCGCCAGCGCATTGGTTTTGACGCTGGCATTAGTTGTCGCTGGTGAGTGGTCCGCAAGACTCTGCGCGGCTGCCAACTCCCTGCGCTTCGTCGACTCGTCCTCCCGCCAAAACAACTTGCAGCTGCGCCAGCGTGTCCAGCGGGCCAGCCCCAGGTGGCCTGCTTCGTGGACCCCTGTTCCGTATCGCCCAACGCAAAGAACCCGGACTTGGTGTGCACCAGCAACTACTGCGGCGGATGCAATTGCAACTGCTGCACCAAACCCGGGGTGAGAGCGTGCCTGGTGTCATCTCCTTTTGCCAAGGGGGTCATGATACTGCTCAGCTTATAGGTGTCTGGTAGGCGCTCCCACATCCCTTGATACAATAGGCACGACACCCTTGGTATGACAGACATTACAGTTTTATATCCATTATGATCAATACGTGATCATGTTGTGGTGCATTATGGTCTGTCAAGCCTGCATCAGCTAGGTGGGTGGAAGCTGAAGCTCCCTGCTCGCATGCCTCCTGCAGGCCCGCTGCAAGGCCTCCACGGCCTTCCCATGTTGCAAGGGTTCCTCCTGTGTTCCAACCGCCTGCACCACCGGCATCCCGCCAAGCTGTGTCAGCTACTGCTCCCCGGTGTGTGATGACCCTCCCATGTGCACCCCCTGAACCCCATGCTTCGTTGTTATGGATCATTTCTTCTTCTCTTATCCCTCTACATTTACCGATGATATACATCTGCCATCATCTGCCATAACCTGTGCAATCTAATCTGCCACAAAATTAACATGTCTTACGCGGTGAACGATCGACAGCAGATGGCCCCGAACAAATCCTATACATGGTGCACCCACTGGACTTTCCGATCTCCATGCTTCGCAGTCGTGTGGTTTACACCCCCGACCCCAGATACCCAATATTCCACGGCCTTGCATGGGAGGGAAAGGTGGAGGTCCATGGCTCCAGTGCCGCAACATCTTTGCTCCAATCTTGATTTTGAGCCTTTGCTGGCTGCCCAGCTTTGGCATGCCTGGGTTGTTTGTGCTAGGTCACACCACATCATGCCCCTGGCTGACTTGCCATGCCAACTGGGTCCAGCCTGCTGTGTCCAGCATCACGAGCTGTCTTCTGTTCTGCATGTGCTGCCTGCACAGGTCTCCGAGCCGAAGTCACGTGGGTGAAGGAAAGCCAAGTAGTCTAGGCCAATGTTGGATACAATGCCATGCGCCTCATGTGTTATTCAAAATTGAAGCTGATGGTGTTTTGGTGATAGGTGCTCGAGGTGTTGCAGCGTGGCACAGTGTGGCTGGTAGTGTTTCATCCGTGTGAGGTAGCATTCGCTCCGTAAACATTTGTCACAATAAGAGCAGACTGAGAGTGTAACAGCCCCCTTGTCCCCCACTAGGGCATCCATTTGAGCCGGACCAGTAGTGGCCACTAGCAGCCACTAGCGGGAATATACTAGTGGGCATTAGTGGCCCGACTCAAGTGGTGTTATTTGGGCTGTGTGGAGTATACCATGGCACATGAGCGCCCACCACCTACATTATTGCCTGACGCGTTAGGGCTATCGTGTAGAGTTGGCATGACAAAACATGCGCTAATGTAAGCTGATGACAGCTCAACAAAGGGGGCACACACTACTGTGCCACAGCAGGCTGCTGCTCCTGGGCCTTGGGTGGCTTGTCTCGCAGCCGCTTGTACCCCAGGCCAGGATACTCCTTGCCCTTGGCTGGCAGAGCTCCCTGCTCTGGCCGGTAGCACAGCTCCAGTGGGCGCCACCTGCTCTCCCCAATGTGCTGCATGTTCAATGCTGCATTGCAGTCCCTGTCTACCCACCTGCCTGGCTGTGGTGCTGGCTTTGCCTTGGCAGTCTTGGTGGGCTGGGTGGGCTCAGCTGCCTGCTCAGCCTTGGTGCGCTTGCTGCGCTTGGCTGGCGGGGGAGTACTGGGCCCTGGCTCTGAGGCTGCTGCCGGTGTGGCCTCGTGGCTGCTGCGTGGGGCCTGTGGGGGCTTGCGGGGGGCCACTACCGGGCACCACATCAGGCCCCTCACTGGCTGGTCACGCAGCTGGCTCCAGGTTGGGCGCACCTGCCCTGCTGATGGCTTCCAGCCCTGCACGCCTGGAGGGCTGTTCATGGTCCAGCTCCTCCTCACATGGCTGCTGGCCATTCACTGCTGAGCTGACCCAGCTGGTGCGGTGCTCATCCACAAGCACCACCCTGCCCCACTGCTGGTCTGTGCCCCTCGGCCTGCACACCACCTTGCAGCAGGCACGCAGCATCGCATCAGCACCCCAACCACCCCCCATGCCAATGCTAGCAGCGCCAAAGAACACTACCAGCTGCTTGGCACGCTTGTGGCGCTTCATGGACACCTTTGCCATCTCCTCCTCCAACTGCAGCCATGCACACAAGGCACACACAGGGTGGCTGATATGGTGGCACCTAGTTAGGCATGGCACAGTCAACCACTCCTTCATTTCATGCCTAACCCACCAGCTCTTAGTCCCTTACCCTCCCACTCACCCACCCTCACCTTCTTGAAGAACTGCTCCAGTGCCCGGTCCTGAGCTCCATACAGCCTCAGCCGCTGCCGTGCCCACTTGGGGTCCAGGTCAGTGTTTTTTTGTCGTTTTGCCCGGATGCATGATCTATAGCTCAAGGTGACATGGCATAGGTTCATACCCCTGATTTTATAGCTCGACCTTACTTCAAAACATCGCTCAGGTAGAAAATTCAACGAAAACTACGCTAAAATACGCAAAGTTTCAGGGTAAACCGCAGTTTTCATCTCGAAGCTCGAAAAGTGACCATTTCATAGCGCAATAGGACCCCTGAAATGTCGCTTTTTATAGCGATCGCTATATATAAGGTGAAAAACAAACACTGGTCCAGGTACACCTCCCACACCGCATCCCAGGTGGCCAGGGTGACGGTGATGTGCTTTAGGTTGGCCTCCAGGGAGGTGCCGGCTGAGCTTGCTGTTGCCAGGTGCTGGAGGTGGGGCTTGATTGGAGCCAGCCACCGCTGGGTGTCACGGCGGGCATTGTTCAGGCCGCTGGCATGCCGCACTTGGCCCTTTGTCAGCTTCCACCGGGCCAGCTGGTCTGTTACCAGCCTGGCTGTTCGTCCCACACCCCCGAGGCTGCGCTGACTGCCTGGGTGACGCCGGGGTCGATGCCCACCCCAATCTGAGTGGCTGGGGCAAACACATACTCACGCATCTCAGCTATGCCCCTGCCTATGTGGGGAAGCCCCACTGCATAGGCCGCTGCTGCTGCTGCACTTGGGCGGCTGCTGCTGCTGGCAGCCGGGGGTGGGGCTGGAGGAGGGGGAAGGGGGCGTTTGTAGTGCTGTAAGACCATTGGTAACATGCAAGGGGGGAGGGCAAGGCCTAGGCTGCAAAGGAATGGGGTAGCAGGGCATGCGCTGGGGACAGCCGGTGAATGGATCCTATTGGACTCGTGGCAGCGATATGGAGTAGGACTGGTCAACATTAGGGCGCAGGGACTATGAGCTGGTGCATGCTACAGGCTCGCAGCGTGTGTTTAACGACGACTCTCGCCGTATGTAGAAGTAGCAAGGGGGCTGTAGCCTAGAGTGTAGGTCAAGGCGCACATTACATTTGCCGGGATTACATGTAACTACATGAATTACATGAGCGACCGTCAGCCTTTAATCAGTGACGAGCGCGGCTATCGTGCCGTCCACAAAATTACAAGTTGTGCTCGCTGATGGCGAAAGACGGCAAGGGAGCGGTGGTAATACAGCAGGCGTCATCGGCGGAGCCCACTCAGGCACCCCCTACTAAGCCTTTTGATTGGGGGCCGCGGCGATGGTGGAGAAGGTGAGCGTGTCTTGCTTGCGCACAAAACCGAGCCTGGCGCTGCTGGACCACGGAAAACTGTGTTTGAAACTGGGCCTCGACTGCTGAGGGCGGCTGACTTGAACTGCACAACTCCCTACTGCGCATAGCACATAGTGCACACCTATCGAAAGGGTTTAGTAATACATACAAAAACCAAGCACGCTGTCGCTCACCAGGATGCGGTTGTGAAGAGTAGCTCTACGGCAACATTGTGTGTTCCGCGTGATGCAAGTCATGCTGACGACATGGTTGCCTCAGGCTGTTGTTTTCCGAGGTGGATACCTTGGTGGTGCGTGGCTATCGGACCCGCCTAGAACCCCAGGTGGGACAAGGGGCCTGCTGTGCTAGCATGTAGAGTAGGCCTGCCACCCCTCACCATGGATTGCAATGGCTGGTTCAAGTGAAGTCACCCCGCTGCCCAGCTAGTAGCAGCAAACCTGCCATGCTCTGCCTGACCCATTCTCAGTCTCTCACTGCTGCTCAACCAGTCAGTCTCTCACTGCTGCTCAACCAGTCAGTAGAGTCAGACCAGCCAGTAGAGGAAGCCTGACACACTATCTTATCTGAACTGGTGCCAGCTGGTCTAGCAGGGTGACTCCACAGCATGATTTCTGCTTGTGCAGGACATGTACACAGAGCCCACTGTGTCTACGCCTTACCTCGTGTCCACCTTTGAGCCCGCATATGCGGCTGAGAAAGCCAAGGGCGTAGAGAAGCCGGACCTGAAGCGCATCATCATCAGAGGCAACATCGGCATGCTGTTCTTCACAGGCCTCCTGTACGTCATCTCCCAAGCCTGCTCATTGGCAGGGCCCCTACTGCTGCAGGTAAATGCAGGCGACAGGCAGGCAGAGTCAGGCAGGTGCCAGGCACGTGCCAGTGAGCAACAAGTACCATCGCAAATGCAGAACCAGGTCTCCTTATTCAGAGCGGCTGGCAGGAAGGCAGTATCAGGCAGCAGGCAAGCATCAGGCAGGCAGCAGGCGGGCAGCAGGCAGGCATCAGATTGAGCATGGGTAGCCAGCTACAGTGGGTCAGAGCTGTGGCGCTTGAGTGTGCTGGTGGGAGCCGGGCACCTGCTGCCCTTGGCACTGGCTCAGTCAGCCATCACCCACCTCGTCACTATGCTCCCTGGTGTCATGCGGGCATGACATGATCATGTGCATTGCAGTGAGAGCTTGCTGCCGCCATGCACAGCATAGTGTGGCCCCCAGCCCTCCGGCCTGCTCTGCTTGGCTGATGTCTGCTGCACACCTGTGGTGTCCACACATGTGGGCGCTGACCACCACCCAGTGGCCAGTGTGGTGTTGCCGCCTGTCATCCACAGCAGCATCTGCAGCATCAGTACCATCACCGGCCTGAGCAGCAGCAGCATGCAAGGCAGCATCAGCATCAGCAGCATTACATGGCATTCACTCTGTGGTGTTGATACTGCTGCTTGGACTTCTTACTGCTGCTTGTGGTGCTGCCTGTGCAGCGCATTGTGAGGGGGCTGAACTGCCGCACCCTGGTGGGCGTGGTGCCAGGGGTACAGTGCGAGAGCAAGGGGGAGCTGTACTAGTGAGTGAGGGCTGGAGGGAGGCTGGCGGGCTGGCTGACTGACAGGTTTTCTTACAAGCTGTGGTGCTCCTCGCACCTCATCAGTGCCTCATCAACAGCCTTGCGCTATGGGCAGACGAATAGCCTTGATTTAGGGGAGGGCAGCAGCGCTGGGGGGAGAGCACATTACCAGGGGGCGGCAGGGCGGGGGTGAAGCCGGGCTGGCAGGCAGGGGGCGGCATCCAGCCCTTGCCAGCACCAGGGGATTGGGTCTAGTGCTGGCCCTGTTGCCCTGTGCGCTGTGCAGCTATTGCATTGGGCTGTTCCTGGCCCCGGCAATTCAGAGCTTGTGTGAGAACCACCAGCAGTACCTGCTCTGTGAGTCCTCATGCCGCCAGCTCAGCCACACAAGCAGGCAGGTAGCCAGGCAGACAGGCAAGCAGGCAGGTAGGCAAATGTGCTTGTGTGGAGTGCTTGTACAGCTATGATTCCTGCTTAGTGCTCTAAATAGGTAGAGCAGCTTCCTGCTCAGCTACTGCCCTGCTCCTGCCAGCCTGCCAGTTTCCCTCTTTCCTCTTCCCCTACTCAGGCCTGCTCTCCTCCCTCTCCTCAGCTTCCCAGGCCGTTACACCATGGCTACCCTCCCCACACTCTTGCCAGCACTACTTCCCTGCATGCTCGCACCCTGCAACCCCTCTATTCTCCCTGTCTCCCTCCTCCTATGTCTGCTCTCCTCCCTCCTCTCAGGGCCCCAGGCTGCTCACACCACCTCCCCACAACCCTTGCAGTAGGGCCTCCCTGTTGAATCCTCACAGTGTGTCAGTTTTGTCAGATGGGCTGTCTGATCCAGTTGCTTACCCCTGCTGCTGTGCCCTCTCCCCTCACCTGCCCTTCATCTAGACCTGGTGGGCACCCGTATGCGCAACAGCCTCATGGCAGCCATCTACCGGAAGTGCCTGCACCTCAGCAACAGCAGCCTGCAGGAGGAGAGCACCGGGTGGGTGGCGCCTAGGGGGAGGGGGACGGGGGCGCCTAGGGGGAGGGGTGGGGGTGGGAGGCATCATTGAGGAGGCCTACTGCCTGGTGCCGAGTGGCTGCTGTGTGGGCCTGGTGCCTGTTGCTATGTGGCGGCTGCGTGGTCTGGGCTGCCGCCGTCCTCTGCGTGCTCTGGCTCCAGCTCGTAGGCTTTGGGTACCCTCCGTGCGTGCAAGTGGGGTGGTTGGGGGTTGGTGGGGATGCTGGTGGTGGTGGGTAGCTTGTGCTGGCCTACAGCCTTACTGAGCTGAGTGAGATGTTGTGTGAAGTGCTGTGCTTGGGGGCATGCCTCACTGTGGATGGCATACTGTGTGCAGGCGCGTGGTCACCCTCATGTCCAATGACGCCCAGAAGCTGCAAGACGTGATGATGGCCATCCATGCAATGTGGGGCTCCCCGCTCTACATCATCGCCATTCTGGTCCTTCTTTACCAGCAGGTGCACAAGTCAACAGCTGCCTTGCTGCTACTGTTGCCCTGCTGCGCCTGCTGTCCTTGCTGCTGCCCCTGCTGCCCCTGCTTCTTCTTCTGCTATTGCTGCTCCTGGGATTGCTGCCCCAGCATTGCTGTGGGTATTGTCCTTCCACTGCTGCTTCCCTCTGCTGCCTTCCCTCTGCCTCGTGTGCTGCTGCCTATTGGTATCATGTCTGCCTGGCTTGCTGACCTAACTTCCCCCCTATACCCTGCACCCTCAGGTGAAGTGGGCCACGTTTGTGGGTCTGGGCATCATGCTGCTGCTGGGGCCCATGAGCGGCAAGCTGGCGGCCAAGCTGGGTTCCTTGCGGCGTGAGATTCTGCAGTGGACAGACAAGCGAGTTGGCTACATGAATGAGGTCATACAGGGCATCCAGATGATCAAGGTGGGCTAGGATAGCCAGCAGAAGGGTGGGGAGGCACTGGTGGGTAAACAGGGCAGCTTAGGCAAAGGGAGCTGAGCACGGAGCATGAAGCTAGGAGCAGTGAGGCAGCTGCAGGCGGAGTGGGCTGAGCAGGGGTGCAAGGGGCTGATGAAGGTACAAGACCCTGGCAGCCCAGGCTCAGCACAGCTGGCAGAACAGCACTCAGCACACCCTGGCAGCACAGCTCAGCACAGGCTTGCCAGGGTGCTGTAGGAAAGGCTGGAGGCGAGGACTGAGGTCAAGAGGCAGGTTGGCAGACTGGGCAGAGTGTGCAGGGCAGGGAGGACTTCCAGCAGGTTTGCCAGGCAGCAGTGGCCAGGCTCAGGGTGCACTTAGCAATGGAAACAGGTGGTGGCTCTTGTGTGCACGGCTGTTGTGTGCACGGCTGCGTTGTGGCAGTTGAGACAGTGAGGAGAAGGAAGGGTTGCATGGCATGCAAGCATGAATGGCATGCTGATGTTTGATGTCAAGTGCTGAATGAGGCCAGGTCCGGCTGAGAGCCAGGTGCTGGTGCCTGCCTGCCACCGTCTGCTGCAGTTCTACGCCTGGGAGGTGCCCTTCGCGGACAAGGTGCAAAGCGCCCGCTCCCAGGAAGCACGCATCCTGCGCACCACCGCCTACTGGCAGGTGCGCTGCGCTGGCTGGGTGGGAGAGGAGGGCGGGCCAAGCAGGGCAGGGCAGGGCAGGGCAGGGCAAGGCAGGGCAGGGCAGTCAGGACTGGCTAAAGGATGTGAGCAGTGGGGTAGGTTGGGCTGGGCAGGCAGGGCGGGGTGCTGTAGCCTCCTGGGATTGCATGTTACTGCCAGGATGCACGTGGCCTGCCAGGTGACCTGTACCCAGCTATGGGTCCCACCCAGACTAATGGTGGATTGGCTTTTACATGGCTCACTTCCTGGTGGTGCCCTTGCCCTGACTCTTGCAGGGTATCTTTGGCCTGGTGCTCTTCACTGGCCCTGTCATGGTGGCCATCTTCTGCTTTGGCTCCTACACCCTGGCAGGCAACACACTCAGCAATGCAGACGCGTGAGTCATCAGCTGCTGGGGCCATGTATTGCTCCCTTATTCCCACCACCCTTCTCCACCCCCTTCCCCTTTTCCTCCCTCTTCATCTCGCTCTCCTCTCCATCTCTGCGCGCCTCCCCTTCCTTTCCCCCTCCCCCTTCCTTTTTCTTCTTCCTCTTCCCTCACTTTTCTGCAGCAGTTGGTGACATGGTGCATATGTAGCTGGGACGCCTAGCAGCCCCTTGGCCTCCCTGCCAGCATGTTGTTCCCCTCATGCACTGAGTGCAGGTACACCGCCCTGTCGCTGTTCTCCCTGCTGCGCTTCCCCATGTCCTTCCTGCCCATGCTCATCACCATGGTGGTCAACGCACTGGTGGCACTCAAGCGTATTGGCAATTTCCTGGCTCGCAGCGAGAGCAGCTTGGGCGAGGTGAGGGCAAAGGGCGGGGCGGGGCGGGCATGCTGGGGTTGCTCCCAGTCGCTCCATCACCCCAGCACAGCACCGCCAAGACTGGCTATTTCACAGCGTCAAGTGTGGTGTAATGTGTGACGTGTGCACCCACACCCACACCTCACCCTGCCCCTGCCCCTGCTGCGCAGCCCAGCTGCAGCTGCTCTGTGTGGCGCCCCTTGTGTGCAGGAGGCCCACTCCGCCTCCCACCCAGTGGGGGTGGTGCGCATCCAGGACGGGGAGTTCTCCTGGGATGACAAGACGGAGAAGAGCACGCTGCGCGGCATCAGCTTTGAGGCCAAGCCTGGCACACTGACCATGGTGGGAGCAGCAGCAAGGGGGCCCCAGGGAGGGGGGTAGGGGGAGCCTTTCCAACCTGGTGGGCCAGGGGCAATGGCGGGGTCCGGGGCCAGGGCTGAGGGCAAGGGGTGTGTGAGTGAAGTCAGGGGTGAAGGCAGAGGTAGGCGGGAGTGGAAGCAGGCCAATGGCAGGGGTGGGGGTGTGCACCCTGCTGCCGATGACGACGCTGCTGGTGGTGTGCTGGTGTGCAGGTGGTGGGTGGCGTGGGGTCTGGCAAGAGCAGTATCATCGGGGCGTTGGTGGGCCACATGAGGTGTGTGCAGGCCGTCAGGCCAGCGATTGGCCGTGCCATGGGTAAAGCCGCCATTGGCCAGGGCTGGGGGCAGACAGGCAGACAGTAGCTGGGGTGCTACAGCAGCTGGTGCTACCTTATCATGCTTGCCATTTTCTTCCGGTATCATTTAGTATCAGTATCATTCTGATGTACTCCTCCACTTGGCTGACACTGGCCTGTTCATGGCATGCACCCTACTCGCATCCACCTTACTCTCCACCCTACATCTGCTGCCATTTACCATCTGCTGGCCCCTCTGCCTCACTCTCATCAACGCATACTAAGCTCTTCACCCGCCCTACTCCACTCTGCACTTGGCCTATGCATGGCATCCACCCTATTCTTCGACTGTGGCGGCCACCATGGCTGCGGTCTCTCCACTCACTTCAACTCACTACACCCCTTGACCAACGCCCCTGCCCCCTCCTCATTGCTTCCTTGCTGGGCACGCTGTGAGCGCAGTAAGCGGGCCGGGAGCGTGGCGGTGGGTGGGAAGATTGCGTATGTGGCCCAGACGGCTTGGATCATGAACGACACGGTGCAGGTAAGGGGAGCAGGGTGTGTGGGCGTGGAGGGGGTAGGACTAGGCAATGCAGGTAGGCACGAGCATCAGAAGAGGCAGGTGAGGGCAGGTGAGGGAAGGCGGCTCAAGGGTGTTGCCAAAGGCTGAGGCACAGCACCATGTGGCCAACACTCCCCAGACTGTGTTCCTGGGTGGCCTGCATGTGCCAGCACCTGTGTCTGCTCTGCTATGCCCCAACCCCCTTATGCCTGCCTTCCCTCAGCGTGTTGCCACCCTGGCAGCCAGGTGCAGCCAGGGGCTGTCTGTCTCTGTGTGACTGCCTGCGTGCCTGCCTGCCTGCCCAGCACACCCTCAGCCTCACCCTCCCATATGCCAGCTGCTGGCTGGCCTGCCTGGCTGCTGGCTGGTGCAGGAGAATGTGTTGATGGGAGATGAGGTGGAGGCCAGCAGGTACCGCCAGGCTCTGCAGGCAAGTGGTGGGGATGATGGGTTGGGGCTGGGTTTGGGGCCGGGGGAATGGGCGGGGGGCTGGGGTCGCCCTTGCCCTGATCGAATAGGCTGCACACCCCTGCCATCTGCGCTGCTGCTGCTCTTGTCATCGGCGAATGTTGGGAGCATGTACACCATCGTCAATGCTGTGGCCTACTGGGTCTTGTGTGTGCAGGTCAGCCAGCTGGGCCCTGACCTGGACATCCTGCCTAATGGCGACCTGACAGAGATTGGCGACCGGGGCATCACACTGTCGGGCGGCCAGAAGCAACGCGTCAGGTGCTTTTCTCAGCCCTCTGGCTCCCTGCCCCCCTCCTTCCCTTATCCTCTGGTTTCCAACACCTAGCTTCTGGGTCATGTGCCCTTGCCTGCTTCTGGCCACCAACCTCACCCAACTCCCCTAGTAGCACTATCCTGCTGGCCCGCAGCCACCCCCTTCCCTCACCACCTACCTCCTTCACCCGACGGGCTTCATGCTTCTCTACCACATGCTGTACCAGACAGACTTTGTGCTTTACTATTAGGCCGGAGGGACGTGTTGCCACAGGACTGGGCATGCACTGTCCAGGCCAGAGGGTGGTGTTGTCATAGGGTTGTGTGGTGAGAGGGCAACCTCCTGGGGGGCTTGAGGCTGACCCTGGGCGCCTCGTGAGCAGGGCAGCACAGCCCAGCTAGACCAGGTTAGGCGCAGTGGGACCAGAGGGTTGGCAGACTTGTAGTGTGAAAGTGCGGCGTGACCAGAAAGCCGCAGCTTGGCAGCCAGGCCCAGCTGCGAGTCTTGCAGGCCTGAGTCTTGCAGGCCAATGTGGTCAGGCTAGCTGCTGGTGCTGTGGACTCTTGCGTGTATGGCGTGCGGCGTGACCAAGAAGCTCAGCTTGGCAGCCAGGCCTGGCAGTTAGTCTCAGTGCCCCTGGGATGCTGGCTGCCTGCGCAGCATCGCCCGGGCCGTGTACTCTGATGCTGATGTGTACCTGCTGGACGACCCGCTGAGCGCAGTGGACTCACATGTGAGTCGGCCTGATGGGGCTACTGACCCCTTGGCTGACCCTGGATCTTGGGTGTCGGCAGCCATGTCCTCTCTGCCCTCCCCGTCCTTCACCACCTGCATCTTAGTTGTGTGCAATACCAGCTCGTAGGCCTGTTGGTGGCAGACGCTGGGTGCCTGTAGCCATGCCCTCCCCATGTCCCTGCGCCGCGCTAGCCTTCCCTGCCCTCCCCATCCTTCACCGTACTGCCCCTGCCCTCCCTGTCCCTATCGGTTAATTCAGTTGACTCAGGACCCTCAGGGTTGGTATTCATGCCCTCCTTGTGTCCCTGCGCCCTCCTAGCCTTCCCTGTGAACGTTGAGCCTGGGTCGGGATGCTGCGTCATGCTGGTTGACCAGGATGCCAGCAGTGACCATGACCCGTAATGGTCGGCAGGTGTTGCAACAATCCAGCAAACCATTCTGCCAGCTACACAGCCCTCCTCTTTAGTTGTGCTTTGGCGGGCTCACCTTGAAGACATACATAAACAATAAACTACCCACCACCATGCCTCTGGTACACAACTGTGGTGTGATGTCAACGCCCCGGGTGCAGGTTGGCAGAGCCCTGTTTGATCAGTGCATTCGAGGCCCACTGAAGGACAAGACGGTGCGTGCGGGTTGAGGCCAGTCCACGTCAACATCTTTGTGGAAGTCGTGACTGGTGCATGCTTTGGCAAAGAGGCTTAAAAACAGGCTTGGCACAAGTGCATGTTTTGGCAGACACTGCTCCACTACCGCCATGCCATTGAGCCAGCAGGCGACCTGGCTGTGCTGTTGTTGATGGCTCAGGTGATCCTGGTGACCAACGCTCTGCACCACCTGCCTGCTGCCGACAACATCTTGTGGCTGGAGGGAGGGGAGCTGAAGGCACAAGGCACCTACACAGAGCTGGTGGCAAAAGGTGGGCTGCGGTCAGGTTTGAAGGTGTCAGGGCACGCAAAGCATGCGGCATGTTAGGGGAGCAGGGCAGGGGAGCAGGAGCTATGCTGAGGCAAGGGCTGGGGAACGTCTAGGCATGCCGGTGAGCTGGCCATGGTTGCAGTGTACTGCTGTGGCTGCTGTGCCCGCTTCTGTGGCTGCTGTGGCTGCTGTGCAGTGCTTTGCTGTGGCTGGTGTAGCCGCATTGCACACACTTGGAGGCTGATGTCAGGGAGCAACTTCACAATCACAGTGGCTGCTGGACTCTCAAGTGTGATCCTCAAGTGCTAAGCTCAGGGCAACTGCTTGTGCCTGCGTGCCCCTAGGCCTAGACATCGAGGAGCTGGCCCACATGAATGACAGTGACCAGGAAGATGAGGAAGTGAGGGGGGAGGCAGCGGGTGATGAGGCTGTGAGCGGCCCCCCTTCCGGCAAGGGTGGTGAGCGTGTGAGCTTGAGCAAGCCCAATGCCAGGCGGAGTGTGGACAAGCGGGCCAGCCTGGACAAGAAGTGCGTGGCGGGGAAGGGCAAGGTCACCCTGACTCGGCAGGAGACCAGTGCTAACCGCAACCTGACAGGGGTGGAGGAGCGAGAGGCAGGCAACCTCAGGTGAGGGTGGGGCAACCATGGGGATGGGGGAGAGAGGGCCAGCACCTGGGGTGTTGAGCATCATGATCTAGGGAGAGGCTGTGTAGTGTCAAATGGCTGTTGTAAGAGGGAGTTTGGTGAAATGCTAAAGGAAGATTGTCCACTGTGCAAGGTAGCAACATGGTGATTGTAACAGGGTCATTGCAACCTCTGTCCTCCACCCTCTCCCCTCTCTCCCATTTCCGCACCCACCCTACCCCACCCCTACAAACATGTCAGGTTATGGTTGGCTCATTTGCTTGTTGGTGCCCCTGCTCTTGCCCGTGTGGTGCAGCCTGGATGTGGTGACTCGTTACTTTGACGGAGGTGGTGGCTGGCTGTACGTCGCCCTCATCGTCATGATGTTTGCTGCAGAGCAGGTTGGGCCCTGTTCCCTTTACTCCCAACAGCCTGCTCCACTCTACACTGCTCACCCTGCACACACCCAACCCACACCCATCCAACCCACATGTATCCCAGGTGGTGGCCTGCTGAGCCTGCCCACCCAGCCCCCACTCTCCTGCCCGACTCCACCATGTCATGGCACCTGATGCCCCTGTGCACTCTGTGCCTTGTGCCTTGTGCACCTGACGCACCCGTGCCCCTTGCGCCTCTACAGGGAGCTCGCGTGTACACTGACCGCTGGGTGGGAGTCTGGTTCTCAGGTGCGTGCTTGCTCAGTAAGGGCACAGGACGAATTGCATGTGGGCTGCACAAAGCATGTTGTAGGTCTTCATCTTTACCGTGTAGTGCTTTGTCTTGCAAGGATGACATGCACCAGGCGGCGCTGTGGTGGTAAGGTATTGCACTCCTGATGGCATCTGCCTCGACACACTGCTGCTGCTGAGATCACAATACCTGCCACTGTGGGATTAGTTAGGGCTGTTGAAACACTTCAGCTTTTTCAAAGCTTGTATGACCTGTGATGTGCTGCAGACAGCTACAACCGCTCAACAGCCTTCTACCTGGGCATCTACTTTGCGTTGGGTGTCTTGTACGGCGCTCTCACGTTTGCCAGGTATGGCTCAACCTGCCTGGCCGTGCACTCTCTCGTGGTGGCTTTGCAGCAATCCGTCTGCATGTTGCCCAGCTGTTGCGATGTGGTGCAGCGCATGGCTGGAGTGCTCGGTGCCTTTGGTGCCTTTGGTGCGCACTTACACCCTGCAGCTGCTGCCACATGCCTTACGTGCCTGTTGCTGTGGGCTACTGCTGCTGCCGTTGCTGCCTCAGGTCCCTCCGTTTCTTGTACTGCTGTGTGAATGCGGCGGTGAGCCTGCACAACCAGCTGCTGACACACATCCTGAGGCTGCCCAAGACCTTCTTTGACACCAACCCAGCAGGTCAGCGCCACCGCCAGCTCCGCCACATGATGCAATGCTAGGACACAAGGCTGGGCGTAGCTAGTCAACCAGACTGAGCCAAATGCTGCTGTGACAGAGCGTGCCAGCATATGTGGTTAGATAGGTAGATAGAGAGCAATGCCCTAGCAGATAGGCTACATGGTTTGGCACTGCTTTCCTGCATTCCTGCCTACAAGCCTTGGCTGCTTGTCTTGCTGTCCTCCTTTGTTGCCTGTTTTTGCGTCCTCCTTTGCTAACCTCCTGTGCTGCCTGTGGAGTTCTAAACTGCCTCCTTGCTTGCCTGCTCAGCTACCCTCGCCTCTTTTGCTGCCTGTGTCCTCTCTCCTCTCAGGCCGCATCCTGAACCGCTTCAGCCGCGACACTGACATCATGGACAACACCCTGTCTGTGGACCTCATCCAGTTTGCAGGCTGCATTGCAACGGTGCGCCCTTTGCTGTCAGTCAGGTTGGCGCAGCAGGCGTGAGGGGCAAGCCTGTGTACCACTGCATGCACAAGCAGCTCGTGGGCAAGGCTGAGCAGCTATGCCAAACAATCATGGGCACTTGTGGGCAAAGTCATGCGTCCCATACAGCGCAGAGAAGGGCTCAGCAGCGTAAACTTACCATCACATGCTCAGCAAATATAAGCTAGGATTGGTTGACGTTTGTTGCGACTGACTGTGCCCTGCTGGGAACGCTGTGCTGGTGCTGGTGCTGGTGCTGGCGCTGCATGTTGATGGGTTGTGCAAACACAATCAAGGTGGCTTACCTGGTGTGTGCTGCGCCATACTGTGTGGGTGTGCAGCTTACTTCCTCCCTCATCGTCATCGCCATCGCCACCAAGTGGTTTGCCATCGCCCTGGTGCCGCTGGCCATCATCTACCTGCTGCTGCAAAGGTGTGGCAATCAACAAACGATGATGCCAGTTAATGAGCAACTGCTGCTGGTAGTCCTGGTGGCCGTTGTGCTTGCTAGCACTCCCGGTGTCAGCCTGGGGCAGTGTAGTTGTGGAGCAGTTGCATTACATTGCTAAGTGAGCAGACGGCTACAGCTGCCAGGCATGTAGCGCTGGCTTGTAAGATGGCTTGACTAGTCAGGTTCCAGCCGGGCTGCCTTAGCTGCCATTGCCCCTGATGCTCACCACAGTGTCACCACAGCATCATCTGTATGTCACCTCTGGCTGCAGGCTGTACATTCCCTCAGCGCGTGAGCTCCAGCGCATCGAGTCTGTGTCCCGCTCCCCCATCTACAACCGCTTTGCAGAGGCCATGCTGGGTGTGGCCACCATCAGGGCATACCGCAAGGGGGAGCACTTCACTGCGGTGAGCCAACTGCTGGCTGGGTGCCGGCTGCTGACATGGGGCTGACTGTTGGCCGAGACACAGTCCGGGATAGTGGTGAAGATGGAGGGTGCTGGTGGTGCTGGCAATGGGGCCAGTGCGCTAGCCCATGTCCTAGGTATGCCCATGTCTGGTGTACGAGCGGGCACATTGCGATCCTCTCCCCCCACCCACCCCCATTTCTGTTTCCCACCCCTGATCATCCCTTAAAGGCCTACTTCAATACCTCTTCCCACTACTGCTGCTATTCCATTCTGTCTCTGCTCCAGCATTGTGTGTCTTCACTCGCCCGCTGCCCTCCTGCTGTGCTGCCCTGATTCAGATGTCTGACCAGCTGATGCACGCCAACGCCAACGCATTCATGACCCAGAAGCTGGCGGCCACCTGGCTGGCCCTGCGCCTAGATGTTATGGGTCTGGTCATTCTTACTGGCTGTGGTGAGAAGCTTCCCAGTAGCTGCGTCCTCCAGCACTGTGCACAGTGTGACTGTTGTGCTGTGAATGCATGCATCAGTCCCCCCTTGGTTCAACTTCAGCCCTGTCCCTTGCTTTTCTAGTATTCGTTCTCAGCTCTGCGCTGCTGTTCCATATTACATATTCATATGACATGGTTGCCCCAACCCCCTCCAGACTTGAACATATGTTGGCTGTTCGCATAAGCCAGGAAGCAATCCTAGCCCTGTTCTTAAGCCCTAGGCCCCTTCACCCTTCACCCTCCACCTCCTCTCGCCAGCTCTGTCCCTGGTGTGGCGGCCCTCCCTGCCTATGCTGCTTACAACATGAGCCTTTAACATGCTGCCAAAGATGAGCCCATGAGAACATAAGTCCTAGCCAATGTTCAATGCTTCACCCTTACTGATTCCTCGCCTTACCAAAACATAGCCTTTCTGTTGCTATCTCAAAGCCTGGTCTGACGGCCTGCTGCTGCTGCTGCTGCTTGCGTCACTCCCCCTTGCTGCCCCTGCTGCTGCCTTTAGGTGCTCTGGTGATTCAGGGCAGTGTGTCGCCCAGCATTGCTGGCCTGGCCCTGGTGTACGCCCTGGAGCTCACCCGGTTCCTCAAGCAGGCCACCACCATGTGGGTGTCACACCATGCATCCATGCATGCAAGCCTGCCTGGGGTCCCAACTGCTGACTGCCGACCCAGCTTCCCAACACCATTAGGGCTACAAAGTAGGGAATAGCCATGCTGTTTGCTCAATCTGTGAAGAACAAACCTGCGGCTTGAACATGTCTATGCCCGCTTGGATAACAAGCGACAGCCCTACTGCTTGCTCTCATGGCAGTAGACATAAATGCATGTAAAGCATGTCATTGCATGCTTAAAACAAGTGACAAGTGTGACACCCTGTGCTGGTGATAAGAGTGTGGTCTGGCCTGTGGGCTGCTGTGGCTTGCAGGGGCTCTAAGACTGAGACGGACTTCAACAGCGTGGAGCGTATCGTGCAGTACCTTGCGCCCGAGCCCGAGCCCGCCCCTGACAGCCCCCCTGACGTCATGGCCAAGCTGGGGGAGGCCTGGCCCTCTGCTGGCGTCATCACTGTGAAGGAGCTGACCATGCGGTGGGTGTGCCCTGCAGCTCCTCACCAGCCAGTACGGCTCTCACAGTCCTCCCACCCCTCTTCACTGTTGCAACTGGATGTGTCCTTTTCCTTTGCTGCTCATCACTGTTGTTCCCACTGCTCTTGTTGTACCCACCAAAGTCATACATGCCCTCTTACAGCAGGACTGCTAGTTCCATCCATGCCTCTGTCCCATCATTGTCTCTGGATGTACTCTTTTCCTCTGCCACTCATCACTGTTGATCCCACTGTCCCTGGTGTGGAGGTTCTCGCACTATGTCAAACTTTGACATGTACAACCACCCTGGCCACAGCACGTGCATGTCCTACACCCTGTGAGCATGCTCCAAATGTCCACAGCCAACATGCAATTGTCCTACTGCCTAAACCTAATAAACACCTAGCACCTGTAGTTAGCACTCTGTTAGCAAGAGTAAACCGTCCACAGCCACAGCCTGCCGCACCCAGCCATACCCTCTTGTAGCACATGACTTATAACACCCACCACCCTGCCTGGCTGTGCCCACCAGTGGCTCTATTCTGTTCTTTGTTGCCCTGCGGCTGCCTAGGTATCGGCCTGAGATGCCCCTGGTGCTCCGAGGTGTCAGCTTCCAGGTGGCTGCTGGCCAGAAAGTGGGGCTGGTGGGACGCACTGGCTCAGGCAAGAGCTCCATGCTGCTGGCGTTGTTCAGGTGGGTGGCAGGGTGAGGGGCAGGGGCAGGGATGGGGTAGATAAGGCTAAGGGCAGGTAGGGACATGCATCGTGGAGCAATGGTTAAGGGAATGGGTAGGTAAAAAGTCCAGGCAGGGAGGCAGGCAGGCAGGCAGGTAGGTTTCTGGCAATCTAGTGCAGCTTCCAGGGGTAAGTCTGCCTCCATCGCCACCATCATGATGATCACTGTGGCTGTGTGCCCCATACCAGCACCTGGCATGGCCCCTGTCCTGCAGGATGGTCGAGAAGGAGGCTGGCTCCATCATCATCGACGGTGTGGACGTCAGCAGCCTGGGGGTGCGGCACCTGCGCAGCAAGATGAGCATCATCCCACAGGTCAGCCGCGCCCAGCTCGTGCTGCACTGGAGCCGGGGTAGGAACATGAAGGGGAGGGAGGAGGAGGGGGAGGGGAGGGGGAAAAGTATAGGGGGGTGGAGGTAGGAATGATTTTAGCATTTGCCTCATACAGAGTAATACTGGTCATTCCATGCAAAGCGCTTTCCCACATTTGCCTGGTGCTGCCTGATGGCTCTGCTGCATGGCAGCACACTGTCACTGCCATAAGCTCCACTGGCTGCTGCAGCACCTGTTTCTAGGTTCAGCCATGCAGCCATGCATGGCCTGCATTTCTGTATGTTGGGCTGTCACGCGACCGCACCTCCTCCCTTGCTGCCCCTTCTCCTTCTCTGATGCTCTGCAGCGCTGCCATGTGCCACCCCACCCTGCTGTGTGCCCCACCCTGCTCTTAGCTCTTTGCCCGTTGCCACTTGCCCCTGAGCTCCTGAGTCTGCTCTTAGCTATCCTGTGGTCTCTGTGGCTCGGCATTCCCTGGGGTCTCCTTCCCCTGGGGTGCCACCCCCTTCAACCTTACCACCCTACCCTGCACCCATACACCACCCCCCTCTCATGCTGCTACCCCTTGTGCTCCCATACCACCCCTTATCGTGTTCCCATGCATGGACATGCAAGCTAGTGCTTGACCCCTGGCCCTGAGCCTGACCAGCATGTCCCGACCTCTGCCCCCCTGACCTTGACCGCAGGACCCCTTCATGTTCAGCGGTAGCGTGCGAGTGAACCTGGACCCGTTTGAGCTGCACACTGACGCCCAGCTGTGGGAGGTGGTGAATGCGGTGAGTGGGTCAGCGGGCTGGTGGGGACGGGGCAAGGTTAGGGAAGGTGTGAGAGCTAAGCGACCAGGCTGGACCAGGCCAGGTGGCTGAGGGTGCAGAGAGGGACAAGGGATGATGAGCTAGAGGGGTGGGGGCGGGGGGGAGGGAGGGGTGAGGCGGGGCTTGGTGGTGGTGGGGGGGGAGGGGTGGGGGTGGGGGAAGGGGGTATGTGATCTAATTAGGTATGTGTTACCTTCATTGCTAATTTTACCTGCTGGTGCAGGTGGGCTTAACTGCAGCAATAACAGAGCTGGAGGATAAGTTGGGTGCAAAGGTGGTGGACAATGGTGCCAACTTTTCCTTGGTAAGCTCCCTCCACCTCCTCGAGCTTCCCTTGCTGCCCCTCCCGATCCCCTGCTCCCCATCCTGCTCTCTCTCCTGATTTCTCCTGCTGTTGATGCACACCCACCTGGCTGGTATCCCTCCTGCTCCCGAGCCCACTTGCTGCTGCTGCTGACAGCCTCCCACCCGCCAAGCCGCCTGTGTCTTGTTGTTGGACTGCAGGGTCAGCGCCAGCTGTTCTGCATGGCCCGAGCCATGCTGCGCAACAGCAAGATCCTGATGTTGGATGAGGCCACCGCCTCAGTGGACCTGGACACAGGTGAGAGCATGAGGGGTGCGATCAGCAGCTGGGAGTGGATGCTTGTGGCCTTGAAGATGCTGTCGTGGGCACACCCTCCTGCAACAGCGTACCCGCCAGCAGCCAGGAGTGGGTGCCAAGTGTTAAGGAGAGCTGCCAAGGTGCTGCACTGGGCAAACCCTCCTGCAACAGCTTGTCTGCGACGCTGTGGCGCTGCCCCCTAACTGTGCCTGCTGCAGCTGCGTTGGCAGGGGCGGTGGCCTCATTCCCAGCAGCAAGCTGTAGCAGCAACATAGATTGCCTGGTGTTGGTCGTGATGCAGACAACATGATCCAGACTGCGGTGCGATCAGCCTTCCAGAGCTGCACCATGCTCACCATAGCGCACCGGCTGTTAACCATCATGGACAGCGACAAGGCAAGTTGATGGCTGCCATCGGCAATCAACCCACCGGCTGTAAGCAGTGTCCTGTTGGACCTTCCTGTACTCTGCTGTCCTGCTCTTTTTTCCCTGGTACTCCCTCTTCTACCAGATTGCTGAAGACCACATCTGTGTACTGCTCATAAGTTACAGCTTTCACATGTCTAAGGACCCATCCCCACTCACATCCACTCCCACACCCACTCTTTCACCCACCCAGCTGCCAGCCCTGCCCAACCTTGCCCAGCCCTTCCCACCCACCCACCCAGCCCTGTTCAATCTGACCCACCCACCCAGCCATGCCTTGCCTTGCCACCCCTACCCAGGTGCTGGTGATGGACAGCGGGAGGGTGGTGGAGGATGCTCACCCAGCCGACCTGCTGGACAACGAGAAGGTGAAGCTGGCTTCTGACCTGCCTGCGTGCCACCTTCTCCCTGCTGGCCACCTGCTCTCCATGTGCTGTTCCCGCAGTCCATCGTCCCAACAGCTCTCCAACTGGCTGCCTCCCTTGCCTGGGCCGGGCATTGCCAGCGTTGCCTGTGCCACCTCAGTTTCAGACCAGTGCCTGTTGCTGGCTGTCGCTGACTTGGACTTATACCAAGCTCGTGTTTCCCACCTGCTGCTCCATGTGCATTGCAGGGTATTTTCACGGGCATGGTCAACCAGACGGGGAAGAGCAGCGCGCGCTATTTGCGCAGCGTGGCACAGGCTGCACGCCGCGGTGACACCTCCTTCCGGGCATTCGCTAACCAACGTACTGGACTCAATTTCGCGGCGTCAGCCAGCCGCATGGCTGCAACAGCAGCTGCAACTGATGCCATTGTGAGTCATGGCAGCAGTACCAATGGGACGAGTCAGGGTTGTTGTTAGGAGGACTTGAAAAGTCAGCAACCAGGCTGTTCACACAAAGATGTTGTGTGTGATAAGGGGATGATGTTTTGTAGGTATGTGTGGTCAGGCATTCAATGCCCATCGCCGTCACAATCCACCAGCGCAATAGTAGTTATTGGGCTGGTGAGCTGGGGTGTGGTGATATCCTGCTGCTCCAGTCAACTATGCGCTCCAGATGCTCCAGATGTGTGATGCTTCTGTACAGCGCTTCTGGATAAGTTCTGCGCTGCTCTTCATTACCAGCGGCCTTCTTGCGCTGCTATGTGACCTTTGTTGCCTGCTGCTATGCCTCGTCAGGTTGCGGCGGAGGACATGCACGTGACACTGGACGGCTTGGGGGACAAGCAAGCCCAGCTGGCTCTGGGACATGGGACCCAGACAGAGGTGGTGGTGGACCAGCTGTCAGCCAGCAGCGAGCCTGGCAGCTCCAGCAGCAGCAGCTCAGTGAAGGATGCAAAGTAAGGGCTGCACTCTGTTGGTGGGGCGGTCGAGTGATTCAATGCATGGGGGCCGGAGCTGACGTAGTCGTAGCAGTCCCTCGTAGTAGTCCCTAGTGAGGGAGGAGGTGCTGTACGATGCATAGTTTGGCATGTGGGGTCTGGCATGGCAACATGCGGGTTATGGAAGGAGTCTGTCGAGTGTCGTGATCTTAGGGTCAGGTTGCTGTGATGTGAGCCCTTGCCTTACCTAGTTGGCTGCCATGCATGGGCTGAACTTGCAGTTGGGGTGGGTGGGTGGGATAATTGGCAAAGTAGAGGGTTTGCTGTATGGCGGAGGGAAGTATGCGCCACGCAGTGCAGCAGGCGCAGGAAATCCAGCACCTGTGCAAGTGATTGCGAGTGACGAGTAATGGATGAGGTTTGGTGATCTGATGCAAGCTTGGCAGCTGGTGATGGAAGGATGTGGGGAGAGGGCATGCAAGCTACAATTTTTGGAGTAACCATCAGCGCATGTCATGAAAATAGTGTCAGGAGGAGACGAGCTTGAGCCTGTTGTTGGACAATGAGCATCCAGTGGTGTTGCCAGGCACCAGTGTTTCGTTTGAATCAGGGTATGAACTTGAACCATGATGTGTCTGTTATATGGGTGTCCATTATTATGTTCGCGGATTGCTGTGTCAATATCAGACACGGCATGAAGCCAAGATGTTGTTTTTGACGGTGTAAGCTTTAAGCAAGGCGCTACAGCAGTTTCAGTTTAAAATCAAACTCATCTCACAGGAAGATGAGTCCCATCCATTGACATCATTTGTGATTGTGTAAGGACCATAGCTAATCATGGGGTAGAGGGTTAGATGTAGTGCTCAACAACGCAGACACTATTGGGATGGAGGGACGTTTTCGCCTTTAACCCGGCATACGTGCGGATGTCATCATGCACACCTTCTCGTCCTCTTGGCCCAACCGCTGCTGCCGTGGCTTAACCACATTGTTCAGCTGCTGGCGGATGGTGAGGCATGTGCATAGCTTGAGATAGTGATGTGGGCACGCTGGGGATGAGTGAGATCTGTTACGCTCACTGAGGCAAAAGCTACGTGTCTCAACTTTTCATTGGCTATCCCATTTTGTTTTACTTCAGCACGCTGCTATTTAATGAATCTTCAAATGAACCCTAGCATCTCGCTGTAGAAGGGAAAGGGTGGGAAGTTGTCCGGACCAATGGTTGCTACCTGGCTGTCATTGCGACCGGGCTGTATGGTTGGCTGTATACGCTGTATCGCTAGGTCATGATAGGGTGGGTTGTCGGGTCGCTCCATCTTTTTGCACTGTGTATGGTGAGATCTTATTGCAAAGAAGAGGCCGGAACTAGACAACTTACTGTGTAGGGTGGGGGTCAGGGGTGAGGGCCAGGGCAGGACAGCCTCAGCCTCAGGAAGGGAGCAAAGGGGAGTCAGGGTAGGGCGGTAAGGGAAGGAGTAGGGCAGGCCATAGTGGTTCAGGCTATGGTGAGGGATAGTAAGGTCAGCAGCAGCAGGCCAGCAGCATTGAATCTGTGAGGTCTAAATGTGTGGCCTTGTGTGAGGATGGATGCATAAAGTCACGGGCACATAGAGTTGCTGACAAAGACTGCTTGACAGCAGTGGCAGGGAGGAGGAAGGGCAGCCATGCAGCAGCACTACTCCAACCCAGGCAAGTAATGGTGGTGACTAGACCCTAGACCTGGACCTGGACCTGACCCGACCTGACCTTATACCTGACCTTATACCTGACCTGACCTTATACCTGACCTGACCTGACCTGACCTGACCTGACCTGACCTGACCTGACCTGACCTAGACCTGACCTAGACCTGACCTGACCTTATACCTGACCTGACCTGCAGAGCGCATAGTCAAGCTGTACGCCAAGGCAGCCAGGGCCAAGCTAGGCTGGAGCGGGGAGGAGGCGCAGCTGTTCATCAGGATGGCGTGTGGGTATGGCATCAACGCCCACAGCTCGGAGCCGAAGGCCGCCACCCTGGACAAGGGCCATGTGGCGGACCTGATAGAGGAGGCCAACACGCACCGCCGCCTACTGGGCATGAAGAAGGAAGGCTCCCTGCAGGACACCCTGCCCCTGCCCTGCCGCATGCGCCATGCAGTGCATGTGTGCCGGTGGCTAGAGCGGTGGCAGCAGCCCCACACCCCCCCTGTGCCAGGGCAACCAAAGCGCGGCAAGAGGCGTGGGGTTGGTCCCCGGACCCTGACCTGCCCACCCCCCTTCACCCTCACCCCCATGGCCAGGGTGGGGGTGCACTTCATCAAGGTGGACAGCAGGGTGCTGCATGGGGTGTGCAAGCAGTTGGGTCTAACCAAGGAACCCCGGGCAGCATTCACCTCCCAGCCAGCACTGAGCGATCACTGGGCCAGGTGGTTCAACACCAACAAGCTTCGCAACAAGGAGTTTCATTTCGAGAGGTTGGTGGACACAGATGGTGTCAGCGTGTGCGTGCACTACACGCGCCCCCTTCCCCCTCCTCCAGCCCCTCCACCTCCAGCTGCCAGCAGCAGCAGCACCAGCAGCCGCCCAAGTGCAGCAGCAGCAGCGGCTCATTCAGTGGGGCTCCCCCACATAGGCAGGGGCATAGCTGAGATGCGTGAGTTTGTGTTTGACCCAGACACACAGATTGGGGTGGGCATCGACCCCGGCGTCACCCAGGCAGTCAGCGCAGCCTCTGGGGTGTGGGATCCAGCAACAGGCCAGCTCAAGGCAGACCAGCTGCGCCGGTGGAAGCTGACCAAGGGCGAGGTGAAGCATGCCAGCGGCCTGAACAATGCCCGCCGTGACACCCAGCGGTGGCTAGCACCGATCAAGCCCCACCTCCAGCACCTGGCAGCAGCAAGCTCAGCCGGCACCTCCCTGGAGGCCAACCTGAAGCACATCACTGTCACCCTGGCCACCTGGGATGCGGTGTGGGAGGTGTACCTGGACCCCAAGTGGGCACGGCAGCGGCTGAGGCTGTACGGAGCCCAGGACCGGGCGCTGGAGCAGTTCTTCAACAAGGTGAGGTGGGTGGGTGGGTAGGTAGGGGTGTGGGAGGGAGGGTAAGGGACTGGGAGGTGGTGGGTTGGGCATGAAGTGAAAGAGTACTTGATTGTGCCATGCCTAACCTGGTGCCACCATGTCAGCCACCATGTGTGTGCCTCTTGTGTGCATGACTGCAGTTGGAGAGAGACATGGCGGAGCTGTCCATGAAGCGCCACAAGCGTGCCATGCAGCTGGTGGTATTCTTTGGCGCTGCTACCATTGGCACAGCAGGAGGGTGGGGTGCTGACACGGTGCTGCGTGCCTGCCGCAAGGTGGTGTGCAGGCCCAGGGGCAAAGACCAGGATGGGGGCAGGGTGGTGCTTGTGGATGAGCACCGCACCACCCGGGTCAGCTCAGCAGTGAATGGCAAGCAGCCCTGTGAGGTGGAGCTGAACACACTCAGTGCCACAAGACCCGCAGGCTGGAAGCCACCAGCAGGGCAGGTGGAACCCCGCCTGCTGCGCCCAGCCTGGAGCCAGGAGCGTGGCCAGCCAGTGCGGGGCATGATGTGGTGCCCGGTAGTGGCCCCCCGCAAGCCCCCACAGGCCCCACGCAGCAGCCAGGCAGCCACACAGCCAGCAGCCTCAGAGCCAGGGCCCAGCACTCCCCCTCCAGCCAAGCGCAGCAAGCCGGCAGCTGAGCCCACCCAGCCCACCAAGGGCAAGGGCAAGACTGCCAAGGCAAAGCCAGCACCACAGCCAGGCAGGTGGCTGGACAGGGACTGCAATGCAGCATTAAACATGCAGCGCATTGGGGAGAGCAGGTGGCGGCCGCTGGAGCTGTGCTACTGGCCAGACCAGGGAGCTCTGCCAGCCAAGGGCAAGGAGTACCCTGAATTGGGGTACAAGCGTCTGCGAGACAAGCCACCCAAGGCCCAGCAGCAGCAGCCTGCTGAGGCACAGTAATGTGTGCCCCCTTTGTTGAGCTGTCATCAGCTTACAATTAGTGCATGCATTGTCATGCCAACTCTACATCATAGCCCTCGGGTCAGGCAATAGTGTAGGTGGTAGGCGGGCTCATGTGCCATGTGCACTAGGTTTACTCCACACAGCCCATCAACACTGTTTGAGCCGGATCTAGTTAGTGGCTGCTAGTGGCTGATAGTGTATGCTAGTAGGTACTTCTGATCCGGCTCAAATGGAGGCCCTAGTGAGGGACAAGGGGGCTGTCATTGTTTTCGTGTCACCACAAGTATCGCAAGCCAAACTCGAAGTCAAGCACGCACGCCAACAGTCCATGGTTCCCATTGACAAGTGGCATCAGCATCTGCAGGCCTATTTCACAACAACCACTACGACACACGAAGCACCCGATGTGATCCCTGAGCCAGCCAGGACCAGGCAAGCTGTGCCTGCCCATTTGCAAGCCGTCCCTCTTGGGAGAGGCAGACTTCACTCTGTCCCTGCCCCTATCACAACACATCCGCCTGCCTATGAGCTGCCCCATCTTGACAACATCACATCCATTGTACAAGCACAACTACGTGAGCTCAACAATGACACAGCACCTGGCCTGGATGGGCTCCCAGCCCCCTTCATCAAGCACGCCCGCACAGTTGAGGAGGGTGTTACCACATACTTGTTGCTCCCTCTGCTTGCCACATGGTTTCACAGCATGATGCGCACGGGGATCATCCCAGCGGCTTGGAAGGTAGCTAGAATCAGCCCCCTCTTCAAGGACACAGACCCCACAGACCCCAACAAGTACAGAATGCTTGCTGTGAGTAGTGTGCTGTACCGCCTGTATGCTAACGTCTTGCGGCACGTGCTGACTGCCTGGTGCATGACACACAAAGTGCTGCCAGCTGAGCAGTTTGGGTTCATCCCGGGACGCAGCACCATGCAACCCATGTTCATTCTGCGCCATCTTGTCCATGCTCAAAAGGCTAGCGCAGATGCCAAGCACCGCAAGCTTTGCACTGCCTTCATTGACTTCAAACAGGCCTATGATCACATACCTCGACAACAATTGTGGGAACACTTGCGGGTTGGGGTCAAGCTGCCACAGCCCTTGCTTGCCTGCCTGGAGGGTCTGTATAGGGATGATAGCTATGTGCTGATAGATGGCCCCCACCGCACCCCCCCAGTGACTCCGGACCAAGGTGTCAAGCAAGGCTGCCCCATCAGCCCACTCTTGTTTGCTCTCTATGTTCACGACATTAGTAAGGAGTTCCTGGGTCCTGTTGATGCTGTGAGAGTGCAAGGCACACCTGTCACCCACTTCATGTATGCTGATGACCTGACCCTGGTGAGCACCTCGTCCCACGGGCTGCAGCGGCTGGTCTGCCAGCTGCAAGGCTTTGCAGACAGGAAACACCTTACAGTCAATGTGGGCAAGTCAAAAGTGATGGTCTTCAATGGCAACTCACAGACTGCAGCACCTAGCATTGGGTACAAGCATGAGATCCTGCCTGTGGTGAGAGAGTTCAAGTATTTAGGCATGCACTTCAACCCCAGCGCCACCCCTGCTTTTGCTGCCACTCATATGAGGGCTGGCATGTTCCTCGCCATGCGCCAGGCGTGCAAGCGTGCCAGAGAGTATGGGGTCCTGCATGATCCATATGCCCTGTGTCACCTCATTAGAGCGTTTGTGCTCCCCTTAGGGCTGTATGGCAGCCAGGTATGGGGCACTGCTTTCCTTGGGCATGGTGTGCAACTCTCCAACCCAGTGCAAACACGCATGCTCAGCTTTCTCAGGTTTGCTGCCAGGGTACGTAGCTCAGTGTCAGGCCTGATGGTGCTGCATGAGTTGGGGCAGCTGCCCCTCCAACTTTACTGGCTAAGGGCTGCATGCAAGTTCTGGAACACTGCCAAACTTTCCCACAGTGACCTGCTGATGAGGGTCATCAAGGCAGATGTGGAGTTAGGCAGGAGCTGTCAGGCTAGTTGGAGTGCTCAGTTCCAGCTTGCCGCCAGAGAGCTGATGGGGGGTGAGTTCACCTTGAGCCCGGACATGGTCCTAGGCACCAAGGCTATGGAAGTCAAGTGGCTCGAGAGGTGGGGGAGGCGTTGGGTTGGGTTTGAGGGAGACCCTAGACTGCCTGAGACGGTGCATCGGGAGAGATGTTCGTATGCTGCATGGTTTAAGCATGGGGACGGCATTGGCATCAATCACATGGCACCACACCTGCTTAATAGACAGCTATCTACAGAAGTCCGCACGAGCTTGACTAGGTTCAGGCTAGGCAACAGCGGTCTGGGGGTGGAGAAGGCTCGGTTTGAGGGGGTAACTTTCATTGATCGCACATGCACCAGATGCACAGAGGGGGTAGTGGATGACGCCATGCATTTCATCTTTGAGTGCACTGCCACGAGTTCCATCAGGGAGCAGCCGGAGTTTGCCTTGACTTTACAGAACAACAATGAGAACTTGCATGACTTCATGTTGAGCCCATGTGCACCTTTGTTTGTGCACCTTGCTATGAAGTGCGTTTCAGAAAGTCCCGAACCCCTTGAGGGGGAGGGCGGCCTAGCAGCCTAACGGCTGACGGCTTAAGCGGTGTAAGCCATCTAGCAAACTCGAAGTTACGATGCGTAGCAGAACGTCCATGGCGTGGGTGAGACACGACTACCAGTCGGGGAGCTTGTCGACAGTAAGGTCTAGGTTAACCCTCACAATACTTCCAGAACGTTTACAACGCTTGCATCACTCACTTCTGATCAACCTCCACTTTTTGCCACCACGGAGCGACGCTGAACCCAAGACATCTCATGTCGCAGAGTGCCTTTGGCCGCAACTTGAAAGCTAGGCAGCCTGGCGAACAAACCCGCTCACCCCACCTCATCGTCAGCAGCCACTATAGCTTCCACGTGCAAAGTCCAAGCTTAGTCAGGTCTGCGTCTGTGTGCATGCACCTAGGCACCCCCTCACCCTCCCTTGAGGCTGTACAGCTACCTGCCAGGTATCCTCGACCCAGACGTGGGCATGGTATGGCAGGTGCTGCCTTGGTTGCTGGTGTGGCGGGTTGGTGGCCGCCACCATCACAGGGAGTGCAGTGTTGGCATCGGCCCAGGTAGAATGGCAGGCAGTGGCAGAGTCTGCTTCTCTGCACCGCACTGGGTGGTTATGGCAGGTGGCGGCAGTGGGTGCCCTTGGCAGGCGTGTGCAGTGGGTGTCTTCCTGTGCCACTGGGTGGTTGAGAAATGGTCAAGTTATTGAGCTGGGTGGGTGGGCAGCGCCCTGGCAGTCTTGTGCAGCTCACTGGCGCACGCAGGTCTTCAGCAGCAGGCGGGCCACAGTGTAGGGGTCCACGTTGGCGGCAGGGCGCCGGTCCTCCAGGTAGCCTGAAGCCACAGGGGTAGCAGGGCGAGGGTCAGGCAGGGGGGTCCACAGGCGGCTAGGCAGGCAGGGGCTCAAGGCATGGGTCAGCCAGGGGTTCATGAGCTGTTGAGTAGAGGTGAGGTGAGCCAGTTCAATGAACTGCCTGCTGTCCCTGTGACGTGTGCATTGAGGCTAATCAAGCTCCAATGTCAGCATGCTTGCACATGGCGTGGCAGCAATGAGTTGGTAAATGGGGGCTTTCACATGGAGTAGTGCTAGTAGCAGTACTAGTAGTCCACAGGCAGCTGATGGAGTGTAAGGGAGGCGCAGTAAGGGGCATGTGAGGGGGAGTCGGGTGGCAGGCAAGGCCGGTGTGGTGAGGTGAGGTGAGGGAGCAAGGCACGCACCATAGCCCTTGAGCATGACGGGCAGGGGGATGCGGATGGAGGAGCCGCGGTCAGCCACACCGTGCTTGAACGTGTTGATGTCACAGGTCTCGTGGGCACCAGTCAGGCGTTGGTCGTTCTGCAGCCCGTACCTGGAGCAAGCAAGACCAGGGAGTGGGATGGCTGTAGCAGGCGGGGCCAAGTCACAGCAGTCAAACAGTGGCTAGGTGTGGCTGAGTCATGCCATTACAAAGGCCATGACAAGGACGCTGACTAGGCGTAGGGTGCAGCCAGGATGCTTACAGCTGCAGGGAGGTTGAGGTGTTGTACAGCAAGCAGGAGACTCTAACTCTGGCGACCGAGCGGTTATGAACAGGGTAGTGGCCTAGGTGCAGACCTGTCATGGTGTTAAAGAGCCATTAATAACACACGAATCTCAAACTCTGTCTGCTAAGTGATAATATTGAATGTAAAGTAGTGAGTCCAGGGTGACGGCAGCGCTGGCGCTGGGCCCCCAAAGGTGCAAACTGTCACAGCCATGTGACGACCATGGCGGTCTGCCTGTCCTCCCAGCCCCTGTGAGCTCCAGCTGCACCTGCTGCTCAGGAAGCCAGGGCCAGTCATGGGTGCCAGGACCACTCACTGGCTGATGTGCTCTGGGTGGGTCTTGCTCAGCTTCTCGATGGCTGCCTCGATTGCCGCCATGCCGCCCGGCACACGCATGTCAGCGGTGGAGAAGTTGGTGTGCGCCCCGGTGCCGTTCCAGTCACCCTTGACAGGCTTGGGGTGGAAGGTGGACACGATGCCATAGTTCTCACCTGCGTCACAAGAGGGTCACAGCAGCAGTCAGCCATGCCCAGACCAGCAAAGCTTACTGAGTTGGTCTGCAGGGCATGGAGCGGAGGGAAATAGGAAAGCACGGGGCAGGGGGGCGGCCAAGGCTGGCAATGTGGCAACAGACCTCTTTGTCATTCAGCATCAGATTGAGACTACTGGGCAGCAAGCTGGAGGAAGTGATGGCCAAGCAGCACGCGAGGGGTGCAGGCCATGCCTTGATGATGCTCCATGAGCTGTTGTAGCTGGGACTGTGGGAAGGGTGCCTCAGGGTGGTATGGAGGGAGGAAGGTGGTGTGGGTGGTAAGGGCTGCTCACCCAGGCGGTGCAGCAGCCAGCGTGCCAGGTGCACCTCATCACCCAGGTCCAGGGGGCCTACAGGGCCAATCTGGAACTCCCACTGCCCGGGCAGCACCTGGGTCATGAACACCACACCACCACACGGCTGCCTGTCAGGGCGAGGTGGTGCCTCAGCATTTAGGTCAGGGTCAGGGAGGTAGTGCCTCAGCTTTCAAGTCAGGGTCAGGGAGGTAGTGCCTCAGCATCCAGGTCAGGGTCAGGGAGGTAGTGAAGAGGTGAGAAAGACCTAGGAAGCTCTGGATGTCTGACCGGGAGCCAGAGGATGCCAGGCAGCCCTGTATAGTGCAGCCTTGTGCGTTGTGTGTGTTGTGCTTGCAGCAGTTCTATCCAGTGTATCCAGAGTTGCGTGCGGGGCACGAGTCCAGCAGTGGTGGGCAAAACAGCAAGTAATGCCTTGTTAATAGATGGTTAATCAAGGCAACACGTAAGCTTACATGGTACTAATTAACATCATGGTTTCTCAGGACAAATCTATGCCACTGTGAATGCTACTGGGCTTGCCCAGCACCATTGTCAGTGGTGGGTCTACAGCATGAGGGCAGTTGAGGGTCAGGGTGCTTGACAGCATGAGGGTGGTTCATCAGAGACATCAGTGACAACAACTGGCACACACCTCGGAGTTGATGCCAGAGATGGTGAGGCCGGCCTGCATGCAAGCCTCAAGGTGGGCCTCTGCCAGGGGGCGGCCAAACACCGACTCCGCGCCCACCCCACAATAGAAGGGGCCCTGGGGAGCGGGGTAGCCAGACTCAGGCCAGCCATACACTCGCTGGGTGCGTGAGTTCATCATGGTGTACTCCTGCTCAAACCCAAACCATGGCTGGGTGGCCTGCGGGAGCAGGAGCCAAGTGACAGTCAGCTTCGCTTGGCTTGGCTTGACAATGGGCTCACATGCAGCTGTTCCAGGTCCATGTGGGCATGACCTGCTAGGCATCAGCTCAGCATGACACTTGGGCATGGAGTGATCGCCATTTTGGGGATGCTCACTGGGATCAGTGCAAACCCTCCAACAGCTTACCTGGACCTTCTCGTCAAACACCTCCCGCAACTTGGCACGGGTGTTGGTAGGGTGGGGGGTGCCGTCAGGAGAGAAGACTTCGCACATCACCAGCACATGGGGGGCTCCGCGAATGGGGTCTGGCACAACACGCACTGGCCTGCGGTCACAACCATCAGAACTGTGTGTGCTTACACTGACCTGCACTTAACATCACAACATACTGTAGTGCGTGCCTGAGGATGCAGTCAGAGTTGTTGCCCTTGGCCTGGCCTGTGGAGGAGCCGTCGTAGCTCCAGTCGGGATACGCTGTGGGGTCCATGCCCATGTCCTCCTCGAAGGTCTTCGTTTTGCTGCGAAGCTCGTTGAAGATGAAGCCCTGCTTGAGCAACACACACGCTCCGGTTGGGTTCGCACTCAAACATCGATGATGTGCAAGCTCAAGGCATCGGTATCGCTGGCCGCGCTGCTACAAGGAGATGTCAAAGCGCTGCACGGCCAATACACGCTGCAGGGATAAAGCACCCCTCGCTGCTCTTGTTTGTTCGCGATCCCTACCTTGCTGAGCTGCCCTTCCTGGCCATCGGTCCAACTGCGGCCATTGACAGCCACGTGGGGGGGATGAGGGTGGATCGGGTCTACGAAAACAAGCACTGCGGTACTCACATGTATTCCGCCTTCTGAACCAGCTTCGCATACACGCGAGTTGCGGTGAGGCGTCCCTGCAAGTCAGCTCGCGTCGTGTTCCTTAGCTGTCGGGAGGTGAGACAGGCTGCATTGCTAAAACATGGTGGTGATTCGCGTCGGCTTTACTATTGGTTGACCTTCGGCCGCCATGTTCACTCACCGCCCGCCCAACACGCACGCCCTGGGCCTGCGCATCGCGAGAAATCCATCCATCCCATCAGTTTAAGTGCAAGCACCCTTGAGACCACAAGCTGGGCCCACCTTCGCCAGCACATTCGCCTGCTTTGCGCTGAAAGCCATTGTACTGCTGCTGTTGGAATGCGACCAACGGATCTAGGCAGAGTAAAGGGATCGTAACTTCGGAACCTCATTCTTTACTTAAACTTTCTACTCAAAATACAACGGACCTACCCGAATGCGCACTGCGCCGACTTGGGGTGTGTTGCTGCACCAACAACAGAAAGGTGCCTGCTTGGTGAAAGACGTTGGGAAGCGGAGTTGAGCAGAATGGAAGTGGCCTTGTAATTAGAACACAATTCCACAGTTATGTATACATATGATATTCAACACCTACAACCCCCATCAAGCAAGCAAGCATGCATGCATCCACCCACATCCATGGGGCACGCCTTGACATCTACCAAAAACCCATTTTGGTGGGCCGCGATGGCCTTTGCTATCCAGATCTGGCGACATGACGGCACAAGCTCTTCATGCCCGTGCTCCAGCTGCTGCTCCAGCTGGCAGCCCAACTCCGGAGGAAGGTCCAGCAGCAGCTGGGGCAGCCACATTGGCTGACAGCTCACCCTGCAGCTGCCGTGTAGTGACCGTGCGCTGCTTGTGCAGCTCGCTTGCTGCAGGCCTCCTGCATCAATGATGCAGCCAAACTGTATGCTGTCACTCATGTACATTTACAAACAAGCAGCCTGACAAGTCAGCTAGCCCACATCCAGCACATCCACATGCCCATGTTATTGAGACTAGCCCATGCAAGCCCATGCACACGGCCCCATGGGCCGCGGACCAAGGATTGGCTGTCTAAGCGAGGAGGGCAGCTGCAGGCAGCCCACCTGTGTGGGCGCAGCTGCTCGGCAGGGAAGCCAGGAACGTAGATGCCCCAAGTGCGCTCTAGGTACACCGCCATGTCCCTTGGCTTCAGGACTCCTGACTGCATGCAGTGACACAGCAGGGCTCAGCAGCCGGGACTGCAGGCCTCACCCTCACCCTCACCCTCACCCTCACCCTCACCCTCACCCTCACCCTCACCCTCACCCTCACCCTCACCCTCACCCTCACCCTCACCCTCACCCTCACCCTCACCCTCACCCTCACCCTCACCCTCACCCTCACCCTCACCCTCACCCTCGCCCTCATCCCATTTCCACCCCCATCTTCACCCCCATTTTCATCCCCTTTTTCATCCCCATTTTTATCCCCATTTTTATCTCCATCCCCAGTTTCACCCCCACCCCATAGTGACGACTACACACGGCATTGCTGCAGACTCAGCGCCTTGTGCCAGCAGTCTTGCCGCATGGCTAATCACAGCGTCTATGCATGATGAGCATGGGAGTGAGGTAACTAATGGGTTTGGTGTCGTCCCATGCTTCCCTTGTTACCATGAGCCCTTCTCCAGCAGCAGCTAAGTGGTGAGGTCCTCACCTTTCGCATCTGCGCACTGGTGCACCCGAACTGCACAGCGTTCTCTATCATGCTGCCGTACAGCTCCATCAGCGCATGCTGCAGCTCCCCGCTGGCCTGGCCAGCCATACATGAAGCAGGCAGCAGCAGCGCACCATGGCGACGCACCGTCGCAGCAATGTAGCAGCGGCAGCAGCGGTGGCGGCGGCGGCAGCATGGACACCAGGGTCGGTGCCACCGCACTCACACTGCTTATGTGGATGAGATGACGTGCAGAGCTGAGACATGTGGATGCAATGCAGCAAAGGGCCAGCTTGACAGCTGCACCAGGCGAGGATGGCGTGGCAGTGAGACACCTGCCTTCCGGCACTGGCAGGGGGTGCTGTGGTGGTGTTGGTCAGCATGAGCACTGACACCAAGGCTAGGGTGGGGTGGCGGCTGGCCTGGCATGACCGCCTGCACCCACCTTGTATCGTCCAGACTATCATCCAGACTACCTACCTCCCACCCCTCACCTACCCATACCTCACCCCTGCTAACGTCTCCCTCACACTCCCACCCCTACATCACACTCTCACCGACCACCTTCCACTCACCCCTCCCTCCCCTACCTCACCCCTGTCTCACCTCCAGCTTGAAGTCCTTGTCCAACCCTGCGGCTTTGAGGGCGGCCTGCACTCCCCTCTTGGGGAGCACCCACTTGTCGTCCTCAGCTGGGCGGCGGGGTGGAGGGGGCAGCATGCTGGTGGCAGGGGGAGGCGGTGCAGCTGGCAAAGGGAGTGCTCCAGGTCGTGGGCCCCCTGCTGCTACTGCTGCTGTTATGCCTGGGGTCACTGCCCCCATGGGGGTAGCCACCCCAGCTCCTGGTGCTGGCAGGGCGGCCGGGGGGGAGGTCAGGCCTGGGGTGATGGGTCCAGGAAGCAGTGGGCCCGCTTGTTGGGGCCGACTTAACGGATTGGCAGGCCAGGGAGGGGAGGCAGGGTCAAGGGGTGCCCCTGCACAGAAGGAATCAGAATGACAAACTGGCATGGCTTGGTGCATGTTGGACCCGCTGCCATTGAGGCGTTGGTGAGGAGCAGGGGCCAGGTGAGGCTAGGGAAGGGGCAGCGTCTAGACACCCATCACTGAGCTAGATGTTGAGAGGGGACGCCAACCTCATCCGTGAGACAGTCTGCTGCTGGGTGAGGCTTGACAATGGTGTGGGTTGACAAGGATGTGGGTTGACAAGGGTGTGGGTTGACAAGGGTGTGGGTTGACAAGGATGTGGGTTGACAAGGGTGTGGGTTGACAAGGGTGTGGGTTGACAAGGATGTGGGTTGACAAGGGTGTGGGTTGACAAGGATGTGGGTTGACAAGGATGTGGGTTGACGATGGGAGGAGCCAGGGGAGTGGACAGGGTGTACAGGGCCACACAAGCTGCAGAGCTGCCAGCACAGGCTCTGCTGAACACCTGCTCACAGGGGGTCCAGGATGGCTGCACTGTGCAGCACATCGCCAGAACAAAGTCCTGCATGGTCGGCGGTCAGGGTGAAATCTGCAACTGTGCAGCCCATGGTGGTAGATGTATTGCAACCTTGGTTGGCCTGACTGATGTACTCGATCTTGCATCTGGGCAGTCTGGCAGGGGTTGGCAAGTCAGTCAGGCAGGTGGGCATTGCCAAACAGGCAGGGAGGCTGCAGCAGGGCCAGAGGTGGGAGAGCACACCAGTGCCTTACGCTGATGTGTGTGGGTTGGAGCTACAAGGGGAGCTCTAGCTACAAGCACACACACCAGAATGGCTGAGCTGAAGAGGGCATCAGGCACACTAGCAGTAGCCTTCACAACAGCGCACCAGAGCCTTCCATACGCCGCCTCTTGGCCGCCAGGTCATCCATGGTGGGGTGCTGCGGGGCCGAGCCTGGTCGGGCCTGCAGCTGGACCTGTTGTGCAGCAAGCGCTTGGTTTGACTGGGGCTGACCCTGGAGTTGGAGTTGCTGCTGTTGCTGCACTTGTTGTTGCTGCTGCTGCTGCAGCTGCTGCTGCTGCTGCTGCTGCTGGGCAAAGCGGGCTTGAGCCTGCAATTGCGCCTGTGCTTGGTTTTGTGCCTGGAGGTGAGCTTGGTACTGAGCTTGCTGGTCCACCTGCCCTGCCAGCATCCCTGGAGCTTGGCCAGGCCAGCCTGGCTGCTGCAGCTGCTCGGGCATGCCTGCAAATAGGAGCACTGCATCAATTTGCTGTTGCAGGGGACGCAGGTCGTGATTGACTGCGCACCTGGCTGGTTGAGCTGCTGCTGCTGCTGTTGTTGATACTGCTGCTGCTGCTGCTGCTGCTGCTGCTGCTGCTGCTGCTGAGGCGTATTGTAGGTGCTCTGGAAAAAGATGCGTATGGCAGGTCAGTCCTGCCTTCATCAGTGCCAGAGCGCACCTCCCGCAGTACCTGGCTGTAGGGGGGATTGTTCTGCATCTTGCGACGTAAGCTGGCAGCGTTTGCGCCTTGCGGTAATGAAGGGTGAACCAAATGTTCCGCCGTGTGATGCTTGTTTGTTGGTCCCACCGCCGAAGTTCTTATACAACGGTTTGTGGATGGAGTCTGACGAGTGGGCGCCTAGTGAAGATGAGCTGTACGAGGTGGGTACGACGCATGTGGCAACGGGCTGGGTGTTTTCCATAGATTTACCTCCATAGCTTTTCCCACAGCTCTCTTGCACTCGCTAAGAGCGTGTCCGCATGGTGTTAATGCGGACTAGGTGGACGACTCCATCGAGCCCCTGGAGGCAGTGCTCCTGTACAGTCAAAGCTCGCTGCCAGCCCAGCGCCATGCCTACATCCGAGTGAGAATGTTTTGGTCCATCTCAGTTCATGCTATTCCACAACTATAGTGCCCCACCCAGCACCTTAGTGCCTATTCATGGTATGCAGGGCATGGGCGCCGCTGTGCAGCATGCCGCTGCTCCTGAGGCTGCTCTTCAGCAGCTGATCAGTGCCGGCAGGGGACAGCTCCAGCCTGCCCATGGGCCAGAGGCAGCTGACAGCCTGCTGGCCAGGGTGCTGCAGCGCCCCACCTCCTCCCTGCTGCTGCTGCAACAGCTGGAACAGCTAGGTGAGCTGCTGGTGAAGGGGGAGGGACAAAGCCCCCAGGGGCAGAGGTGCTGCGCGCTGCCTCATCTGTATAGAGTTACACGGTATTGATGATGGGGAGAGGGGAAGAAACGGGGAATGGAGGGAAGAGAGCGGGGGAGCAGGATAAGGGGAGAGAGAGGCAGCCGTCAGCTGCTTGGCAGGGTAAAGACAGGGAGCTGCTGCACTTCCCAATCGTGTGTGACCATGTGTGCCCTGGTGTGACCTGCAGCCCACATGGCGGCAGCATTGGGGAGGCGACCCTGCCCTCCACCGCCCGCCCAGCTAGCCACAACCTCAGCTCCAACCCCCACCCCACCACCCCTGGCTGTGCAGCACTTAGCCCCTACAGCCCCCCGAGCAGTGGCAGACCTTGGTGTGACCTCTCCCACGGCTCCTGGAGTTGCCCAGGATGCTGAGGCCCTCCCCTCCGCTGACCTCAGCCCCCAGCCTGACCCCACCGCCGCAGCCCACGCTGGTGCCACAGCTGCCCTGGCCTCAACACTGGGAGGGCAACAGCACCCTGACCCAGATCAGCGCCCCGAACCTGCTGCTGCCTCTGAACAACCTGCCTGGGCCCCTGCCTGCCTGGGCCCCTGCCTGCACTCGGCTGCCCAGCTGTGTGCCACCCTGCACCGCCTGCTGGCCCTGCCCCCCAATGCTCCCCTCCACGTCTCCACATCAAGCCAGTCAGCGCACCTGCTGTCACCTGAACCAGGGGAGGAGGGGGATGGGGAGGGGGTCAGCAGCGGCGACCTGTGTGCGGCTGCGGCAGCTGCTCATGGCGCCCTGTTGTCAGGCTTGAATCCTGGCCTGGCCTTGAAGCTGCTGCTGCTGCATGTGGGGCAGATCTTGGGCTGTCAGGGCATTGAGCAGGCAGCAGAGCTGGGACAGGGGCAAGAGGGGAGGCGAGGTGGGCGGACACAGGGCCTGGGTCTGTGTCAAGACCCGGGGCAGTGGGAGTGGGAGGGCCAGGGGTCGAGTTTGCCCAGTGGCTCTGCAGCAGCTGAGGCCCCAGCCGCTGCCATGACCCCGCTGCTGGCTCCTCTGCCAAGCTGCCTCTCAGCCCACCTCCACAGCCCCTTTGCCCAGGGCCTCAGCAGCAGCCACTGCCTGGCCGCCCTGCAGCTCTTGGCGGCTGCACGTGATCTGCTGAAGTGTGACCACTGCCAGCTGGAGTGTGACCCCCCGGGGTCATCTGCCTTGCCCTCAAGCTGGGAAGTGATGACCGGGGTGGTGCTGCCCCTGCTCAAGCTGGGGCTGCAGACAGGGCAGCAGGCTGGCAGTCTGCAGGTAAGCAGCAGCAGCAGGTAGGGCGGGTGAAGGACATGGTGGGAGGCATGAGTGAGGTCCAATCACGAGGTCACACATGTGAGGTGTGATCATCTGTTTGGGGGGCAGGGCTGGGCAAGAAGGTGGGAAGAGCAGGGAGTGTGAAAGGGCAGAATAGTTTGCTGATGGAGCTACTAGGGGACCTTCATTTGTCCAGGGTCTGCTGCAACCTGCTGCTTTGAGTTTATACGAGTGGCTTGCAAGCAAGCTGCCCCTCTGCCACACCTGTTGTTCCTGTTTGGCTGCAGGAAGTGCTGCAGCTGTCGCTGCCCCTGCTGGCCTGCCTGCCTGCCTGCACGCGCCCCCAGCCCCTGCTCTCCCTGGCCCAGCACCTGGGCAGCAGCCCGGTGTGGTCAGAGCGAGCGCTGCTGGCCCAGCACGTGCCTGCCCTCATGGAGCTGCTGACCCCACCAGGCGGGTGGAGGGAGTGTGACCCCGCAGCCGCTGAGGGCGTGGTAGCAGCCAGGCTGGATGCTGGGTCAGGGCTGGGGTCTTCTGGGCTGCAGGGGGATGGTGAGGGCACAGCAGCGGCTAGTAGGGAGGGGCAGGGCAAGGGGAGGGTGCCCACTGATGAGGAAGGAATGGCAGCCAAGGTGGTGGGGGCGGGGCAGGGGTCTGGCTCAGGGGTCGTTTGCAGCGCATGCGGCCAGTCGGTGGCGACATTGGAGCAAGCAGCTCGAGAGGTACTGCAAGTCATGGTGCAGCGCTTAGGTGGCCAGTCGCAGTGGGCGCAGGCTGCTGTGTTGAAGGCGATGGGGCCCACGCTGCAGCGCCTGCCAAGGTAGGGAACGGGAGGCGGGCGGGTGTGCGTGCGTGCGAGTGGGCCGGTAGGAATGAGGAGGCCTCACAGCGCCCCACCTTAAGCGCCCCACCCCATTGGTGGGTGGACGGGTGGGCCAGCTGTGGCTGGATGATGATGAAGCAGGGTTGGAGGGGTAGCAGCAGGATCTGCTGCAGCCTACACAGAAAGGTTCATGAATCTCAAGTCGGAAATGGGAGAACGACCAATATAGGCTTATCCAGATTAGGAACCTTTCTGTGTACTGCCACCACCTGCGTCCACACGCTGTTGTCTGCTGCCTAGATGAATCAGCATGGTAAGGGAAGGAAAATAGCATTGGCAGCGTCCTGCCCTTGAACTCCCCGCATGGTGTGCATGTGATTTGAACCCTGAATCAACCCACTGCCCTGCTGCCTTAGCTCCCTCCTAACTCCCCATCCATCGCTCTCCACCTCTTGCCCCTCAATTACTGCAACCTCCTGCCCACAAGCCTCGTATCCTGCCCTCCCTCTCCCTCTCTGTTCCCTTACCTCTTCCCCCTTTGCCACCTCCATGATAAAGCCTAGCACCCCTCCACTTCTCTCCCTTCCATATTCCAAAGTCAGACTATAGAACTCCTTCCCTGCCCTCCCTCACCTTTCTCTCCCCCTTGCCTCCCTTCATGACGCCCAGCCCCCTCCCCTGTCCTGTGCAGCGCCCACCCTGCCCTGCCGCCCCTCCCGCCCACCTTGAGCTGCCCAGCCCATGCTCCTGGCTGCAGGCCCCTGGTGCTGGAGGAGCCTGCCAGCCTGGCCCTGTTCTGCACTGGCCTGGCGCCTGACCTGGGCCCTGCCCCTGAGGTGATGCCGGCCTGCTGCGCCGCCTTCACGGGGGTGGCACTCAAGGTGGGCGCGCCTGATCAGGCACCTCAGGGGCAACCAGCGCCAGGCTGGCAGTGCACACCAGAGTGTGTGGGTCACGCCTGTAGCCAGCACCCTGTAGGGCCTGAGACCTCAAGGTCTCAGGCCCTTGCTTCAAGGTCTGCATTATAGGCTGCCCGTTCTGCCACCAGGGCATGACCAACTAGCAGTGCTTGGCTGCCCTAAGGCCCAGGGCATTGAGGAGCGCGAGCTGTGTGGCGTGGGCCTAGGGAGAGGGGTAGAGGGGCAGGGCGCAGGAACCTAGGGAGTGGGCCTAGGGAGAGAACCAGGGACCTCCCAGACAAAAGGGCAGGCCAGCATAGGTCACCTCAGAACCAGAGCCAGGCCACAGCCAGGGTCGAACCAGGGAGTCAGCAAAGGGGCACAAGGGGGCGTCTGCTCGAGGAGGCACAGCAAAATGGCGTGGCTTGCCTGTGATGCTTGCAGGCCGGGCGGGCAGCGTGGATGTCCCCCTCTTGCCCCCTGCTCCCTGCTTTTCGGAGGGCCTGGGACCCGGCTGGTCACACTACTGCTCTCTCCTCACTCATCTCAGGCTTGCCTGATCTGGCAGCCATGCTTGGACCCCAGGCAGCTGCTGAGCAGTTGCTGCCCCCTGTGCTGGCGCTGCTGCCACACCGGCTGCCAGACTTGGGCCCGGCGCTGGTGCCTGTTTTGGCACCCCTCCTGGCCCTGTTGCCTGCTGAGGCGCACCTTGACCTTGTCTGCCTGCTGCCAGCCCTTGTGACGGGCAGCAGCCTGCAAGGCAGTGGGCAGCAGGTGGAGGGGACAACAGGCACAGCAGCTGGGGCAACCCACGGCACAAAGTGGGTGTTATGTCAGGGTCAGGTCAGGTTAGGTGGTTGAGGGGACATGGATACGAGCGAGGATGGGAGAGAGAAGGGAAGGGGGTGGGAAAGGAGGGAAGGCAAGTGAGGAATATGACTGAGAAGGGGGGAAGGAGGAGTGAGAAGGGGGTGGGAAAGGAGGGAAGGCGTTGGAAGAAAGGGGAGGGGTGGTGCTGGGAGAAGGTAGGCTGGTGGTGTGGGGTGAGGTGGGGCAGATCAGGGCGGGAAGGGAGGGAGGCCAGCGGGGCCAGCGCATAGCCCTGCGGTGCCAGCTGGCTGCCTGCCTGCTTGTACTCCCAGGTGCGGCGCCTGGAGGGTGCGGCTAGCACTGGCTCAGCAGCTGCACCCCCTGCTGCTGAACCTGTACCTGGCAGCCATCCGACCCACTGACCATCCAACCGCAGCCCCAGGCCAGGACCCGCACGCTTGCTGCCATGCCACAGGTCCTGCCCTGACCTCCACTGCCGCCCCTGCTGCCGCTACGATTACCACCTTGCCCGGCCTGCCAGCAGCGGTGGAGAACATGTGCGCTGTCTCCTTCCTTGGGCAAGCCAGTGGTATGGGCATCTTGCCTGATCAGGAAAAGTGTGATGAGGCGGAAGAGCAAGCCTGTCGGCAGGCCCAGGCCAGTCAGCGGTGGCCCGGGCTGCTGGCCCTGCTGGAGGTCACACATTGCCTCACACTGGACCCTGTGGCTGCAGTGAGGCAGGAAGCTGGCTGGCAGCTGGGCTGCATGCTGCACAGCACCAGCTGCATGGCGCACCCCCACCAACACCTCAGCCCCTGCCCAGCCCCATCCAGGGCAAGGTGTCCCGCTGACGGCTGTGGCGGTCAATGCCTGCTCCTGGATGTGCAGCAGGCCAGTTGGGCACACGTTGCCAGGCAGGAGCTCACTGAAGATCAGCCAGAGCTGCTGGCGGCTGCCCATGGCATAGCAGGCCAAGGCCCAGGTGGCAAAGACCCTAATGGCCTGTGTGAGCAGCTGCTGGCTATGGTCTTAGGCCCACTGCCGCCTCCGCCTCCTCCTGGGCGCAGCCTTGGCAGCCAGACACCCAGTCGGGATGAGGCAGTGCTGCCAGGTCAGTCTGCTAGGCTCCAACACACAGCCTTGAACTCACATGCGCTGCTCACCCTGCTAGCCGTGTGCCAGGGCTACGCAACCTCAGCCTGCTTGGTGCTGCCCGGGAGGTGCGAGGGGTACCGGGTTCAAGTCCTGGGGACAGCGCCGGGACAGGCAGCTGCTGCACACCCTTCACGAAGACCTTGCCATCAGGCTGGTGCAAGGGGGCAGCAACAGTGGCAGGCCGTCAGCCCGCAATGTGAGGGGGCTGCCCAGGTGGCTGCAGCGGGCTGTGAGCTGCAGCAACACCTGGCGCAGGGTGACATAGCATTGGCCCAGGCCAGCGCAGCCAGGGCAGCCAGGGCGCTGGCCACGGCGATGACCCCAGCACTGTGACTCACCGGATGCACATGGCTGCATGAGTAACTGCGCACCCCTGCCATGCGCTAGCCATCACTGCTAGCCTCCTTGTTGAGCAGAAGTTGAACACAGTGGCTGGTTGCGGCACCGCTTGGTCTGTGCTGCAGGCTGCTTGTTGTCAGCAGTCGGGCATGAAAAGTGCCTGGACTGGCCATTGCTTGCTGTTGGATGGCCAAGCGGCTGCGTTTCTTGGTGTAGGCCGTTCAAGGGGCCAACCAGCCTAGCAACAAAAGCCTTGTGGACAATTTATTGGTTGAGAGGTGACACAGAAGCAGACATGCCTCTATCAATGCTTGGCATTAGGGGTGACCAGCAGTGTGATAGAGACTGGTGGCCTCCTGCAGTGAGCGTGAAGGTTGTAAACAATGCCTCATGTTCGGACCGTCTGAGTTGCAGTCTTTTGAGTCACCAGGGGTCTGAGTCACCAGGGGTAGCAGGGAGGAGGAGGCAGCAGCGGGCAACATTCCTGGCCATTACTTGGAGCACCTATCGTTGTTGTGATAATATCGTGTCTACGATGTGCGGCGTCATACGTCAGGCGCCCACTGTGCCAGGCTCCAGATGCCGCCTACCTGTGTACGCACTTCACAACCTGTCGCAATGCCCTCAACTGTGCACCGACCGTCGTGGGCATTGGCCGTGAGCCTGGTGCAGCCGCAGCCCCGGGCAAGCATTCAAAACTGCGCATGTGCGGAAGGTAGCGGCAGTCCTCAGCGGGTGCTTGGTGACGAATGGCGGTCAGCACGCAAAGCACGGCTGCCGTGTACCCGGGATGTCCATTCCTCAGCCGCGAACCTTGTTCATATGCGGTTCGTATGGGAACACCCGGCTACCTCAAGGTGCGCCTCAAATCTTAGCGACGGGCGCTTTGGGATCAGGGCAGTGCACTGGCTCGTGCGGGGGTGGACAAGTGCGTCTCGATGGTTGTACTCGGCCAGGGTTAGGCACGACGTTACAGCTTCCTGCCCCTCACAACCACACGAATCCTCCTTTCACTCAGCGACACCCCCTCATCACGCGCACTGGAGCTACGCCCTGCAGCCAGGCCTTCAACCAGAGCACAACCTCCCCCACCCCTACCCCTGACTACTGCTACTGACTACTCTCCACCCCTGACTACTGTCCACAATCACACTCTCTCTAGCAATAGCAGACACACTTGCACCGCTTAAGGCAAATGACCATACTATCTCTACTAGTGACTGCAGCCACATGCCAGGTCGTACACAACTGGCACGCATTGTACAAGAATGGCAGTGATGTGAGCAACATGTGAGCAACATGTGGTGTGTGTTGATATTTATTGCTTGTGTGGTGCACTCACAAGCAGTGCGTGAAACAAACCCACTCAGTCCTCAGTGTATGCCAGGCATGGTGGCCGCTGTAGTGGGGCTTGGTGCATGTCTCAAGTGTGCGCATGCGCAGTGTCAGCCACCCCATGTGTGATTCACAGTGTCATGCAATGGCAGGACCGTGTGTGCCAGGACTGCATGTGGCTGCCATCCCTGGGCTGCTCCCAGTCACACTGTCACTGTGTTGCATGTCACAGCCCGGCTACATGGCGGTGTGCTTGCAACACCCTGTCCCTGCTGCTGTGGCGCTAGGGGTGGTGTCCAGCCTCACCTTGAGGCCACAACCAGTAGTGTGCGCTTCAGCTGCTGCACAGCACCCTGCAGCTTGCAGCCCTGGGGCCCCGGCCCCCCTTTGCCGGCATGTGCCACAGCCAATGGCAAGGGGGAGGGAGCCTGGTCGCGGCTCTTGAACTGCGTGCGCTCCTCATCACTGCCCCACTCACTGCAGATGTCCAGGCCGTCATCGCTGCACCCGCTAAGGCTGGCGCTGCAGGGGGAGGTGCGGCCAGTGCTGGGGCAAGGCGTCGAGCCGCACCCTTGACGGTGGGCTGGCAGCTGCTTCATGGCTGCCAGCTGCAGCAGCTGCGCCTCAGCCTGCTCAGCCTTGGCCCGCAGCACCTGCAGCTCAGCCTCCAGCAGCAGCCGCTGCTCCCGGCCACACTCCACCTGCAGCAGAGTGCGGGCCTCAGCTGCCGCGAGAGCCTGCTGTAGGCGCAGCACCTCGGCCTCAGCTGCCTGGCATGCAGGCTCACGGACTGACGCTACGGCCCGCATGGCCACCAACTTGCGCACAACCTGGTCGTAACGAAGCTGGAGAAGGGCAGGGGCTGAGGGGGGTGGAGGCTGGATCGGGCCCTGGGCCTGCTTGCCCTGCTCCCCCTTGCTGCTGCCCTGGTTGCCGGCGCCCTGCCCCTTGCTGGCACTGCTGAGGTTGGTGCTGCTGGGGGAGGTAGAGCCACCGCTGCCACTGGGCACAGAGCCCAACCAGCGGAAGCACTTGGAGTGCAATGCAGCCTCCACCGCCCGCAACCGCGCTTCAGCTTGATCAGCCCTGGTGCGCTGTTGCTGCAGCTCCACTTCCTGGTCGACAATGACTTGCTGATCAGCCAGCCATGCTGCCTGCTGCTCATCAGCCTCCCTTGCTGCCTGCTGCAGTGCCACGTTGAGCTGCTCATTCTGAGCTGCTAAGTCACATAATCTAGCCAAGGCTTCTTGGCAGCAGGCTGCAAGCATGGCCTGCAGATCAACCACCTCCACTTCTGCATCACTAGCAAGCTGTGAACTGGGGCACCTGCAGGCAGCAGCAGGGCGCAGGCAGGCAGGTGAAGCATCAGCCAAGGCCATCAGCCAGCTGCCGGCTTGCCACCGACGAAGACCACTGGCCAATGTTTCTCTCATCAGCAGCGCCACAGCCATCGCAAATGAGGTAGTGCTAGTGAGATGGCACTCGGCTGCCCACATGGCACGTCAGCTCAACATGGTACCAGCAGCATCCGGCATTGCGATACAATGATGTTGATGTACTGGCTGCTATGTGAAGGTTGTGGGTGCAGGTGGTGCATAGGGAGGTGCTGCAAGTAATGACCATGTGTGGCAGGCACTGACAGGTGCATAGCAAAGAGAGCAGCAACGAGAGCAACATTGTGGCATCTATCAGTATTGAGGCTGTGGGTGGTGGGTGAGAATAACATTGTCATTGTATGCTGTGGGCAGTGAGGCTGATCACAACCCCTGTGAAACATCTGCAGAGCTCGATCCTGCTCCTTGTTGGCAGCGTGGAGGAGGAGGAGAAGGGACTGGGAGGTGGTGGTGGGTGCAGGACGGTGTTGCGCGGAGGCAGGCCTGAGGCCGGCAGCGGGTTTGACGCAAACCCACCTGGCTTGTGTGCTGCCAGTTGTGCCCTTCACATCGCTGGAGTTGGAGGCTGCTAGCTTCACGCTTAATTTCTCTGCAGCTGCATTTTGCAATCGCTTATACACCGAGTCGAAGTCTGCAGGGCGAACAACAATAGCGAAGTCAGCGAGTTGCCAGAAACTGGCACACAAGAGACCGACTGCTGGGTGGAGCCCGCCATCTAAGTGCACAGGAGGCTCAACTGCGGCACTCACCGACTACATGGCCTGCTTGGTCCGGCCTGAGATAGAGGGTCGCCTCTGCACTCGCGATGTCCAGTGATGTGTCCAGGGCTGGGTGTTGACTGCTTTGCTCGGCCATTGTGCGAGTTAGTGGCTGTGAGAGACCGATGGTAGACTAGGCTGAAGATGCCGAGTGGTCTGCACTCAAAAGCAAGCCTGGAGGATAATAAGTACAGGGCCGTACGGTGATGAGTGTGAAATGCGCGGGTAACCGCTAGTTTGAAAAGTTTGATGCTGGAGGGCCCAGCAGCAGTCGTAGCTTGCTGCTTGCCCATCGCCAGGGTCACATCGGGGTGGGCATGTTCCTCGGCCTGCATGTGCACATACCCTTCACCTGAACGCCGCACCCAACACCTGACTAGTTGCTGTACACGTGGCATCAGCGCCGCTGGCCACCACGCCGCTGCTCCAGTTGCCGTTACCCTTCAGCTGCTCACCGCAGGCAGGGGACAGCTCCACCCTGCCCATGGGCAAGTAGCCGGTGACAGCCTGCTGTCCAGGGTGCTGCAGCGCCCCACCTCCTCCCTGCTGCTGCTGCAACAGCTGGAACAGCTAGGTGAGCCGCTGGTGAAGGGGCAGGGGTTGCAGGAGCAGGGTGCAGGGCAGGGGTCGGGGCTGGTGGCCAGTGACAGGGACACAAGCCCCAGGGGCAGAGGTGCTGTGCGCTGCCATGCCATCACAGCAGCGATGACGTTAAGGGGGAGTGAAGGATGGAGGGCGAGGTGCAGGGGATGGGGAGAGGCAGCGGGAGGGAGGGGCAGGCGAGGGGCTCTGGGGACAAAGGCCAAGTCAGCTGCCTAGCAGGGTGAGGGCAGGAAGCTGCCGCACCACCTCACATAGTGTGACCTGGTGTGACCTGCAGCCCACATGGCGGCAGCATTGGGGAGGCGGCCCTGCCCTCCACCGCCTGCTGCCCTAGCTCCACCCCACCACCCCTGGCTGTGCAGCACTCAGCCCCTGCAGCCCCCCGGGCAGTGGCAGACCTTGGTGTGACCTCTACCACGGCTCCTGGGGCGTCCAGGATGCTGAGCCCCGCACCTCCCCTAACCCGGCCCCTAGCCGCCACAGCCCCCCAGCCCTCCCCCCCGCTGACCCAGCACCCAGCCTGACCCCACCGCCGCAGCCCACGCTGGTGCCACAGCTGCCCTGGCCTCAACACTGGGAGGGCAACATCACCCTGACCCAGGTCAGCGCCCCGAACCTGCTGCTGCTGCTGCTGCTGCTGCTGCTGAAGGCCCACATCAGGGGCAGGAGCAGCGGGAGGACAGAGGTGGAGCCTTGGGCTGGATCAGGGGCGCTGGGCACAGGGGCAGGCTGGTTCTTGGCCCAGTGGCGCTGCAGCAGGTGAGGCCCCAGCCGCTGCCGTGCCCCCGGTTCTGGCTCCTCTGCCAAGCTGCCTCTCAGCCCACCTCCACAGCCCCTCTGCCCAGGGCCTCAGCAGCAGCCACTGCCTGGCCGCCTTGCATTGCTGCGACCAGCTGCCCTGACAGCGCTGCCAGCTGGCAAGCAATGTGCCCCGCTGCCCGGGCTGGTGCTGCTGTGTGGCTGCCTAGGTGAGTGGGTGGGTGCATGGGGGGCGGAACCAGGTTGAGGCAGTAGGGGCAGGGAGGGGAGGCGGAGGGGCGAAAGACCTGCCACCCTGAGCCTGCCGTGTAGCTACCCTAGCGCATCACACTCTGATCACACCGACCCCTCGTACCCTGCCCACCCTCACCTTTCTCACCCCTTTCCTCCCTTGATGACGCCCAGCCCCCTCCCCTGTCCTGTGCAGCGCCCACCCTGACCTGCCGCCCCTCCCGCCCACCTTGAGCTGCCCACGCCATGCTCCTGGCTGCAGGCCCCTGCTGCTGGAGGAGCCTGCCAGCCTGGCCCTGTTCTGCACTGGCCTGGCGCCTGACCTGGGCCCTGCCCCTGAGGTGATGCCGGCCTGCTGCACCGCCTTCACGGGGTGGCACTCAAGGTGGGCGCGCCTAATCAGGCACCTCAGGGGCCACCAGCGCCAGGCTGGCAGTGCACACCAGAGTGTGTGGGTCACGCCTGTAGCCAGCACCCGGTAGGGCCTGAGACCTCAGGGCTTGCCCTTGGGGTCATTCTGCCCACCAGGGCGTGACCAACCTGCAGTGCTTGGCCGCCCTAAGGCCCGGGGCATGGAGGAGCGCGGGCCGAGGGCGTAAGCCTAGGGAGAGGGGTAGGGGGCCAGGGCGCAGGGACCTCCCAGACACAAGGCCAGGCCAGCATAGGGCACCCTAGAACCAGAGCCACGCCACTGCCAGGGTCGGACCAGGGAGTCAGTAAAGGGGCACACGGGGGCACAGCGCTGTGTCTGCCGCCATCCAGCCGCATCCAGGGCAGGTGCTGCGCAATGCCAGGCCTGGTGGTTGTTTTGTCCGGGCGAGCTGGGCAGCAGTAGCCTGTGCTGTGGGCTGAGACAGGCAGCAGGGGTGCAACATGCACAGCCAAGCTCGTAAGATGTCAGGGTCGTGTGAGACAATGCCATGCCAAGCTTTTTACCTGCTTACATCACACGACATGCTTACATCACACCCCATGATATAGCATGGAATGTCATTCCAAACAAATAACCCTTGCTACAGCCATTTAGCGCCCATATAGTATACCTGTCTGCCTGCTAGCCTGTGATGCTTGCAGGCCAAGCGCAGCTCCAGGCCAGGATCTGCAGGCTTGCTGCCATGCCACAGGTCCTGCCCTGGACCCCCCTGCCGCCCCTGCTGCCGCTACCACCACCACCCTGCCCGGCCTGCCAGCAGTGATGGAGAACACGTGCACTGTCTCCTTCCTTGGGCTAGCCAGTGGCATGGGCCTCTTGCCTGATCAGGCAACGTCTGAGGAGGCGGAAGAGCAAGCCTGCTTGCAGGCCCAGGCCAGTCAGCGGTGGCCCGGGCTGCTGGCCCTGCTGGAGGTCACACATTGCCTCACACTGGACCCTGTGGCTGCAGTGAGGCAGGAAGCTGGCTGGCAGTTGGGCTGCATGCTGCACAGCGCCAGCTGCATGGCGCACCCCCACCAACACCTCAGCCCCTGCCCAGCCCCATCCAGGGCAAGGTGCCCCGCTGACGGCTGTGGCGGTCAATGCCTGCTCCTGGATGTGCAGCAGGCCAGTTGGGCACACGCTGCCAGGCAGGAGCTCACTGAAGATCAGCCAGAGCTGCTGGCGGCTGCCCATGGCATAGCAGGCCAAGGCCCAGGTGGCAAAGACCCTAATGGCCTATGTGAGCAGCTGCTGGTTATGGCCTTGGGCCCACTGCCGCCTCTGCCTCCTCCTGAGCGCAGCCCTGGCAGCCAGACACCCAGTCGGGATGAGGCAGTGCTGCCAGCTCAGTCTGCTGGGCTCAAACACACAGCCTTGAACTCACATGCGCTGACCACCCTGCTGGCCATGTGCCAGGGCTACGCAACCTCAGCCTGCTTGGTGCTGTCCGGGAGGTGCGAGGGGTACCGGGTTCAAGTCCTGGGGACAGCGCCGGGACAGGCAGCTGCTGCACACCCTTCACGAAGGTCTTGCCATCAGGCTGGTGCAAGGGGGCTGCAACAGTGGCAGGCCGTCAGCCCGCAATGTGAGGGGGCTGCCCAGGTGGCTGCAGCGGGCTGTGAGCTGCAGCAACACCTGGCGCAGGGTGACATGGCATTGGCCCAGGCCAGCGCAGCCAGGGCAGCCAGGGCGCTGGCCAGGGCGGTGACCCCAGCACTGTGACCCACAGGATGCACATGGCTGCATGATCAACTGTGCACTCCTGCCATGCGCCAGCCATCACTGCTAGCCTCCTTGTTGAGCACAAGTCAAGCACATTGGCTGGTTGCGGCACCTCTTGGTCTTTGCTGCAGGCTGCTTGTTGTCAGCAGTCGGGCATGAAGAGTGCCCGGGCTCGCCATTCTTAGCTGTAATGATGTAATATGCTTGGACTGGCCATTGCTTGCTGTAGGAAGCCAAGCGGCTGCGTTTCTTGTTGTAGGCCGTTCAAAGGGCCAACCAGCCTAGCAACAAAAGCCTTGTGAACAATCTATTTGTTGAGAGGCGACACAGAAGCAGACATGCCTCTAGTAATGCTTGACATTAGGGGTGACCAGCAGTGTGATAGAGACTGGTAGCCTCCTGCAGTGAGCGTTAAGGTTGTAAGATATGCCTTATGCTCGGACCGTGTAAGTTGCTGTCTTCTGCCACACCAGGGGTGGCAGGGGGCAACCGGCAGCAACCAGGAGCAACAGAGCAACATCTAGGTGCGGTTAGACCATTGCCAGGGGCAGCAAGGGTCAAAGGAAAGAGGAAGCAGCAGGCAGCGCTCCTGATCACTATCAGAGCACCACCTGTTGTTGTGAAGTTGAGGTGTCTACGGTGTGCTGTGTCAGACGTCAAGCGCCCACTGTGCCAGGCTCCGAATGCCGTCTACCTGTGTACGCACTTCACCACCTGTCGCAATGCCGGTCCGGCAACTGTGCATTGACCGTCGTGGGCACTGGTCGTGAGCCTGGTGCAGCCGCAGCCCCGGCCGAGCATTTGAAACTGCGAATATGCGGAAGGTAGCGGCAGTCCATAGCGGGTGCTTGGGCGACAAATCGCGGTCAACACGAAAAGCACGGCTGCCGTGGACCCGGGATGCCCATTCCTCAGCCGGGGACCATGTAGATGGGCGCGTCTGTCGTCGATCACCCTCCTTGTTCATATGCGGTTCCTAGTGACATTGCCGGGTCGTATGAGAACACCCGGCTACCTCAAGGTGCGCCTCAAATCTTAGCGACGGGCGCTTTGGGATCAGGACAGTGCACTGGCTCGTGCGGGGGTGGACAAGTGCGTCTCGATGGTTGTACTCGGCAAGGGTAATCACGGCGTTACAGCTTCCTGCCCCTTACAACCATACGAATCCTCCTTACACTCAGCAACACCCCCTCATCACGCGCACTGGAGCTACGCCCTGCAGCCAGGCCTTCAACCAGAGCACAACTCCCCGCACCGCTGACTACTGCTACTGACTACTCTCCACCCCTGACTACTGACGCTACTGTCCACAATCACACTCTTGCACCAGCACAGGCACGTGCACTACTAAGACAAATGACCATCCTATCTCTACTAGTGACTGCAGCCACATGCCAGGTCGTACACAGCTGGCAAGGCATTGTACAAGAACGACAGTGATGTGAGCAACATGTTGCTGTGTGGTGTTGTTTATTGCTCGTGCGGTGCGCTAACAAGCAGTGAGTTAAGCAAGTCCCCTCAGTCCTCAGTGTATGCCAGGCATGGTGGCCGCTATAGTGGGGCTTGGTGCATGTCTCAAGTGTGCGCATGCGCAGTGCCAGGCAACCCATGTGTGGTCCACAGTGTCATGCAATGGCAGGACCGTGTGTGCCAGGACTGCATGTGTCCGCCATCCATGAGGTTGCTCCCAATCACACAGCCACTGTGTTGCATGGCACAGCCCGGTTGCATGGCGGTGTGCTTGCAATACCCTGTCCCTGCTGCTGTGGCGCTAGGGGTGGTATCCAGCCTCACCTTGAGGCCACAACCAGTAGTGTGCGCTTCAGCTGCTGCACAGCACCCTGCAGCTTGCAGCCCTGGTGCCCCGGCCCACCTTTGCCGGCATGTGCCGCAGCCAATGGCAAGGGAGAGGGAGCCTGGTCGCGGCCCTTGAACTGCGTGCGCTCCTCATCACTGCCCCACTCACTGCAGATGTCCATGCCGTCATCGCTGCACCCGCTAAGGCTGCCGCTGCAGGGGGAGGTGCGGCCAGTGCTGGGGCAAGGCGTTGAGCCGCACCCTTGACGGTGGGTTGGCGGCTGCTTCATGGCTGCCAGCTGCAGCAGCTGCGCCTCAGCCTGCTCAGCCTTGGCCCGCAGCACCTGCAGCTCAGCCTCCAGCAGCAGCCGCTGCTCCCGGCCACACTCCACCTGCAGCAGAGTGCGGGCCTCAGCTGCCGCGAGAGCCTGCTGTAGGCGCAGCACCTCGGCCTCAGCTGCCTGGCAAGCAGGCTCACGGACTGACGCTACGGCCCGCATGGCCACCAACTTGCGCGCAAGCTGATCGTAACGAAGTTGCATAAGGGCAGGGGTTGAGGGGGGTGGAGGCTGGATCGGGCCCTGGGTCTGCTTGCCCTGCTCCCACTTGCTGCTACCCTGGTTGCCGGCGCCCCGCCCCTTGCTGGCACTGCTGAGGTTGGTGCTGCTAGGGGAGGTAGAGCCACCGCTGCCACTGGGCACAGAGCCCAACCATCGGAAGAGCTTGGACTGCGATGCAGCCTCCACCGCCCGCAACCGCCCTTCAGCTTGATCAGCCCTGGCGCGTTGTTGCTGCAGCTCCACCTCCTGGTCAACAATGACCTGTTGATCGGCCAGCTTCTCTGCCTGCAGCTTGGCAGCCTCCTTCCTTGCCTGCTGCAGCGCCACGCCAAGCTGCTCAATCTGAGCGGCTGACTTAAGTGAGCTTGCCAAGGCTTCCTGGCTGCATGTTGCAAGCCTGGCCTGCAGAGCAATGACCTCCTCTTCTGCATTGCTGGCAACCTGTGGCCTCTGATGAAGCTCCATCCGGGCCAGCTTGTCGTTGAGCACTTCACAAGCGGCGCGGTGCTTTTGCTCCTGGTGATACAGCTCAGCCAAGGCCTTCTCACAGGACCGACTCGATATTTCAGCATACTGCCAGGCCCATGAAAGCCTGGACAGCTGTAGCCATACAAAACCGCCCCGGGCCAGGGAAGCAGGGCTGGGTGCAGGGGGAGCTGGATCCATGCATGGGGCGGCGGGAGTGGCTGTGGAGGGCTTGGGGAGCATGGCGGCATCATGGTATTTCCATGCGCCCTGTGGAAAGTGTCCCGTGGCGTGGCAAGGCTCTGCCCGTGTGTCAGCCAGGACCAACATGTGGACGTGGTAGCCGCGAGGGGTATTGCACCTGCAGGCAGCAGCAAGGCGCAGGCAGGCAGGTGAGGCATCAGCCGAGGTGCACCTGCTGCCAGCTTGCCACCGGTGAAGACTGCTAGGCCAGAACTGATCTGATCACCAGGGCCACAGCTGCCACGAATGAGGTAATGCTAATGAGAAGGCACTTGGCTGCCCACATGGCACGTCAGCTCAATAAGGTACCAGCAGCATCAAGGCATTGCGCTACAACGATGGTTGCAATACTGGCTGCGGTATGCAGGTGGTGGGTAGAGAGGTGCTGCAAGCAATGCCCATGTGTGGCAGGCACTGGCAGGTGCGTAACAAGGAGAGTTTGTAAGTGGCAGGGTCAGAACAACATTGACAGTGTCCGTTGTTGGCGGTGGGACTAATCACAACCCCTGTGAAACATGTGCAGAACCTGGTCCTGCTCCTCGTTGGCAGCGTGGAGGAGGAGGGGGAGGAGGAGGAGGAGGAGGAGGAGGAGGAGGAGGAGGGACTGGGAGGTGGTGGTGGGTGCAGGACGGTGTTGCGCGGAGGCAGGCATGGAGCCGGCAGCGGGTTTGACGCGCACCCACCTGGCTTGTGTGCTGCCAGTTGTGCCCTTCACATCGCTGGAGTTGGAGGCTGCTAGCTTCACGCTTAATTTCTCTGCAGCTGCATTTTGCAAGTCCGAGTCGAAGTCTGCAGGGCGAACAACAATAGCGAAGTCAGCGAGTTTCCAGGAACTGGCACACAAGAGACCGACTGCTTGGTGGAGCCCGCCATCTAAGTGCACAGGAGGCTCAACTGCGGCACTCACCGACTACATGGCCTGCTTGGTCCGGCCTGAGATAGAGGGTCGCCTCTGCACTCGCGATGTCCAGTGATGTGTCCAGGGCTGGGTGTTGACTGCTTTGCTCGGCCATTGTGCGAGTTAGTGGCTGTGAGAGACGATGGTAGACTAGGCTGAAGATGCCGAGTGGTCTGCACTCAAAAGCAAGCCTGGAGGATAATAAGTACAGGGCCGTACGGTGATGAGTGTGAGATGCGCGGGTAACCGCTAGTTTGAAAAGTTTGATGCTGGAGGGCCCAGCAGCAGTCGTAGCTCGCTGCTTGACCATCGCCAGGGTCACATCGGGGTGTGCATGTTCCTCGGCCTGCATGTGCACATACCCTTCACCTGAACGCCGCACCCAACACCTGACTAGTTGCTGTACACGTGGCATCAGCGCCGCTGGCCACCACGCCGCTGCTCCAGATGCCGTTACCCTTCAGCTGCTCAGCGCAGGCAGAGGACAGCTCCAGCCTGCCCATGGGCGAGACGCCGGTGACAGCCTGCTGGCCAGGGTGCTGCAGCGCCCCACCTCCTCCCTGCTGCTGCTGCAACAGGCTAGAACAGCTACGTAAGCCCCTGGTGAAGGGGCAGGGGTTGCAGGAGCAGGGTGCAGGGCAGGGGTCGGGGCTGGTGGCCAGTGACAGGGACAAAAGCCCCAGGCGCAGAGGTGCTGTGCGCTGCCATGCCATCACAGCAGCGATGACGGTAAGGGGGAGTGAAGGATGGAGGGCGAGGTGCAGGGGATGGGGAGAGGCAGCGGGAGGGAGGGGCAGGCAAGGGGCTCTCGGGGAAATGGCCAAATCAGCTGCCTAGCAGGGTGAGGGCAGGAAGCTGCTGCACTGCCTCACCTAGTGTGACCTGGTGTGACCTGCAGCCCACATGGCGGCAGCATTGGGGAGGCGACCCTGCCCTCCACCGCCTGCTGCCCTAGCTCCACCCCACCACCCCTGGCTGTGCAGCACTCAGCCCCTGCAGCCCCCCGGGCAGTGGCAGACCTTGGTGTGACCTCTACCACGGCTCCTGGGGTAGTCCAGGATGCTCAGGCCCGCACCTCCCCTGACACAGCACCCAGCCTGACGCCACCGCCGCACCCCACGCTGGTGCCACAGCTGCCCTGGCCTCAACACTGGGAGGGCAACAGCACCCTGACCCAGATCTGAGCCCCGACACTGCTGCTGCTGCTGCTGCTGCTGCTTAAGGCCCACATCAGGGGCAGGAGCAGCGGGAGGACAGAGGTGGAGCCTTGGGCTGGATCAGGGGCGCAGGACTTAGGGGCAGCAGGTTGTTTCTCAGCTGAGGCCCCAGCCGCTGCCAAGGACCCGCTGCTGGCTCCTCTGCCAAGCTGCCTCTCAGCCCACCTTCACAGCCACCCTGCCCAGGGCCTCAGCAGCAGCCACTGCCTGGCCGCCCTGCATTGCTGCGACCAGCTGCCCTGCCAGCGCTGCCAGCTGGCAAGCAATGTGCCCCGCTGCCCGGGCTGGTGCTGCTGTGTGGCTGCCTAGGTAAGTGGGTGGGTGCATAGCGGGCGGGACCAGGTGGAGGCAGTAGGGGCAGGGAGGGAAGGGGAGGGGAGGCGGAGGGGCGAAAGACCTGCCGCCCTGAGGCTGCCGTGTAGCTACCCTGGCGCACCACACTCTCATCACCCCGACCCAGCTCAGGCCACGCTCCCATGGCAGTTATGGCATTTTTCTGCTGGCGCTGCTGCAACGCCCGTGTGAGCATCAGGTCAGAGACTGGGCACCGCCCTGGGTCTGGTTGCCCAGGCTGCATGTGGCATGCACCAATGCTGGGGCATGGCCATGCTAGGCGCCCCTTGAATCCATCCGTGCTCAGGGGTTCATGGCAGCTGACCAGCGCAGCGTCAAGGCCAGTGCAGCAATGTAGGGTGGGGTGGCCCATAACAGGGGTCGGCCAGTAGCTGTGGGCACGGTGGAATGTGGAGAAAATGTCCATGCGGGGTCGTGCATGCAGGGGTAGGGTTGGGCAGGGCGGGGGCGGAGTGGGGCAGCCTACCTTCACCCTTGCTTACCCAGGTACCTCCTGCCACTCTCCATCACCTCCCAGTCCACCACCTCTCCAGCCTCTTCCTCCTCCTTCTCTGCCCCGCACCTTCTCCCTCATCACCCCTCACCCTGGGTTTGCCCTCTGTTGCACATCAGTGCCTATCGCTGCATCTACCCTGGCACATGCCACTGGCTGCATTGCCACGGCTGTACTCAGCGCAGGCTACCAAACCCCAGCACCGGGTACACAGGAAGCAGCGCAGGGGTCCCCTAGCTTTCTGTGAGTCAGTGTCTGACAGGGAAGGTGAGACGAGGTGGTTGTGGTGGTGGTGGTGGTGATGATGGCTCACACCGCTGCAGCCGTCACCCATCAGGCTGCTTAGCTGACTCGCCCCTCTAGGGCTTCGGGACTTTCTGCAACGCCTTGTGAAGCTGGGTGCACGAACAAAGGTGCACACGGGCACTGCCCTCCCTCCCAGGGTTGCGGATCTTCAGCCTTTCAGATTTTCACTTTTTCACTTCACGACGACTATTGTCAGTTTTTCAAGAAGATGTGAAAGACTTTCACGCCAGTTGCCGCTGGGTTCTCAGCCTCCCCTTCTGCACGTGACCTGTTTTAGGCCTGCACACCCCCTCTAACAAGCTGATATCGTTTTGGAGGCTCAGAGCGGCGCCTAGACCCTGCTATACCCCCCTTAGCCTGAACCAGGATAGCTCTGCTGCCATGATGTGTGTATGCTACTTTAGGGCACGCGTGGCCTCCTTGTTTGAGTTAACGACTTGTATTGGCATGTTATGGCAGGCTGCTAGGCTAGGTGGCTTTGCTGCCATGATGTTACGGCAGGTGAGTATGTTACGGCAGGTGGGACCTGGGCTGCAAGAGTGTGCGCATGCTGTTCATCTGTGCAACTTGAGTGTTGTGGCAGGATGCTAGGCATGAGTGCTTTGCATCCATGGGTGGTCAGGTATGTACTTTGTCTATGCCAGCATCTCCGCTGAGGGGCAGGAATGCACCCATGCTGGTGTGCTGATGTGCCTATTCATCAGTCAAACAAAACTCATTCAACAAGGAACAACATGTTGGACTGTGGATAATCTCACTCAGCCACTACAAACAAGTTGTAGCATCCTCGGTCGCACCCTTGATGACTGCCAACCCCACATCGATGGCACATTCCCCCTAGACCACTGGGCACCTCAATTAAAACTAACAGTTCAAATGCTATGCACCGCTAATAGCCTGTGCAAATTACAAGGGCCTATGCATTGTTGCGGGCCCGTCCATTAATACCCCGCCGGTACTCTGCAGCCCGGTGTAACCTCTGCCTGACCTTGACATTGACCCGCTTGTAACCCTGCTGGTACTCCTCACCCACAGGGGGCAGAGCCTCCAGGTCCTTCCAGCTGCACAGCTCTATGGGACGCTGCATGCTCTCCCCAATGCTCTGCAAGTTCAGGCATCCGTTGGTGTCCTGGTCCAGCCACCTGGCCTCTGGGGGGGCCTGGGGTCGTGGGGCTGGGCCAGGTGCTGCAGGGAGGGGCTGGGCCTGGGCTGGGGGAGGTGGGGCCTGGGCAGGGGGAGGGGGGGGTCCCTGGGCTGGGGGAGGGGGGGGGTCCTGGGCAGGGGCAGGGGGTCCCTGAGCAGGGGGAGGTGGTGGTGGGGCCTGGGCAGGGGGAGGAGAGTTGGGCGGCACCACCTGATGGCACCCCGCACATACTTAGCATGCCGCTGGCTCCAGGCTGGGCGCACCAGCCGCTGGTTGACCTGGCCTGCTGGGGGTACCCAGTCTGCGGGTCTAGGCTGGTCAGGTGGCAGGTGCAACTCACAAGGCTGGCAGGCATGCACTGACGAGCTGACACGGCTGGTGCGGAACTCATCCACGATGACCAGCTTGTCAGGCCTGTTGGGCCTGTAACATTATCCAAGCGGAGTGGCCGTGTTGGGATGTGCAACAGGTCGCCACATAACCGGAGTGCCGGCAAATGGAGTGGGGCGGGAGTGGGGTCCATTACACATATATTACATGGTGTTGTCCCCACAGTGGCCGAGCTGCACTTGACAGATGTACATAGCTGGATTAAAATCATGGTTTTGAGCTTGGAGTGCCTATTCATCAGTCAAACAAAACTCATTCAACAAGGAACAACATGTTGGACTGTGGGTGATCTCACTCAGCTACTACAAACATGTTGTAGCATCCTCGGTCGCACCCTTGATGACTGCCAACCCCACATCGATGGCACATTCCCCCTAGACCACTGGGCACCTCAATTAAAACTAACAGTTCAAATGCTATGCACCGCTAATAGCCTGTGCAAATTACAATGGCCTATGCATTGTTGCGGGCCCGTCCATTAATACCCCGCCGGTACTCTGCAGCCCGGTGCAACCTCTGCCTGACCTTGACATTGACCCGCTTGTAACCCTGCTGGTACTCCTCACCCACAGGGGGCAGAGCCTCCAGGTCCTTCCAGCTGCTAATCCCCCATGACCACTGGGCACCTCATCAAAACTAACAGCTTAATGCTTGAAAGGCTAACAGCCTGTGCAAACTACAAGGGCCTATGCATTGTTGCGGGCCCGGCCATCAATACCCCTTCGGTACTCTGCAGCCCGGTGCAGCCTCTGCCTGGCCTTGGGCAGCCGGTCATTGACCAGCTTGTAGCGCTGATGGTACTCCTTGCCAATGGGGGGCAGGGCCTCCAGGTCAGTCCATCTGCACAGCTCCAGGGGGCGCTGCTTGCTCTCCCCAATGCGCTGGAAGTTCAGGCACGGGTTGGTGTCCCGGTCTATGAAGGGCAGCTCTACTGGCTCATGGACTGCCTGGCTGCGCACAAAGTGAACACTAACGCTAACCCTGCTGGCTGTATTGGATAAACCGCTGCCAGTGGGGCAGGCTGTCAGCCTCAAACCTGGCCCGTGTCATGGTGCCCTGGCCCAGATCAGCCAACAGGCTATGCAACACCCTGTCATCGATGACAAAGTGCCTGGCCCGCACCCCCACCATGGGGAGCATGGTGAAGGGGCGTGGGCAGGTGCGAGGGCGGCGGCTGTTGCTGTGGGGTTTGGCATGGGGGGCTGTCTGCCAGGCCTCTAGGCTGCGGTTCAGAAACAGGACGTACCGCACCCTGTTCTCTATGGGCAACCAGCCTGCACCCCCCTTCCCTATCGACCCCCCTTCCACTCCCGCCTCCCACTCTGCCGGCAGCCCCAGCAGCCCCCTGTGCCTGACTACCTCTTCCCCCTCCGCCGTAACACACTATTGGGTGGCAAACGCCACCTGTGCTCCCGGTCTGGCTGGCTGTAGTCAAGCCTACCTAGCACCAGTTTGGGGAAGTGCCTCTGTGCCTCTTTGCTGAACCGCCCCCCCACCACCCCGACTCCCTTGGCCCACCAGCTGATGAAGCGCAGCGGGTGACGGTAGTACTCTGTGATGCTTGTGATGATCTTGGTGGCGTTGGCATCGAGGGAGTTAATGTCGCCTTGCAGGTGCACCTGGTCCAGCTGCTGGAGCTTTGCAACTGGCCATGCACTGCTGGGCTGCTCAAACATGGCCACCTCACCGAGCAGCAACCTGATGCGGCTGTGGTGGGGACCACGCATCATGTGTCCCTGCACACTTGCGTTGGTGAGCAGGTCCATGGCAGCCTTGATCTGTGGCAGTAGGTTGGAGTACTCGATGTCCAGCTGAACTGGGGGGGGCAGCTGGGCTGGGGGGGCTGCACTGCGGGGTGAGCAGCGTGTGGGGAGGCGGGGGTGAGAGTAGGGAGGGCAGGCTGGGTCAGGTGGGGGAGGGGGGCATGGGGCTGGACCTGCTGCTGGGAAGCCAGGATGGTCAGCGACATGACCGATGCCAGGCAACACTGCATGCTGCCAATAGTCATGCGCTGGTTAACCTGTGCCACCACTGCATCGACTTGGGCTGGGCTGAGGTCAGGCAGCGCTGCCTCCACAAGGGCACGAAAGGCGGCCTTGATCACCTGGCGCCGCTCTGCAATCACCTCCTGCTCACCCTGTCCCTGCCCCTCATCCTCTTGCTGCCCACTGCCACTGGGACCTGCATTACATGGAGTCGCAATGCCGCGTGGTGCACACTGCGTCGCGGCGTTAGAGGGGCCTAGCCTTTCGTTGAGCTTAATAGGGTTAGTGGCTTACCGGCTGCACCCTGTGCGGGGGTGACGGGGCGCTTGCGTTTCCTTTTCGGCGGCATTCACGCTTTCAGTCCATCAGCCTATTCATCAGGCCAGGCAGTACCATACTTGCCTGGACTCATCTCCACCTCCATTGAGGACCTTCAGGAGCCACTTGCGCAGTGAAAACGTTTAGTTTCGCAGATGAAGATTTTCAGTGAAAACCTGAATGAAAATCTTCACATTTTACAAGCCTGCTCCCGCCTCCCCTCCTCCCTTGCCTCTAATGCCGCCCACGCAGCAGCCGCAGCCCACCCAGCGGCAGCATCATTGGCAGCAGCAACTCATTCTTTCTATGTCTGCCTAATGCGAGATGCGTGAGGACCAGCATGGCTAGGATTTAACTAGGCAAGCATGGTTTGGTTGTTTGACAAGGGCGCTGGCAGCATGAAAAGTTTGAGTTGAGCAAGTGCACACTAATTGCACAAGGGAAAACTGATGTGAATGATGTGCTCCATCTCATCTTTGCTTGCCAATGCACTGCAGACCGCACGTTTAAGTATGAGTATGTAGCTTTTGCTGGCGGGGACGAGAGGCGGTTCATGATCAAGTTGTATGCACCTCTTTCTGTGCATGCTGCCATGGAGCATGTCACCAGATTTCATGCAAAAAGTCAATATTTGGCAAGGCATCATCGTCATCATCATTATCGTCATCATCACTATCGTCATCATCATCAGCACTACAGCCACCTAAAACCTCATCCGTGCTTGCCTGCTGGCATGTGTGCCGCTTGCTCGTGATCATGGACTGCTAATGTTGACTAGGTTGCACTGCCTCACTGCCCACGCTGCCAGGACTACCTGTGATGGGGCAGGGCAGGCCCCACTGCGCGAACTTGACATAGATATTCATCTTCACTCGATCCACCACTGCTTCCAGGCTATCCAGGGCCGGCCGCGCCACAATTTCAAATGCCTGCGAGCACGGCTCAACATGGGCACGACCTCATCTTGACACAGTGCCAGAGCAGCAGCAAGGTCAAGTGCACCAGAGGTGCTCACTGGGCGCTGCCCTCCACAAGCAAACCCCATAGTGGCAGTGCCGAGCTCCTAGCCATCAGTCTACACAAGGCTGTGAGGGGCTCACCTGAAGACAACTGATCCGAGCAGGGTGGAGATAGTATAGCAGCAGCTTCGAGCTGACCAACACCGGCCTGCTTGCCTGCTTGATTGCTGCACCCCCAGCCACCAGCGGTGTCCCCACCCCTACATTAAGGAAGACCAAGCAAACTATGCTCTATACCCAACCCACATCCCCAACTCAGTCCCTGTCCCTCTCTTACCCTTCTACCCCCTTCATTGCTCATGTCATCCCTTTTGCCTGGCTTCTCACCATAACTCCATGCATGGAGCATGGCACACTGCCGCCCTGCCTACACCTCACTGCTCCCGCTTCCCATGCCTCACCTCCGGTGTGCCTGCCTTTTCGTCGTAGAAGTAAAAGTCAATGACGTAGCGCACCTCCTGCCCACACCGGTCCACCACCCAGTCATGGCGGTCAAAGGGGGTCTGCCCAGACATCCAGCTGCGAACCCTAGCCAAGGGGCTGCAGGCAGCAGGCAGCACAACAGGGGACCGCACCGCCAACACACAGTTGATATACCGCCAGACTCTTAGTTGGCAAGGGCCACGGGTGATAGGTCACAGGAGAGAGAGTTGACATGCAGAGGAGTGGAGGGATCCTATCGCTCACCTACTCTAGTCAACCACCATCCCATCCCATCCCATCCCATCCCATCCCTTCCCTTTTCATCCCATCCCATCCCTTTTCATCCCATTCCATCCCTTTTCGTCCCACCCATCAGCGCCAACAGCGGGATGTATCCACACCTGTGCGCTCTCATCCACTCAACCTGACCACTAAGGCAACCTGACCACAACAACACCATTTCATGCATAACTCTGCTTGCCTGGCTATGCAGTGTCCTTCCCACTCCGCGTGTTGTCCTTGTCCTGCTTATCTGAACCCTGCCCTACCGTCTACACGCTAGCCACTCTCTGCTCAATGCACAACCTGGCACACACTGTTTGCTAGTGTGGGGCGTGTGGCATGGCGGAGGCACATCTGAGACTTGCACCTGAGGTCATGTGGTTTGCCTTGGAAGCGCAGGAGCGTGGGGTTGCTGCACTGCTCAGCATGAAGCCGCTCCCACACAGCAACCTTGCGCCATGTGTCCTCGTTCATGGCTAAGCACAACCAGGCAGGCAGGCAGGCAGGCAGGCCATGCCAGCTTGTGATAAGGTGCTAGGGCCACACCTTGGATGCATGCCTGGGCACCGGCCCCTGATGTCCAGCTGCTGCCGGACCTTTATCAATCTGCTCCACCTGGCGCTGCGCCCTCCTGTGCCCACATCCATGTTGCCCCAGCCCCTGCTGCATTCTCACCGTTGTGCGCTGCAATAAAGCCATCCATATCATCCTCTGTGACGTCGTCACCCTTCCCTTTCCTTCTCAAGGCTGCGTGCATGTAGTGCGTCAATGGTTGGCCAGGCTGTCTGGACCTGGATGCAGACATGGTCCTGCCATCTCACCATTAAAAACCATTTGAGGCGAAGGGAACAACCAGGTGCTGTCAGTGCCTCCTTTGGGGATGGCTGACGCCACACGCTCCACAGACAGTGGCTTCCGCTGACCCGGGCAGGGCAGCTGATTAGGCTCCAGGGGCATGTTGTTACGCGGATCAAGGAGGTTGCTGTTTTGAACGGACTGCAGCGGGCTGGCACTGGCTGGCGCGTTCGGATCGTTGATGCGCTGCCCGTAGACATTGTAGATGGCAGGGTTGCGGTAGGCAGGCTGCACAGGACACTCTGAGGGTGCTGTGGAGGCTTGCACGGAGCAGCCTGGCCCCGATGCCGATGTGGTAGGCGTTGATGACGTCGTGTTACCCATGTTGCGTGGGGCGCTGCGTGGGGCGGCCGCCAAGCGTGTGCTGAAAAGAAATGGAAATGAATGGCTATGCTTCATCACCCGTATAACGAATCTGGGTCAGCACGCACATCGTTTCTACAGCTAGATCTGCTCGTTATTGCTTGAATAGTGAACCTTTCGGAGAACACGGGTACACGCCAGCAGGATGGCACACGGTTTTGATCATGGATGCACCCATGCCCGCAACACACACTTGGTCACTATCTCCGCGGTCTCTCTAGCCAAGCGATGCAGGCTCTGAACGTGGCACCCAGTAGCATCAGCAATAGCGTAGCTAGCCGGCGGCAGCGACACGCCCGAGCCCGCATCGTGAGTTGTTTAGCCCGCTGGTTTGTGCGGCTCACGCCGCTACCTGCATTCTACCTGAACTTTGCGTGTAGGCCCTTTCTGACGACGCTGTCTCTCAAGTAGCTCACGATGCTCGGCCGCAGCTAGGCGCAGGCTTGCGCAAGGACTTCCCAATTTTAGCACAGGATGTAAACGGGAGGCCGCTGGTTTACCTCGATAATGCAGCAACCTCGCAGAAGCCCGTTCAGGTGCTACAGGCACTGGATCAATACTACCGTGGTTATAACTCGAACGTGCACCGTGGCGTGCATCACCTCAGCGCGCTCGCCACCACTGCATACGAGACCAGCCGCGACAAGATAGCCCGCTTCATCAATGCCGCGTCGCATCGAGAAGTGGTGTTTACACGCAATGCCAGTGAGGCGATAAACCTCGTGGCTCAAAGCTGGGGTCAGGAGAACCTGAAGGCTGGAGATGAAGTGAGGGGGTAGCACCCCTGCTGCAGTCCTTGACATCACCTTCACGTCCTACATCATGTCTTTCGATGCTCCACGCAGATCATCCTCTCCGTAGCGGAGCATCACAGCAACCTGGTGCCTTGGCACATGCTGGCCCAGCGCACTGGCGCAGTCATCAAGCACGTGCTGCTGACACCAGACCAGCAGTTGGACATGCAAGTGAGCTTGCTGGGCCGTTGATGCCATCACCCAAGCCGACCAGCTGAACCCAGACCCATGATGCGAGCACAGGCATCCAGTGACATCTCATGCAGTAGAGTTTAGACCACCACATCATGGCTGCCGTGCAAATTTACCCTGTGCCCCAGCACACAGCATGTTGCCCTCCCTGGAAGTTTGTCCCAATGCTCTGCCCTGCTGTTGTGCTGTGCACCCTTTGCTGAGTGCAGCACTACAAGCAGCTGCTGGGGCCACGCACCAAGCTAGTGTCTCTGGTGCATGTCAGCAATGTGCTGGGCGCCGTCCTTGACACCAGCTTTGTGGTGGAGGAGGCACACAAGGCAAGACCTGGGAGGGCTGTGCCACAGTGAACACCTGACCTGGGGCGTGCCCTGCAGCTAGACCTGGGCCATGACCGTATGGGCCAGCTGCAGCCGCATGACTGCTCAAGACAGGTCATTGCAAGCTGGCCAGCTGCCAGCTGTCCGTCTAGCAGCATCTCTTGAAACGGCACGTAGCCTGATCAGGCACACCTTCATAACAAGTGTGCAGACTCAATGTGGTGTGAGGTGCCGTTGACCCCTGGCCTGGCTGGCCGGCGGCGGTGCAGGTGGGCGCCAAGGTGCTGCTGGACTGCTGCCAGAGCGTGCCCCACGCCCCTGTGGACGTCCAGGCCCTGGGTGCAGACTGGGTGGTTGCCAGCAGTCACAAGATGTGTGGGCCCACTGGGATGGGCTTCCTGTGGGGCAAGCTGGCGGTGCTGGAGGGCATGCAGCCCTGGATGGGAGGGGGCGAGATGATCCAGGTGAGCGCCAGGGCTTGAGCCCGCGGCGCTGTGCAGTGCCAGGCCCTGCCAGGGGGGCCCAGGCTCAACAGCCCAGCGCTGGCATCTTGCGTGAGACAGGTGTGGCCAGACTGCCAGGCAGTGCCAGTGGGCGGTGCCAGTGGCCAGGACAAGGCTGGCCAGGCAGGTCTGTCAGTGCGGCAGGTGTGAGGGCCAGGGAGTGTTGAGCTTGCAGCGCAAGCAGTGGCCTACTTGACCTCAGCAGCCGGTACCTTGGTCCATGCTTTGGTCATGATGGCATGGTGCCAGTAGCCAGGCCATGAACATCGCAACGCTACCAGTCACTCATGCCCACACAGAGGCTGCTGGGCAGCTGGCGTTACCATTGCACATCACTGGGTCGACCTCCTGGTGAAGAGTGGGTGGGACAGCAGATGCTGCGGTGTTCATCATACAATGGCAGACATGCAGCATGCAGCAGATGTTGCGGTGCTTATTTGCCGTTTGCACACACGCTGAGTAATAGTACAGACCGACAGACTGCAATGGCCAAGGTTTATCTCAAGTGTATAGATTGGATCGAGTTGGGGCCATGGCTTAGCAGCTCCAACAGCATCCAAGCACTGGAGTGTGCACAGCCTGTGGCCTGCTGGCCTGGTCTCTCAGGACGTGTACCTGGACCACTCCACCTATGCGTCACCGCCAGGCCGCTTTGAGGCAGGCACCCCTGCCATAGGCGAGGCCATAGGCCTGGGCGCCGCAGTGGACTACCTGCAGGGCCTGGGCATGGCCAGGGTGCACCAGTACGAGGAGGAGATTGGCACGTGAGTCCCCGCCCCACCGCCCCTGCCCCCTTCACCTGTCAGGCACTGCCAGTACCCCTGCCCCTGAGCTGAGCCTGACCAGCGCCAGTGCCATTGCCCCTGAACCCGATCTGTGAGTTACGGTTAATAAGCAAGGGTATTGATGAGCAAGGGGACTGCATGAGACACTGCATGGGACACGTCGTACTTGCTCTGTTGATGGAAATGTGCATGTGGCTGTCATCCTCTGCGCAAGTGTCCCCATTGCCAGACCCTGGCAGTGGAAGCTGTGGGGAGGCAGGATGCCAGTAGCAGGCTCTGTCCAGTAACCCTGAGCTCCGCCAAGGGCCTGGCTGGACCCGCCCTGCCCTGGGACTTGAGCGTTGCTTGGCGCCGAGCGCTGCCCCATCCTGCCCTGAGCCGTGCTGCCCTGTCAGCCCTGCCTGGTGCCGGCTGCCCCCAGGTACCTGTATCAGCGTCTGGCCAGCGTGCCGGGCGTCACCATCTACGGCCCCAGCCCCCAGCAGGCTGGTACACGGGGCCGTGCCTCCCTGGCAGCCTTCAACGTGCAGGGCCTGCATGCCACAGACATCTCCACGCTGCTGGACACGGCGGGGGTGGCGGTGCGTTCCGGCCACCACTGCACCCAGCCCCTGCACCGGTGAGCCCCCACCCAGTCCCTAAATAGGCTACTGCACCAGTCAGCCTGCCGCCCAGGCTCTGAACAGGCTACTGCACTAGTGAGCCTAGCACACGATCAGCGGTTGGCTGCATTGGTCAGCATGCAAGTCAATGGCTCCCCACTGATGATCTGCACCATGTCGTGTCTATGGGTGGGTGGCTGCACTCCTTTGCTGGTGCGGGATCTCAAGCCCTAAAGCCTGCCAGGCTTGGGCCCGGCATGCCCAGCCATTGAGTGTCCCTGCCCACATGTATCACTGAAAGCTTCGTCTGGCCGTCTAGTGTCTAGTGTTAGCTTGCTTGTGACACTGAAAGGTTTGGCTGCCACTTGTCACTGCTTGTCATGCGACTTGTCATTGCGCAGAGGGACTGTGGTGTAGCAGTGCTGGTGCCCAGTGCTGGATTGGGACACCGTGTGTGCCCTGCCGCTGTCACCTCAGGCACCTGGGCATCACTGCCAGCGCTCGTGCCAGCCTGTACATATACAACACACCCGCTGAGGTGGACGCCTTCATCGAGGCGTTGGAGGACACCATCAAGTTCTTCAACGAGACCTGAGGCGCAGCGCCTCGCTTGGGCGGTGTATAGCCTTGGTCTAGGGTCAGCTGCTGCTGCCACTCACAGGGGCAGTGGCTAGAGTGTACAGGCTGGTGGGATAGGTTGAACACTGAGTGGCAGTGGGAGGCATGCAAGAGATCATGGTGGGCATGGTTGGCAGGGGTCAAGCATGGTGGGCGGTGCATGGCCCAGGCCCAGGGCCAGCTGCCGTCATCACGCAGAGGTGAAGGAGTTAGATTGAACAGGCTAGTGGTGGTATAGGGTTGCAAAAGGTATAGGGTTGCACAGCAGGTGGCGGTGGGAAGCATGCAAAAGATAATAGTAGGGGTCAGTCCAGAGCCCTAAGACCTTGTAGGTGCTAGGGGCAGTGAAGACCAGTTAGCCCCTATAGGGAAAGCGGCAGTATGTCCTGAGCCGCAGACCAGCAGGGATGAGGGTGTAAGCTGTAAAGGTTTGTTGAGGATTGCAGCTGCTGCTGGCGGTAGTGGCACCGAATAAATGAGCAAAGGACCAGAAGGTGCTGAGATGTATGGGGCAGGGCAGCGTACTGATGGATTGAGACATTGGAGAGCGATGCACAATACGAGGTAGTTGGAGAGGGAGGGTCGTGTAGATTTTGTGTATAGTTAGCAGCTCGCAAAGGTGGATGTAATTGTTGCCTAGCTCCGTTGAGGTAATGAGGAGAGAGAGACGTTGCTGTCGTTGAGCACGGCAGCTTCAACAAGGAAATAGGCTACGTACACAAGACAGGCATAGTGCAATCACCAACTGTGATGATGGTGCTGCTGGGTCGCCCCGCATGATCTGATCGTCGCCAGCACCATATTGCCATCAGTCGTAGGCTGCCTGACCATCTTTCCCCTGAAGGGCTTAGGGACGTGCTGAATTGAGCCTGCCAGAACACAATCAACAACTTTTCCCTGCAACAACTTGAACTTTCGCATATAACCTGCAGCTCGCATTGTGACTGCGACCGGCCTCACGGCGGTACAATACCCGACCTTTCGACAACTGGAAACTGCAAACGGAAAGGACATGCACTTCGCGCGAACTCCACAACTCTTGCGGAAAAAGCCTTTGCAGCACACCTGGTCTCGAAGTCTCGAACCAGGCTAGAGCGAAGTGCATGATGACCAACATTCAACCCCCACATCACGTCCTCAGGAGGCTGTGCGATGCAGTTACTTGATGTCCACGATCTTGATGACACTGGCGTTGCCAATGCGGTGCAGGGCCACAATAGCATCGCCCTTCATGCAGTATCGCATACGCTTGGCGTGCTCAATGGCAGCAGCCAGGATCTCGTCCGTGGTGTCCGTGTCCGTGGCCCTGCTTGCAGCAAGCAGGCCAGGCGGCTGGTAGTGCATTTTAAGCAGCCTTTAAGGAGCTGTGCAGCCCTACTGCCACTGAACAACGCAAACTGTCACTAAACAACGTGGTCGCGGTCGCAACAGCTCCTCTATTTACCAGCCTCCCTCTTCCAGCACCCTGCACCCTGACCCCGCACCCACCAGCCAGCCCTCCTGATCACCACCCCCTGCCCTCCCTGATGACAAAGACTCTGCGGGCGCTCACCGTGCCGAGCCCTCTGCCAGCAGGGGCAGCAGACCCCTGGTGACCAGGCATTGCCGTGCTGGGCTCTCCCCAGAGCAGCTCCATGTCAGGCTATCTGCACACCATGCAGCCCAGCACATCATGCAGCACACCATGCAGCCCTTGCCCCTGCATGCTTCACCCAGCACTGCCACGCAAGCTGAGCCACATCGGCCGCTCTACGTAGCCAGGGCTGGCAAGACCTGTCAAGTGCGAATGGGGGGTCTACTGGTGGAGGGAGAGGGCGGAGTATGGGGTAAGGGGTAGGTGAGTCGGAGTGTGTGGCACTGAGCTTATTGTTGTTGTTAGTACACACCGCCAAGCCGTCAGCCCGAGACGGCTGCTGGGCAGGCCTAGTGATGAGGGCATGTGGGCAGAGTGATAGCATTAACCCAAGCCCTAACCCTTATCCAATGCGCCATGATTGCATGTAGGCGGGTGTGGTAGGACAGCTGTGGTGTGGTAGGCCATGCTGCAGGTGTTCCTTCTGCATGAGCAGCAGTGGTGGCTTGCACTCCACAGGCCAGCAGCACCAGGGGTCAGCCTAGCCATGCAGCGATGCATCGGAGGTCAGGCTTTCCTTCAAGGGCCAGTCCCCTGTCCTTGCTGGCCCTCCCGCTTCCTCAAGGCTGTGTCCCGCCCTCTTTACCGCAACCAACCGCCAAACCGCCAGCTGCTGAGTGACTAAGTGTGACCCACAAGGACTCAGTTGCCACTGAGGCCAGCTGCTATCAACCTGCAGTGGCGCTACCGGCGGCCAGCACCTATGATGACCATACCCCGTGCATCCTCATGAGCCACCTTCAGCAGCCCTACCAAGCTCTTGTGATGGCGTGATATCATATGATGTAAAGCCAGACTCGTCCTCATGCTTGCTTACTGCCCCTTGCAGGCTACCAGGCTACCAGGCTGCCAGTCATCATGGGGTGAGGCAGTGTCACCTTGATCGTCAAACAGCCTCCCCTATCCTACCAGACCAACCCAAGCCCCTCAAGCAAGCCCAAGCAAGCACCCGCCAGTCATCAGCATCACCAGGATCAAAACTGGGCAACGCCATGTGGTGTGCAGCAGCAACAGCAGCAACCCAGCCTGGCTGACCCAGACACCCACCCATGGTGAGGGTAAGGGTCAACCTAACCCTGACTCTCCCCCCAGATCCACCCCCCTGACCCACCCCCCTAACCCACCCCCTTGACCTGCAGCTCAGTCGACCCAGGCACGCACCCGTTGTAAGCACCGGAACCGCCACAGTGAGCACTGGCACCAGGGGCCGATACTTGGCCACCAGGCGGGCAGTGGAGCCTCCACGCGTCAGGACCACGATCAGGGAAGCGTGTACCTGCTCAGCGGCAGCACCAGGGCAGCAACGCAGGAGCAGACAGCTGTAAGACATGGCAGCGGGAGTGGGAGCAGCAGCAGCGGCAGCGGCGGCGGCGGCAGCAGCGGCGGCGGCAGCAGCGGCGGCGGCAGCAGCAGCAGCAGGACTAGACAGCCCTCCTACCAGTGCCAAGTAGGATAGAGAGGACAGGGCAGAGCGGCAGCAGCAGCAGCAGCAGCAGTGCCGGGCCCACGCAGCCACCCACCTTGTGTGCAGTCCTCACAGCTGATGAAGCAAGCGACTCCAGGGGGCTCATGGGTGTGGGCGTCTGCATGCACCTCACACTTAGCTCAATCACTTCACCCAGGTCATTCCCCTCTACCACATCACACTACACAGTCTTCCCTAGGCATACTAGCTCCCAACCCCACCCACACCCCGCATCATTGAACCTGCATGCAGAGGAGCTGTGCAGTAACTGCATGGAAGGCCAGTCACATGCAGTCCAGGGCACCTAGCCCCTGATGCTGCCGCCATCACCGTACCAGGGTGCCCGTTATAGGGTGCTCGCCTACAATGACTGCAGCCTTGCTGCAGGCTGAGCTTGTGACACGGGGCTCATGTCGTGTGCCACTCTAGGGGCATGCAGGGCACAGGCAGTCAGGGGTCACTGCTGGAGATGCTGCTGCTCATGGCACTGCTCCTGCACCGCATCCTAAGGGTTGTCCTGGCCCTCATGCTTGCCCAGGCTCTCATGCTTGCTTGGCCCTGCTGGCCACCTGCTTCAGGATGTTCTTGAACATGGCGTAGTAGTCCAGGGAGGCCTCAGCCTCGCGGCAGATCTTGGTCATCACCTGCAGGGCCAGGGGCCAGGCGGGAGGGCAGCAGGGCAGGGGCCAGGTCCAGGTCAGCCGAGAGGGGGAGGTGAGCTGGCCCACTGCTAGGTCATGACAGGTCAGCGGAGGTTCCGACCCCGACCCCAACACAACCAGCAAGACCCTGGCCCCGGCAAAGTGAGCAGGACGCCCAGTCTCCCACCCTCACCTTTACCCTGACCCTGCACCCTTTCCACTGCTCCCAGTCCTGGCCCCTGCCCTGGCCCCTGGCCCCTGCCCTCTGCCCTGGCCCCTGCCCTTGTCCTGGCCCCTGCCCTGGCCCCGGCCCCTGATCTGGCCCCTGCCCTGGCCCTTGCCCTGCCCTCACCTTGACAGCATCCACAGGGAAGGAGCCCGCAGCGGTCTCCCCTGACAACATCACACAGTCAGTGCCGTCCAGCACTGCATTGGCCACATCTGTTGCCTCGGCACGAGTAGGCCGCGGGTTCTGCAGCAGACAAGACCAGCACCGCACCAGCACCTCCTCCACACCAGCACCTAAACCTTTCCTCATACCCTTCCACGTCTTGTTTTTCCTCACAAAACTCAGTCCCATGTTGTATGTCACACTGTCACCCTCTTTATGATGTTTCACTCACTCTTACTCGTTCTGGGCCACCCCACCTTGATCATGCTCTCCAACATCTGTGTGGCGGTGATGACGGGCTTGCCCGCGTAGTTGCACTTTTGGATCATCATCTTCTGAGCCAGGAAGATCTTCTCAGTAGGGATCTCCATGCCCAGGTCACCACGCGCCACCTAGGCAGTCATCAGGGGTGCCAGGGCAGCAGGGCAGCGGCAGCAGGGACTAGCAGGGGCAGCGGCTGCAGCAGTGGTAGGTCAGCATGGCAGGGCAGCAGGGCAGGGGCAGCATGGCAGGGGCAGCAGGGCAGCAGCAGCAACGTCAACACAAGCCAGGTACAGGCTGCCCAGGACCAGGCCCAGTCACACTGTCAGCCCCAGCTCCCTGTGCCCTAAGAGCTGCCAGGATCGCGGCTAATGGCAATGCTGACTCAGCTAGCAGCTGCAAGGCCAGCACAACCTGCAGACATGAATGGTGGGTGTCAGGTCATGCCCAGGGCAAGTGTCTTGCAATTGTGACCGTGCTTGGCCACCCTTCCGACCTGCTCTTCTGCTGCCCCTGCTGCTTCTTGCTGCCCTGCTGCTTCCTGCTGCCCCTGCTGCTTCCTGCCGCCCCTGCTGCCCCTGCTGGCGCTCACCATGACCGAGTCTGTCTTTGCCAGGATCTCATCAAAGTTTTGGATGCCCTCCTGGTTCTCCACCTTGCTGATGATCTTGATGTACCTCCCCTTCTCACCCAACACCTGCCAGTCCAGCAGCCAAGCAGCCAGGCATCAGGGGCAGGGGCAGGGGCAGGGCAAGGCAGGAGCCAGGGCTGGGGCTGACACGTCAGGGGCCAGAGAGAGTTGTTTATTGAATCCGATCCAATCAGATCAGATCAATCCAGATCAGGGTGGTTGAACAGCCGGGCTAGGAGGACTCAGCCAGATCCCTAGCAGCAAGCCAAGGCCAGCAAGAGCTAGCTAGGACGAACCAAGAAGGTGGACCTTCCCCCCGGGTGGCTTGCTCGATTGCTATGGCATTGCCTCCAGCAGCAGGGCAAGCAGCTGTAAGGTGGCTATTGTGTGCAACCCCCTCCACCTCCTCCCTCCACCACCCCTCCTTCCGACCCACCCCTCAACCTCCTCCCTCCACCTCCCCTCCTTCCGACCCACCCCTCCACCGCCCCCACCACCTCCACTCCTTCCGACCCACCCTAACACCTCCTCCCTCTACCTCCCCTCCTTTCGACTCACCCCTCCACCTTCCCCAACTGCCAGTGCCCGGGGCCCTCACCTGGCGGATCTTGTCAATGTCAGAGCCCTTGCGCACGAAGGACGCGGCGATGAAGTCGATGTCATTGGGCACGGCCCAGTTGATGATGTCGTCCACATCCTTCTCAGTCAGGGTGGGCAAATCCACCACCACACCCGGCAAGTTCACGTTCTTGCGCTCCCTGCCACATCAGGGCCACATCAACACGCCTGGGGCAACAGCCAGGGAGGGCGGCCGGGCAGAGGCTGCTTTGGTGCGGCACTCAGGCTGCCCCATCTGCAGCTTAAAGCCACGAACAGAGCCACTGACGGAGCCATTAACAGAGCCACGAACACGAGTAGGATACGAACACAAGTAGGATGCAGACACGAGTAGGATACGAACACCAGTAGGATACAAACACGAGTAGGATACAAACATGAAAGCCTGTGCTCCTACACTAGTGGCTGCCCTGGACGGTGGACAGCAGCCCTGTCCAGGCCGGGCAGACATAGGCTGCTGGCAAGGCACTGACACCAGGCACACCGCAGCCCCACCAGGCGCCCCACCCTACCCCTTCTTTGGCCTAGGCGCCTGGAGGCAGTGGCCAGGGCTAGGGCTAGGGCTAGGCATCATTTGAGAGTGAGTCAGGGCTAGGGCTAGGGTCAGGGCTAGGGCCAGGGCTAGGGTCAGGGATCATTTGAGAGTGAGTCAGGGCTAGGGCTAGGGTCAGGGCTGGGGCTAGGGCTAGTGATGGGCCTGCTCTGGGTCAGGGCTAGGGCTAGGGCAAGAGTTATCCCTACCCAGTCACTTGGTCTGTTGCCCAGCCTACAAGCTTTGGGTGAGGGGTTAGGTCCAACCCTACCCAGCTCAGCCCAAGTGCATGATGCGACAAGAGGCGCCACACCCCATTGCCGAGGTGGCTGGACCCACTGCTGGAGCGAGGCAGAGCATGGCCTGTGTGCCGCCAGCTTCATAGGCCGCAGTGTGCCCCTGCCGTGTCCCTGCCCCGCATCCCCCAGCCCTACCAGGGTGCCAGAGGGTGCCACAGGGTGACAGAGCCAGCCTGGCCAGGGGCAGCAGCAGGCGCAGGGAAGCGGTGCTGCTTTGCTTCCTCCACTGCATGCACCCACCCACCCACCCACCCACCCATACACACACCCACACTGTGCTCACCCTCACCCACACGCTGCACTCACCCCAGCACTGCGGTGTTCAGGCAGCGCGCCTGCACCGTACCGGCGTCCGGGTTGGTGCTGACCACCTCCATCACAATGGAGCCGTCAGCGCACAGGATCTGGCTGCCAGGCCGCACGTCAACAGCCAGCTTCTTGTAGCTGCAGCAGGGGCCAGGGGTAAGGGCAGGGTGGTGAGGGGCAGGGTGGTGAGGGGCAGGGTGGTGAGGGGCAGGGTGGTGAGGGGCAGGGTGGTGAGGGGCAGGGTGGTGAGGGGCAGGGTGGTGAGGGGCAGGGTGGTGAGGGGCAGGGTGGTGAGGGGCAGGGTGGTGAGGGGCAGGGGGCCCAGCAGCAGAGCCCCAGACCAAAACCAGCCTGACTCCCAAGCAAGCCACAGGAGCAGGTCACAGCGCACTGAGGCACCCGGTGTGGTCTGCTGCCATACCTCATGGCAATCAATGAGGCGTTGCCCTGAGTGGTGTAGTCCGTGGTGATGGTAACCTCCTGCAGCACCACCAGGAGTCAGCCAGCAGCAGCAGGCTCAGCAGCAGCAGCTTCAGCATCACAACAGCAGACCATGTCACCTTGTTGTTGCTGCTCACCCAGCCCCCCGCCCCCCACCTTGCTGCTGCTGCTGCCTTGTCCCTACTGCCCCCCCGCCCTGGCTGCTGCTGTTGAATCCCCGCCCCCACCCGGCAGTTGCTACAGTCCTGCCCAAACCCTCACCCCTACCTGGCTGCTGCTGCTGCTGCTCCTTTGCCCCCTGCCCCTTACCTACATATCACTGCAACTCCCCCCTCCAACCCCCCCTCCACCCTGGCTGCTGCTGCTCTCCCCCACCCGACGCCCTTCACCTGGCCAGTGACCAGCTGCACTGGCTTGCCCCCCTCTAGCATACCCGTCCTGATCTCTGGGCCCTGCAGGCAGGCAGGCAGGCAGGCAGGCAGGCAGGCAGGCAGGCAGGCAGGCAGGCAGGCAGGCAGGCAGGCAGGCAGGGGAGACACGAGGCGGTCGGACTGAGTGCCACCACCAGTGAGAGCAGCAGGACGCAAGGAGCGTGCTGAGGCAAGCAGCAGGGGCACGAGGACACGAGGCACGAGGCAGCAGGGGAGACACCCAGCAGGTGGGTATGCCTGAGACAGCAATGGCCAGGTCTGCCATCTGGATGCTGCCACTGCTCAGACGATAAGATACTAGGAGCATGCTGCATGGAGTTCATCATTTGTTTCATGCAGCTGTAGCCTTGACTGCTTCATGCACCCTAGGAGCTGTTCACGACATGACACTGCGGCCAGGGTGTGACGTGTGACAGTACAGTGATGATGCGTGACATGATCAAGAAGTTGGAACGAGCGTGATGGGACAGGCAGCAGGGGCACCGGGACAGTGGCCTGAGGCACTCGGCTAGGCTGCCTCCAATCCTTGCATCTCCTTTCATGGCGTATAGCCAACTCGGCATGGCGTCTTCACAAACAGGGCACTGGGCACCACCTGCCTTGGTGTCCAGCATGGTTGCGCACATAATGCGTGTGTTCTGCATCGCCTGCCGCAGGGCGTTCAGGGTGTCCTACAAGCTCAAACAGCACAGCAGCAAAGCTGATGAGAAGATAGTGGCAGGCACGGAGGACAAGCCTTGCGCTAGTATGCTGGCGTGCTGAACTTAGACTCTGTAGGCAGCCACCAGTTGGTTAAGCCAGCAGCTTGCTTCTGACCTGGTGGTAATCATGGGAGCCATGGCTAAAGTTGAAACGGGCCACCGACATGCCCGCTTTCAGCAGCTCTTCCAACACCTGCGACCACACTCGCGAAGCGTGCGCATTATGATGCGCTCTTGCAAATTGCGTGCAACGCTCGCACTTACTGGCACGGTGTTGGACTTCGGACCCAGCGTGCACACCACCTGCGCCGCGCAAGGCAGGCAGCCGCGGTCGTCGACCTCCTCGCTGCCGGCTGATCCCAAGGCGCCATGACCACCTTTGTTTTGCAGATGGTGGCAGGGGTGCCGGCAAGCACAGCCTCCAGGCCCAGGTGCACCATCTGATATGTTTTTCGGATAAGCTGCCGTGCGGGCGAAGGCTGCTACTTCTTCGCGACAGCTGCGGGGGTGCGCGAATATTCAGGGTTGCTAACGAGCAGGGTGCATGTGGGCTGCGTGTGGGCGTTGGGAAACCTGGATAAAGTGCGCATGTGACCCTTCAACCTAATGCCGCCGCAGGTCCATGGCCACTGTCACGATGCCGCTGTCAAGGTCACAGCACCACACCACGATGTCCTCCCTGTTTTCCACGGGGCTGACTGTCGCCCACCCCAGACCCCATCCAAGGCAGCTCAATTTCGCTGTGGGGTTATCCTGCTAGGGTGGTAGGTGGATGGAGGGGTCAGGCTAGGGGCAGTGGGTGGGTGGGTGGAGGGGCCATGTATGGGTGAAGGGGCTACTGAGGACTGTTGAACTGAAGGGGTTAGAACAGAGGACTATCACTCACATGTGGCTGCCCGCATCGAATGACTCCGATGGCAATTCCAGTCTTACATTAAACGCGCGTTATCGCATTGCAGCAGACGCAGCAAACGTTACATGAAATGATGGAGTAGATGGGTTGCAGTTGCATGAAGATTACCAACCCCATGTTGGGAACGCCTGACTATCAGAACTGAAGGGGTTAGTTGCACTCGTAAGGCTGACGTGTGATTGTAACAACTTCATTGGCCAGCTGGCCGCACCGAGAACCGCTAAGTCTGAGCTTCTTTTCCTTGTTGGTCCGGCCAGCATCGTGAACCTCCACTACAGGGTTGCGTGGCCCAGGGTATGCGGCAGCGCGCGTCTGTGCACCTAGGCACTGTCGGTTGCAGTCCATGCGGGTCCGTTGTAAATCAAAATAGAATGCAGGCGTCTTAAATTAAGGCCACACTCCAACATGGAATCAAGGAGGACATCATGGCCAACGTAACATAACTTTATTAACTGCTCTTATAAACTGCTCCCACCTTAGAAACAGTCGTATTGAGACCCGCGTTAACATCAGCGACACCCTTGCAATCCGTATGTGAAGCTATTATGGGTAATGTCGCGGCAAAGGAGCGAGATGTGGACAGACGCGGCTCTTCATTAGACGCTCTTGGGGGTGCGCACCCGCTGTGCTGGCTGCTGAGTGACATTAGATAGTTTATGAAGTTTGACTAGCATGTCGCAGGCTACTGGCGTCCCGCTGTGTCCCGAGAGAATGAGCTCAATACCAAAACAGCATGGCTTGGGGCTGCAGTACAGCAGCAGGCCGAGAAAATGGAGACTCAGCTGGAGCTTGCTCCATCCAGAGACAAGGCAGGTGCAGCCCCCTTGTCCCTCACTAGGGCCTCCATTTGAGCCGGATCAGAAGTACCTACTAGCAGCCACTAGCAGCCACTAGCAGCCACTAACTAGATCCGACTCAAATCAGCTTGCCATGCAGTTCACAATGCTCATCACCATGCTGTAGGTCAAACAAATGGCATCAATGGGTGGTCCCAGGGACTCAGGGCTTGGGGCCAGCCGGATTGTCCGCGATGCAAATGGGTCAAGCAAAATCATGCTCCGTGGGTTTGGTGGCGTATCTGTCATGCCCCTCAGCACATGCAGCACAATGTCCCATCATGATCAGACCTCCTCCCTGCCCTCCTCCCCTGCCCTCTCTGCCAGCCCGTCCCGCCGCGTGGAGCGGGCAGCCAGCAAAGCCCCCCTGCAGCCCTCACTTCCGCAGACATTTGACAGCTTGTCGCCCAAGTCAGGGACCACCTTCAGCAGCCAGGCAGGCAGCAGGCCAGAGCCCAGGCTGAACAGGAAGTCTTGGGCCCCCGGGAGCTCTGCCACCAGTGGAGACTCTCAGCCTCCATGGACTCTCAACACGCCGACAAAACTGCCCTCCCGGCCAGGCAGCCAGCAAGTCAGCCGCGGGCCGCTGCAGCCTACACCGAACGCTCGGCCCGGCACCGCGCTGTCCCCGAGCCCCGGCGTGGCGCGAGTGGGCCGGGGTCGCATGACGACGGCGCGCGGCGCCCAGGCCCTGGTGGCAAGTAAAGCGGCAGAAGCCAGGTCTGTAATCTAGCCTGGGTGCAGGCAGCAGGCACCGCCTTGCCAGGATGGCAATGGTGCCAGCATCATGAGTTAGCTATGCGGCAAGCCATGCTGGCTGTCATGTCGCTGGCTGGGTCAGGGTCAATGTGTCCTCAGCTGCCCTGTGCAAGGTTGCAGCAAGCTGCAGCCACAACCTTGCATGCCCTCACCTGATTGACCTGGCAGGCGAGCCCAGGAGGTTGAGGCGGCATGGCGTGCAGACCACTGGCGAGTGCGGGTGCAGCGGGCCAAGCGCAAGCTGTACCTGCTGCTGCTGGGGTACATGCGCTGGAACAGCATCCTCAAGCGCTTGCGCACAGGGTAGGCAGCCCAGGGTGGTTGGGCTGGGTGGAGAGACCTGGCAGCCAGTGGGGGGCAGCAGGGTGCCCTCATGTGACAGCAGCAGCACGGCTGATGTGATGGGAGTGACCCGAGGCTCAGAGCATTGCACTGCTCCTCACATGCGCCGCCCACTCTCCCTCATGTGCCTGTGTGCGTATCATCTGTTATCAGCGGCTCCTCTGTGATGCGCGGTTTGGTGGGCAGATGGTGGGCGCTTCAACATCACAGCCGCATGGCACCAAACATGTACTGCCCCGTGTGTGTTACGGAAGTGGGCCAGGACAACACAACAGCAGCCAGCTGGCACACGAAGGGTCCAGTCCGTTCCCAGCCCTAGCCTGGCTGCGTTTGCCTGTGCTGCGTCAACACGTCACACGCAGCAAACCCACAGATGCAATGGTGAAGATGGTGTCCCTGCTGCTGCTACTGCAGCTGCTATTGGTAGATGCTTTCATTCTCACCCTGGGTGCCATTGCAGGTACGCTGACGCCTTCACTGTTGAGCTGCTGCCCGTGTTCTTGGCCAATGCACTTGGACAGAACGGGGTGGCTTATGGCTCTCAACTGGGCGACACAGCCACTCCCCCAGAGGAGGCCAAGACACCTGAAGCAGACGTCAGGCTGGTGGCTTTATCACGTGAGCTCTGACACAGTGACTTCATGTGCCTACATCTGCTGTTACAGCGGTCCATGTGACTGCCATGCAGCTGAGCCATGCACATGCCAGGTCAGCCACAGTCAGGGTCAGGGCCCCACAGAGTCAGGGCCACACACTGCTGGGGATTTGAACATAATCTGATGCACCACCTTGCTGCCAGCTCACCTGGAAACCCACCCCTTGACCCTGACCCGAGAGTTGCCCTAGCGTAACCTAGTGGCCCTAGGCGGCTTTCTCCCCTGTTCCTCCATACTCATCCTTTCTCTTTACCCTGTATCATTTTGATCCTGGCATGCTGCCCTGAACCCCACCCCTTGACCCTGAGCCTAGCACTGCCCAAGTGCAACACCAGCTGCCCTTCTCCCCGCCTGCACTCCAGGAGGCCGCAGCTGGCTGGCCAAAGTGCGTGGCAAGGAGGACAGCAGTCCGCCGTCAAAACCCAGCTCAGCCTCCCCACCCCTGCCAGCTGCTAGCCTGCGTCTGGCCTTCCGCAAGTCAGCATCAGGCAGCGTGGCGGCTGAGCCTGCATTGACTGTGGAGCAGCGCTCTGTCAGCATGTCGCCCGCGCTGCCAGCCATAGGAGCCAGGTCCAGCAGCAGCCCGGACTCCTCGCCCCCGCTGTTGAAGAGCCGGGTGTCGCTCAATGGCCACCGCACCAATGCAATGAGCAGGTGGGCAATGAGCAGCAGCAGTGGTGAATGAAACCTCACTCTGACTCTGCTGCTGCTGCTGCTGCTGCTGACCCTGGTTGTGTTTGTGCATGCTGTCATCTCTGCTGTGGCCATGCTGCGATGCTGATGTTTGAGCAGCCAGTTCCAGCAGCCCTTCCTCATCATGAGCCATACACAGTAGTGCTACACACCATCCCCATTGGCCACCACGCTGCAGAGGCACGCTATTGGGGCAGGGCGCTAGGGGCAGGGCAGCAGCAGGGGCAGCTGAGCATTGTCAATCAGCCCCTGGGCGCAGCAATGGTGGGTGCTCAGCAGGCAGCCCTCTCGAAGGGCTCGTAGGGCAACTCACAGGGCCTGGCTGTAAGAGCACACCTGGGGCAAGCTGGGCAAGCCCCTGGGCAAGCTGGTTAAGCCCCTGGGCACAGCAGTGATGGCTGCTGGGAGCTCAGCAGGTCGCCATGCACTCGCAGGGCCTGGGCGTGAGGGCACACCCTCCGTACCAGCGACTACACGCATGTGTGAACATGTGCAGGGCTGCCACCTGATCCCTGCTGGCCTGCACTCTGCTGCCCCAGCCCTGCTGACATGCCACCTGCTGGCCTGCAGGCATGTTTTTGAGGTGGAGGCGCTCCGAGCCATCACCTCTGCCTACCTGAACAAGAAAGCGCGCAACTTCGCGCAGCTCAAGGCAGAGTACCACAAGCAGGTGGGTCAGGCCACACCACCCTGCGCCGCCCACCACCACAACAACCCTTCCTATTGGAGAAGATAAGGCAGAAGCAGGTGCACATGCGCCATGATAACAATGCCACACAGCACCTTGGCCCTCAACCTTGAGCCTTCATTGCAGTGGAACGCTCAGTGTGGACCCCTACAAAGCGGTGTTTTGTCTGTGTGGAGTTCCCATGCTCATGGCATGCATATGGCTTATACATGGCATACACATGGGCATGGTCGCCTACCACCTACACTATTGCCTGACCACGAGGGCTATTGTGCAGAGTTGGCATGACAACGACAATGCTGAACAGCGGCCTCTTGTTGCCATGCCCTCACCCCATGCCACCGCTCCTGCCACTCCTGCTGCTTCTGCGCCTGCTGCTGCTGCTGCTGCTGAGCTCTGTCATAGCAGGTAGGGGAGCTCTATGGCAGCCCTTGTGCCGCTACCACAGCATCTGCCTTGGTGCTGGTTGCAGGTCAAAGCACAACAAGTCAATCTACAGCTCAATGCAAACAAGGCCAATGCTCGGTAGGGTCAGGGCCCGGGTCAGGGCAGCTGCCTGCACTGTGGGGTCAGTGCAGGGCCAGGCTGAGGGACAGGCATTGGAGGTCATGATGCTATTGAAGGGAATGGGCTGTGGGTGAGCGTCAGGTGCTGTTCAGATGGGCCTGTCGCAGGGAGTGGCAGCAGGTGTATGGAGCGAGGCAGGATACTGTTGTCTGGCAGGTATAGGATGGCAGCAGGGGGGTCATAGCCCAAGGGCCAAGGGGTTCAGGGGCAAGTGCTACCTGCTGTGTATGTGAGCCCATAGCAATCGTGACCTTGTGACCAGGCCCGGCGAGGTATGAGAGGCTGTGTGACCAGGCCTGCCGAGGTGGTGTGACCTTGTTGTGCAGGTGGGTGGAGACCCAGCTGGCTTCTGCAGGGGCAGGAAGTGCCCTGGGGCCTCCCAGTGTGCTGGACATCAACACCCTGCTGGCTGGCAATGTGGACGTGACCATGTACCGCACGGTGAGCAGCCCTGGGCATGACAGCCATGCTGCCTCAGGTGCCTCAGTCAACCCTGCCTCGTGCATCAGTCAACCCATTAGTCTGCTAGGGCTGCTGCACCTCATGCCATCGACGGGGTCAGAGTGAGCCTGGCAAGCAAGGAGGAAACGCAGCTCCTGGTAACCATGGCCGCCTGGCCGTCAGCGCCCTTCTGCTTTGGCATCTGTTGTCTGCACTCCACTCCACTCTCTCGGTGTTAGTTGGCAAACATCAATTGGCTCTTGTGTAGTGCCTGCCAATTGACTGCCAGCTGCACCCTGCTCCACTCCTCTACACTCCCTAGTAGCCTTGACATACCAGGTAGCCTTGAAATACCGACGGGCGGTGGCCTTTTCAAGCAACTTGGGTTTCCCGTGAAAAATACACGGTTGTGTGACGCTTTAGCAGCGGCCAAGGTATACAGCCACGCTAGCTGGTTGGGTAAATTGCAGGGTTGCAGGGCCACACAGCCCATGACAGCCCCTCACAGTGCGGCACGGCACCACGGCCCTGTCAGCAACGCCCCTGGCCTTCACCTCCCAGCTGCTGGCAGCACCACTCTAGCCAACCCTGGCGTGCCCGCAGCTGTGCGGCAGCCTGCTGGCGGAGGGCAAGGTGGCTGCCCTGGTGATCGATGGTGGCGAGGAGCAGGTGGTGGGGCATGATGCACGCGGGTCAGAGCTGCGTGAGCCGGTGGTCAAGCTGGACCTCTGGAGCGCCCTGGCCAGGCTGTACCCTCACAAGGTCCCTCCTCCCTGCCTGCCTACCTCCCTGCCCGCCCTCCTCCCTCCCTCTGTGCCTGCCCCACTCCCTGCCTGCCTGCCCTTCCTCCTCCCTGCCTGCTGCCCTCCTCCCTCCCTGCCACTGCTGTCAAGCAGTCTTTGTCAGCAGCTCTGTGAGCCCGTGACTCCATGCATCCACCCTGACACAAAGCCACACATTTAGACCTCACAGATTCAATGCTGCTGGCCTGTTGCTGCCGACCTTATTATTCCTCACCATAGCCTTAGCCACTATGCCGTGCCCTACTCCCTCTTTAACGCCCTACCCTGACTCCCCTTTGCCCACTCCCATCCTGAGGCTGAGGCAGTCCTGCTCTGACCCCCACCCTACACAGTAAGTTGTCTAGTTCCGGCCTCTTCTTTGCAATAAGATCTCACCATACACAGTGCAAAAAGATGGAGCGACCTGACAACCCACCCTATCATGACCTAGCGATGCGATGCGCGGAAGGAAAGCGAGGGCTTTCGATGAAGAACGCAGAGAATACGACGCTGGAACCAGGCAACGCACTGCATACCCCACCCTGTGCTCCTCACCCTGCAGGTTCCCAATGGCTCCCGTGTCGGCGGCCTGACTGCCCTGGACCGCCGCGTGCTGCAGCTCATCCTGGACGCTGAGCGGGCCGGGGGCCCCGGCGCGGCTGCCCGCCTCAAGGTGCTGCTGGCAGTGGACAGCCTGCACACCGCCTGGGTCGCGGAGGAGGTTGCCGCCAGGCAGCATTACGGCCTGGCAGCCGCGCAGATCGTGATCGTAGCTATGGCAAGGTGCCCCAGGGGAGGGGTGAGGGGGTGGAGGGGAGGGGTGAGGGGGTGGAGGGGAGGGGGATGAGGGGAAACTGTACAGCAGCAGCCAGGTCAGCAGTAGAAGGGCATGAAGCAGCCATGGCGAAGCCAAGCCACCAGGGGACACCAATGTGCACCAGGGGAGGGGTGAGGGGGGTGAAGGGAAACTGTACAGCAGCAGCCAGCACAGACATAGCAGGGTATTTGAAGCAGCCAAGGTGAAGCAGAGGTGGGCTAGGGCCAGAGGGCTGGGTGGCTGGCCGGCTGTGCAGGAGAATGGCTGGCAGCAATGAGCAGCTAGGGGGCAAGGGTTGAAGAGAAAGGAGCAGAGTGTGACATGACATCAGCTTGCAGTGAGCAGGCGAGGTGGCGAGACCCAGTGATGGAGGGGGTGGCCTGCTCCCAGTCAGCAGGCTAGGAGTGCATTGAGTGCTGCTGGGCGGTTGAGGCTGTGGCTGGGTTCGTGTGCGTTGGTGCAGTGCTGCTGGGGGGCACTCCAGCGGACTGCTGCAGGAGCCTGGTGTCATCATCACCATCATCAGCATTGTCAACAGCAGCAGCAGCACGTGCCATCCAGGCTTGCTGGACATGCACATGTGGTGTGGTCTCCTGCTAGAGCCCGGGAATGAGTATGGCTCAATCAGTCTGGTGCAGGAGCCTGGTGTCATCATCACCATTGTCAACATCATCATCATCAGCAGCAGCAGCTTGTGCGCATGTCGTGATCTCCTGCTAGAGCCAAGGACTACCGCGCCTGTAGCAGTGCAGTGCATCTGGGTGCATAGTGCCTTACAGGGCCCTGTTGTGCCTAGCCACAGCACCTTGGCCCTCAACCTTGAGCCTTCATTGCAGTCGAACACACTAGTTGTGAACCACTACAAAACAGTGTTTTTTCTGTGTGGAGTTCCCATCGCATGGCATGCTCATGGCCTAAACATGGCATACACATGGTCACGGTCGCCTACCACCTACAGCATTGCCTGACCACGACCGCGGCACTGGGCCGCTTCCTCGGAGGCATTGCGCCACTAGGCTCATATCAGCTAACACCTGCTGAGCTCCTAATTATACCCAGGGGGCGATGTCACTCGTTCTCATATGCCCAAAGGGCACTCCGACCAAAGGACAAAGGGCACTCCGACCAAAGGGCAAAGGGCACTCCAAGTGGAGCAGCTACAGCTACAGCTACAGCCTAGCCACAGCGCATAGTGCCTTACAGGGCTGGTGGGCTGACCTGGTGACGTGGTGTTGGTGTGGGGTGCAGGCTGCCTGGCCTGCTGTGGGACGAGAGCACCAAGGCTTTCAAGGTGGCCTACTCACCCCAGACTCGGTACCACAGCCCCGGTGCGGGCTACGCCCTGCTGGCACTGGCTTGGCCCGCCCACGCCTTCACCGTCACTACGATGGGGGAGCGGGAGTACCTGCAGGTCATGCCTACTCCTCTCCCACCCTCCCACCCTGCAATGCTGTAATGTACACACACCCCTTGCACCCTCCCACCCCGCTTCAGTGCACACACCTGCTTTTGCAGTGCAGCCAGAGGATAATCAGTGTTCATCATCCATTCTCCCATGCTGCTGCTGCTGCTGCTGCTGCTGCTGCTGCTGCTGCTGCTGCTACTGCTACCCTGCTGCTGTTACTGCATGGTTTGTGATGATCTTCTTACCACCACAGCTTGATCATATCATGTGAAGGCCGCTGTCGTGAATCTATCCATACCACTCCCATACAGCCAGCGTCGCTCGTGACAGAGCACACAACTACCTGCTGTGGCTGCGGCTGCTAGCCGGCCCTCCCTATACCTTCATGCCTGTAGTTTCAGTCTTCGCGTCGATGTGTTCCAGCAAAGCTGGTTTGCACGTGTCATGCATGTGTGGTGCTGAGTATGACTATCTGCCCATCAATGGCATTTCGATGTGCGTTGGCAGGTGCCCTGTCTTGGCGAGGATGATCACGATACACCCGACATTTGCTTGGCCCCTGGCCTGACCTGGCTGGCTGTACCACCGCTGTCCACCCCACAGGGTAGCGTGCTGAAGATGCTGGAGGAGCAGGGCTACGAGTACCTGCACAGCACCTTGATGTGCGACTGGGAATGCCTGGCGGCGGGCGGGGCGCTCATGGAGGCCTCTTTCTGTGCCCCTGCGCTTTATGCCATGGATAACCACGGTGGGTGTGGGGTGGGCACAGCACAGACAAGCGCTGGGTGGAACGGGAGGGATGCCATGCAGCTGCAGCCTGAGGGCCTATGAGGGTGTGGTGTGGAGGCCCTCCCTGCTGTTCGTCATCAACACCACCATCATTATCATCATCATCGTCACCGCCGACATCATCATCATCATCATCATCATCATCATCATTGCCGCAATATGACATGTGCTAAACATGGCATTTCGGCAAACTCAGTGACAGCACGACACGTGCAATTGAGGGTGGCCAGCCAGGCAGCACAGCACAGGCCGGTGAGGGTGGCCAACTCAGCCATCACAGGCAGTCAAGCCTCTGCAGCACAGCACAGGCAGGCCCCTGAAGGCAGGCAGCCCAGGCTGTCCACCCTGCTGGTCCCCTGCCCTGCCTGCCAGGCGCCAACATGGCCATGCAAGTGGTGAGGGCTGCCGGGGACACTCTGGCCCGCTCCCACAACTCCGTGGTGGCCTCTGCCCCGGTGGGCCCGGCCCTGTGCAGCGTGAACATCGCGTTGACGGATCTGCAGACGGGCAGCACCCACAGCGTCATTGCCAGGCAGCTGAAGGAGGGCGCCGTGACCTCGTGTACGTCACGGTCAGTGCCGCAGAAGTGGGAGGAAGGGGAGGAAGTAAGGGAAGAGAGGGGGAGGGCTGCAAAGGGGCAAAGGGAACTAGCTGTGGTGGCTGGGTGCAGGTAGCTGGGTGGAAGTAGTGGGAGTAGGGCGCAGGGGAGGGTATGGGTGGCAAGCAAGCAAGGCGGGCAGGCGAACCCGGCGTGGTGGTAATGGGCAGCAAGGGATCGCACTCCCTCCTCCCTTGGCGCCTGCCCTCTTCCTTTCAATTTTAGCAGCTGTATAGCCCCACATGGCGGTGGATTGCGTAGGCCCAAGTCTGACCCTTACCAAGGTGTGCCCTGCCCCGACTGCCTGTGTGATGCCTTATTTGTTTGATTTGGACGCACTGCTTGCTGCCTGTGGGGTCATGGCAGCAGGGTGTGGCTGTGCTTTGCATGGCGATGCATGCCAGCTCCGGCAGCAGAGAGAGCAGCGCAGCTGGCTGCTTGCCCTGCAGGTACCTGTACAAGCTGGCCAGCCTTGGTCGCATGCTCACTGGCCCGGCTGCATTCAAGCCTAAAGTCCATGTGAGACGTTCATGAGCACGTCACCTGAGTCCTAGCCCCCACCTTCACATCCTCACCACACCGTGTTCGCACCCATCAGCCGCTGCCAAGCTGCTCCTGTGGACTCTGCTGCATGCCTGCCTCTTACTCACCCGCCTGCATGCCTGCTCATGTACTCACCTGCCTGCCTGCCTGCCTGCCTACCTGCCTGCCTGCCTGCCTACATGCCTGCCTACATGCCTACCTACATGCCTGCCTACATGCCTGCCTACATGCCTGCCTACATGCCTGTCTGCTTCCTTACCTTCCTTGCACCTGCCCCTCACTTCCCTGCTGCTGCCCACTGCCCGTTGGCCTCAGACTGTGGCCCCCTCCTCGTACCTCTCCCTGGACCAAGCAGACATCACCAGCATGCCTGCAGCCAGAGCTGTAGCGGTGCTGGGCAAGCTGAAGGGACCCAACCCCCAGGCCGAGGTGCGTGGCAATGCCCTCCTGCTGCTCTCCTTTCATCACTGCAGCGCTGCAGGCTGGACATAACCTGCACCTGACCCACCATCTCACCTCCACCTGCCATCTCACCTCCTCCCGCCAGCAGCAACATGATGTTTGTGTTGATGCGGATGGCACTGAGTCTGCAGCAACACCATGGTAGGCACTTGCCCCTTGCTATGATGAGGATGAGGATAAAATGTGGTAGGATAATTCTGCACCTGACTCCATGCAAGCGTGCCATGCCTCATACACTTGTAGCTCATGGCCACCCAGCCGCTGTCAGCCACAGCCAGGCTGCAGCCTGCACCCAGCCATAGCCAGGCACCGCAGGCCACCTGCTGGTGGAACGGTGGCTGCAGGTGCTGTCTAAAGAGTGGCTCAGGGACTTTGCACCCACCCTAGCGGCCCAGGACGCGCTGCCCGGCTTCAGGGCCCGCCTGGCCGGCAGCAGCACCCCAAAGCGCAGCCCACCTGGCCCCTCCTCGGCCCCCCCGCCCCCTGCGGCTCGGCGGCTGCTGCTGTTTGTGAAGGACAACCAGGCCAGCAGGAATGCATACAAGTGAGAGTTGGCTGAAGGGCAGGCCCGGTCCCCCTCTGGCTGGCATTAGCTGCTGGCTGCTACCACGTGCAATGTGTGTGCGCAATAGCTGCTCTCTGTCTTGGTGTGACCCTGGTGTCAGCTCTCTGGCCTGTTCTGACAAGTGAGCTGTCCTGTCGTGAGGTGTGTCAGTGTCGTGTTTGGTGTCGGTGTTTCCGCCACTGCTGCTGTCTGGCCTGTCCTGAGTTCAGGCCGGTTTAGTGTACACCACTGCTGCTGCAGGCTTGCACGGCACATGATGGCGCAGGACCGCACCCAGCTGACCTTGGTGCATGTGGTGGGCCCAGCAGCCTCCATGACCTCAGGAGAGGCCCTGCTGTGAGTGCTGTACAGGGCGAGAGCGGACAGCATAGTGTTATGCCCTTAGTCAGGTGGAGGGGGAAGAGAGGGGAGTGATGATGGGGGGGAGGGGTTGCACGTCCTTCCACCTGTGTTGTGATGAATGCAACGGCCAATATTGGTAACATTGACATGGGCGGTCACCATGGTACCTACTGGGCGCCTAGGGTGGTTGTATGTAGGTGAGTGTTTGAACAGCCTGTGATGGCCTGGGTGTGGGCATGTGTATGTGGGCATTGTAAGCTTTGTCAAAGAGGGCCAGTGCATGGCCTTGCCGTGCAGTGCCAGCTTCACTGACGTGCTCACCAACGACCAGACCCGGCGGAAGGTGGTGCAGCAGGTGCGTGACAGGCACAGGGCGGTGCGGGACAGGCAGGTTAGGGTTAGGAGAGCAGGAGTGGGCGAGCAGAAGGGCAAACACAGAACATATAGAAGATATGATAGAATAAAGGGGAGTGGAACAAGGCCGTGCGTAACCTGGCACACCCAGATGCTGCCCATGCCCTCTGTGGTGAGCGCATGGTGGTCAGAGGTCACTAGTCAGCCAGCCAGCCAGCCAGCCAGCCAGCCCTGCGCAGACGTGCTCCTACCTCCAGGGCTAGTGGTGGTGCTGACGCTGCGGGTGCGGTTGGACAGCAGTGTGGGGCAGTCAGGGAGCAGGGTCAGCAGGAGGATGAGGGGTGTTGTGGCAGCCAGTCAGGGAGGAGGAGCAGCTGAGGTAAGGTGCAGGCTGAGGTGATGGTTGCAGGCGGCCCATGCGTCTGGGCTGCTTTGTCCATTGTAATACTTACCCTATATTGCGTTCATTGCTTTCTGCTGCTGCTCTTGACAACGTGCCAATGTGCTGGGCCAGGGCTGAGGTCACTGCTGCTGGGGTGGGGCCTGGGGTGCTGTGTCATCCAGCGCAGTGTGGTGCCTAGTGGTGCTCTGTGTGCGGATTTGCTGAGCCATGGTGGTGGCTGGCGGCTGCAGTCGGAGCGGTTGATGGAGAGTCTGCTGAGTGAGGTGGCGCTGCTGGACCCGCTGCTGGTCATACTGGGCTCTGAGGCGCTCAGCAGCCCGAGCGCATGTGAGTCCCACTGGGTTGCACCTCACACGCATCACACTGTGACCCACCAGGTCACACTGTGTCTATCATCAGCCGGGTCACACTGGACAGGCCAGCCAGGAATGGATCCTACTTGCTCTGCCTCTGGCTGCCTCATAGCAGCTGCTGCACCCTTGCTTACCTGCCTGCCAGTGTGGAGTGCTGCTGAGCCTTGCCCCAGACTGCTGGGCCCTATCTGCTCAGTACCATGCCCGTCTGGTTGTACCCGCCGCTGCCCTCTGCCGCACTGTGCAGCTTCCAGTGCCAGTGTGGGCTTGCAGCTGGCCAAAAGCCTGTTCGACTGCTCCCTGGTGATCGTGAAGAACAACTCGTGTGGTGGGTGGCTGTAGCGTCTGGGTGTCCAGCAACATGCAGCCTGCGCCTGCACACAGGCTCACAGCATAGCACTGGCAGCCCAGCAGCCCTGAGCCAGGAGAGGCAGTGAGCCAAGGCTCAGATCAGAGCTTGGAAGACTGAGCACCCCTGCCCCTCGCCTATTACCCCGCCTAGACTTCCCGCGCTCACAACAGCGCTGGGGCCATGGCAGGATGTCAGGGCCATGCCAGTCTACACAGCAGCAGCAGCAGGAGGGACAGGCAGACCTTGTGCCTTGCAGGTGACCTGTTCCATGCCCAGGACAAAGCAGGACATGAGACTGGCATGGTCGTTGCCGCCGAAGTGCAGGTACTGTGTACTACTCAGGAAAGGGCAGGGGGACAGCCAGGGCTGAGGTGGTGATCAGCTCACACGGCCCACCTGCCGCACACTGAGCCACACCCATTGCAACTGCCGTGTCCAGCACTTGTGCACGTTATGTCGTCATCGGGGCTGGCTCCTTCCATTGAGCCAGTTGCAAATGCCAATTGTCTGGGTGGGCAGGGTGGGTGGCAGCCAGGGATGGGGCGGAGATGACCTGACAGGGCTCACACTTCGCCACGCACTGCACTTGCACGGCCTGCCTCGCCCTCCGACGTGATCTAAATGTTGAAAAGACGTCCCTCTGAACCCTCCCCTCCTAGCCTGACCGTCAGCCTGGCCCTGAACTGCTGTGGACAGCGGTGCATGTTCTTGGCTGTGGAGTCAAGGTGGACACGCCGCTCTGTGCGGTCAGCCTGGCCCTCACCTGCCTGCCCCGCAGAGTTCCAGTCTGCCCCTAGTCCGGCTGTTATGCCCCCTGATGCACCCCACCCAGGACCGCCTGCTGCTGGTGAGGCTGGCGGGCTCAGCCACCCAAAGGGCTGCTGGACCCTCGCCTGCTGCCTCACCACACAATGGCACCAACCACCAACAACAGCCAGCAGACAGGGCATGCTGCTCTGCTCCATGGCCACGCATGCAGCTCTAGTGCTGGACTGGTATCGCCAGACACCGCCTTCCATTTGCTCGAGTGCTGGGTTTGTGGCACCGCCCTTGCCTAGTAGGCCTGGCCTGTAAGGTGATGACTAGGGTAGTGAGGACAGGAGTGAGGACCGGGGTGAGGCCAGGAGTGAGGACAGGAGTGAGGACAGGAGTGAGGCCAGGAGTGAGGCCAGGAGTGAGGCCAGGAGTGAGGCCAGGATGTCCAGCTGGCAGGGCTCCTGAAAGGCTGCTGTGTAGCAGGGCTGACACACTGCTTACGCTGTGGTGGAGGTGTGGTGTGCAGTGCCGCCCACACGGCCTGGACAAGGGGAGCATGAAGGAGGGACTCGCCACCACGCGCATGATGGCAGCCTTTGAGGCGGAAGCGCTGGCAGGGCGGTGAGCACTGCAAGGAGGGGTCCCTGACTGTTGCTAGAAACCCCTGGCATCATGGCAGGCTGTGGGTCTCGATGGTTTCACACTGTCATGACCATCAGCCTGGTCGCTTGGCTGCTTGGCTAGCAGAGCTGGCTGGCTGGACGCGTGCTGGATGGTTGTGGGGCAGCTGGATGCAGTAGGTGTTGTGGGGCTGTTGGCTGTCGGATAGGTACCAGGATGTGTGCACCACCCTGCTCAGCGGGTGGAAGCTGGCTGAGACTTGCATCAGGTTCAGCCGCTTCAGAAACAGCCAGTTACAATCTAGCTTCCTCATACGTGACTATCTCATATGTGACTACCGACTGCCCACACATGGATGCTGAAGTGAAGAGGGCGGCCTACAGCCTCCTGGCCGCTGACCCACACCTCCATGTCCAGGGGTCGCATGCAGCTGTCAGCGGCAGCTGCTCACCTGCTCTGGGACATCCCACTCTGCTCCAGGACAGGTCTGCAAGCCCGCCCCTGACTTGTACTGAATCAAGGGGTCCTGAATGATGGACCATTCTCCCGGGCCCCCCTCCAGCCTTGCTGTTGCTCCTGCTCATGCCCCTGCCCCTAGCTCCTGCGCTAGCTGCTGACCTCAGCAACATCCCACTCAGATCTGCAAGCCTGCCCCTGACTTACAGTGTGCTGGGTGGACCATTGTCCTTGCTGCTGCTCATGCCCTTCCCCTGTCACACCTCTGCTGCCTTTGCCTATGCTGCTGCTGCTCCTACCTACACAGGGTGCCCCGTCATGCTGTGGCGCGTGTGCCTTTGGCTAACGGCCTGCTGGAAGGCCTGCCACCCGTGGTGTTGCAACACAAGTGTGACCTGCTAGCTCTGGTGGGACCCTCTGCCAAGGTCACACCACCACACATTCTGGACCTGCTGCGCAGCTGCCCTTGCAACATCATGGTGTGGCGCCCCAGGTCTGACTCCCCGTGACCAGCGTTGCAGCCAAGTGCGGTGCCATGTTTGTGTCATACATACAATAAAGCCTATGGCCTGAAAAGCCAGCATGACCCATGCGCATGGACTTGGTGATTAGAAGCATGGAAGCGCTCAATACATATGCACTCACGATGACAGTTAAAGGGGGCATCGATGCAATCATCATGGCCGCCATAAGAGAACACGACAATGTCACACATTGCAATGTGTCACAGCCACAGCATGTCATGCCCGGCCATCATGCTGGGCTGGTGGCTTGCATGGCGTGGTTCGTTCTGCATGGGATGATGACGTTGTAGGGCACACCCCTTGCCCAATGTGATGTAAGGGGGAGGCTACGGCTAGCCATACACCCTCACAAACATCATGCATGCCAGGTGGTGTGTCGACTGTGTCCTCTCCTGTGTCCTCTGTGTACGGATACAAGTGCAATGCTGCTTGCGAGTCAACCATTACTGCTGTAGTCCTTGGACGATGATAGTCCAGACACCGAATACCCTGTCAGTTATTCGGTGCATTCTGCGGCGCCCTGCATGGCCGTGCCCACATGAGGTATGCTAACATTAAATGATGTGCTGAAACCACCCTCTCAATCGCAGCTGCTCGCTATGGCCCATAGTATGAGCAAGGTCTAGGCAGCCAGATTACGCTAAACTTTCATGTTGGGTATCGAAATCATGCCACAATACTTCTCATGGCAACGTACTTAATAGTAAATACTCACTGTGAAACCAGGCCATATACTTGGCGGTGTACACGTGCGCCTACCTGCAGTGCTATGGCTGCACATGCAAACGGCAAGGCAAGGTGACCGGCTTTAGATCGACAGCAGCTGTTGAGGAGGGGAGGTCAGTTGGGGCGGACTCCGCGTTGATTTTCAATGAGGAGGATTAAGTGGGGCCATATATCACTGTATCAATTATGATAGCTACTAAGCTCAAACGGTGCTTTGTAGACGATGACTGGTTTGGCGGCCGCGTAACTCAATCAATCAATCAACTAGTGAAAGTCAGCCGTGAAAACCCAAGTTGCCTTAGCAGATTACACCGTCTCAAATCACATCGCTGACTATGGATGGGCCAAGCGCTAGTCGAATGCTGGTCTAATGCTCATGCCAGCGTGACAAGCCGGTGCGGGGCCTGATGTGGTGCCCGGTAGTGGCCCCCCGCAAGCACCCACAGCCCCATGCAGCAGCCACACAGCCAGCAGCCTCAGAGCCAGGGCCCAACAGTACCCCGCCAGCCCAGCGCACTGAGGCTGAGCAGGCAGCGGAGCCCACCTAGCCCACCAATGGCAAAGGCAAGGGCAAGGGACTGGCACCACAGCCAGGCAGGTGGGTACACAGGGACTGCAATGCAGCTCTGAACATGCAGCGCACCGGTGAGAGCAGTTGGCGCCTGCTGGAGCTGTGCCGGTGGCCTAAACAGGCAGCTCTGCCAGCCAAGGGCAAGCATGTGGCCTGACCTACGAAAGTACCCACTGCCACCCACCCATCTGCCACCCATCCAACGCCAGCATGACCTTCATATTCATGTGCAATGTCAACAACCGTTGTTTAGGGGGTTGAGCGAGCCTCACAGGCGAAAGACACAGCTTGACGCAAATGAACAGACTATTGAGAACCCCGCGATTCTTGCCGTCTAGTATTAAGTGCGTACTAAACGCGTACTATACTAGGTCGTTTAGTATAGATCTAATATATAACGACGCACCCTACCTCAGGCTCGTGAATCTCCAGATTTTCAAATTTTCAGTTTAGTATGCAAGCCGTGCATGCAGTCCGTGGATCCGCCACCTGTGGCGTTTCCTGCCTTGCGCTTCTTACGCTATGGCTGCAGCGCGCTGGCGCCAGCCACGCCGATGACAGGGCTCTGCAACACCCGTGGAAGAGGCAGCGCCGGGCTCCTACTCATGGCAGCGACTAGAGCCCGGGCAGTTTGCACAGGCGCGAGTCGCTGGTTGCCTGCTGACTGCTGAACGCCTGCTGCTGCCATTGCGTTGCGAACCGACCGCATCTGCACCTGCACCCGGCGTTTTCAGATGTGCAGTGAATACGTTGAGATTTGCAGATGAATACCGGGTAGGCTACCCATGCCATGTGCATGGGAAGATAACTCCACACAATAAAACACCGCCCTCACGTAGTGGTACCTAGTGGTCCCTCGTAGGAGTCACTAGTGAGGGAGGAGGTGCTGATCCAATGCTCGGGCAAGGCGACGGTTGAGCGGTTTGTCACCCATGCGGTGTGTCCATCCCTATCACGTCCCGCTAACGCTGCAACATTGGCTTACAACTCGTCCAGATGATGATGCAACATAGATCCCTTGCGGCACTTAGGCCTTCGTTAACCAAACGACAAATTTGCCTGCGTGCTGCTGCTTCCGATGTGTCGAGCGTTGCATCCTTTCGCGCGACGCCCCTGCAGCCGGTGATGGAAAAGGGCGAGTTCAGCCGCTTCCCCACATCGCCTGGCATCTATGCTGTCTTTGACAAGGCGGAGGTGCTGCAGTATGTTGGCCTGTCTCGTCGGGTACGTCTGCCTTCCTCCTCTGGCATGCACGAATGGGCTATCAAGCCTGTGTGCCTCTCTTTCGACTGTTTTCCGCAGATAGACTCCAGCGTTGCCAACCACGTCAACGAGTTGCCAGAGCTGACGCATGCCATCAAGTGTGTGTCTGTGCCCCATGCTACACGAGAGAGCCTGACAGCTGCATGGAAGCAATGGGTGGAGGAAGCAGGTGTGCCTCTTCACATAGCTCAAGGCACAAAGACTGCATCCATTAATCCGCCCGCCAGCCTGCCCTCCCTCCTGCCCACCTACCTTCCTGCTGCCTTTGCTCCCTACCTCATGCCCACTGCACTGGCACTTTGTGCCCCGCCAGCTGTGCCCACTAGCTTTAACTCACTGTGTATGCTAACCGGCATGTGCCTGTCTCCTGCCCCTCATCCACCTTCCTGTCACCTTCCTGTGGCTGCGGCTGCAGTCAGTGAGACTGGCACCATCCCACCTGGCAATGCCCCGGGAGAGACGCGGTGGCAGTCGCGCACAGCCAAACCCGCACGGCCTGAGATCCGGCTGACTGCGGGCAAGGGCATCACTGGCACCACCATGGAGGAGCTGGTGGACCGCGTTGTGAAGGACGTCAAAGTGCGTCCCAGACAGCAGGGCTGCCGCAGTGACACCAGCAGCAGCGACAATGGCAGTGGCAGCAGCGTACAGGTTGGCAGGAACAGCAGCAGTCATGGCAGTGGCAGCGGCGTTGGCAGGTTGGCAGCAACTACAGGAACTCTGCTAACCCTGACCCTCACCCTAGCATGGCACATGTGTGATGCAAGGATATGGGGGCAGGGTCAAAGACAGCCATGGCAGCAGCAGCAGTCATGATAGAGGTTCAGGTGACTTGCAGCTGGCCTGCACTGCAACCCCTTAGTCTGCTGCCCTGTGTGGACAGCCCTTCATGGGCGACCCACACCCAACAACCAACCACCGCCGTGAGGACCCAGCAGTCCCTTATTAGTTGGTCTTAGCCTGCTTGGCCTACTAGGTTAGCTGCGGTCCAGTCCAAGCCTCCCTACCAAGCTCACAAGTCAGGCAGTGTGCCACCAGTTTGATACCACCACAACCGGCCCTGAGGTCCCATTCCCTTTTGCCCCAGATCCACCAAACCCAGCCACCCAGTTACAGCACTGCTCCTCCGACCACAAACCCAGTTGCTAGGTCACACCAAGCCCCTCTTGGTCACACCACCACCAAGCCGCTCCGTCCTGGCTGCCTGCCCAGGTGGTGGCTTTCATCAAGGGCACCCGCACGCAGCCCCAGTGCGGATTCAGCCACAAGATGCTCACCATCCTAAACAGCCTGAAGGTAGAGTATGAGGTGGTCAATGTCCTGGACGAGGTGCACAACCCAGGGCTGCGGGACGTCATCAAGACCTACTCCCAGTGGCCCACCATACCCCAGGTCAGCTGAGCTGGCAGGCGGCACAGGCCATGGCAGGGGATGGGCCCAGCAGAGGGAGGGTGGCAGGGGGAGGGCATGGCAGGGGGAGGGCATGGCAGGGGGAGGGGCGGCCCAGGGGAGGGTGGGGCAGGGGAGGGGAGGGCAGGGCGGTTGAGGGAAGGGTGGTTGGGGGAAGTGGGGCATGCATTGCTAGTGCGGTGTGAAGCTCACCCACCATAGCCACACGCCCCTAGTTGGACAGCAGGCAGGGTGCAGCAGGAGTGGTGCCGAGTGGCCTGGGACCAGGTGCCAGCTCCCCTCCAGGTGCTGACCAGGTCCTGTCCAGGTGCCAAGTCCTGGGGCCAGGTGCCCCTGATGGTGCACCAAAGGGGGAGGGGGAGGGGGAGGGGGCTGGACACAAGACGCATGCCACGCCCCTGATGGTGCATCAAACTGTCCCTGGTGATGGTGGCATCGCCCCTGCTGCTGCTGTCCCTGCTGATGGTGGCGTCTGTTCCCTGTGGCTGCAGCTGTACGTCCAGGGGGAGTTTGTTGGCGGCTCAGACATCACTGAGCAGCTCATGAACAGCGGGGAGTTGGCCAAGCTCATGCCCAAGAAAGAAGCAGCGGCAGGAACAGCAGCAGCAGGGGTTGGAGTAGGGGCCGGGCAAGCTGTCCCGGCTGCGTAAGTGGGGCTCCCAGCAAATGCTGTTCTTGTGAGCATTGCAGGCAGGGAGGCAGGCTGGTGTGCAGGGAGTCAGGCAGGCAGGCAGGGGGGCATGCGTTGGGCTACATGAAGGCTGCTGCAGCAGCTAAGTAACACAATGATGACGGTAGCACAGTGCAGTGGGGTGGTGTAGCGACAGCAGTCCAGCCCCTCAGTCTAGCAACAGACAAGTATGCTTTGTCGAAGATGACTGATCTTGTTGCACAAGTATTGGATATGGGTGGACGCATTCAACATGTTTGGCTTGGGGCATGCTTCTTATCATTGGCAGCACACAACAAATCGCTGGCTGGTACTTGGCATAGGCAGTGTTGCTTAGGCTGCGCCATGCATCACGGGGATGCTTTCGTTGCTTCATCTGTGTGCGCAACGCAGTCCAGTTTTGTAAACTTCGACACCTAAACTCCTCATGTGGAGCCTCAGTGGTGTGGTGGTAGTGTGGTATTCTGACTCCACACGTGCATGTTAGGTTCGCAAATGCGCAGACGTGAGGTAGCACTCCCTCACCACAAAATATTAGGGAGCGTACCCGTGCTGGAGTAAACCACGGGGTGCATGCAAGCCTATGCATGCACGCCTGTCGCATGCTGTTGTGTCGCTTAACCTGGCGACACCGACCGTTTGCTTCCGGTGATGGGGGTAGCTTCCCAGGCTGGTCAGGCGTTTTTTAAGTTCATAAAACCCAGGCGGTCCCCCGCACTGCTGCGGCGCAACCTGCGCGACCTCGACACCGGCTACTATCAGTTACCAGCCAACTACAGCATCCTCTCAAGGTGCCAGAACGATCGTTCCCAGGTGCCCGTGCCAGCACCAGGACCAACACCATCTCCAGCTGACCTATCACGAGTGTGCGCCCAGCAGGTTTGCAGCCGAGGAGCTCAAGCTACATCATGATAAGCCACTGCAGCTCAAGCAGCCAGAGCAACACCTGACCCAGGAATTCCTTGCAGCATTCCCCCAGGTGTGTGAATAGCTGCACTTGTCTCTGACCTGATGCTGACACTTGCATTATAGCAGCAGCGGCGGCAGCGGAGAAATCACCATCCCAAACACATTTCTGGCAATGACACCCACACCAAAGTTGCGGAAAGCCAGGAGTTGAACCTGTCCTTGATCCTATCCCACATTGGCTCAAAGTGAGTGCATCACATGGCCAAGGGCACGCTGCTTGATGCTGGCTGCTTCAGGCCCAGCTAGAGGCAGTGGACCTCAGATCTTTCAAGCCCAGCATTGCCCGCCAGTTTGCTGCCCGCCAGCTCCAGCTGATGCGTGGCAAGGGTGTCATGAAGCATACTGCGTTCAACACCTGCAAGGCGGAGATGCTGGAGGAGCTGCAAGGGCTGAACAGGTAATGATTGCTTGGAGTGACCCTCACTCTTGCCCTGCATGATGGGTCAAGTGAAAGCGGAGGGTCAAGCCTGACGGCTTGCTGGAGTCAAGGCTATGGCCTCTCCCGCAGGCTCGCCCACCGGTTGTGTATGACCTGACCCACAATGCTGGCTTGTGTGGGGAATAGCAGTGTGCATGAGGCCATACCACCACCACTGGGGAGCTATTGTCCAGCTGGGCCCATACCATTCAGGTTTGCCTGTTGGGGCACGTGGCATGCTTGACTTAACCCTTGACATGCTTCTCTTACTGCTGCTGCTGCTGCACCCTCTCTGTGTGAGCAGGCAGCAGCAGCTGGGAGCTGGGGCGAACCTGCAGCTGCTGCAGAGTGAGGAGGAGAAGCAGTTGCGCGCGGCATTGGAGGTAGTGGCCAAGCGGGGTCCGCCTCGCATTGCACGCTGAGCTGTGGACGGCAGTGCGACACTGGGCACAGTGAGGAGCACACCCCATGGTCGTAGTCCACTCCGGCCTAGGCCGGCTTGCATACGAGGACCCTCTTCCTTGGCACAATACCCAGCACAACATGTTGTGGGTCAAGTATGCGCGTAGAGCGTCAGCCTCTGTTAACCCGCAGACCCGCTGAGCTCAACCATGGTCTGCTATGTGTTCCTGAAGTATAACCATGTCCCGTCCCGTGCCTCGCTGGTATTGTGCAAGCTGGAGCGATTCATGAGCTATGGCTAACTCTAGGGTTGGGTTTAACCTTTTCTAGTAGGTTTGTAAACCTTTGTAGGGTTAAGCTGTTAGCTTTGGTGAGGTGCCCAGTGGTCTAGGGGGAAAGAGTGCCATCGATGTGGGGTTGGCAGTCATCAAGGGTGCGACCGAGGACGCTTCAACTTGTTGGAGTAGCTGAGTGAGGTTTCCCACAGTCAAACATGTTGTTCCCCGTTGAATGAGTTCGGTTTGACTGATGTGAAGGAAAGGGGTTCCCTGGTATATGTCGGTTAGTCTGTATCTGACAGGAGGACCCACCACTGCACTGCCTGGAGCAGTGGGCAGCTCAGGTTGGCTCAAGGGGCTGATGCACACCTAGTCCACAAGCTCCACCACAGCAGCCGGGGTTTGTCATGACGACCCGTAACAAACATGATAACTGGCATGCCTTCGTTCAAGCCCATCTGCACCTTTGTTCGTGCACCCAGCGTTGAAATGAGTTGCAGCAAGTCCCGGAGCCCTACAGGGGTGAGTCAGCTAAGCAGCCTGATGGGTGACGGGTTCAGCGGTGTGAGCCATCATCATCACCACCACCACCTAATATGGTTTGGTTAGCTTAGGGTGTTTGTTAGCCTGCGCTGAGTACAGCCGTGGCAATGCAGCCAGCGGCATGTGCCAGGGTAGATGCAGCGATATGCAGTGATGTGCAATGGAGGGCCAACCCAGGGTGAGGGAGGATGAGGGAGAAGGCGTAGGGCAGAGGAGGAGGAGCCTGATGAGGTGGTGGACTGGGAGGTGATGGTGGAGAGTGGCAGGAGGTACCTGGGAAAGCAAGGGCGAAGGTAGGCTGCCCCGCTCCGCTCCCATCCCGCGCCACCCTACCCCTGCATGGATAACTCCGCATGGACCTTCACTCCACATCACACCATGCCCATGGCTACTGGCTGACCCGTGTTATAAGCCACCCCACCGTGCATTGCTCCACCGGCCTTGACACTGCGCTGCTAAGCTGCCATGAACCCCTGAGGGGCGCCTTGCATGGCCATGCCCCAGCATTGGTGCATGCCACATGCAGCCTGGCCAGCCAGACCCAGGGCGGTGCCCAGTCTCTGACCTGATGCTCACACGGGCATTGCAGCAGCACAGCAGCACCAGCGGCAGCAGCAGCGGTGGGAGCACCATTCCAGACATATTCATGCCCAGCAGCAGCGTATGGCTGGCTTGGTGACCATGGAGGTCGACAACATGGTCACAACTGTGGCCTGTAGCACAGCTGATGAATGCATGGCCACTTATCATTACGGGCATGGAGGAGCAGGGCGGCATAGCTGCAGCTATCCCACCATGCCAAACAATGCCAGATCAACCTCCACAGCTTGCATGCCGTGGTGTGCCCAGCCTAGCAACATGCCAGGACAGCTGCTGCCTGCGTGCTACACCTCAGCCCAGCCCTGGGCCTGACCCTTCCCCCTCACTTCACCGCATAAGCCTGGGCAAGCCAGGCAGCTGGATCAGCAGCACTGAGCAATACTGACCTTAGCAGCCCTCGGCTGCGCTCCCTTGCCTGCACTGCCAATCTTGGTTGCCCCTGAGGTGCCTGCAGGTTGGTCACGCCCTGGTGGGCAGAATGACCCCAAGGGCAAGCCCTGACGGCTCAGGCCCTACCGGGTGCTGGCTACAGGGGTGGCCCACTCACTCTTGTGTGCACTGCCAGCCTGGCGCTGGTTGCCCCTGGGGTGCCTGATTAGGCGCGCCCACCTTGAGTGCCACCCCCCTGAAGGCGGTGCAGCAGGCCGGCATCACCTCAGGGGCAGGGCCCAGGTCAGGCGCCAGGCCAGTGCAGAACAGGGCCAGGCTGGCAGGCTCCTCCAGCACCAGGGGCCTGCAGCCAGGAGCATGGGCTGGGCAGCCCAGGGTGGGCGGGAGGGGCGGCAGGGCAGGGTGGGCGCTGCACAGGACAGGGAAGGGAATGGGCTTCATGAAGGGAGGCAAGGGGGAGAGAAAGGTGAGGGAGGGCAGGGTACGAGGCCATCAATCAGGAGTCACTGCCCAAGGTTGGGGAGCGTGGCCTGAGCTGGGTCGGGGTGAGAGTGTGGTGCGCCAAGGTAGCTACATGGCAGGCTGAGGGCGGCAGGTCTTTCGCCCCTCCGCCTCCCCTCCCCTCCCTGCCCCTACTGCCTCCACCTGGTTCTGCCCGCCATGCACCCACCCACTCACCTAGGCAGCCACACAGCAGCACCAGCCCGGGCAGTGGGGCACATTGCTTGCCAGCTGGCAGCGCTGGCAGGGCAGCTGGTCGCAGCCAAGCAGGGCGGCCAGGCAGTGGCTGCTGCTGAGGCCCTGGGCAGAGGGGCTGTGGAGGTGGGCTGAGCGGCAGGTTGTCAGAGGAGCCAGCAGCGGGTCCATGGCAGCGACTGGGGCCTCAGCTGCTGCAGCGCTACTGGGCAAAGAGCAGCCTGCCCCTGTGCCCAGCGCCCCTGATCCAGCCCAAGGCTTGACCCCTGGCCTCCTGCTGCTCCTGCTCCTGATGTGGGCCTTTAGCAGCAGCAGCAGAAGCAGCAGTGTCGGGGCGCTGACCTGGGTCAGGGTGCTGTTGCCCTCCCAGTGTTGAGGCCAGGGCAGCTGTGGCACCAGCGTGGGCTGCGGCGGTGGGGTCAGGCTGGGGGCTGAGGTCAGGGGAGGTGCGGGCCTGAGCATCCTGGACAACCCCAGGAGCCGTGGTAGAGGTCACACCAAGGTCTGCCACTGCCCGGGGGGCTGTAGGGGCTGAGTGCTGCACAGCCAGGGCTGGTGGGGTGGGGCTAGGGCAGCAGGCGGTGAAGGGCAGGGTGGAGGGCAGGGTCGCCTCCCAAATGCTGCCGCCATGTGGGCTGCAGGTCACACCAGGTCACACTAGGTGAGGTGGTGCGGCAGCTTCCTGCCCTCACCCTGCTAGGCAGCTGACTTGGCCTTTGTCCCCAGAGCCCCTCGCCTGCCCCTCCCTCACGCCGCCTCTCCCCATCCTCCCTGTCACTAGCCAACAGCCCCAACCCCTGCCCTGCACCCTGCTCCTGCAGCCCATGCCCCTTCACCAGCGGCTCACCTAGCTGTTCCAGCTGTTGCAGCAGCAGCAGGGAGGAGGTGGGGCGCAGCAGCACCCTGGCCAGCAGGCTGTCACCGGCGTCTCGCCCATGGGCAGGCTGGAGCTGTCCTCTGCCTGCGCTGAGCAGCTGAAGGGTAACGGCATCTGGAGCAGCGGCGTGGTGGCCAGCGGCGCTGATGCCACGTGTACAGCAACAGTCAGGTGTTGGGTGCGGCGTTCAGGTGAAGGGTATGTGCACATGCAGGCCGAGGAACATGCCCACGCGGTTGTGACCCTGGCGATGGTCAAGCGGCGAGCTACGACTGCTGCTGGGCCCTCCAGCATCAATTTTTATAAACCAGCGGTTACCCGCGCATTTCACACTCATCACCGTACGGCCCTGTACTTATTCTCCTGCAGGCTCGCTTTTGAGTGCAGACCACTCGACATCTTCAGCCTAGTCCACCATCGACCCCTCACAGCCACTAACTCGCAAAATGGCCGAGCACACCAGTCAACAACCAGCCCTGGACGCATCACTGGAAATCGCAAGTGCAGAGGCCACCCTGTATCTCAGGCCGGACCAGGCAGGCAATGTAGTCAGTGAGTGCCGCAGTTGAGCTTCCTGTGCACTTAGATGGCGGGCTCCATCAAGCAGTCGGTCCCTTGTGTGCCAGGTCCTTCTAGCTCGCTGAGTCTGCTTGAGTTGCTTGCTCTGCAGAACTCGACTCGGTGTATAAGCTATTGCAAAAGGCAGCGACACAGAAATTGATCGCGAAATTGACAACCTCGAGTCGCAGCGCTGTGGGCACAACTGGCCGCACACAAGCCAGGTGGGTTTGCGTCAAACCCGCTGCCGGCTCCATGCCTGCCTCCGCGCAACACCGTCCTGCACCCACCACCACCTCCCAATCCCTCCTACTCCTCCCCCACGCTGCAAACAAGGAGCCGGATCAAGCTCTGCAGATGTTTCACATGGGTTGTGATCAGCCTCACTGCCAACAGTAAACAATGGCAATGTTATTCTGACCCTATCACCCATTAACTCCACTTGGATAGCTGTGGCAGCTGTGGCAGCTGTGGCCCTGCTGATCAGATCAGTTCTGGCCTAGCAGTCTTCACCGGTGGCAAGCTGGCAGCAGGCGCACCTTGGTTGATGCCTGACCTGCCTGCCTGCGCCTTGCTGCTGCCTGCAGGTGCACCACCCCTCGCGTTGGCTACCACGCCCACGTGTTGGTCCTGGCTTCCACACAGGCAGAGCCTCACCACGCCACGGGGCACTTTCCGCAAGGCGCATGGCAATACCATGACCCCGCTATCGTACTTACGACCTCCGCAGCCACTCCAGCTGCTCCATGCGAAGACACCGCACCCCCTGTCCCCATCCCTTCTTTCCTGGCCCAAGAGAGTTTTGTCAAGCTCCAGCTGGATAGGCTTGCTTGGTTGTGGCGGCATGTGGAGATACTGCAGCAGTCCCGTGCGAAGGCCTCGGCTCAGCTGCGTCATCAGGAGCAAAGGCACCGGGCCGCTCTTGCAGTGCTCCACGACAAACTGGCCCGGTTAGAGCATCATCTGAGGGCAGAGCTTGCCAGCAAGGCAGCAAAGGTGGTTGATCTGAAGGCCAGGCTTGCAGCCTGCAGCCAAGAAGCCTTGGCTAGCTCACTTGAGTCAGCCGCTCAGGTTGAGACGCTGGACATGGCACTGCAGCAGGCAGAGAGGCAGGCTGATGAGCAGCAGGCAGCATGGATGGCTGATCAGCAAGTCATTGTTGACCAGGAGGTGGAGCTGCAGCAACAACGCGCCAGGGCTGAGCAAGCTGAAGCGCGGCTGCAGGCGGTGGAGGCTGCATCGCAGTCCAAGCTCTTCCGCTGGTTGGGCTCTGTGCCCAGTGGCAGCGGTGGCTCTACCTCCCCCAGCAGCACCAACCTCAGCAGTGCCAGCAAGGGGCAGGGCGCCGGCAACCAGGGCAGCAGCAAGTGGGAGCAGGGCAAGCAGACCCAGGGCCTAATCCAGCCCCATCACCCCTCAGCCCCTGCCCCTCTGCAGCGCCGTTACGACCAGGTTGTGCGCAAGTTGGTGGCCATGCGAGCTGTAGCGGCAGTCCGTGAGCCTGCATGCCAGGCAGCTGAGGCCGAGGTGCTGCGCCTACAGCAGGCTCTTGCGGCAGCTGAGGCCCGCACTCTGCTGCAGGTGGAGTGTGGCCGGGAGCAGCGGCTGCTGCTGGAGGCTGAGCTGCAGGTGCTGCGGGCCAAGGCTGAGCAGGCTGAGGCGCAGCTGCAGCAGCTGGCAGCCATGAAGCAGCCGCCAGCCCACCGTCAAGGGTGCGGCTCCACGCCTTGCCCCAGCACTGGCCGCACCTCCCCCTGCAGCGGCAGCCTCAGCGGGTGCAGCGATGACGGCATGGACATCTGCAGTGAGTGGGGCAGTGATGAGGAGCGCACGCAGTTCAAGGGCCGCGACCAGGCTCCCTCTCCCATGCCATTGGCTGCGGCACATGGCGGCAAAGGTGGGCCGGGGCACCAGGGCTGCAAGCTGCAGGGTGCTGTGCAGCAGCTGAAGCGCACACTACTGGCTGTGGCCTCAAGGTGAGGCTGGACACCACCCCTAGCGCCACAGCAGCAGGGACAGGGTGTTGCAAGCACACCGCCATGCAGCCGGGCTGTGACATGCAACACAGAGGCAGTGGGATTGGGAGCAGCCCAGGGATGGCAACCACATGCAGTCCTGGCACACACGGTCCTGCCATTGCATGACACTGTGAATTACACATGGGATGCCTGGCACTGCGCATGCGCACACCTGAGACAGGCATCAAGACCCATTACAACAGCCACCATGCCTGGCATACACTGAGGATTGAGTGGGTTTGTTTCACGCACTGCTTGTGAGTGCACCACACAAGCAATAAATATCAACACATACCAACATGTTGCTCACATCACTGCCATTCTTGTACATTGCTTGCCAGTTGTGTACGCCTAGATCTGGCATGTGGTTTCAGTCACTAGCAGAGAGAGGATGGTCATTTGTCTTAGTGGGGCACGTGTCTTTGCTATTGCTAGAGAGTGTGATTGTGGACAGTTGCGTCAGTAGGCAGGGCTGGGGGAGTAGTCAGTAGCAGTAGTCAGGGGTGGGGGAGTTGTGCTCCGGTTGAAGGCCTGGCTGCAGGGCGTAGCTCCAGTGCGCGTGATGAGGGGGTGTTGCTGAGTGAAAGGAGGATTCGTGTGGTTGTGAGGGGCAGGAAGCTGTAACGTCGTGCCTAACCCTGGCCGAGTACAATCATCGAGACACATTAATCCACTCACGCACGAGCCAGTGTACCGCCCTGATCCCAATGCGCCCGTCGCTAAGATTTGAGGCGCACGTTGATGATGTGGCTTACACCGCTTAAGCCGTCAGCCGTTAGGCTGCTAGGCCGCCCTCCCCCTCAAGGGGTTTGGGACTTTCTGTAACGCACTTCATAGCAAGGTGCACAAACAAAGGTGCACATGGGCTCAACATGAAGTCATGCAAGTTCTCATTGTTCTGTAAAGTCAAGGCAAACTCCGGCTGCTCCCTGATGGAACTTGTGGCAGTGCACTCAAAGATGATATGCATGGCGTCATCCACTACCCCCTCTGTGCATCTGGTGCATGTGCGTTCAATGAAAGTTACCCCCTCAAACCGAGCCTTCTCCACCCCCAGACCGCTGTTGCCTAACCTGAACCTAGTCAGGCTCGTGCGAACTTCTGTAGAGAGCTGTCTGTTCAGCAGGTGTGGTGCCATGTGATTGATGCCAATGCCGTCCCCATGCTTGAACCATGCAGCATACGAACATCTCTCCCGATGCAGTGTCTCAGGCAATCTAAGGTCTTCCTCAAACCCAACCCAACGCCTCCCCCACCTCTCGAGCCACTTGACTTCCATAGCCTTGGTGCCTAGGACCACGTCCGGGCTCAAGGTGAACTCACCTTGAGCCCATCAGCTCTCTAGCGGCAAGCTGGAACTGAGCACTCCAGCTGGCCTGATACCTCCTGCCTAACTCCACATCTGCCTTCATGACCCTCATTAGCAGGTCGTTGTGGGATAGTTTGGCAGTGTTCCAGAACTTGCATGCAGCCCCAAGCCAGTAAAGCTGGAGGTGATAGCAGCATGTCTGCTTCTGTGTCGCCTCTCAACCAATAGATTGTTCACGAGGCTGTTGTTGCTACGCTGGTTGGCCCCTTGAACGGCCTACACCAAGAAACGCAGCCGCTTGGCCATCCAACAGCAAGCAATGGCCAGTCCAGGCAATTTTCATGCCCGACTGCGGACAACAAGAAGCCTGCAGCAAAGACCAAAAGGTGCCGCAACCAGCCACTGTGCTCAACTTCTGCTCAACAAGGAGGCTAGCAGTGATGGCTAGCGCATGGCAGGGGTGCGCAGCTACTCATGCAGCCATGTGCATCCGGTGAGTCACAGTGCTGGGGTCACCGTCCTGGCCAGCGCCCTGGCTGCCCTGGCTGCCCTGGCTGCGCTGGCCTGGGCCAATGCTATGTCACCCTGCGCCAGGTGTTGCTGCAGCTCACAGCCCGCTGCAGCCACCTGGGCAGCCCCCTCACATTGCGGGCTGACGGCCTGCCACTGTTGCTGCCCCCTTGCACCAGCCTGATGGCAAGGTCTTCGTGAAGGGTGTGCAGCAGCTGCCTGTCCCAGCGCTGTCCCCAGGACTTGAACCCGGAACCCCTCGCACCTCCCGGGCAGCACCAAGCAGGCTGAGGTTGCGTAGCCCTGGCACACGCCTAGCAGGGTGAGCAGCGTATGTGAGTTCGAAGCTGTGTGTTGGAGCGCAGTAGACTGAGCTGTCAGCACTGCCTCATCCCGACTGGGTGTCTGGCTGCCAAGGCTGCGCTGAGGAGGAGGCGGAGGCGGCAGTGGGCCTAAGGCCATAGTCAGCAGCTGCTCACACAGGCCATCAGGGTCTTTGCCACCTGGGCCTTGGCCTGCTATGCCATGGGCAGCCGCCAGCAGCTCTGGCTGATCTTCAGTGAGCTCCTGCCTGGCAGCGTGTGCCCAACTGGCCTGCTGCACATCCAGGATTTGACCAGGCAGGCATTGACCTCCACAGCCGTCAGCGGGGCACCTTGCCCTTGATGGGGCTGGGCAGGGGCCAAGGTGTCGGTGCGGATGAGCCATGCAGCTGGCGCTGTGCAGCATGCAGCCCAGCTGCCAGCCAGCTTCCTGCCTCACTGCAGCCACAGGGTCCAGTGTGAGGCAATGTGTGACCTCCAGCAGGGCCAGCAGCCCGGGCCACCGCTGACTGGCCTGGGCCTGCTGGCAGGCTTGCTCTTCCGCCTCCTCAGACGTTGCCTGATCAGGCAAGAGGCCCATGCCACTGGCTTGCCCAAGGAAGGAGACAGCGCACGTGTTCTCCATCACCGCTGGCAGGCCGGGCAAGGTGGTGATGGTAGCGGCAGCAGGGGCGGCAGGGGGGGTCAGGGCAGGACCTGTGGCATGGCAGCAAGCCTGTAGGTCCTGGCCTGGGGCTGCGGTTGGATGGTCAGTGGGTCGGATGGCTGCCAGGTACAGGTTCAGCAGCAGGGGGTGCAGCTGCTGAGCCAGTGCTAGCCGCACCCTCCAGGCGCCGCACCTGGGAGTACAAGCAGGCAGGCAGGCAGCTGGCACCCCAGGGCTATGCGCTGGCCCCGCTGGCCTCCCTCCCTTCACGCCCTGATCTGCCCCACCTCACCCCACACCACCAGCCTACCTTCTCCCAGCACCACCCCTCCCCTTTCTTCCAACGCCTTCCCCGTCTGCCTTCCCATCCTTCTCACTCCTCCTTCCCCCTTCTCATCATATTCCTAACTTTCCCTCCTCTCTCAACCTTGCTCTTCCCCCTTAATTATATTCCTCATTTGCCTTCCCTCCTTTCCCACCCCCTTCCCTTCTCTCTCCCATCCTGGCTCTTATCCATGTCACCTCAACTACCTAACCTGACCTGACCCTAACACAACACCCACTTTGTGCCATGGGTTGCCCCAGCTGCTGTGTGTGTTGTCCCCTCCACCTGCTGCCCACCGCCTTGCAGGCTGCTGCCCGTCACAAGGGCTGGCAGCAGGCAGACAAGGTCAAGGTGTGCCTCAGCAGGCAACAGGGCCAGGAGGGGTGCCAAAACAGGCACCAGCGCCGGGCCCAAGTCTGGCAGCCGGTGTGGCAGCAGCGCCAGCACAGGGGGCAGCAACTGCTCAGCAGCTGCCTGGGGTCCAAGCATGGCTGCCAGATCAGGCAAGCCTGAGATGAGTGAGGAGAGAGCAGAAGTGTGACCAGCCGGGTCCCAGGCCCTCTGGTAAGCAGGTAGCAGTGGGCAAGAGCAGGGAGCAGTGGACATCCACGCGGCCCACCCGACCTGCAAGCATCACAGGCAAGCAGGCATCACAGGCTAGCAGGCATCACAGGCAAGCCACGCCATTTTGCTGTGCCCCCTCGAGCAGACGACCCCTTGTGCCCATCTGCTGACTCCCTGGTCCGACCCTGACTGTGACCTGCCCTGGTCTGACCCTGGCTGTGACCTGGCTCTGCTTCTGGGGTGACCTATGCTGGCCTGGCCTTGTGTCTGTTAGGTCCCTGCACCCTGGCCCTCTTCCCCTCTCCCTAGGCCCACGCCACACAGCCCACGCTCCTCAACGCCCTGGGCCTTAGGGCAGCCAAGCACTGCTAGTTGGTCATGCCCTAGTGGGCAGAATGACCCCAAGGGCAAGCCCTGACGGCTCAGGCCCTACCGGGTGCTGGCTACAGGCGTGACCCACACACTCTTGGTGCACTGCCAGCCTGGCGCTGGTTGCCCCTGAGGTGCCTGATCAGGCGCGCCCACCTTGAGTGCCACCTCCGTGAAGGCGGCGCAGCAGGCCGGCATCACCGCAGGGGCAGGGCCCAGGTCAGGCGCCAGGCCAGTGCAGAACAGGGCCAGGCTGGCAGGCTCCTCCAGCACCAGGGGCCTGCAGCCAGGAGCATGGGGTGGGCAGCCCAGGGTGGGCGGGAGGGGCGGCAGGGCAGGGTGGGCGCTGCACAGGAAAGGGGAGGGGGCTGGGCGTCATGAAGGGAGGAAAGGGGGAGAGAAAGGTGAGGGAGGGCAGGGTACGAGGCTATCAATCAGGAGTCACTGCCCAAGGTTGGGGAGCGTGGCCTGAGCTGGGTGGGGGTGATGAGAGTGTGGTGCCGAGGCCCTGGGCAGGGGGACTGTGGAGGTGGGTTGATAGGCAGGTTGTCAGAGGAGCCAGCAGCGGGGCTGTGGCAGCGGCTGGGGCCTCAGCTGCCGCAGTGCCTCTGGGCCAGGATCCAGCCTGCCCCTGTGCCCTACGCCCCTGCTCCAGCCTAAGGCTTGACCCCTGGCCTCCTGCTTTTCCTGCCCCTGATGTGGGCCTATAGCAGCAGCAACAACAGCAGGTCGGGCTCTGGCTGCCGTTTCTGACCCCATCGTATAGCTAGGGCAAGGTAAGTAGGTGCAGGAGTCTCACCTGGTGGCAGCACTGGACCAGTCAGCCACGACTGGTGAGCTGCAGTGCACGTCAGCCAGGTTTGCATGAGCTGCTGGGATGGCTGTCACCAGCTGAGCCAAGGGCGCCATCCGCCCGACCCAGCTGTTGTTGAGCTCCCGCCATGGCTGGGGCTGCACACGGCTCTTGGGAGGCTGTCAGCGCTCATCACCCACAGCTGAACAGGCAGGCAGTGGCCTCAGCCTCCTCCATCGCCCAACCATACGAGGGAGCTTCGTGGCAGCTGCACAGAGGGAGACATGACCCCTCATGCGAGGCATGCATGCTTGAGCCTGGGCAGTGCAAGAGGTGTGTGATTGGAGGGGTGAAGCGCTGTGTTGGAAGGTGGTGGTGTGGATCTTGAGACCAAAGTGGAACATGGGATTTGATGGACAAGCTGTAACATGAGAACGAGAGGCAAGATGTGGCCTGATAGGTGGCCCTCACCAAGACTTGCGGCCTCCACCAAGCGCCACAGCTGCGGCATGCCTCAGGCTGCGTCCGTCACTGAACCACACATACTGCCTGTCTGCAATGCACACGGGAAGGTATAGACGGAATGTCGGCTGTACCTTGAGTGCTGTCAGTAGCCGAACCAGCTGTCGCTGCCTGCAACCCCAAACCCGCCTTGAACAAAGTCCAGCATCAGCCTACTCCTGCCCCGCACGGGACAAACCTGCGGCAGTGGCCCAGCCCGCATGCTGCAGCCCGTCGACTAAGCTGTCTAAGGACGTAACAGCAGCTGGGGACGTCCCGGCCTATAATCGACAGCGCCTCCTAGCCGCCCCACAGCCGATGTGCTTTCGGCTCAATACGAGGGCTGTTGTCCAAGGCTTGTAACCTCCAGATGACATCGCCAGGTCAGATGCTGCTCTTGTGTCAGGCTTCGTGCGCTGCAGCTGGACCCTCCAGAGGCACTGTATTCAAGCTGCAGGGGCCCCGCGCTGTACACACTTGTCACTGTGCCGCTGGCTAAGAAGCTAGAAACCGCTTTCGAGTGCAAGACACTCAACATCGGCAGCGCTTGTACAGCGCCACCTTAATCGTAGCCGCACTCCCGCACAATGGCCCAGCATCCTAGTCAACTCCCAACCCTGACCAGATACCTGGACATCGCTGCAGCAGATGCGACCATCTACCCACCCAGCTTGACAGTCCCGATGAACTTCGGGAGCATCGCGCCACCAGAGAAGTTAGCCTCCGACGAAGTCGGTGAGTGCCGTAGCGGTGATGGCGGGCTGACTGGCAGGCACCTGCAAGCTGCACCGTGTGGCAGCTCAGCTCGCATATGGCTTCTAAATGGTCCTCTTGCTGCGTTCTGCCCACAATTGCAGCGTTGACCTGCGTGAAAGCCCACATCAGGGAGCAAGTCGTTCAGTCCGTCATTACTTGCAAGGCTGCCTCCAACCCAGATGCGGACCTGGTCAACGCCGCCTTCCATGCAGCAGAATTGTCACAAGATGACTTCTGTGAGCTGACCCGCAGCATGGACGCAGCAGACGAGCAGCTTGGAGAGGGAAGCGAGGGAAAAGTCATGGCAGGGATCCTGCGGGGCCAACCAGTGGCCGTGAAGGTAAGCTGGCTATACAAACTAGACTGTAGCATGCCCTCTCTTTGGTAGCGCCTCTCACGGTGCACTTTGTGATGCCTGCAGATCATGCACCAGACACTGCCAGACCTCTCCATGGAGAGCTTGGCCAGCATGTCAGCCTACTCTGACGTCACCATGGCCGTTCTGGCAGCAATGTGCTGTGAAGTCCTGAAGTTGATGCCGTGCTGCCCTATTGCCTTTGCCATCGAGGTGCGCTGAGTGCTGCCACATTGCTGAACGTCTTTCTTGGCCACATCCCACAGCTCCGCAAATTTGCGCCGCTGACCCTGCCCACTGGCTATCACTACCTCCTGGTGAGCAGCTCATCAGTCAACTTGATGGCTGCTGCATGTGCTCCACAGGTTGGGGCGGTGGAGGCTATTGGCGGAGATCCCAGCTGCATCGATGTGCTCATCGTCTCTGTCATGCCGCTGGCACTGGGCAGTCTGGATGACCTGCAGTTGAAGCTGGAGGCTTACACGTACCTGCCCTCCATACCACAAGTGGACATCTGCATCCAGGTAGGCCCCTGCTGCTGCCCCCACAGCCCGTGCAGCCTGAGTCACCTGAGTCAGCCTGAGTCACCTGAGTTAGCCTGAGTCAGCCAGAGTCACCTGAGTTGGCCTGAGTCAGCCAGAGTCACCTGAGTTGGCCTGAGTCAGCCTGAGTCAGCGTGAGTGACCTGAGTCACCTGAGTCAGCCTGACTCACCTGAGTTAGCCTAAGTCATCCTGAGTCACCTGAGTCAGCCTGAGTCAGCCTGAGTCACCTGCACACCTGAGCTAGCCCTGACCTTGGTGGCATCAAGCCCCTGCAGCATAGCAGTACCGTCCTCCGCACTGACAGCCAGTCCACACTGCCGCACAGCCTGATACTGTGCCTTGCTGTGCAGCTGCTACATGATGTCATCGTGGCGCAGCAACGCATTGGCTTGCTGCATGGGGATATCAAGCCCAGTAACGTGTTGGTCACCGCGGACGGCCAGCTGAGCATTAGCGACACCAGCAATGCCGTCCTGCTCCCCGACAACCAGACCTCAGGCATCACCAGGTACAAGGCCAGCAGCCTGGCTACAGCACAGCAGCAATATCAGGCAGCAACATAAGCAACCACCCCTTGCTGTGATATAGTCCTCCATGGCATGTTGCATGCCCTTGGCAATACTTTTTCAAGCCCACCACCCACCACCTCCCAACACTGCTCAACAGCCACCACCACCACCACCTCCCAGGCTCACCCCACCTCACCCCACCTTACCCGGAAAGGACACTACCACTAACACCATGGCTGTTACTGCTGCTGCTGCTGCTGCTGCTGCTGTGCCGGCTGCTGCTTCTGCTGCCACGCCTGCTGCTGCTGTTGCGCCTGTTGTTGCTGCTGCTGCGCCCGCTACCGCGGCGGCGGCGGCGGCGCCAGCTGCTGCGTGGGCTGCCACACCATCACCTCCTCACAACCTCCTTCACCCCACCTCGCCCCACCTTACCTGGCAAGGACAGCTAGGAAGTGGCATAGGTCATGTCGCACGTTGCCTGCCCGCCAGCCTTCCTGCCTGCCCGCCCCTCGCTGCTGATCACAGGAGCTGGACCTCCCTCTTCAGCTGCCAGGCACAGAGGGAGGCTGCAGCTAAGGACGAGGCCATCCCAGCCAGTCGTGGCACGGACTTGCACTCTGTGGTGTGCACCGTGCTCCCCATGCTGCTGCCCCCGCCCCTGCAGCCGGATGAGTCCTGGTTCAGCGAGGCCACGGCCAGCACAGCCCTGCAGCACCTGTTGTCCGGCAGCCTGCAGTGCGGCAGCCCTCAGATGTCAGCCCTGATGGCAGAGGCGCTGACACAGTGTGCAGCCGCGTTGAGGGAGGGGGACAGGCCGGAGGGGCCTGATTGTGAGACAATGCAGCGCTGCGCTGAGGTGTTGTTGTGCACGCTGTGCCATTGGCGTCGCCACACAGCCTCTGCGCAGGCCAACACCACCCAGTGGCAGCCGCCTGAGCAAGGCATGCGCCTGTGGGGTGTGACCACAGAGGAGCTGCAGGGGGTCCGCCAGGAGCTCTATGGGGCATGGGAGGAGCTGCCCTGCCGCCCTATTGCTAGGACCATGCTGCTGGCCGTCATGGCAGGCCAGCCTTGCCCCGAGCTGCCAGCCTGGCATGCAGATTCGTGGGTGCAGTGGTCTCCCTCCCTCTCCACAACAACTCTCATCGATGACCCACCTCCCACCTACAGTGTTGCAGTCAACATTGCCGCCAACCCTACAGCCTTCAGTGATGACCCACCCCCCTGCTACGAGGAGGCTATCAAGCTTGGCCCCGACCCAGTCCGCTCCAGCCTTGCCAAGGGCCAAGCTGACGGCAGCCAGGTGCCAGGAGTGGCAGCATATATGCAGGAGCTGCATGGGCGGCTTGCTGCCTACTCTGTCCAGGTGGCCGCAGCCCGTGTTCGTGAAGGCCTGCTAGAGGAAAAGATTAAGCAGCTGAGGTTGTGCCTACACCAACAGCAGCAGCAGGAGTCCTACCACCAGCAGCAAAGCGAACAGGTGGCCATGCAGTTGCAGCAGCAGGTGTTGGAGCTGCAGGCTGAGGTGCGGTTGGGTACGGCAGCCAACAAGCAGGCGACACAGCAGGCTGAGGCAGCTGTGCAGCAGCTTCACCAGGCTTTGCACCTAGCCGAGGCAGTCAGACTCCAGCAACGGGCATGCAAGGAGCATGAGTGGCAGGTGATGGAGGCTGAGGTGCAGCAGCAGCGGAGCCGGGCGGAGCGGGCGGAGGCACAACTCCACCAGCTGCAGTCCACACAGGCCATCATCCACAGCCCCACCGCCTTGTGCTGGTGGAGTTCAGAAACCAACTCAAGCAGCGGTCAAAGCACCCCGCTGCGCATCAGCTTGGGCGGTAGCAGTGACTGCAGCGTGCGTCGGGTTACGGATGAGTTTGGCGAGGGGCCTAAGGGCCTCAGCCTCCTCCCTTACACCCATGCACCTAGCGCTGCTGCTCAGGGCGGTCAGGGGCACAAGGGGCTGGGTGGTGGGCTGGCGGCTGCTATGAAGCGGGTGGGGTGGGCACTATTTGGGGGTGCATGAGGCATTAGGCTCCTTGTCATGGGTGTGGTGCCACATGCACTCCCTACAAGCCAAGCACTGCCACACACCACTGCGACGCACACTGCACACATTGCTTCATGAGGTCAATGGCCGGGCTGTGACATGCAACACAGTGGCAGTGTGATTGGGAGCAGCCCAGGGATGGCAGCCACATGCAGTCCTGGCACACACGGTCCTGCCATTGCATGACACTGTGAGCCACACATGGGGTGGCTGGCACTGCGTATGCGCACACCTGAGACATGCATCAGGACCCATTACAACAGCCACCATGCCTGGCATACACTGAGGATTGAGTGGGCTTGCTTCACACATTGCTTGTTAGCGCGCCGCACCAGCATTAAAGATCGCCATGCTTTTTATCCTTGAGTGCACTGCCACGAGATCCATCAGGGAGCAGCCATGTCTTTTCAGAACAATAATGAGATCTTGCATGACTTCATTTTGAGCCCATGGGCACCTTTGTTTGTACACCTTAGATTGAAGTGCGTTACAGAAAGTCCCGAACCCCTAGAGGGGGAGGGCGGCCAAGCAGCCTAACGGCTGACGGCTTAAGCGGTGTAAGCCACCTATCTATCAAAGATCAAAACACACCACTATGTTGTTCATATCACTGTCATTCTTGTACATTGCTTGCCAGTTGTGTACGCCTAGATCTGGCATGTGGTTTCAGTCACTAGCCGAGAGAGGATGGTCATTTGTCTTAGTGGGGCACGTGTCTTTGCTATTGCTGGAGAGTGTAATTGTGGACAGTTGCGTCAGTAGGCAGGGCTGGGGGAGTAGTCAGTAGCAGTAGTAGTCAGGGGTGGGGTGGTTGTGCTCCGGTTGAAAGGCCAAGCTGCAGGGCGTAGCTCTAGTGCGCGTGATGAGGGGGTGTTGCTGAGTGTAAGGAGGACTCATGTGGTTGTGAGGGGCAGGAAGCTGTAACGTCGTGCCTAACACTGGCCGAGTACAATCATCGAGACGCACTTGTCCATCCCCGCACGAGCCAGTGTACCGCTTTGATGTCAATGCGCCCTCGCTAAGACTTGTTCTCGTACGACCCGGCAATGCCACTAGGAACCGCAACCCCGGGTCCTTGGCAGCGTCTGGGGCCTCAGCTGCTGCAGCGCCACTGGGCCAAGAACTAGCCTGCCCCTGTGCCCAGCGCCCCTGCTCCAGCCCAGGGCTCCACCTCTGGGTTCCTGCTGCTCCTGCCCCTGATGTGGGCCTTAGCTGCAGCAGCAGCAGGAGGGTCGGGCTCTGGCCTTGCTGACCCCATCGTACAGCTAGGGGAAGGTAGGTGCAGGAGCCTCACCTGGAGGCGGCACTGAACCAGTCAGCCACGACTGGTGAGCTGCAGTGCGCTTCAGCCAGGTTTGCATGAGCTGCTGGGATGGCTGTCACCAGCTGAGCCAAGGGCGCCATCCGCCCGACCCCGCTGTTGTTGAGCTCCCACCATGGCTGGGGCAGCACACGACTCTTAGGCGGCTGTCAGCGCTCATCACCCACACACGCAGGCAAGGCCACTGTGTGGGTGACAGCCTGATCAGTGACTGCAAGCGCAGCACCATCTTGCACAGGCTGCTGCAGCAGGCGGCACACATGGGCAGCAGGGCGGTGCCGTGTGGGCCCTGACGCTGGCACAGCCACTCCTGCGGGCTACTCCGGCAGCTGAACAGGCAGGCAGTGGCCTCAGCCTCCTTCATTGCTCAGTCACGCGAGGAAGCTGCTGGGCAGCTGCACAGAGGGAGACACGACCCCTCATGAGAGGCATGCATGCTTGAGCCTGGGCAGTGCAAGAGGTGTGTGATTGGAGGGGTGAAGCGCTGTGTTAAAAGGTGGTGGTGTGGATCTTGAGACCAAAGTGGAACATGGGATTTGATGGACAAGCTGTAACATGAGAACGAGAGGCAAGATGTGGCCTGATAGGTGGCCCTCACCAAGACTTGCGGCCTCCACCAAGCGCCACAGCTGCGGCATGCCTCAGGCTGCGTCCGTCACTAACCACACATACTGCCTGTCTGCAATGCACACGGGAAGGTATAGACGGAATGTCGGCTGTACCTTGAGTGCTGTCAGTAGCCGAACCAGCTGTCCCTGCCTGCAACCCCAAACCCGCCTTGAACAAGTCCGGCATCAGCCTACCCCTGCCCCGCACTGGTCTTATTGACAAACCTGCGGCAGTGGCCCAGCCCGCATGCTGCAGCCCGTCGACTAAGCTGTCTAAGGACTTAACAGCAGCTGGGGACGTCCCGGCCCATAATACGCAGCGCCTCCTAGCCGCCCCACAGCCGATGTGCTTGTCGGCTTGATGTGCTTTGGGATGTGAGGGCTGCTGTCCAAGGCTTGTAACCTCCAGATGACATCGCCAGGTCAGATGCTGCTCTTGTGTCAGGCTTCGTGCGCTGCAGCTGGACCCCCAAGCAGCACTGTTTTCAAGCTGCAGGGGCCCCGCGCTGTACACACTTGTCACTGTGCCGCTGGCTAAGAAGCTAGAAACCGCTTTTGAGTGCAAGACACTCAACATCGGCAGCGCTTGTACAGCGCCACCTTAATCGTAGCCGCACTCCCGCACAATGGCCCAGCATCCTAGTCAACTCCCAACCCTGACCAGATACCTGGACATCGCTGCAGCAGATGCGACCATCTACCCACCCAGCTTGACAGTCCCGATGAACTTCGGGAGCATCGCGCCACCAGAGAAGTTAGCCTCCGACGAAGTCGGTGAGTGCCGTAGCGGTGATGGCGGGCTGACTGGCAGGCACCTGCAAGCTGCACCGTGTGGCAGCTCAGCTCGCACACGGCTTCTGAATGGTCCTCTTGCTGCGTTCTGCCCACGAATGCAGCGTTGACCCGCGTAAAAGCCCACATCAGGAAACAAGTCGTTCAGTCCGTCATTACTTGCAAGGCTGTCTCCAACCCAGATGCGGACCTGGTCAACGCCGCCTTCCATGCTACAGAATTGTCACAAGATGACTTCTGTGAGCTGACCCGCAGCATGGACGCAGCAGACGAGCAGCTTGGAGAGGGAAGCGAGGGAAAAGTCATGGCAGGGATCCTGCGGGGCCAACTAATGGCCGTGAAGGTAAGCTGGCTATACAAACTAGACTGTAGCATGCCCTCTCTTTGGTAGCGCCTCTCACGGTGCACTTTGTGATGCCTGCAGATCATGCACCAGACACTGCCAGACCTCTCCATGGAGAGCTTGGCCAGCATGTCAGCCTATTCTGACGTCACCATGGCCGTTCTGGCAGCGATGTGCGGTGAAGTCCTGAAGTTGATGCCGTGCTGCCCTATTGCCTTTGCCATCGAGGTGCGCTGAGTGCTGCCACATTGCTGAACGTCTTTCTTGGCCACATCCCACAGCTCCGCAAATTTGCGCCGCTGACCCTGCCCACTGGCTATCACTACCTCCTGGTGAGCAGCTCATCAGTCAACTTGATGGCTGCTGCATGTGCTCCACAGGTTGGGGCGGTGGAGGCTATTGGCGGAGATCCCAGCTGCATCGATGTGCTCATCGTCTCTGTCATGCCGCTGGCACTGGGCAGTCTGGATGACCTGCAGTTGAAGCTGGAGGCTTACACGTACCTGCCCTCCATACCACAAGTGGACATCTGCATCCAGGTAGGCCCCTGCTGCTGCCCCCACAGCCCGTGCAGCCTGAGTCACCTGAGTCAGCCTGAGTCACCTGAGTCAGCCTGAGTCACCTGAGTCAGCCTGAGTCAGCGTGAGTGACCTGAGTCACCTGAGTCAGCCTGAGTCACCTGAGTTAGCCTGAGTCAGCCAGAGTCACCTGAGTTGGCCTGAGTCAGCCAGAGTCACCTGAGTTGGCCTGAGTCAGCCTGAGTCACCTGCACACCTGAGCTAGCCCTGACCTTGGTGGCATCAAGCCCCTGCAGCATAGCAGTACCGTCCTCCGCACTGACAGCCAGTCCACACTGCCGCACAGCCTGATACTGTGCCTTGCTGTGCAGCTGCTACATGATGTCATCGTGGCGCAGCAACGCATTGGCTTGCTGCATGGGGATATCAAGCCCAGTAACGTGTTGGTCACCGCGGACGGCCAGCTGAGCATTAGCGACACCAGCAATGCCGTCCTGCTCCCCGACAACCAGACCTCAGGCACCACCAGGTACAAGGCCAGCAGCCTGGCTACAGCACAGCAGCAATATCAGGCAGCAACATAAGCAACCACCCCTTGCTGTGATATAGTCCTCCATGGCATGTTGCATGCCCTTGGCAATACTTTTTCAAGCCCACCACCCACCACCTCCCAACACTGCTCAACAGCCACCACCACCACCACCTCCCAGGCTCACCCCACCTCACCCCACCTTACCCGGAAAGGACACTACCACTAACACCATGGCTGTTACTGCTGCTGCTGCTGCTGCTGCTGTGCCGGCTGCTGCTTCTGCTGCCACGCCTGCTGCTGCTGTTGCGCCTGTTGTTGCTGCTGCTGCGCCCGCTACCGCGGCGGCGGCGGCGGCGCCAGCTGCTGCGTGGGCTGCCACACCATCACCTCCTCACAACCTCCTTCACCCCACCTCGCCCCACCTTACCTGGCAAGGACAGCTAGGAAGTGGCATAGGTCATGTCGCACGTTGCCTGCCCGCCAGCCTTCCTGCCTGCCCGCCCCTCGCTGCTGATCACAGGAGCTGGACCTCCCTCTTCAGCTGCCAGGCACAGAGGGAGGCTGCAGCTAAGGACGAGGCCATCCCAGCCAGTCGTGGCACGGACTTGCACTCTGTGGTGTGCACCGTGCTCCCCATGCTGCTGCCCCCGCCCCTGCAGCCGGATGAGTCCTGGTTCCGCGAGGCCACGGCCAGCACAGCCCTGCAGCACCTGTTGTCCGGCAGCCTGCAGTGCGGCAGCCCTCAGATGTCAGCCCTGATGGCAGAGGCGCTGACACAGTGTGCAGCCGCGTTGAGGGAGGGGGACAGGCCGGAGGGGCCTGATTGTGAGGCAATGCAGCGCTGCGCCGAGGTGCTGTTATGCACGCTGTGCCATTGGCGGAGCCACACAGCCTCAGCGCAGGCCAACACCACCCAGTGGCAGCCGCCTGCCCATGGCATGCACCTGTGGGGTGTGACCACAGAGGAGCTGCAGGGGGTCCGCCAGGAGCTCTATGGGGCATGGGAGGAGCTGCCCTGCCGCCCTATTGCTAGGACCATGCTGCTGGCCGTCATGGCAGGCCAGCCTTGCCCCGAGCTGCCAGCCTGGCATGCAGATTCGTGGGTGCAGTGGTCTCCCTCCCTCTCCACAACAACTCTCATCGATGACCCACCTCCCACCTACAGTGTTGCAGTCAACATTGTTCCCAACCCTACAGCCTTCAGTGATGACCCACCCCCCTGCTACGAGGAGGCTATCAAGCTTGGCCCCACCCCAGTCCGCCCCAGCCTTGCCAAGCGCCCAGCTGATGGCAGCCAGGTGCCAGGAGTGGCAGCGCATATGCAGGAGCTGCATGAGCGGCTTGCTGCCTACTCTGTCCAGGTGGCCGCAGCCCGTATTCGGGAAGGCCTGCTAGAGGAGGAGATTAAGCAGCTGCGGTTGTGCCAACACCAACAGCAGCAGCAGGTGTCTTACCACCAGCAGCAAAGCAAACAGGTGGTCATGCAGTTGCAGCAGCAGGTGTTGGAGCTGCAGGCTGAGGTGCGGTTGGGTACGGCAGCCAACAAGCAGGCGACACAGCAGGCTGAGGCGGCTGTGCAGCAGCTTCACCAGGCTTTGCACCTAGCCCAGGCACTCAGACTCCAGCAACGGGCGTGCAGGGAGCATGAGCGGCAGGTGATGGAGGCTGAGGTGCAGCAGCAGCGGAGCCGGGCGGAGCGGGCGGAGGCACAACTCCACCAGCTGCAGTCCACTCAGGCCATCATCAACAGCCCCACCGCCCTGTGCTGGTGGAGTTCGGGAATCAACTCAAGCAGCGGACAAAGCACCCCGCTGCGCGTCAGCTTGGGCGGTAGCAGTGACTGCAGCGTGCGTCGGGGTACGGATGAGTTTGGCGAGGGGCCTAAGGGCCTCAGCCTCCCCCTCCTCCCCTCCACCCATGCGCCTAGCGCTGCTGCTCAGGACGGTCAGGGGCACAAGGGGCTGGGTGGTGGGCTGGCGGCTGCAATGAAGCGGGTGGGGTGGGCACTGTTTGGGGGCGCATGAGGCATTAGGCTCCTCGTCATGGGTGTGGTGCCACATGCACTCCCTACTAGCCAAGCACTGCCACACAACACTGTGACTCACACAACAATTGCAACTCACACGGCACACATTGCTTCATGAGGTTGATGGCCGGGCTGTGGCATGCAACACAGTGGCAGTGTGATTGGGAGCAGCCCAGGGATGGCAGCCACATGCAGTCCTGGCACACACGGTCCTGCCATTGCATGACACTGTGAACCACACATGGGGTGGCTGCCACTGCGCATGCACACACCTGAGACATGCATCAGACCCACTACAACAGCCACCATGCCTGGCATACACTGAGGACTGAGTTGGCTTGCTTCGCGCACTGCTTGTTAGAGCACCGCACCAGCAATAAAGATCAACATACCCCAACATGTTGCTCACATCACTGCCACTCTTGTACAATGCTTGCCAGTTGTGTACACCTAGATCTGGCATGTAGCTTCAGTCACTAGCAGAGAGAGGATGGTCATTTGTCTCAGTGGGGCACGTGTCTTTGCTATTGCTAGAGAGTGTGATTGTGGACAGTTGCGTCAGTAGGCAGGGCTGGGGGAGTAGTCAGTAGCAGTAGTCAGGGGTGGGGTGGTTGTGCTCCGGTTGAAGGCCTGGCTGCAGGGAGTAGCTCCAGGGCGCGTGATGAGGGGGTGTTGCCGAGTGTAAGGAGGATTCGTGTGGTTGTGAGGGGCAGGAAGCTGTAACGTCGGGCCTAACCCTGGCCGAGTACAATCATCGAGACGCACTTGTCCACCCCCGCACGAGCCAGTGCACTGTCCTGATCCCAAAGCGCCCGCCGCTGAGATTGAGGCGCACGTTCAGGTAGCCGGGGGTTCCCATACGACCCGGCAATGCCACTAGAAAAACAAGGAGGGTGCACGACAACGGACGCGCACACCTGCAGGGTCCACGGCTGCGACATCCCAGGTACACGGCAGCCGTGCTTTGCGTGCTAGCCGCGGTTCGTCACCAAGCACCTGCCGTAGACTGCCGCTACCTTCCGCACATTCGCAGTTTTGAATGCTTGCCCGGGGCTGCGGCTGCACCAGGCTCACGACCAGTGCCCACGACGGTCGGTGCCACAGTGTAGAGACCGACATGGTGATAGGGTGTGAAGTGCTCGCACTGACAGGTAGGCGGCGTTCGGAGCCTGGCACAGTGGGACGGCTGTCGGCTGACACAGCACACCGTAGACGCCTCAACTTCACAACAACAGGTGGTTCTTTTTTATAATGGCAATGTTGCCTGCTGCTGCCTCCTTCCACTGACCCTTGCTGCCCCTGGCAATGGCCTTGCTGCACCTAGATGCTGCCCTGTTGCTCCTGGTTGCTGCCGCTTGCCCCCTGCCACCCCTGGTGAGGCACAAAACTGCAACTTAGACGGTCCGCACATGAGGCATTGTTTACAACATTTAATGATCACTGCAGGAGGCCACCAGACTCTACCACACTGCTGGTCACCCCTAATGTCAAGCATTGATAGCAGCGATAGGTGGCTTACACCGCTTAAGCCGTCAGCCGTTAGGCTGCTTGGCCGCCCTCCCCTCTAGGGGTTCGGGCCTTTCTGTAACGCACTAAAAAGCAAGGTGCACAAACAAAGGTGCACATGGGCTCAACATGAAGTCAAGTTCTCATTACTGTTCTGGAAAGTCATGGCAACCGCTGATGCCTAACCTGAACCTAGTCAAGGTCGTGCGGACTCTGTAGAGAGCTGTCTGTTAAGCAGGTGTGGTGCCATGTGATTGATGCCAATGCCATCCCCATGCTTGAACCATGCAGCATACGAGCATCTCTCTCGATGCACCATCTCAGGCAGTCTAGGGTCCCCCTCAAACCCAACCCAACGCCTCCCCCACCTCTCGAGCCACTTGACTTCCATAGCCTTGGTGCCTAGGACCACGTCCGGGCTCAAGGTGAACTCACCCATAGCCTTGGTGCCTAGGACTCAAGGTGAACTCACCCCCCATCAGCTCTCTGGCGGCAAGCTGGAACTGAGCACTCCAGCTGGCCTGACACCTCCTGCCTAACTCCACATCTGCCTTGATCACCCTCATTAGCAGGTCGCTGTGGGATAGTTTGGCAGTGTTCCAGCCAGCGAACTGTACGCAGCCCCAAGCCAGTAAAGCTGGAGGTGATAGCAGCATGTCTGCTTCTGTGTCGCCTCTCAACCAATAGATTGTTCATGAGGCTGTTGTTGCTAGGCTGGTTGGCCGCTTGCACGGCCTACAGCAAGAAACGCAGCCGCTTGGCCTTCCAACAGCAAGCAATGGCCAGTCCAGGCACTTTTCACGCCTGACTGCAGACAACAAGCAGCCTGCAACAAAGACCACGGGGTGCCGCAACCAGCCACTGTGCTCAACTTCTGCTCAACAAGGAGGCTAGCAGTGATGGCTAGCGCATGGCAGGGGTGCGCAGCTACTCATGCGGCCATGTGCATCCGGTGAGTCACAGTGCTGAGGTCACCGCCCTGGCCAGCACCCTTGCTGCCCTGGCTGCGCTGGCCTGGGCTAATGCCATGTCACCCTGCGCTAGGTGTTGCTGCAGCTCACAGCCCGCTGCAGCCACCCAGGCAGCCCCCTCACATTGCTGGCTGACGGCCTGCCACTGTTGCAGGCCCCTTGCACCAGCCTGATGGCAAGACCTTCGTGAAGGGTGTGCAGCAGGTGCCTGTCCTGGCGCTGCCACCAGGACTTGAACCCGGTACCCCTCGCACCTCCCGGGCAGCACCAAGCAGGCTGAGGTTGCGTAGCCCTGGCACGCGGTTAGCAGGGTGAGCAGCGCAGGTGAGTTCGAAGCTGTGTGTAGGAGCCTAGCAGACTGAGCTGGCAGCACTGCCTCATCCCGACTGGGTGTCTGGCTGCCAGGGCTGCGCCCAGGAGGAGGCGGAGGCAGCAGTGGGCCTAAAGCCATAGCCAGCAGCTGCTCACACAGGCCATCAGGGTCTTTGCCACCTGGGCCTTGGCCTGCTATGCCATGGGCAGCCGCCAGCAGCTCTGGCTGATCTTCAGTGAGCTCCTGCCTGGCAGCGTGTGCCCAACTGGCCTGCTGCACATCCAGGATTTGACCAGGCAGGCATTGACCTCCACAGCCGTCAGCGGGGCACCTTGCCCTTGATGGGGCTGGGCAGGGGCCAAGGTGTCGGTGCGGATGAGCCATGCAGCTGGCGCTGTGCAGCATGCAGCCCAGCTGCCAGCCAGCTTCCTGCCTCACTGCAGCCACAGGGTCCGGTGTGAGGCAATGTGTGACCTCCAGCAGGGCCAGCAGCCCGGGCCACCGCTGACTGGCCTGGGCCTGCTGGCAGGCTTGCTCTTCCGCCTCCTCAGACGTTGCCTGATCAGGCAAGAGGCCCATGCCACTGGCTTGCCCAAGGAAGGAGACAGTGCGCGTGTTCTCCACCACCGCTGGCAGGCCGGGCAAGGTGGTGGTCGTAGCGGCCGCAGGGGCGGCAGGGGAGGTCAGGGCAGGACCTGTGGCATGGCAGCAAGCCTGTAGGTCCTGGCCTGGGGCTGCGGTTGGATGGTCAGTGGGTCGGATGGCTGCCAGGTACAGGTTCAGCAGCAGGGGGTGCAGCTGCTGAGCCAGTGCTAGGCGCACCCTCCAGGCGCCGCACCTGGGAGTACAAGCAGGCAGGCAGGCAGCTGGAACCACAGGGCTATGCGCTGGCCCCGCTGGCCTCCCTCCCTTCCCGCCCTGATCTGCCCCACCTCAGCCCACACCACAGGCCTCCCTTCTCACAGCACCACCCCTGCCCTTTCTTCCAACGCCTTTCCTGTCTGCCTTCCCATCCTTCTCACTCCTCCCTCCCCCCTTCTCATCATATTCCTAACTTTCCCTCCTCTCTCAACCTTGCTCTTCCCCCTGACCCCTCGACCACCTAACCTAACCTGACCCTGACACAACACCCACTTGGTGCCGTGAGTTGCCCCAGCTGCTGTGCCTGGTGTCCCCTCCACCTGCTGCCCACCGCCTTGCAGGCTGCTGCCCGTCGCAAGGTCTGGCAGCAGGCAGACAAGGTCAAGGTGCGCCTCAGCAGGCAACAGGGCCAGGAGGGGTGCCAAAACAGGCACCAGCGCCGGACCCAAGTCTGGCAGCCGTTGTGGCAGCAGCGCCAGCATAGGGGGCAGCAACTGCTCAGCAGCTGCCTCAGGTCCAAGCATGGCTGCCAGATCAGGCAAGCCTGAGATGAGTGAGGAGAGAGCAGTAGTGTGACCAGCCGGGTCCCAGGCCCTCTGGAAAGCAGGGAGCAGGGGGCAAGAGGGGGACATCCACGCTGCCCGCCCGGCCTGCAAGCATCACAGGCAAGCCACGCCATTTTGCTGTGCCCCCTTGAGCAGACGGCCCCTTCTGCCCCTTTGCTGACTCCCTGGTCTGACCCTGGCTGTGACCTGTCTCTGGTTCCGGGGTGACCTATGCTAGCCCGCCCTTGTGTCTGGGAGGTCCCTGCGCCCTGCCCCTCTACCCCTCTCCCTAGGCCCACGCCACACAGCCCGCGCTCCTCGATGCCCTGGGCAGCCAAGCACTGCAGGTTGGTCACGCCCTGGTGGGCAGAATGACCCCAAGGGCGAGCCCTGACGGCTGAGGCCCTACTGGGTGCTGGCTACAGGCGTGACCCACACACTCTTGTGTGCACTGCCAGCCTGGCGCTGGTGGCCCCTGAGGTGCCTGATTAGGCGCGCCCACCTTGAGTGCCACCCCCATGAACGCGGCGCAGCAGGCCGGCATCACCTCAGGGGCAGGGTCCAGGTCAGGCGCCAGGCCAATGCAGAACAGGGCCAGGCTGGCAGGCTCCTCCAGCACCAGGGGCCTGCAGCCAGGAGCATGGGCTGGGCAGCTCAAGGTGGGCGGGAGGGGCGGCAGGGTAGGGTGGGCGCTGCACAGGACAGGGAAGGGAATGGGCTTCATGAAGGGAGGCAAGGGGGAGAGAAAGGTGAGGGAGGGCAGGGTACGAGGCTATCAAGCAGGGGTCACTGGCAAAGGTTGGAGAGCGTGGCCTGAGCTGGGTCGGGGTGATGAGAGTGTGGTGCGCCAGGGTAGCTACATGGCAGGCTGGGGGCAGCAGGTCTTCTCCACCTGGTCTCCCCTCCCCTCCCTGCCTCCACCATGCACCCACCCACTCACCTAGGCAGCCACACAGCAGCAACAGCCCGGGCAGCGGGGCACAATGCTTGCCAGCTGGCAGCGCTGGCAGGGCAGCTGTTGCAGCAATGCAGGGCGGCCAGGCAGTGGCTGCTGCTGAGGCCCTGGTCAGGGTTGCTGTGAAGGTGGGCTGAGAGGCAGCTTGGCAGAGGAGCCAGCAGCTGCGTCATGGCAGCGGCTGGGGCCTCAGCTGCTGCAGCGCCACTGGGCCAAGAACAGCCTGCCCCTGTGCCCAGCGCCCCTGCTCCAGCCCCAGGCTTGACCCCTGGCCTCCTGCTGCTCCTGCTCCTGATGTGGGCCAGTAGCAGCAGCAGCAGCAGCAGCAGCAGCAGCAGCAGCAGCAGCAGCAGCAGCAGCAGCAGCAGCAGCAGCAGCAGCAGCAGCAGCAGCAGCAGCAGCAGCAGCAGCAGCAGCAGCAGTGGCGGGGCTCTGATCTGGGTCAGGGTGCTGTTGCCTTCCCAGTGTTGGGGCCAGGGCAGCTGTGGCTCCAGCGTGGGCTGCGGCGGTGGGGTCAGGCTGGGTGCTGGGTCAGGGAGGGGACAACCCCAGGAGCCGTGGTAGAGGTCACACCAAGGTCTGCCACTGCCCGGGGGGCCGTAGAGCCTGAGTGCTGTAAAGCCAGGGGTGATGGGGTGTGGGTTGGAGCTGAGGTTAGCTGGGCGGGCAGTGAAGGGTAGGGCCGCCTCCCCAATGCTGCCGTCATGTGGGCTGCAGGTCACACCAGGTCACACTAGGTGAGGTGGTGCGGCAGCTTCCTGCCCTCACCCTGCTAGCCAGCTGACACGGCCTTTGTCCCCAGAGCCCCTTGCCTGCCCCTCCCTCCCACTGCCTCTACCCATCCCCTGCGCCTCGCCCTCCATCCTTCACTCCCCCTCCACGTCATCGCTGCTGTGATGGCATGGCAGCGAACAGCACCTCTGCCCCTGGGGCTTTTGTCCCTGTCACTGGCCACCAGCCCCGACCCCTGGCCTGCACCCTGCTCCTGCAACCCATGCCCCTTCACCAGCGGTTTACCTAGCTGTTCCAGCTGTTGCAGCAGCAGCAGGGAGGAGGTGGGGCGCTGCAGCACCCTGGCCAGCAGGCTGTCACCGGCGTCTCGTCCATGGGCAGGCTGGAGCTGTCCCCTGCCAGCTTTGATCAGCTGAAGGGAAACGGCATCTGGAGCAGCGGCGTGTTGGCAAGCGGCGCTGATGCCACGTGTACAGCAACTAGTCAGGTGTTGGGTGCGGCACTCAGGTGAAGGGTATGTGCACATGCAGGCCGAGGAACATGCCCACCCCGATGTGACCCTGGCGATGGTCAAGCAGCGAGCTACGACTGCTGCTGGGCCCTCCAGCATCAAACTTTTCAAACTAGCGGTCACCCGCGCATTTCACACTCATCACCGTACGGCCCTGTACTTATTATCCTCCAGGCTTGCTTTTGAGTGCAGACCACTCGACATCTTCAGCCTAGTTTACCATCGGTCTCTCACAGCCACTAACTCGCACAATGGCCGAGCAAAGCAGTCAACACCCAGCCCTGGACACATCACTGGACATCGCGAGTGCAGAGGCGACCCTCTATCTCAGGTCGGACCAAGCAGGCAATGTAGTCGGTGAGTGCCGCAGTTGAGCCTCCTGTGCACTTAGATGGCGGGCTCCACCAAGCAGTCGGTCTCTTGTGTGCCAGTTCCTGGCAACTCGCTGACTTCGCTATTGTTGTTCGCCCTGCAGACTTCGACTTGGTGTATAAGCGATTGCAAAATGCAGCTGCAGAGAAATTAAGCGTGAAGCTAGCAGCCTCCAACTCCAGCGATGTGAAGGGCACAACTGGCAGCACACAAGCCAGGTGGGTTTGCGTCAAACTCGCTGCCGGCCCCTCCGCGCAACACCGTCCTGCACCCACCACCACCTCCCAGTCCCTTCTCCTCCTTCCCCACGCTGCCAACAAGGAGCAGGATCGAGCTCTGCACATGTTGCACAGGGGTTGTGATCAGCCTCGTTGCCAACAAAAGACAATGACAATGTTATTCTCACCCACCACCCACAGCCTCCATACTGATAGATGCCACAATGTTGCTCTCTTTGCTGCTCTCTTTGCTACGCACCTGCCAGTGCCTGCCACACATGGTCATTGCTTGCAGCACCTCTCCACGCACCTCCTGCACCCACAACCTTCACTAAGCAGCCAGTACATCAACATCATTGCATCGCATGCCATGTGGGCAGCTGAGTGCCATCTCACTAGCACTACCTCCTTTGCGGCAGCTGTGGCCCTGCTGATGACAGCAACATTGGCCCAGTGGTCTTCGTCGGTGACAAGCCGGCAGCTGGCTGATGGCCTTGGCTGATGCTTCACCTGCCTGCCTGCGCCCTGCTGCTGCCTGCAGGTGCCCCAGTTCACAACTTGCTAGTGATGCAGAAGTGGAGGTGGTTGATCTGCAGGCCATGCTTGCAGCCTGCTGCCAAGCAGCCTTGGCTAGATTATGTGACTTGGCCGCTAAAAATGAGCAGCTCAACGTGGCACTGCAGCAGGCAGCGAGGAAGGCTGATGAGCAGCAGGCAGCATGGATGGCTGATCAGCAAGTCATTGTTGACCAGGAGGTGGAGCTGCAGCAACAACGCGCCAGGGCTGAGCAAGCTGAAGCGCGGCTGCAGGCGGTGGAGGCTGCATCGCAGTCCAAGCGCTTCCGCTGGTTGGGCTCTGCTGCCAGTGGCAGCGGTGGCTCTACCTCCCCCAGCAGCACCAACCTCAGCAGTGCCAGCAAGGGGCAGGGCGCCGGCAACCAGGGCAGCAGCAAGTGGGAGCAGGGCAAGCAGACCCAGGGCCTAATCCAGCCCCATCACCCCTCAGCCCCTGCCCCTCTGCAGCGCCGTTACGACCAGGTTGTGCGCAAGTTGGTGGCCATGCGGGCTGTAGCGGCAGTCCGTGAGCCTGCATGCCAGGCAGCTGAGGCCGAGGTGCTGCGCCTACAGCAGGCTCTTGCGGCAGCTGAGGCCCGCACTCTGCTGCAGGTGGAGTGTGGCCGGGAGCAGCGGCTGATGCTGGAGGCTGAGCTGCAGGTGCTGCGGGCCAAGGCTGAGCAGGCTGAGGCGCAGCTCCTGCAGCTGGCAGCCATGAAGCAGCCGCCAGCCCACCGTCAAGGGTGCGGCTCAACGCCTTGCCCCAGCACTGGCCGCACCTCCCCCTGCAGCGGCAGCCTCAGCGGGTGCAGCGATGACGGCCTGGACATCTGCAGTGAGTGGGGCAGTGATGAGGAGCGCACGCAGTTCAAGGGCCGCGACCAGGCTCCCTCTCCCGTGCCATTGGCTGCGGCACATGCCGGCAAAGGGGGGCCGGGGCCCCAGGGCTGCAAGCTGCAGGGTGCTGTGCAGCAGCTGAAGCGCACACTACTGGTTGTGGCCTCAAGGTGAGGCTGGACACCACCCCTAGCGCCACAGCAGCAGGGACAGGGTGTTGCAAGCACACCGCCATGCAGCCGGGCTGTGACATGCAACACAGAGGCAGTGGGATTGGGAGCAGCCCAGGGATGGCAGCCACATGCAGTCCTGGCACACACGGTCCTGCCATTGCATGACACTGTGAACCACACATGGGGTGGCTGTCACTGCGCATGCACACACCTGAGACATGCATCAGGACCCACTATAGCAGCCACCATGCCTGGCATACACTGAGGATTGAGTGGGTTTGCTTCACGCACTGCTTGTTAGCGCACCGCACAATCAATAAAGATCAACACACACCACATTGTTGCTCAGATCACTGCAATTCTTGTACAATGCTTGCCAGTTGTGTACGACCTGGCATGTGGCTGCAGTCACTAGTAAAGATAGGATGGTCATTTGCCTCAGCGGTGCAAGTGTGTCTGCTATTGCTAGAGAGTGTGATTGTGGACAGTAGCGTCAGTAGTTAGGGGTGGAGAGTAGTCAGTAGCAGTAGTCAGGGGTGGGGGGAGTTGTGCTCCGGTTGAAAGGTCAAGCTGCAGGGCGTAGCTCCAGTGCGCGTGATGAGGGGGTGTTGCTGAGTGTAAGGAGGACTCATGTGGTTGTGAGGGGCAGGAAGCTGTAACGTCGTGCCTAACACTGGCCGAGTACAATCATCGAGACGCACTTGTCCACCACCGCACGAGCCAGTGTACCGCCCTGATGTCAATGCGCCCGTCGCTAAGATTTGAGGCGCACGTTGAGGTAGCCGGGGGTTCCCATACGACCCGGCAATGCCACTAGGAACCGCACATGAGTAAGGAGGGTGCACGTCTACGGACGCGCCCATCTACACGGTTCGCGGCTGCGGAAAGGACATCCCGGATACACGGGAGCCGTGCTTTGCGTGCTAGCCGCGGTTCGTCACCAAGCACCTGCCGTAGACTGCCGCTACCTTCCGCACATTCGCAGTTTTGAATGCTTGCCCCGGGCTGCGGCTGCACCAGGCTTACGACCAGTGCCCACGACGGTCGGTACCACAATTGAGGGACCGACATTGTGATAGGGTGTGCAGTGCGCGCACTGACAGGTAGGCGGCGTCTGGAGCCTGGCACAGTGGGCGCCCGACGGCGGACACAGCACACCGTAGACACCTCAACTTCACAGCAACAGGTGGTGCTTCTGATAGTGGCCAGGAACGCTGCCTGCTGCTTCTTCCTCCTGAACCTTGCTGCCCCTGGCAATGGCATTGCTGCACCTAGATGCTGCCCTGTTGCTCCTGGTGGCTGCCGCGTGCTCCCTGCTACCCGTGATCAGGCAGAAGACCGCAACTCAAACGGTCTGGACATCAGGAGTCCCCAACATGGGGTTGGTAATCTTCATGCAAGTACTCGCACCAGAGTGCACCGATTCCGGTAGCGTTTGTTGCATTGACACCTGTGAATTACTCCGCATCTACTGGCGAGCGGCGCGTTAATCCTTGCATCAGAGTCAATGCCGGCGCAAGCGAGCGCGAACACACCTCAGCTGCTCACTATCGATTGTTCTAGTGGTAAGTAATGGCACCAATGAGGGAACTCCGCCTGGCATCCAGCCGGAAGTACAATCACAGCACAGCCCGCCAAGCTCGCTCCGCGAGCCTTTTGTTGGTGCAGGCGGTGTTAGTGGGCCATCGCTGGGCATGTGATGTAGCGACATTGCTGCAAATGCGGGAAATGTGCGTCTCTCTCTCGCTAGTAACACAGGAAAAGGGACCCTCATTAACAAAATGGCATGTTGTGAGCTGACCACTGTGACTTTCCAGTTTCTCGCTACATAACTCTGTTCCTTACTCAACGCCACAACTGCTGGAGAAGAAAGCATGGCAATTAGTTGATCAGGCCTGCTTGAAATGACATTGGCGTGACCCGACTTTGCCTTGCAGGAATGATTAGCCCATCCGACCCTGCCCACTGCGGCCCCCCCACCTCCCCAGCCCAGCATCGCCTTCCTACCTCCGCTCACCCCCTCCCAACCCCAGCCCGGCCCTCCAACCCCCCTCCCACCCCCTCCCACCCCCTCCCAGCCCCCTCACTGCCCTCCCACCCCCGCCACCCCCTCCCAACCTCAGCCCCCCCCTCCACCCCCCCTCCCACCCCCTCCCAGCCCCCTCACTGCCCTCCCACCCCCGCCACCCCCTGCTCCTAGGCTTCCCACCCCTCCTGCTGCCCCCCCCTGGCAGCAGCTGGCAGCTGGTGCTGGTGCCGCCCCTGGGCTGCCCACCCCTCCTGCTGCCCCCCCCGGGCAGCAGCTGGCAGCTGCTGCTGGTGCCGCTCCTGGGCTGCCCACCCCTCCTGCTGCCCCCCCCTGGCAGCAGCTGGCAGCTGCTGCTGGTGCCGCCCCTGGCATGCTCAACCCTCCATCTGAGCAGCAGGGGGCCACAGCGGAGCTGAACACGAGCTCGACACGCAAGCGGGGGGCGGGCGGGAGGGATCGGACCCAACATGTCGAGGAAGGTAACATAGCAATGGCATACACACCTTGTGAGGCATTGCAGAGTGGCCAGGCCAACAGTACTGCTCACGAAGGGGTCAAGCATCGCAGCAACCTTGCATATTTCTGAGCATGGGTGGAGGGGCGCTATTACATCGGTTTGGCATGCCATGTGAACCGTTTTGACTGCGGCGACTGTCCCTCACTATGTGCAGGTGCTCCTGGGCCACGTCGGTCGCGGCGGTCTCTCGCGGCGAGGCCCGCATGAGCCAGAAGTGCATGGATTTGAATGTGAAGATTTGAGCCGCCATAGCACCCAGCACACTGCACAGTATTTAATGATACAAGCTGCACCGCATAGCTGAAAGAGTCCTCTATCCAGGATTGTGCGAAACATAAATAGATACCACGTGGCTGAGACGCGGCGTCGTTTTGATTACCAGGGGTCAGTTTCCTGTCATTTTCTGTTAGTTGGGGACACCTGACTGGACATGAGGTAATGTTCACAAACCCCCCGCTGACTGCAGGCGGCGACCACGCTCTGTCACGCTGCTGCTGCTGCTCCCGCTCTGGCAGCCGTAACAGTACTGGCAGCAGCTGTGACGAGAGCAGCCGTTCAGGGTCGTCAGGACGTTCAGGACGGGATTCTTACATCATGGTTGATTAAGATAGATAAGATAGGTGGCTTACACCGCTTAAGCCGTCAGCCGTTAGGCTGCTTGGCCGCCCTCTCCCTCTAGGGGTTCGAGACTTTCTGCAACGCACTTCAAAGCAAGGTGTACAAACAAAGGTGCACATGGGCTCAAATGAAGTCATGCAAGCTCTCATTATTGTTCTGAAAAGACATGGCAAACTCCAGCTGCTCCCTGATGGAACTCGTGGCAGTGCACTCAAAGATGAAATGCATGGCGTTGTCCACAACCCCCTCTGTGCATCTTGTGCATGTGCGATCAATGAATGTGACCCCCTCCAACCGAGCCTTCACCACCCACAATCCGCTGTTGCCTAACCTGAACCTAGTCAAGCTCGTGCGAACTTCTGTAGAGAGCTGTCTGTTTAGCAGGTGTGGTGCCATGTGATTGATGCCAATGCCATCCCCATGCTTAAACCATGCAGCGTAGGAGCATCTCTCCCGATGCACCGTCTCAGGCAGTCTAGGGTCTCAAAACCAGCCCAACGCCTCCCCCACCTCTCAAGCCACTTGACTTCCAAAGCCTTGGTGCCTAGGACCATGTCCGGGCTCAAGGTAAACTCACCCCCCATCAGCTCTCTGGCGGCCAGCTGGAATTGAGCACAAGCTGATAAACGCAACAGTTGATTATAAGCTGATCAACTTGCCTCTCCTTCTCTGTACAACTAGGCATGTTCCATGTCTTCACTCATTCATTCACTCATTCAATCATTCATTCACTTGTGCATGCAATCATGCAATCCCTTTCCATTACGAGAAAATCACAAATCGTTATATACCCGTAAAAATCAGATTATCGAGAGGTCGGGACGTGTGAGGGCTGTTACGGGGTTGATTATCACAATTACAGGTTTCAGGGAGGAAAAAAACCGCGCACCACCCTGAACTCAACAAATCAGCACCCTAGAACTTACAACGCAATGCTCTAACCCTGCCACACGCAATCATCTGCTTACACAAATAAAGACAGATTACGTCCAGGTGAAGCAATCTGCACAAAACGCCATTGGCGACAATGATGGCGACGGCAATACGGGAGCAGTCTGCCCAGGGCGATTAGGCGTTGAGCAAAACAAATAGGGAGCAGGTCGGGCAGCTAGGGTTAAGCATGGTGAGGCATGGGCGGCAGCTAGAGGAACATGACGCGACCGGCAGCAGCCACATGCACCAGTACCTAGGCAATGAGGGGCAGTAGGCCGCACGGAAGGGCAGCAGCCAGGGGTAGCAGCATCAGCAATCGGCAGCAACTGAGCGCAGCACGCGGCATGGGCGGCAGCTAGAGGAACATGACGCGACCGGCAGCAGCCACATGCACCAGTACCTAGGCAATGAGGGGCAGTAGGCCGCACGGAAGGGCAGCAGCCAGGGGTAGCAGCATCAGCAATCGGCAGCAACTGAGCGCAGCACGTGGCATGGGCGGCAGCTAGAGGAACACGACGCGTCCGGCAGCAGCCACATGCACCAGTACCTAGGCAATGAGGGGCAGTAGGCCGCACGGAAGGGCAGCAGCCAGGGGTAGCAGCATCAGCAGTCGGCAGCAACTGAGCGCAGCACGTGGCATGGGCAGCAGCTAGGGCAACATGCCGCGTCCAGCAGCAGCCACATGCACTAGTACCTAGGCAATGAGGGGCAGTAGGCCGCACGGAAGGGCGGCAGCCTGGGGTAACAGCGGCAGCAGTCAGCAGCAGCTGAGCGCAGCACGCGGCATGGGCAGCAGCTAGGGCAACATGACACATCCGGCAGCAACCATATGCATTTGTAACTAAGCAACGAGGGGCAGTAGGCCGCACGGAAGGGCAACAGCCAGGGGTAACAGCGGCAGCAGCTGGGCGAAGCACGCGGCATGGGCAGCAGCTAGGGCAACATGACACATCCGGCAGCAACCATATGCATTTGTAACTAAGCAACGAGGGGCAGTAGGCCGCACGGAAGGGCAACAGCCAGGGGTAACAGCGGCAGCAGTCAGCAGCAGCTGAGCGCAGCACGCGGCATGGGCAGCAGCTAGGGCAACATGACACATCCGGCAGCAACCATATGCATTTGTAACTAAGCAATAAGAGACAGTATGCCGCAGGGAAGGGCGGCAGCCTGGGGTAACAGCGGCAGCAGTCAGCAGCAGCTGAGCGCAGCACGCGGCATGGGCAGCAGCTAGGGCAACATGACACATCCGGCAGCAACCATATGCATTTGTAACTAAGCAATAAGAGACAGTATGCCGCAGGGAAGGGCAGCAGCCAGGGGTAACAAGGTCACAGTAGGCAGCAGGGGTAGGGGCAGGATGCAGGCAACTACATAGGGTGAAACATGTGGCCAGGCCAGCAGCTAGGTAGGGCTACATGACTTGCGTGACAGCTATCGCACAAAGCTGAGTGATGGCAGAAGCAGCAGCATCTGCCTATTGCTCAAGGCCCACCCGTTAGAGACCCCAAAACGCGGAGCCCAAGAGCTCCGTTGTCGCTTCAGCAAAGCTTTCTATGACAACTGAATGTCAGTGTTTGGCTTGGCTTGCGCGACAAAGCTTAAATGGTATCCTGCTGTCACCCAAGCGGTGGGATGCAGAAGTACCCGCGACCGCTGCAACTGCATTGTTAGGCTGGGCGACTGGGGGTTCTGCGTGGGAGCAAGATGCAAAGTCAGGCCAATGCTGGTCAACGCGGTTACCATGGTCAACGCGGTTACCATAATGTTCTCACCTGCAAGTCGTGCTGCAGCAAGACGTGCAGTCGCGACCTCGAACGGAGGGGGAAGCATGTTGAACGGAGGGATGTCTGACTCGTGGTCGCTTTGGTCATCCACTTCATCGTCCATATCATCGGTGCTGCTGACCGTGTATGTGCTATCGGGCATGATGGCTGAGACTATGATGAAGACTGGGACAAGAGCTCGAACCAAACTCAGGCAGGAGTGAGAAGTGGGAAAAGTGCGCGCCTTGCAACAATTACGGGAAAAGTGCGCGCCTTGTCGAAATTACTGAAAAAGTGCGAGCCTTGGTCAAAATTACGGGAAAAGTGCGAGCCTTGGTCAAAATTACGGGAAAAGTGCGAGCCTTGACCCCAATTACTGGAAAAGTGTCTTGCTACTCAAAGGTGTTCGCGTTAGCTGCGCGATGCTTAGGTAACGGCAGGGCTAGCCGCGACAGCTAGAAAGCTAGAAAGAAGGTACCCGTAATGTAAAGGGATATCGCATAATGTCTCGGCCAGCGCTGTTCACGTCCAAATAACAGTCTCGGCCAGGTCTCGAGTTGCGTAAACGTCTCGGCTGCGCCTCGACGTTTACCGCAACTCTCGACCCAGCCTCGACCGTTATTTTCCCGTAACAGCTCGGCCTCCGACATTATACTATACATCATGCATGCCTCCATGCCTAACTGCTGCCTCCATGCCCCGCAGCCAACTCATTCATTCTTGCAACTTATTCATATCATCCATCATTCATTCCATGTACTCATTCCTGCATCCATTCATTCATGCCATGATACATGCATTGCATTGGGCTGGGCTGGGCTGGGGAGGGGTGGGCGGGGTGCTGTTGTTCCTAGCTGCGCCCGGCTATAGGCTCACGACTGCTCTCGTGCTCGTGAGCTGCTCCGGAGGCAACCACCTGGCAGAAGGGGGAGAGGGGTGGGGCCACGCTACACCTGTCATGCAGCAGTGACAGTACTGGCAGCTGCGTGGGCTGCTGCTGCTGTGTAGGCCGCTGCTGCTGCTGCGTGTTGTTGGATGTGCTCAGGGTTCTCAGGGTGTCCTGGTTGTGCTGAAGGTGTTCAGGGCATGGTGAAGGGTAGGTGAGGGGGTGTGGAGGAAGCAAGAGAGGCAATGAGCGAAAGGGAAGGGGGAAGGGTGTGGCCGTCAGGCCTGCAGCAAGCAGGGAGCGTGGCTACGGTTTGCCTGGTTTATAGGTACAACAACTGGCAGGGGGCTCGTCACTCAATGGAGCGGGGAAGGGGGGAGGGGAGGCATGAACCGTGCCGGCAGGAGACGGAGTTTGCGATGTGACCGTCATACTTGCGCTTCGGTAGGGCGGCAGTGTGCCATGCTTCACGCATGGAGTTATGGTGAGGAACCAGGCAAGAGGGATGGCATGAGCAATGGATGCATGCATGCTTTCGCTGCTTCTGCTGGGGCTGCTGTTGCTGCATCGGCTGCTGCTGCCGTGTGGGCTGCTGCTGCTGCGTGGGCTGCTGCTGCTGTGTGGGCTGCTGCTGCAAGGCAAGCAGGCATCACAGGCAAGACACACCGGTTTGCTGTGATCCCATGAGCAGACGCCCCCTAGTGCCCCTTTGCTGACTCCCCTGGCCCTGGTCTAGCCTGGCAATGGCCTGGCTCTGGTTCTGCGGTGACCTATGCTGGCCTGGCCTTGTGTCTGGTAGGTCCCTGCGCCCTGCCCTTCTACCCCTCTCCCTAGGCCTATGCCACACAGCCCGCGCTCCTCAATGCCCTGGGCCTTAGGGCAGCCAAGCACTGCTAGTTGGTCATGCCCTGGTGGGCAGAATGACCCCAAGGGCAAGCCCTGAGGTCTCAGGCCCTACCGGGCACTGGCTACAGGCGTGACCCACACACACTTGTGTGCACTGCCAGCCTGGCGCTGGTTGCCCCTGAGGTGCCTGATTAGGCGCGCCCACCTTGGGTGCCACCCCCGTGAAGGCGGCGCAGCAGGCCGGCATCACCTCAGGGGCAGGGCCCAGGTCAGGCGCCAGGCCAGTGCAGAACAGGGCCAGGCTGGCAGGCTCCTCCAGCACCAGGGGCCTGCAGCCAGGAGCATGGGGTGGGCAGGCAGCTTGGCAGAGGAGCCAGCAGCGGGGCCGTGGCAGCGACTGGGGCCTCAGCTGCTGCAGTGCCACTGGGCCAAGAACCTGCCTGCCCCTGTGCCCAGCGCCCCTGCTCCAGCCTCAGGCTTGACCCCTGGCCTCCTGCTGCTCCTGCCCCTGATGTGGCCTTTAGCAGCAGCAGCAACAACAGCAGGTCGGGCTCTGGCTGCCGTTTCTGACCCCATCGTATAGCTAGGGCAAGGTAAGTAGGTGCAGGAGTCTCACCTGGTGGCAGCACTGGACCAGTCAGCCACGACTGGTGAGCTGCAGTGCACGTCAGCCAGGTTTGCATGAGCTGCTGGGATGGCTGTCACCAGCTGAGCCAAGGGCGCCATCCGCCAGACCCAGCAGTTGTTGAGCTCCCGCCATGGCTGGGGCTGCACACGACTCTTAGGCGGCTGTCAGCGCTCATCACCCACAGCTGAACAGGCAGGCAGTGGCCTCAGCCTCCTCCATCGCCCAACCATACGAGGGAGCTTCGTGGCAGCTGCACAGAGGGAGACATGACCCCTCATGAGAGGCATGCATGCTTGAGCCTGGGCAGTGCAAGAGGTGTGTGATTGGAGGGGTGAAGCGCTGTGTTGGAAGGTGATGGTGTGGATCTTGAGACCAAAGTGGAACATGGTGCTTGATGGACAAGCTGTAACATGAGAACGAGAGGCAAGATGTGGCCTGATAGGTGGCCCTCACCAAGACTTGCGGCCTCCACCAAGCTCCACAGCTGCTGCATGCCTCAGGCTGCATCCGTCACTGAACCACACACATACTGCCTGTCTGCAATGCACTCGGGAAGGCATAGACGGAATGTCGGCTGTACCTTGTGTGCTGTCATTAGCCAAACCAGCTGTCCCTGCCTGCAACCCCAAACCCGCCTTGAACAAGTCCGGCATCAGCCTACCCCTGCCCCGCACTGGACTTATTGACAAACCTGCGGCAGTGGGCCAACCCGCATGCTGCAGCCCGTCGACGGGTAGGGACGTAATGTTTAGCAGCTGGGGACGTCCCGGCCCATAATACGCAGCGCCTCCTAGCCGCCCCACAGCCGATGTGCTTGTCGGCTTGATGTGCTTTGGGATGTGAGGGCTGCTGTCCAAGGCTTGTAACCTCCAGATGACATCGCCAGGTCAGATGCTGCTCTTGTGTCAGGCTTCGTGCGCTGCAGCTGGACCCCCAAGCAGCACTGTTTTCAAGCTGCAGGGGCCCCGCGCTGTACACACTTGTCACTGTGCCGCTGGCTAAGAAGCTAGAAACCGCTTTTGAGTGCAAGACACTCAACATCGCCAGCGCTTGTACAGCGCCACCTTCATCGTAGCCGCACTCCCGCACAATGGCCCAGCATCCTAGTCAACTCCCAACCCTGACCAGATACCCGGACATCGCTGCAGCAGATGCGACCATCTACCCACCCAGCTTGACAGTCCCGATGGAATCCGGGAGCATCGCGCCACCAGAGAAGTCAGCCTCCGACCAAGTCGGTGAGTGCCGTAGCGGTGATGGCGGGCTGACTGGCAGGCACCTGCAAGCTGAACCGTGTGGCAGCTCAGCTCGCATATGGCTTCTAAATGGTCCTCTTGCTGCGTTCTGCCCACAATTGCAGCGTTGACCCGCGTGAAAGCCCACATCAGGGAGCAAGTCGTTCAGTCCGTCATTACTTGCAAGGCTGCCTCCAACCCAGATGCGGACCTGGTCAACGCCGCCTTCCATGCAGCAGAATTGTCACAAGATGACTTCTGTGAGCTGACCCGCAGCATGGACGCTGCAGACGAGCAGCTTGGAGAGGGAAGCGAGGGAAAAGTCATGGCAGGGGTCCTGCGGGGCCAACCAGTGGCCGTGAAGGTAAGCTGGCTATACAAACTAGACTGTAGCATGCCCTCTCTTTGGTAGCGCCTCTCACGGTGCACTTTGTGATGCCTGCAGATCATGCACCAGACACTGCCAGACCTCTCCATGGAGAGCTTAGCCAGCATGTCAGCCTACTCTGACGTCACCATGGCCGTTCTGGCAGCGATGTGCGGTGAAGTCTTGAAGTTGATGCCGTGCTGCCCTATTGCCTTTGCCATCGAGGTGCGCTGAGGGCTGCCACATTGCTGAACGTCTTTCTTGGCCACATCCCACAGCTATGCAAAGTTGCACCCCTGCCCACTGGCTATGACTACCTCCTGGTGAGCAGCTCATCAGTCAACTTGATGGCTGCTGCATGTGCTCCACAGGTTGGGGCGGTGGAGGCTATTGGCGGGGAGCCCAGCTGCATCGATGTGCTCATCGTCTCTGTCATGCCGCTGGCACTGGGCAGTCTGGATGACCTGCAGTTGAAGCTGGAGGCTTACTCGTACCTGCCCTCCATACCACAAGTGGACATCTGCATCCAGGTAGGCCCCTGCTGCTGCTCCCACAGCCCGTGCAGCCTGAGTCACCTGAGTCAGCCTGAGTCACCTGAGTCAGCCTGAATCACCTGAGTCAGCCTGAGTCAGCGTGAGTGACCTGAGTCACCTGAGTCAGCCTGAGTCACCTGCGCACCTGAGCTAACCCTGACCTTGGTGGCATCAAGCCCCTGCAGCATAGCAGTACCGTCCTCCGCACTGACAGCCAGTCCACACTGCCGCACAGCCTGATACTGTGCCTTGCTGTGCAGCTGCTACATGATGTCATCGTGGCGCAGCAACGCATTGGCTTGCTGCATGGGGATATCAAGCCCAGTAACGTGTTGGTCACCGCGGACGGCCAGCTGAGCATTAGCGACACCAGCAATGCCGTCCTGCTCCCCGACAACCAGACCTCAGGCACCACCAGGTACGAGGCCAGCAGCCTGGCTACAGCACAGCAGCAATAGCAGGCAGCAACATAAGCATCCACCCCTTGCTGTGATATAGTCCTCCATGGCATGTTGCATGCCCTTGGCATTACTTTTTCAAGCCCAACACCCACCACCTCCCAACACTGCTCAACAGCCACCACCACCACCACCTCCCAGGCTTACCCCACCTCACCCCACCTTACCCGGAAAGGACACTACCACTAACACCATGGCTGTTACTGCTGCTGCTGCTGCTGCTGTGCCGGCTGCTGCTTCTGCTGCCACGCCTGCTGCTGCTGTTGCGCCTGTTGTTGCTGCTGCTGCGCCCGCTACTGCGGCGGCGGCTGCGGCAGTGCCAGCTGCTGCGTGGGATGCCACACCACCACCACCTCCCAAACTCCTTCATCCCACCTCGCACCACCTTACCTGGCAAGGACAGCTAGGAAGTGGCACAGGTCATGTCGCACGTTGCCTGCCCGCCAGCCTTCCTGCCTGCCCGCCCCTCGCTGCTGATCACAGGAGCTGGACCTCCCTCTTCAGCTGCCAGGCACAGAGGGAGGCTGCAGCTGAGGACGAGGCCATCCCAGCCAGTCGTGGCACGGACTTGCACTCTGTGGTGTGCACCGTGCTCCCCATGCTGCTGCCCCCGCCCCTGCAGCCGGATGAGTCCTGGTTCAGCGAGGCCACGGCCAGCACAGCCCTGCAGCACCTGTTGTCCGGCAGCCTGCAATGCGGCAGCCCTCAGATGTCTGCCCTGATGGCAGAGGCGCTGACACAGTGTGCAGCCGCGTTGAGGGAGGGGGACAGGCCGGAGGGGCCTGATTGTGAGACAATGCAGCGCTGCGCTGAGGTGTTGTTGTGCACGCTGTGCCATTGGCGTCGCCACACAGCCTCTGCGCAGGCCAACACCACCCAGTGGCAGCCGCCTGAGCAAGGCATGCGCCTGTGGGGTGTGACCACAGAGGAGCTGCAGGGTGTCCGCCAGGAGCTCTACGGGGCATGGGAGGAGCTGCCCTGCCGCCCTATTGCTAGGACCATGCTGCTGGCCGTCATGGCAGGCCAGCCTTGCCCCGAGCTGCCAGCCTGGCATGCAGATTCGTGGGTGCAGTGGTCTCCCTCCCTCTCCACAGCAACTCTCATCGATGACCCACCTCCCACCTACAGTGTTGCAGTCAACATTGCCGCCAACCCTACAGCCTTCAGTGATGACCCACCTCCCTGCTACGAGGAGGCTATCAAGCTTGGCCCCGACCCAGTCCGCCCCAGCCTTGCCAAAGGCCAAGCTGACGGCAGCCAGGTGCCAGGAGTGGCAGCACATATGCAGGAGCTGCATGAGCGGCTTGCTGCCTACTCTGTCCAGGTGGCCGCAGCCCGTATTCGGGAAGGCCTGCTAGAGGAGGAGATTGAGCAGCTGAGGTTGCGCCTACACCAACAGCAGCAGCAGGAGTCCTACCACCAGCAGCAAAGCGAACAGGTGGTCATGCAATTGCAGCAGCAGGTGTTGGAGCTGCAGGCTGAGGTGCGGATGGGTACGACAGCCAACAAGCAGGCGACACAGCAGGCTGAGGCAGCTGTGCAGCAGCTTCACCAGGCTTTGCACCTAGCCCAGGCACTCAGACTCCAGCAACGGGCGTGCAGGGAGCATGAGCGGCAGGTGATGGAGGCTGAGGTGCAGCAGCAGCGGAGCCGGGCGGAGCGGGCGGAGGCACAACTCCACCAGCTGCAGTCCACACAGGCCATCATCCACAGCCCCACCGCCCTGTGCTGGTGGAGTTCAGAAACCAACTCAAGCAGCGGTCAAAGCACCCCGCTGCGCATCAGCTTGGGCGGTAGCAGTGACTGCAGCGTGCGTCGGGTTACGGATGAGTTTGGCGAGGGCCTAAGGGCCTCAGCCTCCCCCTCCTCCCCTACACCCATGCGCCTAGCGCTGCTGCTCAGGGCCGTCAGGGGCACAAGGGGCTGGGTGGTGGGCTGGCGGCTGCTATGAAGCGGGTGGGGTGGGCACTATTTGGGGGTGCCTGAGGCATTAGGCTCCTTGTCATGGGTGTGGTGCCACATGCACTCCCTACGAGCCAAGCACTGCCACACAACACTGTCACTCACACAGCACTTGCACCTCACACTGCACACATTGCTTCATGAGGTGAATGGCCGGGCTGTGGCATGCAACACAGTGGCAGTGTGATTGGGAGCAGCCCAGGGATGGCAACCACATGCAGTCCTGGCACACACGGTCCTGCCATTGCATGACATAGTGAATTACACATGGGGTGCCTGGCACTGCGCATGCGCACACCTGAGACAGTCATCAGGCCCACTACAACAGCCACCATGCCTGGCATACACTGAGGACTGAGTTGGCTTGCTTCACGCACTGCTTGTTAGAGCATAGGCCAGCAATAAAGATCAACATACCCCAACACGTTGCTCACATCACTGCCACTCTTGTACAATGCTTGCTTGTTGTGTACGTGTAGACTTGGCATGTGGCTGCAGTCAGTGACAGAGAGAGGATGGTCATTTGTCTTAGTGGGGCACGTGTCTTTGCTATTGCTAGAGAGTGATTATGGACAGTTGCGTCAGTAGGCAGGGGTGGGGGAGTAGTCAGTAGCAGTAGTCAGGGGTGGGGTGATTGTGGTTCGGTTGAAGGCCTGGCTGCAGGGAGTAGCTCCAGGGCGCGTGATGAGGGGGTGTTGCTGAGTGTAAGGAGGATTCGTGTGGTTGTGAGGGGCAGGCAGCTGTAACGTCGTGGCTAACCCTGGCCGAGTACAATCATCGAGACGCACTTGTCCACCCCCGCACGAGCCAGTGCACTGTCCTGATCCCAAAGCGCCCGCCGCTGAGATTTGAGGCGCACGTTCAGGTAGCCGGGGGTTCCCATACGACCCGGCAATGCCACTAGAAAAACAAGGAGGGTGCACGACAACGGACGCGCACACCTGCAGGGTCCACGGCTGCGACATCCCGGGTACACGGCAGCCGTGCTTTGCGTGATAACCGCGATTCGTCACCAAGCACCCGCAGCGGACTGCCGCTACCTTACGCACATTCGCAGTTTTGAATGCTTGCCCGGGGCTGCGGCTGCACCAGGCTTACGACCAGTGCCCACGACGGTCGGTGCCACAATTGAGGGACCGACATTGCGACAGGTTGTGAAGTGCGTACATTGACTGGTAGGCGGCATCTGGAGCCTGCCACAGTGGGCGCCTGACATCTGACGCCGCACACCGTAGACACCTCAACTTCACAACCACAGGTGGTGCTTCTGATTGTGACCAGGAATGTTGCCTGCTGCTGCCTCTTCCTTCTGACCCTTGCTGCCCCTGACAATGGCCTTGCCGCACCTAGATGCTGCCCTGTTGCTCCTGGGTGCTGCCGCTTGCCCCCTGCCACCCCTTGGTCAATGCCATCTGGCCCTTGCTTCCCCAGTTGCGAGCTTGTTGCCCCCAACTGACAGAACGTGGATGCGGACCTTGGAGCCCCTAATGTGCATGTTGTGCCAACACGAGGAGTGTGACTGGAGCTGCTGTTGCCACCAACTTCATGAAACCTCTGCACATGCCGAGCAAGCCTCCCCTCCCCTCCCTTCCCGCCTCACCTCTCCTCCCGCCTCCCCTGCTCTCCCGCCTCCCCTCCCCTTGCCCCTCCCCTGCCCTCCCACCTCATCTCCCCTCCCGCCTACCCTGTCCTCCCTGGCCATTCCTTTCTCTACTGCACGACTACTGCCTGCCAGCCTGCCAGCCTGCCAGCCTCCCACCATGGTGGCCCGGAGCAACTGAAGGGCATTACCTCTTCTCACGCTGCTCCTTCCCTTTTCTTCCGCCTCTCCACCACCACTGTTGTGTGCAGTGAAGGGTGCACCTCCTTGTGCAGGCATGGCCCTGTCCACTGCAGGCCGCGTCAGTCATCCATCACCCCCTGACCCTCACCCGCTGACCTATTAGCGGCTAGTGAGGCTGGATGGCCAGACCCCTGTGCCAGCCTGACCCCCTCCTCCCTTTCCTGTCACTCCCCTTGCTTGCTGCAGGTCTACATGCAATGGTGGCTGGACCCATGTTCACCTCCCAGCACTCCTCCTTCCATGCTCCCAACCCTACCCCTCTTTACCCTTGCCTCCCACCACCACCTCCCAGCACGCCCCGCATGCCTCCCTACAGCCTTGCTGCTCCTCCCACCCCCACCCCCTAACCCTCACCCCGCCCTTCCACCCACATGCATGGATCCATGCAGTCCCCGTGATCGACCACTCTAGGTCACACCCGGCTAGGCTTACATGCTCTTAGTCACCATGCATGCTGATCCATGGCTTGACGCCTGGCGCGTAGTGTTGACGCTGCTGCATGGCGTGAAACAGCCAAGAGACGGTTGCTGTGTGGCGAGCAGGGTTGTGACTTTGCGTTCTTTCATTCTTTCATTTCATCATTTCATCATGAAATTGATGACACTTCATGAAAAGAATGAAAGACATGAAACGGCATGAAAACGCGTGGTGGCCGTGGGACTTTCAACCTGAAACTTTGCACACAACCCTCTTTAACATCTGCCAAACCAATGCAACACTCAGGATACGATACCATCGGGCTCTACTCGTCTGGTTTACTGGGTGCTGCCGGGTGCTGGGGGGTACCGGGATTTCATTTGTTGCAGTGAAACATTCATTTGTTGCACTTGAAAGATTTCAGTGCAAAATTTCATGAAATACTGCAATTTTCACAAGCCTGGTGGTCAGGCTAGACAAGCAAGCCAAAAAATGTCCATATTTCGAACGGACCTAACTAACTCTATACACCGCTTCACGATGTAAGATTGGCACGCCTTGACGCAGCGCCGCGCACGTTAGCATCGGCTCGGAGGAACAGGCCTATGGTGATCGGCTGGTCCGCGACCCCGTCCAATGTTCGGGGGCCCCGACCACCACGCAACGCCAGGAGCGCTCCATCGCTCTTATTTGCGCCCTTAAGTATGTGTGCTGTTGCGGCGATGTCCTCGGCGATGTCCAGGTGCCTACTGGGTGTCTACAGTGTGTGCTACATGCTGCTTGCTGGGGGCTTGTCTCATGGCCGGGTTGAGGGGGTAAGCGGTAAGGCTTTGGACCTGAAATTTCGTCAGCAGCTAGCTGTACCACACACTCACCCCCTGGCGCTGAGTTGACATCATCATGCATCAGCTCGGTCAATGGCGAGTGGTAGTGTGGGACACACTGCCAAAAGCATCAACTGTATGCCAAACGTGCCAAACGCCTTGCAATGCACACCGTGGGAACCGCATTGGATACATGCACAAAAGTGTACTGTGGAGGAAGCGGGATAACATGTCTGCTGATGAATATATATGAAAACCTGTGTGAAACCCCCAAAATGCGTTAGACATGGCCATGCCAGGGACGTTTTGCCCAAATTGATGGCCTTTCCGCCAGCCTGAACTGTACATCTTGGTAGCAAAGACTGTTGTCCTGCCGACGGAGTCGTCGATGGACCTTTCGGTCGAGGACAGCCGCACTTGAAGCCTTTTTAGCTATGCCCCATCGCTCGAAGCCATGCCAGGGACTTGTTGCCCGAAATGTTGGCCTCTCCGCCAGCCCGCTATAGATAGAACGAAAGCACTGACCCTTTGCCTGCCTTCGGAGCCGTCGACGGACATTTCGGACAATTATAGCCGCACTTAGATGGTCTTAAGCCATGACCAGGCGTTCGAAGCGAAGCCTAGCTGGTTCCAAGCTGGAAGGGCCAAGCGTTTAGCCATCGCTAACATCGCCCAGCCCAGCCCAGCCCAGCCCAGCCCAGCCCAGCCCAGCCCAGCCCAGCCCAGCCCAGCCCAGCCCAGCCCAGCCCAGCCCAGCCCAGCCCAGCCCAGCCCAGCCCAGCCCAGCCCAGCCCAGCCCAGCCCAGCCCAGCCCAGCCCAGCCCAGCCCAGCCCAGCCCAGCCCAGCCCAGCCCAGCCCAGCCCAGCCCAGCCCAGCCCAGCCCAGCCCAGCCCAGCCCAGCCCAGCCCAGCCCAGCCCAGCCCAGCCCAGCCCAGCCCAGCCCAGCCCAGCCCAGCCCAGCCCAGCCCAGCCCAGCCCAGCCCAGCCCAGCCCAGCCCAGCCCAGCCCAGCCCAGCCCAGCCCAGCCCAGCCCAGCCCAGCCCAGCCCAGCCCAGCCCAGCCCAGCCCAGCCCAGCCCAGCCCAGCCCAGCCCAGCCCAGCCCAGCCCAGCCCAGCCCAGCCCAGCCCAGCCCAGCCCAGCCCAGCCCAGCCCAGCCCAGCCCAGCCCAGCCCAGCCCAGCCCAGCCCAGCCCAGCCCAGCCCAGCCCAGCCCAGCCCAGCCCAGCCCAGCCCAGCCCAGCCCAGCCCAGCCCAGCCCAGCCCAGCCCAGCCCAGCCCAGCCCAGCCCAGCCCAGCCCAGCCCAGCCCAGCCCAGCCCAGCCCAGCCCAGCCCAGCCCAGCCCAGCCCAGCCCAGCCCAGCCCAGCCCAGCCCAGCCCAGCCCAGCCCAGCCCAGCCCAGCCCATGCATGCATGCATGCAGCCCATGCATGATTGCCACACAACACAAGTGACAGTTTCATGTACTAATGCAACACAAGTGACAGTTTCATGTTCTGATGTTGGTTGATTGTCCCGATGTAATGATGTGAGGTTAGCTGTAATGATGTATGGTTGAGGACCGGACAGGCCAGCCGCAAATAGCTTTTCAGGCAATGTCTGCAGCACATGTTATTAGATAGGAGGGTTCGGAGCTGGAGTTTGTGTTGGTTGCGGGGCATTATTAACACTCACAGATTTGCGGGAGCTAGGGAGCCGAGCTACCCAGTACAACCGACTGAACGGACCTGGCTAGCGAGAGAGACGGGCCCCGGTCTTAGACTTCATACGTATGTATGCCGCTGCCTACAGCGACCTTGTTGCGTGGACACAACTTTAGACCCAAACAACCATGTTCAGCCTGCGGGCCTGCGCTTCGACGCCGCTAACTTTTCTAGAACGCTGAAGCTAGCGGTGCTATCGCGGTAGCAAATGGTGGTCTGAATGTGGAGAACAGCATGGTGCCCAGTTTTCCCCTTGCTTGTCTAGCCTGACTGGTGGCGAGTGCCGCATGGCATGCTGCTGTCAGATAGCATCAGTATGCTCCTATGGTCTGTAACTACACTAGATCAATATAAGGAGATGTGCACCAGACCAACACAAGTGAGATGTGTTCGAGGTGCAGCAGCGTCGATTCATGCGGTCGTGCGATGTCACGCGTTAGACGCGTCGCTTTACACTGCACTCTGCTGCGCGTGTGTTCGAATGTTTCGGCACCTCACTTTTTCCCACTAAAGCCCACGAGCTTGAATGTATGTGGTGTGCAGAGGACCTTTTTCTGAAAACACGTTGAATTCAAAGATTATTTGTACCTACTTATGAAATTTGCCGGGGTTGGGCAACAGCTTAGCGACCGCCAACCGCGCTACGTTCTACGTCGGAGTGCGCTTCAGATTCAGGGCCACCAAGGAGGCGTTGAGGCGCGGTAGGTTGCTAACACACTTTTTTAAGTTACTTGTAATTACTTTGATTATCTACGAAGACCCCCGCACGTGGGCACCGAAGGCAAGATTGCTGAAGATTATATGAATCGAATTAATCGTTGATGGTCGTTAGCTACCAGCGGGGCCCGCAACATTAGCACCACCACCAGCAGCCTGTTCAATGGCGTGCCCCCTCACCAGGGAGGGTGTCCTCGCCGTAATAGAGCATATGTTGCGCCTGCCACGCAACGATGTATTGCCATTTGCGCGGCGCTTAAGCCCTTCCCAGTTCGCCCAGGTTTGGTCAGCCCTTACAGCCACGTTAAACGGCGCTATGGTCGCTGCCCACCACTCCGTACCCAACTTCGCGGAGTTGGTGAAAATTCTAGCTCCGTTGCGTACGCTGGGACCCAACCCAACCTTGACAACCGCGCCAGCCGTACTTTCGCCAGCCGCAGCAGCCACACCAAGCGAAACCAACCACCACCTGCCAGGCCTACAATCAGAGCCTCCCAACTCTCATGAAAAGAGGGTGTGTCCTTTACACGAGGTTTATTTCTCGCTCCAGATGCCGATTGAGCATCGAAGCACACCAGTGTGTAGAGGACTCGCTTGGCTACACGGGATGCCTGTCCTAAGCTCTATCGAATGTGTACATGATGCACTACCTGGGCGTGAACCCGGCCTACATTTTATGGGCAGATATCACCATGCACGCCTCCTCCACTCTCGACCTTCTTAATGATGCCGTGATGGCGCAAACGCAAGTATGTGTGCAACCGCGCTTTGTGTTGCGATGGCCGGAACTGCGAGTTTGAAAGCTAAGAAGCTGAAATGCTTCTTTAACGCACCCACACCACTACTAATGCTGCGATTAGGACAGCTGCATACTTCTTAGCATCAATTAGCTTTCACTCGTCATTTGTGTCGCTCGCTCTGTCACGCGTAAGACGGAGTAGTTGTATGCTCTAGCGGTTCAACAAGACACTATGAGCCCCCTTCACCTTTGATTACAGTAGACTATCTGGCCTGATAGTCAAACTGACCGCGGGACCCTTCATACTCACGCCTTTTCTGCTCGTTTCGCTGTCTACGCCCCGTAGTCGTTGTAGCTAGAGCATGTGTGCAGATGCACATTCTTCGTTCTGTCGCTAAAGCGATTTCGGACATCACCACCGAGACATGTGGTTCGGTCCACGGTGCTAACACCAAATGCACTCCCTCGCCCACCATGCCCTCCCACCTGGCCCGACTCGCTCCCCATGGCAAGGCAAGGCCTCTACACTCCATAGCAAAGCAACACCACTTTTCACATCCACGTTGACCACTTGCATGCGCTGCCTGTACCAAGATGCCATGGCCCAGGTGCCACTGCCAAACCCCTTGCCCTCTCATTTAGACGTCCCTGTACTAGCATGGTTAGAGGCAGTGGAGGCGGGGGCAGACAAGGATGTGTGAACATGCAGGAGCCTTTGCTTTAGCGACAATTTGTGTCACGACGTGCATACCACATTGGTTGGGTACAATAGATGAGCTTGATCGCTAACAGCTACCACGATTGCAAGCACCCTTCCCAGGCAACTGCAACGTCCAACTGCACTCCCTCCCCGTACTACCACACCGCACCACGTCATGGCGCAACATAGCACATGGCACAATATGGCACATGGCTGCCATAGCTTGACCAGGCTACACAAGCAAGCACCAGACATCACATAACTACCAAAAGGGAGAGTGGCCTTAGGCAACACCCCCTGGGCCTGAGGAAAGAGCTGCTTTGGTACGTTGCTCAATGTGCTGCTTCACAAAGCGTCGAAGGTTATGCAACAAGGTCTTTTGCGCTGGTCGGTGCTTGGGTGGGATCTTGTAGAAGTTGATGTAGCCCCACAACTGTGCCAAAGTGAAGGCCGCAGCTTCTTCAAGTGTGGTTGCACTGTAGTCAGCTCCTCGAGGATGCCTGCTGCTAGCTGCTCTCAATTGGCCGAGGCTAGCGACAGTGCCAATGTTGAGCACCAGCTGCTTGTTGCCCCCCACCATGCAAGACTCCATCACCGCCTTGCGTGTTGCTCGTGCCACTGCTGTCTTGGCGGCGGATGCACGCTCCATGTCACGTTGTTCCTTCCGGACATGCTGTCAGGCCCTGGTGCAAAACATTGTGGTAGAGATGGCTGAGGCAAGGCCAGAACATGATGGGGGCCAAACCCTGACGTCTGCGAGAAACGTTGACGAGGGCGACAATCCCACCCGTCCTCCCGACATTGCTTGCGGCACTGTCCACTGTGACACTGGCAAGCAACCCCCACAGGTTGGCCTCTGTGAGTAGCTGCTCCAAGTCTTGGGCTTGTGCTGCAGCGGTGCTATCAAGGCACTTGCGGATATCAAGCACTCGACACAAGATCCTGGACGGCTCTTGGCCATGTGTTAGGATCTGGGCGGGCGTAGGGGGGTCAGCAGCCAAGGTGGGCAGGCGGGGGCCAGCAGCAGGGATGGCTGCACTTGCACAATACAACACCACTTTGCCACTGGTGATGGTGCAACCATCCATCTGGATATGGATTGCTGGCGCTTGTCTCAATAGGCCTGCGCATGCGCACACACATACATTTCAGCTCAACTCCACCTCATAGTTAACATAATGGAACACCATGAAAGGAGTATGATACGAACAACATTGTACAACAGCAAGGTTACACTATGGAACTACCCCATGGTAACACCACATGGCAACATCCCATGGTACTCACCCTCAAATGTGCGTTGAATGTCGCAAGTGAGCATCAGCTGGTGGCGACGTACTGTGGAAGGCCCAGCTTGAGGTTGAGGTGGGGCATCAGGGAACTCTGCCGCCGCCACAGCTGTGCGCAGAGGGCCAAGCTGCTGGCATGACACGTTGGGCAAAGTCAACAGCGCCGCATTGCTGCATGCATAGGCTGCAGTGTAGGCTCCCGTCAGAGCATTACGCTCCTTGTGGCAAAGGGGGGGGGGGGGCCTTCAGGGCTGTTGCTGGGCTGGCTGCTTGTGTGCATGGCGGTGCACCCCGCATGGCATGCCAACGCTTCAAGGTGTAAAGTGACACCTCATTGCGTTGCAGCCAGGACATTTTGTCACGCACGTCCTTGGGCATGGCCCACGTCGCTGTTGCTAGCTGGGCCCGCACGGCTGCCAGCTGGGTTGCCATGCTTCTGACCTTACTTTGGGATGCTGTCAGCTCTTGTTTTGTAGCTGCACGCTCTGCTTGGCATGCTGACAGCTCTTGTTTGATAGCTGCAAGTTCTGCTTGGCTGCGGTGCAAAGCCACTTGCACAGCCTGCACCTCGTTTTCTGACCGCTGCAGCGCTTGCAGACACCGTTGCAGTTCTGCTTCGCACACTTGCAAGGCAGCGGCAGATCTGGCCCCTTCTGCCTCTGTGGTAGCTGTTGCTGTTGATGCTGCTGCTGCTGCTGCTGCTGCTGCTGCCGCTGTTGTTGCTGCCACTACTGCATGCCCACGAGCAAGATTGGCCCTGTTGGCCTTGGTGCGTTTGTTGAGACGACCCATAGGGTGGCTGCTGAGTAGGGTGGCAAAGCCACAAAGCGACACAAGATGGGCTGGGGGCTGGGGGCAGGGGTGGGGGCAAGGCTGGGGGCAGGGGTGGGGGCAGGGGTGGGGGCAGGGGTGGGGGCAGGGGTGGGGGCAGGGCTGGGGGCAGGGCTGGGGGCAGGGCTGGAGGCAGGGCTGGGGGCAGGGCTGGGGGCAGGGCTGGGGGCAGGGCTGGGGGCAGGGCTGGGGGCAGGGCTGGGGGCAGGGCTGGGGGCAGGGCTGGGGGTAGGCTAGGAGGTGGTGGTGATGGTGGTGGTGGTGGTGGCGGCCAGATCCTGCAACAATTGTCAAGCATGGTGTTGTTGAGTACTAGTATGCACGAGGTCAATTACGTTCTGATAACATATGCTTGCCCTACATTGACAGCGGCACCAAGGGCGCGTCATTCTGCTCTATGCAATGTGTTCTTCACAAGCAACATAGCAAGCTTCGTGCACATGTACATGTCAGTCCTTACCTCGCACTGAGAGGTGCGATGCTGATTTTGTACTATCTCAGACCATGCCCTCACAGATGTAAGACTATGAGCGCGCCTACATTAAGGAAACAACGTCGGGTTCATTGAGCCGGGAGGAATTAGTACCGCCGGCTGTACTTGCCCTTACAGCGTCAGGAGTCCACCACGTCATTGCGAAGCACCTCCACAATGCACTTGCGCTGCGCGATGTCGTGAGAGCGACCGGCTGATTGGTGGGCGCACTTTTTTCGTTTACGGGGTTCCTGGCATTACGGGCGTATAGCAGACTACGCGTTCATCGCATGCCGCACGGTGTTACGCCAATCGCACACTTCCCGGCGTCGGAATGTCCATGACATGGTTGTGTAAAAGGTTTTATCAGAGTTGGGAGGGTCTGGGTTGGGAGGGAGGCCAACGTCAGGCCCTGCGGCCGCGGAGGTTCTAAAAGCTGCTACCAGGTGAGTAAGCAATACATAGCCTTGTGCTACGTTCTTGCGCATTGCATCAAGCTCTCATCAAGCAGTTTGCTGATGCATTGTAGATGGCCCAATGCTCATCACAAGAGGCTAATTCAAACACATGCAACAGCTAAGAAGGCCGTGGAGCCTCACTGACGCAAATGACCTTGCTAGTGAACTCGGGATTTCAGCAGAGAGGGTCATGAAGCGCAAGGAAGCTCTGGTGTCTTGCTACAGAATGGTAAGTTTCCACATCCTAACCCCCTAACTCCTTGTGGCTAATATCTTAACCCTGCCCACTTGCAGGTAGAGGCCTACTACACAACGGGTGTAAACGAGCCTGATGCCTTCTTCAAAGACAACGATGCCATGATGAAGCTGGACACCCACATCCGTGCCAAACATGTTACAAAAGGTGTACAATACAAGAAGTATGCTGACTACACTGGAAGTGGCACCTGTGCCCACTGCCAGAACCCCTCGGGCAGACATGACTGGGTTGACTTCTATGGAGCATGCCCGGACCAGGACCTGTGTGACTAGCCTTGCCTAAATGCGGTGGCTAGCCTTACCGTGACCATCCTTGTTATGGGTTTGCAAGTTGAAGCGGGGCATGGCAGGCTTTGGATCAGCAGAGAGGGTCATGAAGCGCATGAAACGTGTTATGGGTTATCAAGCATGGGTTGCGCTGTGGGTTCAAGCAAGTATGGGATTTCAAGCATTGTGTTTGCCAGCTTGTAACGCTACAATCTGTCACGAAACATCAAGGGGAGTCATAGATTGCGTATTACAGCATCCCTGACCGCAACCCCGTGATTAGCCAGAGCACGCAACTGCTGGATTGGTGCAGGCGCCCGCATCCTTTGCACGCCCTCAAACAAAGCATCATACTCTTGCAATACGGCTGGATCACCCTCTGGTAATGGCTCATGTCGCCGCTCACAAACATTATGCAATATGAAGCAAGCTAGAATAACATTTGTCAAGTACCGCAGGGACAACTCATTCACCTTCAAGAGCACACGCCACCGCATTTTCAGCCTGCCGAATGCTCCCTCCATGGGCCAACACCTAGCGGCTGTGAGCTTTGCATTGTAAACAGCCATGGCTGGGTTCCTAACAGCAGTAGTGTGCTTGATGGCAGGCATCACGAAGGCTTGGCAGCGGTATGCAGAGTCAGCCACAATGGACAAAGGCATCCACACCCCCCCAACATCCTTGCCACCTTCCCACAGAAGCTGCCCCAAATCACCATGCATGATATGCCACCACAAGTCGCTCTCCTCGAAAGCTCGGCTGTCATGCATGCTGCCAGGGTTCCCAACTTGCACGTCCATGAAAAGTCCATCTGCATCCACTACACCTTGCACATTCATTGAACAAAACCCCTTGCGGTTGTAGAGTTGGCGCAAACCCCGATTACGGCAAGCAATGTGAGTGCCGTCAACAGCTGCAAAGATTTGGGGGATGCCAGTGGGAGTGCCACCAATGCCCACACCTCGTGCAAAGAATTTGGCTGCATTCTGCTGCATCTGCTCTAAGGTGTCAGGCATTCTGACTTGGTCATGCATGACATGCACAATGGCGAACACAACATCATGAACAGCTCTCCACACTGTTGCGATGCTACAATGCATCACCCCAGCAACAGTTTGCATGGTGGATCCCGACGCCAAGTACCACAAAGCAATGCTGAGGCGCTGTCCAGATGATAAGCCACGCTGGGTATTGTGCAGCCGAATGTGGGGGCGTAGCACACCCTTCAACCACATGAAGGTATCCCTGCAATCAGCATATGCGAAGTATGCAAGTGCATGCAAGTGCGTTCACTGCAGAGGCTAGTGCCAAGCACAAAGCAATGCGCACCTATTAACGCGCAACGCACGTCTGAACTCCTCATTTCCCCAGAATGGCTTCATCGAAAACTTATAGAAGCAGCCCATACGGGGCAGTCGCCTTCACAAAGCACACATTGCGTTTACGACAAAGAGAGCAAGCATGTACATGCGAGACAAACTTACTGCGGGGGGGCGAGGTCGGCCACAAGAGGCAAGATGGCTGCCAACAGCAGCGGAAGAATGCCTACGGCAATGACAATCTCAAGGTCATCATCGCTGTCGACGTCGTCCATCCAGCCGTGGCCAGCATCCCACATGCCCATTGCCATTCCAGAGTATTTGCGATACGGGAAAGGTCAAGCGAAGCGCCTCTGCGAATACTGACCAGCACGGCGGCAAAACAAAACGTCATTCTTCTCATTCTAAGGCGAATCTTCAAATTATCTTCAAATAACTCGCGTTCAGAAAAAGGTACAGAAAGCGCACTAAGTTCCGCGATTGCGCAACCAAGTTTTGGCAAGCAACACAAGCAGTACTCACGCAGCCCGCACGCATGCAGGCCCACAGCATCCAATCCGCGCACCCGCGCACGGCTCTCTTTGCACCGCGGATAGCTATTGTCACCAGGCGCGCCAGCGCTGCACTGACTGCTGCTCCGCTAGTGAGTATTTCGCCAACGAACATTCCGGGATGCTAGATTCGCTAGGTCAGCTTGCACTATGGCTCAATCAGGCTGCCATGGCTGGTGTTAACACGCGATGGCGCTTTGTCGACACTGCCAGCGGCCTTGAACCCTAATCCCAGGCTGGTTCTCGTGCGCAGAGTACGGACAAGGCCGCTGGCACGCTGGCAAGGACACCAGTGGATTACACCTGGGTACGTTCAAAGCTGGCGTCGGCTTTCGTCGGCCTCAAGCACGCCACCCGCCGGCAAGTCGCGGGGGTCCATGCCTTGCGAGTTCGGTCACTGCAGCGCTCTCGTACGCTGTCGACATGCTACGTTTTGCCCATCGCAGGGCGATGGTCACGGCCAAGGACGTTCTGCATGTTACCGAGGCTCGGCTGAAGACCAACAGACCCAACTGTCGGCCCAGGTAGGTCCCTGAAGCAGTGCAGGAATACGAATTTCATAAATGCGTAGGGACACGGCTGCACTGCGGTGTATTTGCAATGAGAGGTAGGGTGAGGGGTTGGTGCGATGTGGTGTTCCCTCACTCTGGCCTGTGCACCCCTCCTGTACTCAACAACAAGCACCCAGGTTAGGGCTCATGCATACGGCCTTGGGATGTGTTGTGCAAAGTCCCAAAACCTTGTGGGGACGAGGGGTGATTTGCATGAAACCCAATCCTCGAGGGGAGGGGAAGGGGAGAGCGATCAAGCAACCTGACGGCTAACGGCTGAGGTGTAGGGCAAGCCAACCCCCTGTGCAGCCTAAGGCGTGCCCCTTCCCCTTCCCTTTCCCTGCATCACCCACCCTAGGTCTGTCATGCCCCATGCCCTGCCTGCAGCTGCACCAGCCTGGACCTAGACATCGCCTGGGAGGCTGAGCTTCTCAGCCCTGGGCCGCACAGCCCTCAGCCTGCTGGTGGCCCTGCGCTGCCGAGCTCAGGCGCCAGCAAGCCCCTGAGGGGCATGGCCAGGCAAGCTGAGCTCGGTGCAGCTGTAGGCCACCCCTGCCTCCCTGCTGCCTCCCCACCCCTGGGCGCCGCTTGCCAACCCTACCCTGACAGTGGGCAGCTGCCTTGTGTTGGCCGACCTGTGGCCTACCTGCCTGCCTGCCTTGATCCCTTCTGACCCCATCTGCATCCTGACTGCCCGGTGTCCACCCAAAGCTTGCACAGTCCTGGAGCCCATTGCAACCGCCTGTCAGTGGTGCTGCAGCGCACGGCCTGGAACAACACACCACACACATGGGGCCATGCACAAGCTGCCACACAAGGCTGACGTTATGATGACCATGGCCATGAATGGTCATAATGGGGTCAATGGTCATACATGGTGATAACGGCTGTAAATGGTAATCAAAAAGGCCAGAATGTCTCCACATACTCTTCCTCGCTTACTGCCCCTTGCAGGGTAAAGCTCAGTGGCGATCGGGTGCAGGTGACGGATGTGCAGCTGCTGCAAGAGGAGGACGGCGAGACGGGGGTGCCAGCCATGCCTGCAGCAACCCCTGCCCCAAGTGACATCATGGTGGCAGGTGAGGGGTGTAGGGCGGTTGGCCTGTGGGGGGTCTGAATCACTCTATTTGAGGTGCAGGGCTGCTCCCTGAGGGCGTCAGAGCGACGCTGGTGTTGGCGGTCAGGGTGTTGGCGTAGTGCGGAGTGCAGGGTGTCGGTGTGGGCGGTTGCACCCAGGCATTCGCTGAAGCATTGTTGTGTCAGTGTTGGCACGTGTGAGGGGCTCCATCAAGGTCGCCCACCCACCAGGTCATCCATACCTTAGCCTCGACCAAGGCCGTCGTCCATACCTCAGCCAGGCGTGGCCTGGGTGGTGGGAGGAGGGGTTTGGTGTGAGCTGTGGTCGCACATTATGGTGTGACGAGGCCCAAGGGGCAGCGTAAGGAGTGGAGGGGCAGTGCAGGTCTGTGGCCACAGCGGGTGGCAGTCAGCCATGTTGAGCCCTGCAATGCTGCGCCACTTGATCCCTGGACCTCCTGCTGCTGCCTGTCAGTCCTGCATGCCTCTAGGGCATGTGTGCATGGCCCTGCCGCTGCTGCCTGCCCCCTGCCCCCTGCCCCACCCCACCCCTGCTGCTGCCTGCCCCCTGGCCTTCCGCAGTGGAGTCTATGGATTCAGTGTTCATGGAGCAGCTGAACGGCTTCCTGTGGGAGGTGGAGGAGCGGCCTGACTTCCCCCTGAACAGCTTTGAAGAGAGCGACTCTGATGCGCTACCCACCCCAGTGCCGCCAGACTTCCTGTCCCAGTACCAGCAGGACCCTGCGGTTGGGGCAGGGGCAGGGGCTTCAGGGGAGGGGGCGGCAGGCCTGCAGAGCGGGCAGGCGCAGCTGAGGGGGCAGGCGCTGCTGGCCCAGCAACACCTGAGCCAGGTCTAACAGCAGAGCGGCAGCAGTGGCAAAGCGTTGCTGGCCTGGCCTGGCCTGGCCTCCCTGTGCTGTGCTGTGCTGTGCTGTGCTGTCCAAGCTGAACAGCTCCAGCTGCCAGCACCGCCCAGGGATCCCAGTACCAACAGCCAGCACCACCCTGAGCTCTGCCCTAAACTACGCCAGGCTGCCATGCCTGCCTGGGCCAGCGGCCGGGGCCTGGCTGCAACACGCTCCACGCCTCCATCCCTCCGCTCACGTGCTCTCCATGCCAGCCGTCTGCCAGGCGGGTGCTTTTAAGACATCGAAGTGTCAATGAGGTTTCAGTGCGTAGGGGACAGCGAGTGGCCGGCCTCCCAGCGCTGTGCTGTGCAAGGGCCCAAGGCCTCTTGACCGCACCAAGGCCTATGATTGGCTGATGAGCAAGCAGCTGTGTGCTGGGCTGCACACAACCAAGCCTTAGGTGAAATGGTGTGGTGGACCAAGGCCTCCTGGCCGCACCTAGCCATAGGTGGCCATCATAGTCATGTACTGAGTAGGGGTAGGGTGTGATGCGGGCTGCAAGGCAAGGGCACCAGTGACAGGTCGTCGGAGTGCCATGCGCGATGTCCATGCACACATCTGCTTCAGCGGGGAACCCACGCCAGGTGTGAGGCCAGGTGTGAGGCCAGGTGTGAGGCCAGGTGTGAGGCCAGGTGTGAGGCCAGGTGTGAGGCCAGGTGTGAGGCCAGGTGTGAGGCCAGGTGTGAGGCCAGGTGTGAGGCCAGGTGTGAGGCCAGGTGTGAGGCCAGGTGTGAGGCCAGGTGTGAGGCCAGGTGTGAGGCCAGGTGTGAGGCCTGGTGTGAGGCCTGGTGTGAGGCCTGGCTGCGTCAGGGGAGCTGCTTGGGGTTGAACCCACACTTGAATGAGGTGGGAGTAGGGCCGGTGCCAGTGAGATGAAGAGGGCCAGGGCCGGGCAGCAGGCTAGCTGGGACTTGGGAGTAGAAGGTTGGGAGTGGTGGGCGGGGAGGGATGGAGGTGTGAGGCATGCGGTGTGCAAGCACGCCAACCTCTGCAAAGAGGCTTGGTTAGTAGGGTGCCGGGAAGTATGTAAGCATGGGGTGGTGACTTGACCAAGGGGGCCAACTAAGCATAGTCTGCTGTTGAGCGGGGAGGGAGAGTGGGTAGGCATGTGGGCAGGGCTGACCAACACATTCTCAGGCGGGGCTGCATGGCAATAGCTTCTGCATTTTGCATGGAATGTATGTGGGGAATTGGATACCTGGCTGGGTGCTGTGCATTGCTGACGCTCGCCATTGCTTGGCCAAACTTGCTGCGATGAGGCGCATCCAATTGTTTTGACTGCAGTGCTGTGCTTGGAGTGCATCAAGTGTTGTACAAATGGGAGCGGCAAGTCTTGGTCCATTCTAGGGATTCTTTTGCACTTGATAGTAGTTGAAAGAACATGAAGGCGTCTTCATCCTCGATGTTGTAAACACAGTAAGCCTTGCACTTGTCGCACCAGCCCAGCCCAACAAGTCTGGGTCGTTCATGATGGCGAAGTGCGCTGATGTATCGCCGAAGGGCTAACGCGGTGTTGTCTTGGATTGCAGGTAGAGCTTTCGGTGATCATGGTGTGGGCTATAGCACGTGGTAGTAGGGCACGCGCCATGTTCAGTGGCGAAGTGCGCTGCCTTACCACTCGCAGTGCGGTTCACACAGTACTTCTCAGCCAAACAGAAGCACACCTGCTGCCTGATGCATGCTAACACCACAAACAAACAGACTGAGGTGTCAGTGCAAAGTCAAGATCTTTCGTGCATGAGAAACTGTTTGTGTGGAACCATGAGTTGTGATGCATTGGCTGCGGCCACACCCACGCCTAATGAAACCTTCTACTCCGTTGCCCTCCTGCACATGGTCAGCTGCGCATGCCTCTACCACATGCCCCTGTACAGTGCTCGGAACACATTCAGCGGCCTCCGATGGGGGTCAGCCTAGCACGTCGAGCAGCAGCGGGAGGGGTGGCATTTGCGTGGAGCAGCCGCTCTGTCATGCCCCACTCAAAGCTCCTACTCAGGCCATACACCTCCTGCAGGGCTGGACTGGCTGAAAGCATCACCGGCCTGGGCACCCCCATGAACACGGCCATGCTGTACACAGGCCGCAAATTAGTTTTGCAACCCCACAGGACGCCGCAAGGGTCATGACAGCTGCCAGCTCGGTGTTACGCTGCGCTGGCATCTGCACACCGGAGCGGCTAGGCTAGGGCCAGGGCGGCCCGGGCTGAGCAACACGATAAGCAGGCTGTGCTATATGGCTGGCAGTGCTTCTAGCCACTGAGCCAGTGGCTGCTAGCTCATACCTTACCCTGGGCTCTTGCTCTCACACCTCCCCTCAGTGCAGGGTTAGCTCGTGCAGCTGGCTGCTGCCGCCATGTGGGCGATGGGATGGTTCTCGCAGCCATGGCGCAGCCGGGTGGCTGGCTGACGGCTGCCAGGGGAGTGCTTGCCCGCATTCTGCTTCGAGACTGCTCCTTTCGTGTGGCTGGGCTGTCTTGGTCCAGCTGGGCTACTGGGCCCGTTCAGCTGGATGGGCTGCAACAATCGAACAAGCTGCTCCACTTGTGCTGTCCTTGCACCAGCATGCTTGCCAGGAGCTTGCATGTCCGCCTGTGGAAGGGAGGGAGAGGCAAGGTCGCCAGAGTGATCACCATGAGCATGCTGAGCCACATGGCCAGGCTTGCAAGGCTTCTGTGAGGACGACGACAAACCGAACTATTACTCCACGCCTGCTAATTTACCCTAATTTGAGCCAAGATATTTAAGCTTAGTTACTGGGATTGGGTATTGAGCTTAGATATGCAGTCTCAAGCAGTGCGTTTTAGGCGCCATGCCATGACGAGGATGATCAGAAGAACAAGTGGGAGGAGTTGCCACCACCGTGACCTGACCCTGACTTGCCCTGGCCCTAACCCAAGGGTGGGGACTGTCATGATCCTGACCCTGCACCCAGAGTGGCTACTGTGAGAGGCACCCACCAGGAGTGCACGGTACAAGCGCGCTAATGCTTGGTGTGCCACCTTGGCCTGGTCAGTGGAGGCTTGCCCAGCTGCCAGCTCGGCACTGGCTGCCCACTCCTCTAGCTCTTGCTCTTGGAGCACACCACACTGGAGAGCCTGCATACGGCAGCCGCAATGCATGAATGACATCCACCCCAAACCTCTCCAGGCTCCCTTGCTTGGTTGGTTGCAGTGGAAGTGGTGTTAAGTGTTGAGTTGGTTTTTGTCAAGATCTCATTGTCACAGGCAGGTGTGCCCTTGATGCAACGCTGAAGGGGCCAGGGCAGTCAATGATGAGTGACCCACCTGGTTGTAGGTCCAGCGCTTGGCCGGGTCCATTTCACACAGCCCCTGCACGTGCAGCGTACCCGCTTCTCAGCATGCCACAGCCATCATGTTGGGAACAAGGAAACACACCCTTGCAGAGGAGCACAGCCAGGCCTACCTGCAGCAGTGCTAGCCAGCGGGGGCTGTAGGGGGCCAGCACGGCCTTGCCGCCACGATGCGTGATCAGACGCCCACACCCCTCAGCTTGCATGCGCTCAAAAAGCTCGGCTGCTGCCGTGGAGAAGCTGGCTGACACTGTGTCAGGGTCGTCCTCAGTGTCCAGGACCAAGGGGTGGGCGTCAGGGCCAGCCACCATGGCGTACAGAATGGCACCAACAGCGAACATGTCCTGCGCGCCAGCACCCAATGCAACACCTCAACACTGGCAAACCAGGAAGCTTACCAGTACACTGCATGCCGTCCTGTGCTGCATTAACCAGGCTGCGCTGCATGAATGGCAGTGGGAACATACAAGCATATAAACACTTTTGTGTGCAGAGCTATGTAGGGGAATCATGTGCTTCACGCTGGCCTATACAATGGCTAGTGCATAGCAGGTGGCAGTAGAGGCTCAGGTCAGGTGCTTTGAGTAGACATGACCCAGTGGTGGCCACACCAGAACATGTTCAGGTGTGGGTGAGCAGCAGGGAAGAACATGGCTGAGCTGCACGCAAGTGTCTCAACTCGCAAGTTGACGTAACCACCGCCACCAACTCACTACCCTTGTCTATGGCCCTTAGCATCTGTTATGGGCAGGTTTGCTGCCCTCTGGGAGGCACGCCTACTTGGGAGGGGTCCCCCATGACGGCGCCACCATCAGGGTCAAGCAGCTCAGGCGGGGCCTGCAGCATGATGCCGCATTGGTTGTGTGTGGGCCACCCACATGGACCAACATGGACCCAGTAGCAGGTAACCCTAACCCTAACCCAGTAGCAACACCTGGTGCGCTGAAGCCTACGTGCTGTGGCCTGCAGCTACTCACGTAGTTGATGCTGAACACGGACTCTTGCGGACGAGCGCAGTCAAACGGCCTGTGGGGACAAGAGACATCACTCTTGTGGCAGCCCACATTCCTGTTCTTAGTGCTCTTGCACTGTCTTTGGTCCCTGATGGTCGCACTATCGTCAGCTTACATTAGCGCATGTTTGTCCCTAGTGTCCCTAGTAGCAGTCCCTAGTGAGGGAGGAGGTGCTGTTGCACTGTCTGTACCTGCCCAGGTGAGTTGCTGCCCCGAAGTCACAGCAGTGCAACACGTGCGCTTGCGGCAACAGGCAGAGGTTCTGTGGCTTCAGGTCACGATGGACCACGCCAGCTCTGTGCATTGTCCGAGCCAGGCCCAACAGCTGCGCCAGGGTGCAGGTGAGTGTGTCCTCCCTTGGCCACATTGGCTTGGAGCTGGAGTCCTTGTGGCTGCTCTGCAGGCGTACGAGGGATGCATGGCAGCAGCTATTGGACAATGTTTGCATGGCCAGGAGCAAGCAAGGGATGAAGCCTCACCTTTATCAGTTTGTGTAGTGTGCCTCCCTCCACTGCGTGCATTTCTTGCATATACAGCATGCAGGAACCACCCCGAGTGATTGTGAGCCATTGTTGGGTTGGGCACAGCAGCAAGGGTGTGCTGGCGCATGCTGAGGAGCGGCTGAACTCCCGCATGTGTTCTGCCAGCTGGGCCAGGGATGTGACCTCAGCGACTTTCACGCACATCCCGGGCTCAGTAGTGCTCCTATACACTTTGCCAAATGCCCCTGACCCCAAACACTGTGACTTGGCTTGCAGGTGTTCGAGTTCCTTTTGGGTGGCATGCCGGATTGCCAGGCCGCGCCAGGCCGCCCGCTGGGCCATGCGGCGGGCACGACATGACGAGTACAGGGCTCCTAACTTCTTCGGCTGGCGCTTAGGGATAGAGACTGGCATGTTGACCGCGGCCCTTACTTGCTTGCTGCTCCTAGATTGGGTGATAGCTGTTGCGCGCGCGTGATATAATGCTCGTCGCAGAATGAGCCCAGTCAACACAAAGTCAAAGCATCACCCCCTTGGTCACATGTGGCTGTTGAGCTCGCCATCCGGCGTAGCACTTCTTGGCAGTAGGTAGTGTTTTGCCACCGCCAATGGCTCTCGCAAAATCATCGCAGCGACTGGCGTCGACAACGCACAAGCCACGCAGCGGAGTACCTGTTGTGCGAGTCGCCGCTGCCTCAGGTGACCGCTGCAGCTGCTGTGATGGAACCTGTCGCGAGCGGGTTCGTCCTCCAAGCTCATTGGGTTACAAGCAGACCCCTTGCGCGATTGTTGTCCCTCAGAATGAGCCTAGCCGAGATTAATGACCGCTGCAGAGATCTCTTGCGCGCAGGGAAATCAGCGGGTCTGACCTCCCTGACAATCGCTGCATCTATCATCGCAGCTGCCCCAGTCCGTGCTGCACAGGAGCCGGTGGTCGATAGCGCAGTTGACAGCGTCGTGGTTGCGATAAAAGTGGGGCCCAATGGCAAGTGAGCTGTGGGTCTGTGGGTCACGCATGTGATACTTAGCGCTGCAGGCTGCTGGTGAGGTGATCAAGGCCGGCGTGACAGCTGCCCAGGCTGGTGTCCAGGTTCTGAAAGAGGTAGGCCCTCATGGCCAAACTTGCTATGTCACAAGCCCATGACAACAGCAGGTTGTTAAAGTTCTCCCACATTCTGTGCAGGGCTACGACATCGCTGCACCAATTGTTGAGAAGGCATACAAAGTGGCATCTCCTATAGTGGGGCAAGCTATAAAAGCCACCGTGGACGCGGCATCCCCAGCCATCAAGGCAGCCCTGCCAAGCATTCAGGTGCCACGCACCAGGCAAAGGCTCTGCGATGTGAATGCCCAGGGCACAGAGCTGCAGACCCTCAGACCCAAGCCTTGCTGCTGGTGCAGGACGGGCTACAAAGCACAGGCTTCAACCCGGGCGTGGTGACAGATGCCACCAGCGCCGTCACCCAGCGAGCCTCCACTGCAGTCAGCACTGCCACGCCCTTCCTCACCAAGGTCCTCCAGGTAGGTAACCTGCTCATCAGACCACGGCAGCTTCAGGCAATACAGGTTCTTCAGCGCATGCTTTGCAGCTAGCCCCAGCCTGCCAGCAGTGAGGCAGGCTGTGGTGGAGGCGCTGATGCAGGCAGATGCAGGCATCCATGCTCCTGAGCAGGCAAGGCACCTGAGGGCGCCCTGCTGGTCAGCAGCCTGGGCCTCCTGGCTGCTGCACAAGCCATGTTGGCCCTGCTGCGCCTCCAGGAGCTTAACCCTGGCAGGGTCACTGCTGCAGTCCTTTCACTGCCTATGACTGTGTGTGTGGCAGCAACGCCATGTGGTGATGATGAATATGATGATGACGGTGATGATGATGGCTGGCTGCAGGTCGTTTCTGGAGCTGGCCCCGTGACGCTAGCAGAGTATGCGCTGGGGCTGGCCGCCTTGACCTACTTGGTCCCGCTGCTGCTGGGAGGGCTGGGCGGCTCCTTCAGGTCAGTGCCGCTGCAGGCAGCAAAGAGCTGGCGGCGCCTGTGGGGTGTTGCCCTGCTGGCCTGCCTACAGCTTCCTGGTGGTAGGCTGCCAGGGGTCAGGGCGTGTCACCTGGGAGCATGGGGCCCTAGCTGCCAAGGTCTTCACAGGGAGACGCAGCCCCAGGGGGGGTGCCTGAAGCACTTCACCATAGGAGCACCACTGCCTGGCCCTGGCTGCCTGACCCTACTGCCTGACCCAGCTGCTCCGCACAAGACCGGGACACAGCGCAGCAAGCGCACCCAGCCCTACCATGACACCCTGCCCTGCACCACTGCCACCTGCCCTCCAGGCATCAGCCCTCCAGGTACAGGCTGCCTGACATGCTGCTGTGGTCACGGTGTCGCTGCACTGCAGAGGCTTTGCCGGGGAGGTGGCGCCCGCTGCGGCTCTGGACAGCCTCGCCAACGAGAGTGATGTGCTGCTAATTGACATCCGCAGCAGCAAGGAGAAGGAGGCCAGCGGTGTGCCGGACCTGCCCACCAGCGCTGCCAGCAAGGTCAGGAAGGAAAGCTGGTCGGCTACTGCAAGCTTGATAATTATAAGGATGATGATGCCGCTGATAATGACGCTATCCCACTGTTGCAAGCGTCAACCTGGTATGGCCCAGTACCAGCTTGGCCTGCAAAACTAGCAACACGCTTCAAGCTAGTAGGCCCTGGAGCAGCTGCTGCTAGCCCCTGCTGCTTGACTTCGCTGACAGCACCGCTGGCTGTAGCAGCAGGGCCATGGCAATGGATGCTGTTGTGGGGCTGGGATGAGGGACAGGCACACTTGGCCAGGCAGGTCCAAGCCTGCACCCCTGGCACCATCAGCGACAGCACAGACACTGACTGCCTGTGAGACCCTGGCTAGGGCTGTGGCTAGGGCTGGGAGACCCTGGACAGGGCTGGAAACGCCCAGACACCTGCCATCACAGAGCCTGCCCAGCTCCTACAACTCCTTGGTGACAACAGCGTCCCTGCTGCCGGTGCTGGCCATGTCCAGCACTCTGCCCGGCCCCCTGCATACACGTGTGGCATCATCAACAGCCCCATCATTACATGGCACTCACGTGTTCGCCTTGCACACAGTCACAGCCGACACATTCGTCATCACCACCACCACCACCACCACCACCATCACCATCACATGACGTTCCTGACAAAACATAGTGATATAGATGCAGGGGAGGCAGTCAGACGCTGCAAGCAGGCAGCCAGGGGTGCCGGGCCCAGTGGGTGCTGGCTGCAGGCGCTGGAGGTGGAGTATGCAAGCACGGATGACAAGCGGCTGCGGGCCCTGCTGCGAGACCCCACTGCCATGGAGGCTCAGATCACGGCTTTGCAGGTGAGCGTGTCCGGGGCAACCCTGGCAGCGATGCTGATGATGGTGATGACTGGCTTACACCGCTTCATGCCGCTGGTTCCACCCTGGACACCAGCATCAACACCCACCACCATCACCCACATCACGGGAACAGTGCACATGTTCACTCACACCGTTCACTCATGTTGCACACCGTGCACATGTTCACTCACACCGTTCACTCACACCATGGCCTTCCTATGGCAGCATGCTGCACAATAGGGGTGACCTGGGGTGACACTGTTGAGCAGCAGGCATCGTGTGGCTGGCGCCCAGTTACAGTCTTCACTGTGCTGAGGCACTTGCGTTGTTGAAGGCAAGCCCTGCCCCCCACACCACGGTCACCGCTCGCACAACACCAGCTGGTCCAAGGCTACGCAACATCCTCATGGCCGCAGCAACCGGGTCACATCCCCATGTTGCGCCTGCTTGCCAGGGATGGTCCCCCCTCAGCACCCCTGGCTCTCAGCACCCCCTGAGCAGCTCAGCCAGCTCACATCTGCATCCACCCACACTCCCAATGTTGACAGTCGAGCGCACAGTGCTGTGCAGCACTTGATCACAAGGCTCAGACTAGTAGGTCAGCAGCAGAGTCATTCCTTTCCTGCCATATGGCCTGCGCAGCTGAACTGGGAGGAGCCAGCCCCGCCTGACACGCCACGGCGGCCACACCACCTGGCTGCAGGTTGCTGCCTTGAAGAAGATCAGCAAGGGCACCAAGCTAGTGCTGCTGGACCGCTACGGCCCAGCTGCCCGCACCGTGGCCAAGGAGCTGGGCCGCAGGGGCTACGGCAAGGTGTTTGTGGTGTCAGGTGCGCCCTCATACTTAAACACACACACACAATCACACACTCACACACACGAGTTTACACACATTTACACACCCACACACATATTTGCCTGCCTCCGCCCACCCCAGCTGTCGTGTTCTCTCACTTCCTGAATATAAACACCTGCAATCCATCAGCACATCATTGCAAAAGGAAGTGACTGGCTGGTGTCAGGGTGTCAGCGTGTGGGCTGCTGCTGGGGCGGCCAGGGCCTCAGGCTCAGGCATGTGTCCTCACCAGCACCACGCCGCGGCCTCCGCTGCAACACCCATTTCGAACAGCTGCTATATGCAGCCAATGCCTTACATCCACCACCACTACCACCACCGCAGCAGCAGCAGGCCCCCTCCTGCCCCTTGAACAGCTGCTTCATGCAGCTGATGGCTCACAATAAATACCACTGCCACCACAGCAGCAGCAGCAGCAGCAGCAGCAGCAGCAGGCCCCCCCCTACCCCTGCCACCACCCTCTGTGGTGCTTGCTGCAGGTGGGTTTGATGGGCGGGGTGGCTGGGTGCAGAGCAAGCTGCAGATCAAGCCCGCAGCCAGCGTGGTCAACGCGGCGCCGCCCTCCCTGGCCAGCACTGTGTTTGCGCGCACCACACGCGCCCTGCCTGCGCCCAAGTCGGCGTGACGCGCTGCTGCCAGCCCCGGTGCTGCTGCAGGATGAGCTCCGTTGGGCTGGAACCGCCCTAGGGTCATGGGGTGGTGTAGGGGGGGGGTGTGAGGGGGCGAACGGGGCATAATAGCACAGGGGTGCGGTTTGAGCAGTCGTGGTGCTTGATGTAGGCTAAGCACCACACTGCTTGGTGAGCGAAGCAGTCGACAGCGACGAATTTTGTTTGGTGTGAGGCATGTTTTCTGATATTAGCTATTCAATGACACAATTCAATAACAGCTTTGCGGATGCCCGTTTTGGCTTGTGGCTGTCTTGGCTGGCATGATATTGCTGCTAGAGCTCCAAGAGGCTACATCACACACACCACATGTTCTCATGATGGGTGACCTGTGTGATGAATGTTTTGTCTGCCTGTCCTTGCATGCTTGTTTTGCATGTTGGTTCAGTCTGATATCTGCAAGCTCCGGGCAGCGGGGCTACATTTGCCGCATGCACGGATCCGTGAAGGGAAGATCATGCTCAGGGTGATGAAAGCTTCCTTGTTTCCTCTGCACTGACCAGTCCAGGTCATGCATGGAACTGATCCATTGCCGCCATGCATGGCATGTTGTCATCGATGCATTGCATCCCCGCCCGCCATGGACTGCTGGTTCTGGCAAGACCATGAAGGTCTGTGCCAGTAAGTCTGTGCCAGTAAGTCTTTGCCAGTAAGCCGAGCCCTATAAAGCCCAAACCGACCTCAATCTTACACCACAGAGCAAGCTAGCACAGCAGCATGTCCTGACATCAACATTGGCTGCAATGTGCAGGCTTCCTGCCTAAAGAGTATGTGCAATTGTTCAAATGTGGCCGGTTTGCAACGAGATGCTGCCCCAATGTTCCCATCCCTGCCCTTGTCTTCAGCGAAACGTGGCGCACCCAGAGAACTGCCTCGTTCAGACGGGACGTCGCCGACTGCCTTGACTTCCCGCACAAAGTTACGCCTTGCCGGCCTTGACCTTCTGCTTTGACTTTCCTGGCTTCACCTTCGCGTCGCTGGCATTGCTGCTCCCGTTGCCGTTCCCGGCTTGCGCTGCGCCCTCCACCGGCACCGCGCCTGCCTGCTGCTTGTCCGTCGCACCGTCGTCCACCTTGCGGAGGCGCTGGGGCTGGAACTCGTACACGTTGTAAATTACATTGCGCCGGATCTGAGCCGTCATCTCCACAAAGAGATTGTACCTGCGAAGGGCAGCATGCAATGTCCCCCTCGTCCTCTACCCCGCCCACAACTCATTATAGTCTCTGCCCATGTACCAGCACTTATTCTAAATCCCCTTCCCTCTTCCCCCTCTCCCCCTTCCCCCTCCTCGCCCCCTCTGCCCCTGCATGCTCACCCTTCCAACTTGAACTCAGTCAGCGGGTCCTTGGCAGCATACCCTCGCAGCCCCACCGCCTGCTGCAAGAACTTGATGGCTTGCAGGTGCTCCTTCCACAGTGCGTCTGTGTTGGTGAGCAGGAAGTACCTGCACCGCACCACACCACACCTCACCACACCACACACCTCACCACGAAGCACATCGACAAGGCACCCTCCCCACTCTGCTCTCCCCACTCTGCCCTCCCCCTCTGCATGAGCCCTTTGCCCTCCGCCTCCGCCTCCCCCTCCTCACCGCTGTGCCTCATTCATGAGCCCTGCCTCAAACTCCTCCATGGCTGCCTTCTTGCGCTGGTAAGCCTCCACACTCAGGCGCCGCATGTACGCCCTCAGGGCCTCAAACTCACCCTGACCACCACAACCACAACCCAGCAGCAGGAGCAAACTAGGAGGAGCAGCAGCAGCAGCAGCACTGGCAGCAGCAGCAGGAAAGCCCAACGCCTGGACTGGGCTCATCCTCCCAGGTCTCATGTCACGTCACACCCAATGGCCTGTGCGGCGGGGCACACACACTGCCCACCAACCCGGGCGCACAGCCTCCCCGAGACACCACCCACCACTGCCTGCCCAGCCTCCCTACCCCTCTCCCCCTCACCAACCCTTTACTCCAGCCCCCACAGCCTGGCAGGCTCAGGCCGACCAGCGCCCTGCCATCACCGCTGACTGCCTGCCTCAGCTGCGGCCCCTGCCAGGCCACATAGGCCCCGCCCTTGAAGGCCTGAGCTTACATTGGAGTTGGTGCGCAGGTCGTCCCCCGTCAGCCCCTCCAGCAGCCGGCAGTACTGAACCATCTTGCCGGCCAGCTTGTCCCAGGCCCAGGTGCCGGGCTCAGCCTGCCTGTCAACGTTAGCCTGCGGCAAGGGGGTGGAACAAGGGAGACGGTGTGGCTGGTGGGCAGGTACCACACATGAGGGTGGGCAGGCAGACGAGCAACTCAAGCAAGCATGCAAGCACATCAATGTTCACACCCTTGTGGTCAAGCCAGCTGGAAACGCGACCCTGCTTGACAAGCCACCCTCACCCAAGTCCACTGCTTGCTCCCCTCACATCCAGCCATCCCCTTCCACGTCAGCCTCTCCCTCTACTCATCCCTCAGCCCCTCCCAGCCTATGAGACCCTGCCCTGGCCCTGCGCCCCCGCCCTGGCTACCCTGGCCTCCCTCACCTCCAGGATGTCGTCCGCAGTCTTCTCAGCGTACTCCACCATGATGGCGCCCAGGTCAGTGGCCAGCAGGGCGCGGCGCCGCTCAGCGTACACCTTGTCGCGCTGCGTGTTCACCACCTGGTCGTACTCAAACAGGTTCCTGGGGCACAGCAGCGGAGGGCAGCGGCCAGCAGGGCGTCAGGGGCTGCAGGCAACAGCGAGCTGCAAACAGTCCAGGGGCTGCTGGAGGTCAGGGGAGGGGGCCAAGGGGGGTGGAGGTCAGGGGAGGGGGCTGCTGGAGATTCGGGCATCAGATCAAGCCCAAGAAAAGCAGGAGCAGCGGGTGGGCCACCAGGCAGCAGTGCCAGCAGCACCTGGAGGTGCAGGCCAAGTGGAGCCCCCCCGGCTGTTTGGCCCCCTACCCCTGACCTGCTCTGATTGCACGCCCTGGGACCCGTTGCTCCCTAGCTCCTGCTGCGCCACGTCTGTTGCGCCGCCTGACCCCTGGCCCTGTTGTTGCCCCCCCTAGGCCCTGGGCCCAGCTGGACTCTTGGCCCCTGACCCCTAATGCTGCGCCCCCTGCCCCCTGACCCCTAATGCTGCGCCCCCTGCCCCCTGACCCCTAATGCTGCGCCCCCTGCCCCCTGCTGGGCTGTGGCTCAGCAGCTGTCACTACCTGCAGCCACTCACTTGCGGATGTCGAAGAAGTAGTTCTCCACCCTCTTCTGCGCGGTGTCCAAGGCGTCAGTCAGCATCTTGCTCTCCATGGGCAGGTCTTCCACCCTGGCAGCAGCAGCCGCCCTCACACAGCCAGGTGGCAGACAGCCACATGATGCTGCACCTCACTGCCAGGTGCCACTGCAACTCTCATTGCCCCTACTCCCAGGAATCAATAAAGTACTATTATTTTCTGTTGTACTTGTATCGCTTTGAGAGGTTTGGGAATCCTGAAGGATACTACCACAACTAGTCCTGAAGGATACCAGCCCAGCCAGCAGTGTGGCCATCATAGCCATGCAGGTGCAGTGCCAGCGGCCTGTTGAGCCAACTGTTGTTCTATAGCTTCTGAGGCGACCTGCTATCTTCAGACCACAGCTTATTAAGGAGGTCCTCCTGGCCCCATGCCTCGCCCATAAACTAAAAACCACACCTGTAACACCCGTACCTGCCTCAGCCACAAACCCTAAGGGACACCAGCCCAGCCATCAGTGTGGCCATCATAGCCATGCAGGTGCAGTGCAAAACCCTCCCCACCTCCCAGCAGCCAAACAGGCCACACAGCAACAGCCGCCTCGACAGCCCTGGCATGCAGTAGCAGCAGGCAGCTGACACCAGGACGCGTTGTGCAGCTCCACCCATGCTGCTGCCCTAGCCGGCCTGTTGCTGACTGCTGGCTGCTGCCTGGTGCTGCTGGCCAGCAGGCAGGCGTGTCACCTGAACGCGACCATGAGGTTCTTGATCTTGTCGCCGCCAAAGATACGGAACAGGTTGTCCTCCAGGGACAGGAAGAACCTGGAGGTCAGGGCAGGGCAGGGCAGCAGGGTGAGAGCAGCAGGATGAGAGCAGCAGGAAGGCCAGAGCAGCAGGGGTGCAGGCAGGCAGGCCAGGGAGCAGCAGGAGGTAGTGTGGCAGGCAGTCCAGGGCAGGGCAGGAGGGTCAGGCAGGCAGGCAGGCAGGCAGGCAGGCTGGCCAAGGAGCAGCAGGGGGCAGTGTGGCAGGCAGGCCTGGTCAGGCCAGGGCAGCAGCTGGACCCCCTGGTGTGGCCCACCTAGTAGAGCCAGGGTCGCCTTGTCGGCCTGAGCGGCCGCGCAGCTGGTTGTCAATGCGGCGCGACTCGTGGCGCTCCGTACCCACCACATGCAGGCCACCCAGCCCCACCACCTCACGCTTCTCAGCATCTGTGACCGCCTTGAACTCCGTCAACATCAGCTGCGGCCAGGAGGGCGTGGGGGGGAGAGAGGGCCTGCCTGCTTGCCCGCCCAGCCACCCTGTCGCATGGGCCTGAGCCTGAGCCACCTGTGGCCTGAGGCCCCTAAGCCTGGGCCTGCTGCTGTGGTCACACACACACCTGCCTGCCTGCCCAGTTGGCCTGCCACGTGGGCCCGAGCCTGAGCCTATGGCCCTAAGCTGTGGCCTGATGCCCCTGTGGCCTGCCCCTTTCAGCCCGCAGCAGCCGCTGACCTGGAAGGCTTCCCTGAGGGCCAGGATGACGGGGTCGCTGCTCACGCCCTTCTCACAAGCCACGCTCAGCCGGTCCTCGGCCTCCAGCAGCGACAGCTGGCGCTCGCCCCAAGAGGCGGCGGCGGCCTGCAGCAGTGGCGGCAGCAGCACCCGAGGTGAGGGCAGGGTACTGGAAGGTGAGGGCAGTGGCGGTGCTGGCAGCACCCCAGGTACGGGCAGGGAACGGAAAGGTGAGAGCAGCAGACTGCAAGCGACTGCAGACCGCAGACCGCAGAGCAGTAGACCGCAGACTGCAGACAGCCTATCCCCTGGAGAGCCCCTGGCCTGCAGTGGTGGCGGCCGCAGCACCCAGGTGAAATCAGGGACCTGTTAAGCTGAAACTGCGGCAGACTGGCAGACTTGGCCAGCAGGCGGCAGCCTCAGCCCAAGGGAGGGCCATGAGACCAGCCACAGGAGGCCGACCTACCGGTTGAACATCAACAGAGGCATCAGCACAGTGATCAGGCAACAGGCCAAGGCGGGAGGGAAGGAGATGGGCAAGAGCGGGGGTGCGCATATCCCCCTCCTCATGATAACCCCTATTCTAGGTCACACCTGGATGCCGTGGCAGCCTGCTGAGCCCTCCCCTTACCGTCTGCCTTTGTCAACTGCTGAGTACTTGACTTTGACTCCATCCCCTTCTCTCCCCTTCCTATCCCCCACCCTTGCTTGGCTGCTGAGGCTGCTCTGCCTACACCGCTTTACATGCCCTCCCTTCCCTCACTCCCTCCCTCCCTCCCTCCCTTCCTCTCCCTTCCTCCCTCCCTCTCCCTTCCTGCCTCCTCCTTCCCACCTTAGCCGCCTGCTTGGCCAGCGTCAGGGTAGAGGCTGAGATGTCGCAGGGGAACAGGTCAGGGTTGGCTGCCCAGGAGCGCACCCGCGTCTTGCCATCACGGCTCTTGCCAAACACGTTTTCTTCCTCAACTGCAGACGAGGGCGAGGGGCAAGGAGGCGGTGGCAGCAGCGGTGGCAGCAGCGGTGGCAGCAGCGGTGGCAGCAGCTGCGGCCCAGGGGGCAACAGCACAGGGCCAGTGAGCACGAGGCTGGCTACGGTAGGTTGACACAAGCTGGAAGCATGGGATCATAGGGGCCAGGGCCATGGGTAAGGCCAGGGCCAGGGCCAAGGCGAGGGCAGGGGGAGTGCCAGGGGCAGAGGGAGGTGGCCCAGGGGCCGACAGCGCAGGGCCTGCCAGGTGGGTTGCCCTGTGACTGCGACTGTGGTGTGTGCTAGGCGAGGTGGACGCACTTTAGCACAGGATCACAGCAGCAACAAGAGAGGGCCAGGGCTGAAAACTGAAAAAAAAGGGCAGGGGCAATGTCAGGGACAGGGCCAGCAGTAAAGGCAGAGGCTGGGCCATGGGCAGAGGGAGGAGGTGAGGTCATGGTCAGGGGTGGGCCCAGCCAGCCCCTACAGCGTGTGGCACTGACCTTGTGAGACCACCTGGGGCATGAGCAGCTCCCTGAGCTTGAGGCGCGCCATGTAGTCAGGGTTGCCGCCCAGCAGGATGTCCGTGCCTGCAGCCACACCCTGACACCACACTCAGCTGGGCAGCGGCAGCAGCAGCCGAGGCAGCAGCCAGGGGCGGGAGTCAAGGCCTGAGGGGCGACAGGTGCAGCAGCGGGCTAGGCAGCAGCAGGTGACATGTGGAACAGCAGCACAGCAGCAGCAGCAGCCAGCCATCACCTCCCTTGCACACTCTCTACACTCCTGACTTTTGGTGGCCCCAGCCCCCCTCATGGCCCCAGCCCTGGCTGCCCCCGCACCTCTGCCTGCCATGTTTGTTGAGATGGTGACAGCGCTGCGCCGCCCGCTCTGAGCCACGATCTCACTCTCACGCTCCACATTCTCAGGCTTGGCATTCAACACCTACAACCAGGCCAGGCAGCAGTGGGCGGGGCAGGCTGGCAGGCAGACAGGCAAAGCACGGTAGGTCGGTCGGTAGATTGGTCGGTCGGTCAGGCGCTACAGTAGCTGTGTGCCCCACCTGGTGTTTGATGCCGGCCTCTGTGAGCATTGCGCTGAGGACCTCGCTGCGCTCCACACTGGTGGTGCCCACCAGCACTGGCCGCCCCGTGCTGTGCATGCGCTTGATCTCAGTCACCACAGCCTGCAGCCACACCCTGCACAGTCAGTCCACCCTCCTGGACACCGCCCCTGCCCCCCACCCCTCCCTAGCTGACCAGGCACCAGCGCCATCAGGCCCCCTGTGGCAGCCCATCCCACTCACCCTCCCACTGTCCCCGCCCAGCCAGCCGCAGCCCATCCCGTACCCCCCTGCCTTGGCAGACTAGGCACCACCACCTGCCCAGCCAGCCAGCCAGCCAGCCAGACAGCCAGCCAGCCAGCCTGGCCCTGCACACCCCCACTGGCCCTGCGGGCTCTGCCGCCACCAACCCTCTGCCAGCGTGACCTCCCTCTCCCCTGCCTCTGGCCTGTGGTGCCTGTGCCCACCCGGGCCTGACCAGCAACGACTCACACACCACCACCACCACCACCACCACCACCCCCTCCCTGTGGCCCAAGGCCTTGGCCTGCTCCCCCCCCTGCTGGCCACCCTGTCCCGGCACCACCACCCTCCCTGCCTCCCCTGCCGCCACACAGTCCTCCACCTCACACTGGCAGCGCCCAGCAGAGCCACACCCGGCTGCCTGCTTTACAGCTGACTGCTTTACAGCTGAGCGGTGCAGATTAGAAGCAACACGAACAACAACACAACAACAACAACAACAACAACAACAACAACAACAACAACAACAGCAGCGGCAGCAACAGCAACATCCCCCCCCACCATCTCCTCCACCCCCCTCTCGGCCCCTTCTGCCAACACAGTGTGTGCGCCCCCATACATGTACTGCCCCACACTTCCCCCCCTACCTTCCACTTGTACTGCTCCAGCCTGAACACCACGTCAGGGTTGTCAGTGCGGCTGATGGGCCGGTTAGGCGGCACCACTGCCACTGGCAGCTTGTAGATGGAGTCAAACTCGGACACCTCTGTAGCTGCAGTGCCAGTCATGCCGGCAAGCTTGGGGAAGCCTCTGAAGAAGGCCTGGTAGGACACGCTGGCTAGGGTGATGCTCTCGTTCTGAATGCTCAACCCCTCCTTGGCCTCCACAGCCTGCAGGGGGGCAGGGGGGCAGGCGGGTGGGGAGGCAGGCGGGTGGCGGGTCGGGCTGGAGGGGGAGGGGCAAGGCTGGCGAAAGGTGGGGGGGCAGGTGGGTGAGGGGGGCAGGCTGGTGGGGGGGCAGGCTGGTGGCAGCAGCAGGCTAGTGGTGGGGTGGGGGGCAGGGGGCAGGAAGTTGGAGGCTGGGAGGTGCTGGTAGGGGCTGGTAGGGCCTGCAGGGTCAGGGGTGTGTGCAGCAGCAGCATGGTCCTGGCCGGTGCAGGAGGCAGGGCGCGGGGAGGCAGGCAGGCAGGCAGGCGGCGTAGCAGCAGGTGAGGCCACTGGCCTGGTGGAGGCCGTCGCTCCAGCGCCTGCCAGGCATGGTGCGGCCGGTGAACTCGTCCACGATGATGACCTCGCCGCCCTTCACGATGTAGCTCACGTCCTTGGTCTGCAGCTCCTTGGCCTGCAGGGTCAGGGTCAGGGTCAGGGTCAGGGTCAGGGTCAGGGTCAGGGTCAGGGTCAGGGTCAGGGTCAGGGTCAGGGTCAGGGGTAGTGCGGGGTCAGGGTCAGACCTAGGGTAGGGGAGCCAGGGTGACAGTCAGGGGCAGGGGCAGGGGCAGGGGCAGGGCGGAGGGGCAGGGTATGACTGGTGCTCAGGGTGGAGGGGTCAGGGTCAAGGTCAGGGTGGGAGAGGAGGGTCAGGGTGGGAGGGGAGGGGCAGGGCGAGGGGGGCAGGGTCAGGGTTAGGGGTCCCTGCCTCCATCAGCCCCTCCAGCCTCCTGCTGCCAGCCCAGCCTGCCTTGAGAGCATTGATGATGAAGCCTGCCCACTGGGTGCGTGGGTCATACAGGTCCTTCAGCTGCAGCACGTCCTCAACCGCCTCGTACCTGTAGCCAGGGCAGGCCAGGGCAGCGCCGCCCCCTTACCCCTCAGCCTGACAGCATCAGGCCGGCAGGACCACCTTCGCCACCCTCCCCCTCCAAGTCGTCTTTGTCACGGCATGCCTACTATGAAGAAGATGAGGCAAAAGGCTGTTCCAGGAGGACTGGCGTGCATCAAGGGCAGAGCAGGCAAGCCACCACTGGACCACGAGCCGGGCAACATCTGTGCGACCATGAGAAGTGTGGCCTTGTTGAGCCATTATGAAAGCAGTGCCCTCCTTGGAGCAGTGTGAGAAGAGTGCAAGCTGGCCATCGGCTGACCCACGGCAGGTGGTCCTCATTGCATGGCCAGCCATGCATTTGTGTAAGAGTGGCCATCCTTCCATGCTAGTCGGCCACCCCCTGCTATGAAGCCAGCCACTGCGTGAATCCTAATCAGCCAGTGTGAGTCAGGCATGCTGGCCTGCGGCTGGCCCTACAAGGCGCTGCATGATGACGCGATGGCCCACTACCCACAGCCACTAACTCAGCAAGGGCTCTGAGGCCAACCGGCCAAGACACAACCTGCCGCTCTCAATCCACTGGCACGCAGGCCGGTAGGCAGGTGTGCAGGCGTGCGGTGGGCTGTGGTGGCTCTGTTGTGGCTGCCCTTACGGAATGGCACCGGACCCCCTGCACCCCTGCTGACCTGACAGCAAGCCCTGGCCAGACCATGGCCCTGGCGCTGCTGCCAGTTCGGAGCCTGCCCACCTCCCACCCCCTCCTCCTGCCTGCTGCTGCCCCTCAGGGTGCCAGGCGGCTGTTGTGGCCCAGCAGCGCCCCCATCAGCGCTGTCCTGCTGCCTGCTGCTGCCCCTCACCCGTCCTCTGTCAGCAGCACGCTCTTCTGCTTCTCATCCACTGTGTAGTGCACGCCGCGGCTCAGGGCATCGGCAATCTTAGCCGCCTGCACCAGGTCGTGACACCACCAGCAGCAGCAGCGGTCACATCAGCAGAAGCAGCGGACAGCGCTGGCGGTGCAGCATGGCTAATGGCTGCAGCTACAGGCGGTTGTGACTCAGCCACTGGACGCAATCAGCACAGGAGCCAAGGTCAGGGCCAGGGCCAGGAACGGGGCCAGGGCCAGGGTCGGGGGTGAGGGTGAGGGTCAGGGTCAGAACAGCATATTGGGGAGGCCCGGGTCAGGGCCAGGGGTGAGGGTGGATGCCTGGGTCAAGCAGTGCGCCGCACCTTGTAGTACTTGTCTGAGGGCTTGTCTGAGGGCCCGCTGATGATGAGGGGGGTACGTGCCTCATCAATCAGGATGCTGTCCACCTCGTCAATTACGCAGTAGTTGAAGGGGGAGGAGGCGCGCAGCACCAGCTCTGCAGCGCTCTGGGTGAGGGGCAGCAGCACGGTGCAGCCAGCCTCAGCAGCAGCATGGGGTGGGCAGCATAGTGGCTAGAGGCAGGCAGGACAGCACGAAGGAACAGCAGCAGCAGCGGCTTGAGACCATGGCCACAGGGACGGGCAAAAGGCCACAGCCAGCAACAGGTGGCGGTTGCAGTACAGGCACCAAGAGCACCAGCACCAGGCACATCAACACAAACTTGCCTCTATGTTGCCAAGCCAGCCAACCAGCCAACCAGCCAGCAAGCCAGCAAGCCAGCCTACCTTGGAGCCAGGCAGTCAAGGTGGCTCCCTGCCTTACCTCCCCTGCCTGCCCGCTCCCCGGCTCACCCCTGCCAGATTGTCCCTGAGGTAGTCAAAGCCCAGCTCGCTGTTGGTGACGTAGGTGACGTCGCAGGCATACGCCAGCCGCCGCTCCTCTGGCTTCATGTCGGACTGGATCAGGCCTACCTGCAGCGCCACCAGGGGCAGCAGCAGCGCTAGGGGCGGCAGCAGCAGCACTAGGGGCAGCAGCAGCGCTAGGGGCAGCAGCAGCAGCACTAGGGGCAGAAGGAGCAGGACAGCAGTGGGGAGGGCAGGTGGGGAGGGCCACCATGGACTGTGCAGCAGCACTAGGCTCAGGGGCAGCATCCAGAGCCAAACCCCCAGCCCCAGTGTGGACCACCCAACCACCCCAACCACCCCAACTGCTCTCTGACTTGTCAAGACTGTCTTCTGCTGGATCATCCCCTGCCGACACATCGCTGACCACTGCAGCTGCCACCTGCCTGCTGCTTGCACTACCCGCAGCGGCTGCTGCAAGAGTTGGCCAGCCTGCCCAGCTGTTGCTCCATACCCAGTGTGCCCACTGCCAGCCCACTCAAGCACCCCACCCAGGCCCTACCCTGCCACGCACCGCCCTGACCTGCCCCTCGCTCTGCAGAGCACCCTCCCAGTGTGCCGCCTGTGGTGCCGCCTGCCTCCCCCCTTGCCTCAGGGGCCGCAGCCTGCTGCTGCCATCACAGGTGCCACAAGGGCTGCCCCGCTGGTGACGCCACGGCTCAGCATACGCAGGCACCCAAGCACCCTGCTCCCAACACCTCCACCTAGGGTGCATCTTAAGCCAAGCTCACAAGGCAGCTGCCAGCAGTGCCCTGCAGGTGCTCGGGGGGCCTCCACAAGCGCTACAGCAGGCTGCTGCTAGAGGGGATGGGGGGCGGGTCAGGCTGCATGGAGCAGAGGACTGCGTGGCTGCAGGGTCAGGCTCGTCAGGCTGGGCAGGCTGCATGGAACTGCTGACATGCAGCCAGCCGCATGGTCTAAACCACACACCCCTTCACCCCCTTCTGACGCCCGCTGAGCCCGCTGGGGCCCCCCACTCGCCCCCTGCCTGTCACTGCTGCTGTGCCGCTCAGCCTCCGACCAGCCTCACTCCCCCTTCTGCTGCCAGCAAGCTTCACAGGCTCCAGTTTCGTCGCCACCTGCTATACTCCCGGCTGCAGGGCAGCTGCCTGGCTGCCACGCTCGCCCCATGGGACCCCTTGACGCACAAAATGCTAACGTTCCCTCACTGCCCCTATTGCTTGGCAAAGCTTGGCTCAGCCGCCGCCACCAGCCCTAACACCTCCACCCTCCGCCCTGACTTCCTTCACTGGCGGTGCCAGGGCTGGTGCTGTGCGCCTCCTTCTGGGTCCCTCCTCCCTTGACGCTGCCACCTGCCTGTCCTGCCCCTCACAGCTGCTGCCGCCTGCCCGCTCACCTTGAGGCCCAGGAAGCGGTGCACCTGCCCCACCCACTCGCTGTCACGCCGTGCCAGGTAGTCGTTCACCGTCACCACGTGCACGCCCTTGCCTGACAGTGCGTTCAGGAAGGCGGGCAACACCGCCACCAGCGTCTTGCCCTGTGAGGGTCATAGGCAGCACCCCGCATGGGGTAGAAAGGCGGGTGTGAGGACATGGGCAAGTGCGGCTAACACTGGTGGCCTTGCTGCTCCAGCTGACAGCTGCTGCACTTGGGGCTGACAGCAATGGAAGGCGGACCCACAATGTGCGGTGATGCTATGGGGTAGTATGAGGTCATCAGATCAGTGTGGAGTGAAGGGTATAGGTACAGGGGGGCTGAGTAGGTGCCCTGAAGCCCACCCCTGCACACAGCCCTGCCCTGCCATTGCAGAGCCCTGCTGGGGCTGGGCCACATGCCAGCCTACACTAGCAGCTGTGCGCCATGAACCTGTGTAGCCAACTCTGACACTGACACTGGTGAGGCCGCTGGCAGGCTGCTGGCCGCAAGCACAGTCATGATGGGATCAGCTGAGTGGCTGTTCTAAGTACATAGCAGGAGAGGCGCACCTCCCCTGTGCGCATCTCAGCAATCTGCCCCTCATGCAGGATCATGCCACCAATGTTCTGCACGTCAAAAGGCCTTAGGCCCAGCACACGCTTGGATGCCTCTCGCACCACCTACAATACAGGGCCACATGCACTTGGCTATACCCCAACCTGCAACTGACAGGGTTGCACATAGGCGAGCATGAATGCCTACGCACTGCAAAAGCCTCCACCAGCAGGGCGTCCAGGGACTCCCCTGCTTGCGCGCGTGCTCTCAGCTCTACAGTCTTGCTGCGCAGCTGGTCGTCACTGAGCTGCTGAATGGTTGGCTCCAGAGCATTGATGGCGTCAACTCGGGGTTGGTACTTTTTGCGCGTAGCAGCAGATGGGTCGTTCTTAAACAGGTTGCCGAAGAAAGCCATGGTGCGCACCGCAGCGCGTCGGCCTGGCCGCCCACGCTGCGCTGCTCCTGATTGGTAGGCATTGCTGTTGCAAGGCTGGTGTGTCGACGACAATGCAGGAGCTGGTTTGGACACTCTTAGTCCCTTGCAGAGCTGCGTCCTGCCGGGCACTGGGGCTGCCTTGAAGACATTCCTGCCCGCCAGGCCCCTGTGGTGCACCTGCATGCTGCGCTACTGTGTCGTAAGGTCCGTCGCAAAGGGTCGCCAGCGAGCCACAAATTTACATGATGACAACAGCTTCATGCCATGCAGGTATGCCCGAGCATAGCGTTATGCATAGCGTTAATCTAGCTGTGGATTCCTAGCTTTAAGCTGGTTATTCCATAGCTGTAGACTTTCCGACATCTATAGGCACCCTGGTAGCTGCAAGGTAGCTTCAGTCAAGCTCTTCGCCGGCTGGGCTTGGCAGCTGGGCCTGCCCTGGCCAGCCGTTGTGGGCATGACTAACAGAGGTTGCTGACCCCAAAATTCTAGGCTTGTATAAAGGCTCTGGCGGGACTCTGGAGACCAAAAAGCCTAGCGGCTTTAGAGGTGTAAGCCCATCTTATCAATGCACAGCTGAGGTAACCCAAGTAGTGCGGAGCTTTTCTCGACACACAGCATGATAATCCATCAGCACATAGGGGATAGCTGGCCTATAGACAACAGTAGGTGCCACAGCTGCAGGGGCACTGGCCGCGTTCCCATTACTGTGTCCCATACCGATGCTACGGGTTGCTCCACAGACCTCCAGCGTATCCAGACATGCTCAGCTTGAGACATGCAGCAGGCACCAGACTCTCGTAACCAGACATGCTCAGCGTAACGGAGCAGCAGTACAGCAGCCCCCTTGTCCCTCCCTAGGGCCTCCATTTGAGCCGGATCAGAAGTACCTACTAGCATACACTATCAGCCACTAGCAGCCACTAACTAGATCCGACTCAAACAGTGTTAATAGGCTGTGTGGAGTAAGCCCAGTGCACATGGCACATGAGCCCGCCTACCACCTACACTATTGCCTGACCCGAGGGCTATGATTTAGAGTTGGCATGACAAAACATGCACTAATTGTAAGCTGATGACAGCTCAACAAAGGGGGCACACATTAATGTGCCTCAGCAGGCTGCTGCTGCTGCTCCTGGGCCTTGGTCGGCTTGTCTCGCAGCCGCTTGTAGCCCAGGCCAGGGTACTCCTTGCCCTTGGCTGGCAGAGCTCCCTGGTCTGGCCAGTAGCACAGCTCCAGCGGCCGCCACCTGCTCTCCCCAATGCGCTGCATGTTCAATGCTGCATTGCAGTCCCTGTCCAGCCACCTGCCTGGCTGTGGTGCTGGCTTTGCCTTGGCAGCCTTGCCCTTGCCCTTGCCCTTGGTGGGCTCAGCTGCCGGCTTGCTGCGCTTGGCTGGAGGGGGAGTGCTGGGCCCTGGCTCTGAGGGTGCTGGCTGTGTGGCTGCCTGGCTGCTGCGTGGGGCCTGTGGGGGCCTGCGGGGGGCCACTACAGGGCACCACATCAGGCCCCGCACTGGCTGGCCACGCTCCTGGCTCCAGGCTGGGCGCACCAGGCGGGGTTCCACCTGCCCTGCTGGTGGCTTCCAGCCTGCAGGTCTTGTGGCACTGAGTGTGTTCAGCTCCACCTCACAGGGCTGCTTGCCATTCAGTGCTGAGCTGACCCGGCTGGTGCGGTGCTCATCCACAAGCACCACCCTGCCCCCATCCTGGTCTTTGCCCCTGGGCCTGCACACCACCTTGCGGCAGGCACGCAACACCGCATCAGCACCCCACCCACCCCCAGTGCCAATGGTAGCAGCGCCAAAGAACACCACCAGCTGCTTGGCATGATTGTGGCGCTTCATGGACAGCTCCGCCATCTCTCTCTCCAACTGCAGCCATGCACACAAGGCACACACAGGGTGGCTGACATGGTGGCACCTGGTTAGGCATGGCACAATCAAGTACTCGTTCACTTCATGCCCAACACACCACCTCCCAGTCCCTAACTCTCCCTCCCACACCCCTACCTACCCACCCACCCACCCTCACCTTCTTGAAGAACTGCTCCAGCGCCCGGTCCTGGGCTCCGTACAGCCTCAGCCGCTGCCGTGCCCACTTGGGGTCCAGGTACACCTCCCACACCGCATCCCAGGTGGCCAGGGTGACAGTGATGTGCTTCAGGTTGGCCTTTAGGGAGGTGCCAACTGAGCTTGCTGCTGCCAGGTGCTGGAGGTGGGGCTTGATCGGTGCTAGCCACCGCTCTGTGTCACGGCGGGCATTGTTCAGGCCGCTGGCATGCTTCACCTCGCCCTTGGTCAGCTTCCACCGGCGCAGCTGGTCTGCCTTGAGCTGGCCTGTTGCTGGATCCCACACCCCAGAGGCTGCGCTGACTGCCTGGGTGACGCCAGGGTCGATGCCCACCCCAATCTGTGTGTCTGGGTCAAACACAAACTCACGCATCTCAGCTATGCCCCTGCCTATGTGGGGGAGCCCCACTGCATGAGCCGCTGCTGCTGCTGCACTTGGGCGGCTGCTGGTGCTGCTGCTGCTGCTGGCAGCTGGAGGTGGGGCTGGAGGAGGGGGAAGGGGGCGCGTGTAGTGCACGCACACGCTGACACCATCTGTGTCCACCAACCTCTCGAAAGCAAACCCCTTGTTGCGAAGCTTGTTGGTGTTGAACCACCTGGCCCAGTGATGGCTCAGTGCTGGCTCTGAGGTGAATGCTGCCCGGGGTTCCTTGGTCAGGCCCAGCTGCTTGCACACCCCATGCAGCACCCGGCTGTCCACCTTGATGAAGTGCACCCCCACCCTGGCCATGGGGGTGAGGGTGAAGGGGGGTGGGCAGGTCAGGGTCCGGGGACCAACCCCACGCCTCTTGCCGCGCTTTGGCTGCCCTGGCACAGGGGGGGTGTGGGGCTGCTGCCACCGCTCTAGCCACCGGCACACATGCACTGCATGGCGCATGCGGCAGGGCAGGGGCAGGGTGTCCTGCAGGGAGCCCTCCTTCTTCATGCCCAGTAGGCGGCGGTGCTTGTTAACCTCCTCTATCAGGTCCGCCACATGGCCCTTGTCCAGGGTGGCGGCCTTCAGCTCTGAGCTCTGGGCGTTGATGCCATACCCGCACGCCATCCTGATGAACAGCTGAGCCTCCTCCCCGCTCCAGCCTAGCTTGGCCCTGGCTGCCTTGGCGTACAGCTTGACAATGCGCTCTGCAGGTCCGGTCAGGTCAGGTCAGGTATAAGGTCAGGTCAGGTATAAGGTCAGGTCAGGTCAGGTATAAGGTCAGGTATAAGGTCAGATAAAAGGTCAGGTCCAGGTCCAGGTCCAGGTCTAGTCACCACCATTACTTGCCTGGGTTGGAGTAATGCTGCTGCATGGCCACCGCCAGCTGTATGGAGTGCGCTCCAATGGTGTTGGCGTCACCCGTCAGTTTGATGCTGCCCAGCTCCTGCAGCTTGGCCAGCAGCGCCTGGTTGCTGGGGTCCTCAAAGGCTGGCATGAGCATGGGGTGGCGGTGCTGAACATGGCGTCGCTGCAGCTGGTTGTAGCATCTGAGGAAGTTTGGGTTGGCAAAGAACTTGCAGTAGTCCTTGAGCTGCCTCAGCATGACAGGGTCCTCGCAGTCAAGGGGCAAGGGAGGGCCAGTGGGTGCTGCGGGTGCAATGGCTGCCAGGCGGGCGCTGAAGCGCCTTTGGGGGGGTTGCGTGACTGGCTCGGGTTCTGACTCTGACTCCGAGTCAGACTGTGGCTCTTGATCAGAGTCACAGTCTGACTCGGAGTCAGAGTCAGTGTCGCACTCCATGCTGGCAGGCTGGGCAGGTGCTGGCTGGGCAGGGGCCCGTGGGGGGAGTGGAGGTAGAGGGGGAGCATCAGGGGGTTGGGGAGGCTGCACGGCTGGAGGCTGAGGGGCGCTGGCACTTCCCGGGGTAGGGTAGCCCACCAGGCAGGTGAGAAAATACGCAAGACAAACAAGGAAGCGATCACGCGGAGCCGTGAGTGGATTTCAGCCCGCAGCCGGAGGTGCTCCCGCAGCTTGCGCCTGGTCTTCTTGCAGCCGCGCAGCACTGCGCCCTCGGGGACCTTGATGACCTGCAGCCAAGCGAGGTTGCCATTTTGACAGGCCAAGACACAAGGCGGGGTCGACACAAACAGTGCGGGGCCACATAAGGCGTGGCCGTCACCTGACGTCGGGTCGTGTTCCAACTATCACGGCGCGCCTGTCGTTGCTTGCCTTGGGCGGAACGAGACGCTGCAATGGAACCAACAGGAGCGACGGGTTATCACATAGCGCTCACGTCTAGGGCTCACGTCACGGCTGGGGACACGCACCTTTCTACCGGCACCCGGGGCGCTTCATCCGTTGGTGGTGCAAGGCGGTTGGGGTGGTGGACGAGGGGTTCAGTAGGGCAATGAAGAAGCACTTCCCCCAGCTGGTGCTAGGGCGCCTAGACTACAGCCTGCCTGACAGGGAGCACAAGTGGCGCTTGCCACCCAACAGTGTGCTGCGGCAGCCTAGGTGGCGGGAAGAGGTAGTCAAGCACAGGAGGCTGCTGGGGCTGGCAGCCACCTGGCGAGAGGGACAGGACTCCATAGGGAAAAGAGGGGCAGGCAGGCTGCCCATTGAGAAGAGAGTTCGCTATGTGCTGTTCGTCAACCGCAGCCTAGAGGGCTGGCAGGCAGCCCATGACACCTGCCCGCGCCCCTTCACCATGCTCCCCATGGTGGGGGTGCGTGCCCGCCACTTCGTCATTGATGACAGGGTGCTGCATGGGCTGCTGACGGACCTAGGCATGACCAACCTGACACAGCGACAGATCGACGCGGACAGCCTGCCCCATTGGCAGAAGTTCATCCAGTACAGCCAGCTGCAGAACAGCGGGTGGGAGTTTGCGCGCAGGGTAGAGACAGACGGGGTCAGCATCTCAGTTCACTTTGTCCGCAGCCAGGCAGTCACCGAGCCCGTGGAGCTGCCCTTCATAGGGCGTAAGCTCACAGCCACCAGCGACTACGACCCCACCAACCACATAGCCGTGGGGGTGGACCCAGGTGTCACCCAGGCCATCAAGGCCGGGCATGCACAGCGGCACCAAGTCACAGGTCAGGTGCTTAGGCAGTGGGAGTGGGAGCTGAGCAAGGGGCAGCTCAAGCATGACAGTGGGCTTACCAAAGCCAAGCAGGACACAGCCCGTTGGTCAGCTGCCATTCAGCCACAGCTGCTGCAGCTGGCAGCTGCCACCCCAGCTGGCACGTCCCTGGGCGGCCTCCATGCCCACGTCCTGGCCCTCAAGGCCACCTGGGACGCACTGTGGGAGGAGTACCTCAAGCCACGCTGGCGCAGGCAGCGGTTGGCGCTGCACCATGCCCAGGAGCGCGTTATTGAGGCCTTCTGCAAGAAGGTATGACCCTGACCTGACCTGACCTGACCTGACCTGACCTGACCTGACCTGACCTGACCTGACCTGACCTGACCTGACCTGACCTGACCTGACCTGACCTGACCTGACCTGACCTGACCTGACCTGACCTGACCTGACCTGACCTGACCTGACCTGACCTGACCTGACCTGACCTGACCTGACCTGACCTGACCTGACCTGACCTGACCTGACCTGACCTGACCTGACCTGACCTGACCTGACCTGACCTGACCTGACCTGACCTGACCTGACCTGACCTGACCTGACCTGACCTGACCTGACCTGACCTGACCTGACCTGACCTGACCTGACCTGACCTGACCTGACCTGACCTGACCTGACCTGACCTGACCTGACCTGACCTGACCTGACCTGACCTGACCTGACCTGACCTGACCTGACCTGACCTGACCTGACCTGACCTGACCTGACCTGACCTGACCTGACCTGACCTGACCTGACCTGACCTGACCTGACCTGACCTGACCTGACCTGACCTGACCTGACCTGACCTGACCTGACCTGACCTGACCTGACCTGACCTGACCTGACCTGACCTGACCTGACCTGACCTGACCTGACCTGACCTGACCTGACCTGACCTGACCTGACCTGACCTGACCTGACCTGACCTGACCTGACCTGACCTGACCTGACCTGACCTGACCTGACCTGACCTGACCTGACCTGACCTGACCTGACCTGACCTGACCTGACCTGACCTGACCTGACCTGACCTGACCTGACCTGACCTGACCTGACCTGACCTGACCTGACCTGACCTGACCTGACCTGACCTGACCTGACCTGACCTGACCTGACCTGACCTGACCTGACCTGACCTGACCTGACCTGACCTGACCTGACCTGACCTGACCTGACCTGACCTGACCTGACCTGACCTGACCTGACCTGACCTGACCTGACCTGACCTGACCTGACCTGACCTGACCTGACCTGACCTGACCTGACCTGACCTGACCTGACCTGACCTGACCTGACCTGACCTGACCTGACCTGACCTGACCTGACCTGACCTGACCTGACCTGACCTGACCTGACCTGACCTGACCTGACCTGACCTGACCTGACCTGACCTGACCTGACCTGACCTGACCTGACCTGACCTGACCTGACCTGACCTGACCTGACCTGACCTGACCTGACCTGACCTGACCTGACCTGACCTGACCTGACCTGACCTGACCTGACCTGACCTGACCTGACCTGACCTGACCTGACCTGACCTGACCTGACCTGACCTGACCTGACCTGACCTGACCTGACCTGACCTGACCTGACCTGACCTGACCTGACCTGACCTGACCTGACCTGACCTGACCTGACCTGACCTGACCTGACCTGACCTGACCTGACCTGACCTGACCTGACCTGACCTGACCTGACCTGACCTGACCTGACCTGACCTGACCTGACCTGACCTGACCTGACCTGACCTGACCTGACCTGACCTGACCTGACCTGACCTGACCTGACCTGACCTGACCTGACCTGACCTGACCTGACCTGACCTGACCTGACCTGACCTGACCTGACCTGACCTGACCTGACCTGACCTGACCTGACCTGACCTGACCTGACCTGACCTGACCTGACCTGACCTGACCTGACCTGACCTGACCTGACCTGACCTGACCTGACCTGACCTGACCTGACCTGACCTGACCTGACCTGACCTGACCTGACCTGACCTGACCTGACCTGACCTGACCTGACCTGACCTGACCTGACCTGACCTGACCTGACCTGACCTGACCTGACCTGACCTGACCTGACCTGACCTGACCTGACCTGACCTGACCTGACCTGACCTGACCTGACCTGACCTGACCTGACCTGACCTGACCTGACCTGACCTGACCTGACCTGACCTGACCTGACCTGACCTGACCTGACCTGACCTGACCTGACCTGACCTGACCTGACCTGACCTGACCTGACCTGACCTGACCTGACCTGACCTGACCTGACCTGACCTGACCTGACCTGACCTGACCTGACCTGACCTGACCTGACCTGACCTGACCTGACCTGACCTGACCTGACCTGACCTGACCTGACCTGACCTGACCTGACCTGACCTGACCTGACCTGACCTGACCTGACCTGACCTGACCTGACCTGACCTGACCTGACCTGACCTGACCTGACCTGACCTGACCTGACCTGACCTGACCTGACCTGACCTGACCAGACCTGACCAGACCTGACCAGACCTGACCTGACCTGACCTGACCTGACCTGACCTGACCTGACCTGACCTGACCTGACCTGCAGGTGGTGAATGGGATGAAGTGGGTGTCACGCCACTACTACCACCAGGAGAGGGGAGTGGCTGTGTTCCTGGGAGCGGGCAACTTCAGCCAGGGTGGGTGGAAGGCGGGGGCGGTGCGGGCGGGGTTTCGCAAGGTGGTGGAGCAGCCCAGCAGGCCCAGCGCAGATCCCAGACCTGACCGGCTGGTGATTGTGGATGAGTTTCGCACCAGCCGTGTCAGCTCCTCAGTGCATGCCCGCCAGCCTTGTGAGCTGCACCTGCCGCCTAACCAGCCCAGGCCAGCAGACTGGGTACCCCCAGCAGGCCAGGTCAACCCGCGGCTGGTGCGCCCAGCCTGGAGCCTGCGGCATGCGAAGTATGTGCGGGGCCTGTCGTGGTGCCATCAGGTGCCTCCCAACCCTCCGCCCCCTGCCCTAACCCAGGGCCCCCCTGCCCCTGCCCAGGGACCCCCTGCCCCAGCCCAGGACCACCCTGCCCCTGCCCAGCCCCCCCATCCTCCCCCAGCCCAGGCCCCACCTCCCCCTGCCCCAGCCCAGGCCCCCCCCCCCTCCCCCAGCCCAGGACCCCCTTGCCCCAGCCCAGGCCCCACCTCCCCCTCCCCATGCCAAGGCCCCCCCCGCCCAGGCCCAGCCCCCTCCCCCAGCCCAGGTCCAGCCCCCCCCTGCTGCACCTGGCCCGGTACAGCGACCCCAGGCCCCCCCATGGGGCAGGTGGTTGGACTGGGACACCAACGGGTGCCTGAACTTGCAGCGCATTGGGGAGAGCAGGCAGCGCCCCATAGAGCTGTGCCAATGGGATGACCTGGAGGCCCTCCCCCCCATTGGCAAGGAGTACCATCAGCGCTACAAGCTGGTCAATGACCGGCTGCCCAAAGGCAGGCAGCGGTTGCACCGGGCTGCTGAGTACCGGCGGGGCATTGATGGTCGGGCCCGCAACAATGCGTAAGGCCCTAGTAGTTTCACACAGGCTGTTAGCCTTTCAAGCATTAAGCTGTTAGTTTTGATGAGGAGCCCAGTGGTCTGTCCCGGGAAAGTGCCATCTTCGTGGGGTTTGCAGTCATCAAGGGTGCGACCGAGGACGCTTCAACTTGATTGTAGTAGCTGAGTGAGATTACCCACAGTCCAACATGTTGTTCCTTGTTGAATAAGTTTTGTTGGAACTGCGTTGGGTACAAGCATGAGATCCTGCCTGTGGTGAGAGAGTTCAAGTACTTAGGCATGCACTTCTACCCCAGCGCCACCCCTGCTTTTGCTGCCACTCATATGAGGGCTGGCATGTTCCTCGCCATGCGCCAGGCGTGCAAGCGTGCCAGAGAGTATGGGGTCCTGCATGATCCATATGCCCTGTGTCACCTCATTAGAGCGTTTGTACTCCCCTTGGGGCTGTATGGCAGCCAGGTATGGGGCACTGCATTCCTTAGGCATGGTGTGCAACTCTCCAACCCAGTGCAAACACGCATGCTCAGCTTTCTCAGGTTTGCTGCCAGGGTACGTAGCTCAGTGTCAGGCCTGATGGTGCCGCATGAGATGGGGCAACTGCCCCTCCAGCTTTACTGGCTTAGGGCTGCATGCAAGTTCTGGAACACTGCCAAACTATCCCACAACGACCTGCTAATGAGGGTCATGAAGGCAGATGTGGAGTTAGGCAGGAGGTATCAGGCCAGCTGGAGTGCTCAGTTCCAGCTTGCCGCTAGAGAGCTGATGGGCTCAAGGTGAGTTCACCTTGAGCCCGGACGTGGTCCTAGGCACCAAGGCTATGGAAGTCAAGTGGCTCGAGAGGTGGGGGAGGCGTTGGGTTGGGTTTGAGGAAGACCTTAGATTGCCTGAGACACTGCATCGGGAGAGATGTTCGTATGCTGCATGGTTCAAGCATGGGGACGGCATTGGCATCAATCACATGGCACCACACCTGCTTAACAGACAGCTCTCTACAGAAGTTTGCACGAGCTTGACTAGGTTCAGGTTAGGCAACAGCGGTCTGGGGGTGGAGAAGGCTCGGTTTGAGGGGGTAACTTTCATTGATCGCACATGCACTAGATGCACAGAGGGGGTAGTGGATGACGCCATGCATTTCATCTTTGAGTGCACTGCCACGAGTTCCATCAGGGAGCAGCCGGAGTTTGCCATGACCTTACAGAACAATGATGAGAACTTGCATGACTTCATGTTGAGCCCATGTGCACCTTTGTTTGTGCACCTTGCTTTGAAGTGCGTTACAGAAAGTCCCGAACCCCTAGAGGGGGAGGGCGGCCTAGCAGCCTAACGGCTGACGGCTTAAGCGGTGTAAGCCACATCACATCATCATCACCACACCGCTATACTAAGCCATGTGAGGCATTGTACTTGCCCGCTTCGCCAGTTACCACCTTGATGGCATGGGTTTCAGCGGCGTTGTGGTCCCTCAGCAAGCCTCCCTGGTGCACCCCGTCCCTCACCCGGTCCAGCTGCTGTAACCTCTCCACGGTTGCTGCAACCTCAGGCTATGCAAAGAGGCGCTTGGCCAGTGGGCGGAGCAGCTGCCTAGGGCGGAGTGGGCCATGCATGAGCAGCATGCAGGGGGCCTTTCAGCTCCCCTGAGCCCAGCTTCCAAATTGCGATGCAGAAGGTGTAAAGGTACACCCAAGGCCCGGCTGGTGGGGACGGGGCTGGGTGGGATGCTGCCCATGGGTTGGTGGCAAGTGGGCAGCAGGGGGTGGTAGGCTGGCTGCAAACCAGGAAAGAGGTAAGGGGCGGGCACGGCAGCCAGGGGACAGCTGAGAACCCCATTGAGCACACTCCCTTGATAGCCAGTCTGACCTGCTGGGCCGCAACCTGCCCCCGGAGGTGCACTCCCCTACCACAGCACCCTTGTGATCGGTGCCACTAGCAGGCCCCGGAGCCCACGCCCGCCTGTACTCGGTCTGGCCCTGCCCCCGCTCCCCTTGCTGCTGGCCCTTCACCAAGCTCCGAGACATACTTCAACATAAAGATTGCTGCCGTGTGATTACACGACATGGACTGCGACATATACGGAGGACAACAATGTGTCATCGGCCAACAGAACTTAGTACAGTGGCCTGATGACATGATACTCCTGGTAGCAACAGTTGCACTTACACCAGGGCACACGAGAAGGCTGGCAGCCCTATCAAGACTGGACACTCGTCAATCAAACATTCCTGCACACAAACAGAAGAGCAGAAAATAAAAGCAGTGCATGACAGTAAAAGTTGTGCAAGGGTTTAATCACACTCATCTGCGTGCAGAGCCAAGCAGGCATGCACATCATCTGGCAATGTGCTGCTGTCATTCGAGGTGTGCAGTGCTGGCAGCATCTCAGCCACATAAGGTGGCGCACGCAGCTAACCCTGCTGCCTAGTTACCATGCTCAGGGGTGCCCACTAACATGCAATGTATCAGAGTGCAATGCAGGGACAGGTGCTCAAGCGCAAGGTAGTACAAGTAGCCCAGGGCAAGGTATCGCAACTGGGCCAGGGCAAGGTAGTACTAGCAGGTGAGAGCAAGGTGTCACATGTAAGCCAAAGCAAGAAAACGCACGCGGCCAAGGCCAGTGGTCCACCTCTAGGAGAGAAGCATCGATACGAGGATCATGCACTCTATTGCTGCAGCTCTGCTCGCAGCTGGTTGATTTCCGCCATGAGCTGCTGCATCAAGGCTGCCTCCCCCTCCGCACCCATTGGTGCTGGGACAGTTGGACGCGAAGAGAGGGGTGATGGTGGGGAGCTGTTCATTACAGAGAAGAGCGGGTTGGCTGTTGTTGGAGTGCCCAGGCCTTGGCCAGGAAACGCTGCTGGGATGCTGTCTGACTGAAGAGGGTTTGGCACAGAGCTGGCCAGAACTGCTGTGGAGTGCTGGGAGGTGGTGGGTGGCAGCATGCTTGGAGGAGCACCCAAGGCTGCCATGGAGGCCATCTTCTTCAGCTGCTGCATGTGGAAGACCAGGGCTGAAAACTGGGAGCGGTTGACACCGTGTGGGGCGGTGGGACCCTCCAAGAAGCCGTCCACATTGCTGGTCTCCACCAGCTGCCGCATGGGCCCAGCTGGCTGCCAGCCATAGGCAGCCACACGCATGCCCATCATCTTCAGGCGCCCGACGAGCCCTGATGGACTGGGGTTTTGCAGGAAGTCTGGCGCGACGAGCACGAAGTCACAAAAGCTGGGTCCACCAAGCTGTAAGGACTGCTGCACCAGCTGTAACGTCATGTCGGGGCCAACGGCAGGGTACACCTCGAATGGCGCCGGTAATGAGGAGAACTGCGAGGTGCGAGCATGCAGGTTACAGATGCTCAATGGGTCAACAGACATCTCAGCAGCAGCATCTCGCAGTGCACTAACAAGTTTGCGGAGTGATGCATTTGAGCATGTGGCACGACCTGGGACCTCAGCTGAGGCGTCGATCAGATGGGGCTATGACTGTACCTGCAGGCGCCAGAAGTCCACCAGCGCCACATCGGGCATGCACAGGATGACACGTCCAGGCTCCAAAGGGCCCATCTTCTCAGCAGGCTCCTCCACAGCCTTCGTAACCATGCCCAAGCCCATGGCACCAGGATCACCCACAGCTTTGTTACCCATACCCCACTGGCCCATTGTGACAGCACCACCACCCATCCCATTCTCAGCCTGATCCCTGTCACTGTTGTCCAATGAGGCTCGGACCTCGACACCCTGCGTCACAGCATTGACATCCCAGGCTCAAGTGACGATGCGATGCTGAGATCAGTGGCCTAGATGCACCAACTACATTGTTAAGGTTGTCTAGCATTGTCTGTAATGTTGTAGTCTGGCTGGCTAGATCTGCATGGTAGGCAACACCCCACGTCTCACCTTCTGCTGCATGCGGTTTCGCATGACAAGGAAGGACTGGCGGTGGGCAAGTGCTTGTGTACCCTTGTCCTGCACCTGATCCATTTCTGCTGGGTCGACTTCGTTAGAGTCAACATACTCTTCGACCTCTACCGGCTCCCCTGCCAGCTGCACAGCACATAGCATGGCAAGAGTGCATCAGCTTACAGCAGAGACCCCGTCGCTCTGCAGTCAGCAGTCAGCCACTCACTGTTATTTTTGTCTTCTTGGTGATGTTTCCATGCACAATAATGTGTTCATGGATCTGCACGTAAATTTAAATGAGACTGTCATACGTGGCTGGCATCTCAAGCGTGAAAATAGGCCAACCAACACTGCATGTGGAAGTAGCACCATGCCATCACAGAACTCTGACCTTGACTCTGAGGAAGTGACCCGCCATAGACCTGCAAGACATGTAGGTCAGCGTTGATACAGGGGCTCAAAGGGTTAGGGTGAAAGAGGTTGGGTGGCGGAGGTGCAGGGGTTGTTGCAAGCTACTTACCAAATGTTCTTGCTGGTGATGTCCAACACCTGATGGGCAATCACCGACCCATATGCAGAGATGTGGCCAAAACCCTCAGGGCCAAGGACAAAGAGGATGGGGAACATGCACCAAGACCTGCACCGGATCCACGGGGAGCAGGTCTGCTTGAATCACAAGCACAGAATAGGACAGAAAGCATGGTGCCTTGCAGGCTCGTAGATGCCATGTCTTACCCAAAGTAGTCCCATGCCATGAAGCGCACAATCTTCCTGCAGATGCCCTTGGGAACAGTATGGTACGCCTGCAAGCATGGGTTGTTGCTGGAAGGGATCAGGTGCTGCTAGCTTCTGATGCTGCCTGTGCTAAAATGGCCGCACCTCGATGTACACCTTGGCAGCTAAATAGAATGTGGTTACACCCTGTACAAAAGACAATACAGTCTTGGATCGCAACAGCTGCAAGGTCTAAGCAAAGGCTGCAAAGGAAAGGGGTGCTGGACAATGGGTTAAACAGCCTGTGGATGCTGGCTGGCTCATGCTCACTTACATAGGAAAGTCCACAAAACCAGAATATGACTTTCAGGTAGTTGGGTGGACTCATAGCCGCAGTTGTCCCAAACACGATTGTGCCAATATCACTGATAAGGAGGCCCATGGTGCGTTTAGAGTAGTCATCCTTCATGCCTTCAAGCACATGGCATTCACGTGGTATGTACAGATTGACTGCATGATGTACCAGGAACAAAACAACAAGGCAACACATGCAAGCTGCTCTGGTCCTCACCTGTAAGATTTGACAGGTGAATTAAAATCACTGGGCATGACAATAACCACTCCGCATATCGTAACCACAGGACTTGGTTGCCTGTGCTGAGGTACAGAGTCGAAGGTGACTCTATCTCATGAAAGATTGCTATCAGCACGTGGGCCACTGCATAGCAAACAAACGTTTTGCAGCTTTGATGGCGTTATTAATTGTGTATTGTGTGGTGCCAGACTTACACTCAATGACGCAGACGTACACCTCCTCCCATCCACACGTGGTGCGCCATGCTGCCACGCCATAGAAGATCAGCGCACCAACACATGATCCAAACACAATGAACTGCAGGCATGGGTTGCATGCTCTTGCGAACGCCGGCCGTCAGGGTCGAGCATGTGTGCAAGTGCAAGCGCGACCCACCATGGCCACAATTGCCCCGAGCTTTTCGTCCTTCGTGCCATGGCTGCGGGTCAGACAGCGAGCCCGTTGATGCGGTGAATCCAAACATATCAGCACATACAAATATCTACTACTCGCCTCATAGCCCATCTTTCGCAGTAACAGGAGTCGCGAGGTCCTGCGCTTGACACGGAGGCAGGAAGGTGGTGAGATTATGAGTAGTAACTGCAATTGAGTATATTTAGTCCACACAGCACGACACACTGGCTTTGGTGGCTGTTTACGCACCGACAACCCAGTCGCCATTTGCTTCGAGCTGATGAAAACCTCGATACAACTCCTCGCCGTACGCAACGGTAGTGTTTGGTACCAGGCCTGGAGAGTTGCCGAAGAAGAGCTTGAACTTGCTCAAGCTCGCATTCACAGGCGGACACGGCAAAGTCAACGTGGCCAGGGCAACAGCAAGCAGCCCAAGACATATTCGCATCTTGCTGCTTGACGGCAGGTTTCTGGAAGCCCTGAAAACGATCGGGCTGATGGCAGTTTTCCCACAAGTGCAGTGAGTGAGACAAAAGGGCGATGCACGTGTGAGAGTCAGCCAATCGCAATTTACAGAAAAGCTAGCCCTGGTGTTCAGAACGCCGCCGCATCGCAGCCAAATGGTGTCAGTACAACTTTCGCACACTTATGGTTGAAGCACTCTGTCAGCTATGCGGCACAATGCATTTCGTGAAAGGCAGTGGAGAGTGTTTTTAGTAGGAAATGGTTGCCGGTCTATAGATTAGGCTTGCCTAAACTTGCCTTCACTGCCGTATGACCAACCCCACCTGTTCGACCTGTACCTGTTCTTAGGGGCCGGGAGCTAGGGCGGGGCGGGGGCAGGTGAAGGGGCGGGGGCGGGGGCGGGGGCGGGGGCGGGGGCGGGGGCGGGGGCGGGGGCGGGGGCGGGGGCGGGGGCGGGGGCGGGGGCGGGGGCGGGGGCGGGGGCGGGGGCGGGGGCGGGGGCGGGGGCGGGGGCGGGGGCGGGGGCGGGGGCGGGGGCGGGGGCGGGGGCGGGGGCGGGGGCGGGGGCGGGGGCGGGGGCGGGGGCGGGGGCGGGGGCGGGGGCGGGGGCGGGGGCGGGGGCGGGGGCGGGGGCGGGGGCGGGGGCGGGGGCGGGGGCGGGGGCGGGGGCGGGGGCGGGGGCGGGGGCGGGGGCGGGGGCGGGGGCGGGGGCGGGGGCGGGGGCGGGGGCGGGGGCGGGGGCGGGGGCGGGGGCGGGGGCGGGGGCGGGGGCGGGGGCGGGGGCGCGGGGGCGGGGGCGGGGGCGGGGGCGGGGGCGGGGGCGGGGGCGGGGGGGCGGGGGCGGGGGCGGGGGCGGGGGCGGGGGCGGGGGCGGGGGCGGGGGCGGGGGCGGGGGCGGGGGCGGGGGCGGGGGCGGGGGCGGGGGCGGGGGCGGGGGCGGGGGCCCACTCCTTCTACAGCAGATGTCCCTATGTCAATACCCAGCTGCAGCTTGCTTAAGCTCCATACTGGACTTGTCAGGGGTCCAGTGTTGAGCGTTCCCCCCACCTGTGCCTTGTAAACCACAGGCCATCAGCAATGTCACAACTAATACTCAACTAGCCATCAACCTGTCCCTTGCTGTATTCCTGATTGAATAGTGTTACTCAAGATGAAGGCTAGGTAGCCTAGGTAGACTAGAGTCTAGAGAACTAAACAACCGCATCTTCCCTCCCCGCATCGCCAACGAACATCCTCCCACGCTTCGCTTGCGCCACCCCCGCATTAGAAGCCAGATTCACCGAATCAACGCCGCACCACAAACACATATTGGTTGCGGTGGCCGAGCTGTTGCCGCACGATGCTCAGCCAGAGGAGATGGCACACCCGTTTCTTTAGATCGTCGCTGCCAGCTCTAGGCACCCCACGCGGACGATGCGCAGGGCAGCAAGGTCAGGGCTGACAATCCCGACCAAAACCACATCCCAAGATGACCTGTCGCACCAAGCTGTGCCGCTGACTGGCTAGGCAGACTGGACCAGACTGGACCAGAGAAGCCAAGGGCAGCCCCCTTGTCCCTCACTAGGGCCTCCATTTGAGCCGGATCAGAAGTACCTAGCTAGCATACACTAGCAGCCACTAGCAGCCACTAACTAGATCCGACTCAAACAGTGTTAATGGGCTGTGTGGAGTAAACCCAGTGCGCATGGCACATGAGCTCGCCTACCACCTACACTATTGCCTGACCCGAGGGCTATGATGTAGAGTTGGCATGACAAAGCATGCACTAATTGTAAGCTGATGACAGCTCAACAAAGGGGGCGCACATTCCTGTGCCTCAGCAGGCTGCTGCTGCTGCTCCTGGGCCTTGGGGGGCTTGTCTCGCAGCCGCTTGTAGCCCAGGCCAGGGTACTCCTTGCCCTTGGCTGGCAAAGCTCCCTGCTCTGGCCAGTAGCACAGCTCCAGTGGGCGCCAACTGCTCTCCCCAATGCGCTGCATGTTCAATGCTGCGTTGCAGTCCCAGAAGCCAAGTGCCAGAAGCCAAGGGCAGCCCCGGAGGCCTTTTGCCGAGCCTCACCACTGCAGGACACCTTGGATACCAGCACAGCTCTGACCTCCAGGCGTCGGATGCTTCTCATCTCAGCCGCTGCCCTGGCCATGCTGCCTCTGCCTGGCCAGGCCGCCATGACTGATGGTATGCAGCTCTCCTGCCCCCCCAGCAGTAGGTAGGTGCTGTGGCAGTCACTGCTATGCCCATGTTGCTAGACCTGGGCGCTGTTGCTAGGACTGCTATAGGCGGCAGTGCCAGTGGTGGTGAGGGCAGTGCTGCGGCGGCTGCGGCGGCGGTTGCTGCTGCTGCCGCTGCTGCTGCTGCAACCGACCATGTTGCACCCACAGCATTGCGTTGCACCCCTCAGCATGAGGCAGCATGGTGAAGGCCTGGGATGCCTGGGTCATCCTGTGCATTCCCTTGCTCTTGCAGTGCCTGCAGCTGAAGTGCAGCTGGACCTGGCCCCTGACCAGGCAAAGTACGACCCCGATGACATGGAGCTGAGGGCAGCGGCGCAACTGCTGCAGGTGGGTGCTGGAGCCTGACCTCATGTCGTGCCCTGCGCGCACCTGGATGCAGTCAGGTGTGAAGGTGAGGGGCAGGGGATGACAAGGTAGGGCGAAGAGGTAAGGGGCAGATGGGATGGGGCCGGGGGGGAGCAGCAGGTCAGGGGCAGGTGGTATGGGAGGTAGGAAGCGGGCAGCAGGTGCGGACAGGTTAGGAGCAAACAGGGGACAGGTTAGGTGTAGGGAGCAGGCCGGTGGCCCAGACTTAGGGCTTTAGTGCTCTGCCTACCCGCCCCCCTTCCTGGGCACCTACTAGCCCGCCCACCTGCCCAACTGCCCGCCTGCCCGCCTCTCCCTCCAGGAAGGCCTGGCCGCCCCGGATGTGGTGCGGGAGGAGGCTGTGTGGACCCAGATCATAGACACCTACGGCGGCCTGCAGCGGCCATGGGTCCCTGACGTGGTGCGCGGCAGGCTGGGCCAGGGGCTGGGAAGGCGGCAGGTTGGGTCAGGGGCTAGCCTGTCACTAGCCCACCCCTGGAGAGCCAGCTGTGCCGTTGAGCTCACCATCCACCACTCGCCAGCACCATCACTGACCAGCAGGGTTAGGGAGCTGCAGCTCTCACTGGGCGCTGCTGCAGAGCTAGAGGGCGGGGGGCGGGGAGCTCACCCCTGCCGCCTATGACGCATCCCATGCACACACCAAGCCCCCCACCCACCCACCCACGCCTACACGCCTGGCAGCGTCACACACTGTGAGCTCTGTCTGCCTGTGTAAGCTGATGGTGGGTTTGTTCACAATGAGGGTGTCCTCTGTCAATGTGTGAGCATGTGTGGATGTGGTGAAGGCGCAGCATAGGATGAGGGCTGGGACACTGGCCTCTTGACAGCGTCTGGTCCCTGCAGCCCCACCCATGGCCTGCCAGAAGAGGGTGCTAGCCATCAGGTCTGGAATGGCTGGCCCACTTGCAGATGTGATGCACGTGACGCTGCTCTGCTGATCCATACACCGAGGGCCAGCCACACTGGCTAGGGCAGCTAGGTCAAGCACCAGCTGGCAGGCCAAGACTACACTTCATCCAGCTCCCCAGCCTTAGCCCCAGCCCCAGCCTCAGCTCCTGGGAGACGCCCCTGGCAGGGCACAGCTGGCGGGCCAAGACTTGGGTTCATGGGTTCATATAGAGCTCTCCAGCCCCCTTGTCCCTCACTAGGGCCTCCATTTGAGCCGGATCAGAAGTACCTACTAGCAGCCACTATCAGCCACTAGTAGCCACTAACTAGATCCGGCTCAAACAGTGTTAATGGGCTGTGTGGAGTAAACCCAGTGCGCATGGCACATGAGCCCGCCTACCACCTACACTATTGCCTGACCCGAGGGCTATGATGTAGAGTTGGCATGACAATGCATGCACTAATTGTAAGCTGATGACAGCTCAACAAAGGGGGCACACATTACTGTGCCTCAGCAGGCTGCTGCTGCTGCTCCTGGGCCTTGGGGGGCTTGTCTCGCAGCCGCTTGTAGCCCAGGCCAGGGTACTCCTTGTCCTTGGCTGGCAAAGCTCCCTGCTCTGGCCAGTAGCACAGCTCCAGCGGCCGCCACCTGCTCTCCCCAATGCGCTGCATGTTCAATGCTGCATTGCAGTCCCTGTCCAGCCACCTGCCTGGCTGTGGTGCTGGCTTTTCCTTGGCAGCCTTGCCCTTGCCCTTGGGTGGGCTCAGCTGCCGGCTTGCTGCGCTTGGCTGGAGGGGGAGTGCTGGGCCCTGGCTCTGAGGCTGCTGGCTGTGTGGCTGCCTGGCTGCTGCGTGGGGCCTGTGGGGGCCTGCGGGGGGCCACTACAGGGCACCACATCAGGCCCCGCACTGGCTGGCCACGCTCCTGGCTCCAGGCTGGGCGCACCAGGCGCTGTTCCACCTGCCCTGCTGGTGGCTTCCAGCCTGCAGGCCTGGTGGCATTGAGTGTGTTCAGCTCCACCTCACAGGGCTGCTTGCCATTCACTGCTGAGCTGACCCGGCTGGTGCGGTGCTCATCCACAAGCACCACCCTGCCCCCATCCTGGTCTTTGCCCCTGGGCCTGCACACCACCTTGCGGCAGGCACGCAACACCGCAAGAGAATAGAGAGAGGGGGATAGAGCTCTCCAGCCTGATGTCTTGAAGGCATCCCAGAGAGGGCCCAGCTGGCAGGCCAAGACTGTGTTGGTGGACAGTTGGTGTACAGCTCTCCTGCTTGAATCCTGGGTAGTGCACAAAGACTGAGCAGCCCAGCAAGCCTACCTCACCCACCACATCCAGCCTTGGGTGCCGCCCGCCTTTTGGTCATGTGATGTGTGATGTGTGGTCATGTAGTGTGTGATGTGGCAGGTGGGCCGTGCCTGGGGCAACCGCGGCAATGCCCGCTCGCGTCAGGGCAAGCTGGCCGAGGCCCTTGTGGACTACAACACCTCCATCGCGCTGTGCCCCTACAGCCCCGACCCCGTGCTGAACAGGGGCGTGGTGCTGGAGGCGCTGGGCAGGTTCCCTGAGGCGGTGGCTGACTACCAGGCGGTGCTGCGGGCCACCCCTGCTGACCCTGCCGCGTGGAACAACCTGGGCAATGCATCTGCGGGTGAGGCAGAGGGGAGGGGGTGAGGCAGTGGGGAGGGGTGGGGAGAGCTTGCATTGGCTGGCTGGCTGCTCAGAGGGAGATGGGAGTGTGGGTGAGTTATAGTGGAGTAGCAGGTGCCGCAAGTATGGGCAAATGGGAGATGACGATGAGGGTTCCTCACACCCGTCAGCCTGGTAAGCCTGTTTGGCCTTGCCATGCACCAAGTTGCACCCAACGGCGAAGGGGGCCATGACGGCAGCACATCAGCACAGCATTGCATGCTCTCACAGCTAAGCTAGTAGAGAGCTAGTCAGGTATTCATTTTCGTTCTCCTCCTCATCATGCATGGGTGTGCAAGCATCATGCATAGGCTTCCTAGTTAATCCTGCTGTGCTTGGCATCAGATGCTGGCACTGGCAAGGCAGCTAAGTAAGGTATGTGGGTCTTCTACGGCTTTGGTGGGTGGCTTGACAGCACCCAAGCGGTTGAGATAGCCCGGCTCATTTATCCCCACCAGCTCAGGAGGCATGCGTGCAGGAGCAACCTAGGCAACCCAGGCACTCAACCCAACAGCTGTCACCTATGTCGCTGTTGCCTTTCTCCCTGTGTTGCTGTCTCCCTGCCTGTGCGCTTGTGTACAGAGGCAAGCGGAAGGGTAGAGGACAGCAGGTTCGTGAGGCTGGGGTTGCAGCTGGGCCAAGACCTGGGGAAAGAGTGTGGCAAATGCAACTCACCTGTGTAGTGTACTGCACAATCAAAGGCAGACTGGGACCAGCTGGAGCAAGCAGCTGGAGCAAGCGGCTGCCATGCCAAGCCAAGCCAAGCCAGCCAGGCTGGGAAGCTGGCAGAACAGCAGCAGCGGCTGTGACGGCGGCAGGGCCTGGGGCCTGAGGCCTGGCCCCTGCTTTTCACTGCCGTGTGTGTGTGTGTGTGTGTGTGTTGCTGGCTTGCCTGCAGGCATGGGTCAGTGGCAGGAGGCCCTGGCCTACTACTCCAAGGCTGTGGAGCTGGCGCCGGGATTCAGCTTTGCCTCCGCTAACCGCGCGCTGGCCTTGTACCAGCTGGGTCAGGCTGAGCAGGCCATCAGGTGGGTGGCTGTGGTGCTGACCTCAAGCCTCCCATGCCCTGATGCACAATGCCATGGAGGGGGCGGGAGAGGGACGGGGGAGAGGTGCGGACGCCAAGGGCTCTCTGGGGTCAAGGGCTGTTGATGAGCCATCAGGTGCCGCACTGCGCCTCTGCTGTCACCAGTCATCATCTCGTGGCGTTTGACTATCCTTACATGGAAGTGGGTCATGAGCACATGGCATTTGCCAAACACGGCAACCTGCGCCAGGGGGACCCGCCCAGACTGACCCTACACTCTGCTGTGATTTGGGCCACTCTTGGTCTGGGTGCGCGGGGAAGCAGGCGAGGCAGCTGTTGTAGTCAGCTCAGCTGTTGTCTAGCCTGGGCTCTAGTGGGAGGGCAGCAAGGGGCCACACCCAATGCTACCCTCCTCCCTAAAAGCATCCCCGCCGGCAAAAGCTATCCTCCTTCTTTCTTTCTTTCTTTCTTTCGTTCGTTCGTTCGCTCGTTCGTTCTTTCCTCCTTCCTATCCTGGGATGGGCCGAGGCGCGCACGTATGTGTGCGACAGCCAGCAGCCCAGGTCCCTCACTATCAAGGCTGTCAGCTGGGTGGCCATACTTACCTGATGCAGCCTGCTGCGGCAGGATGCTGGTAAGGCGGCTGGCGGCCCAGCTCAGCTCAGCTGCTGTCTGTCTGGCTCAGGCTCAGCCGCATGTATCACCATCATCAACACCGCCATTACAGGCCTACGCACACTCACTTCATGGCAAGATTAGTCATATTGACTAGTAGAATGTGGAAAGCTCGCTGCATACGGGCCTCATGGGCCGCACGGTTCAGGTCATGGGCACACTGTCCACAGGCCTACATGCTCACCTGCATGTGTGTGTGAGTGGATGTTGATGGTGCTGATGGTGCAGGGAGATGCGCAATCTGCTGCGGCGCTACAGCAGCTTCACTGACATGCGGGCAGCCCTGGCTGCTGCATTGTGGGGCGCAGGGCTGGAGGGCCAGGCTGAGATCCAATGGTGAGGCTGAGGGGAGGGGGCCAGGTCAGCGCCTGCGGTGCTGCCATGCAAGACAGATAATGATGGTTGTACACTCTTGCCACAGTCAGGTATGGTCGGTATGGTATAGCAGCCTGGTATGGCTGCTTGGCCTCACCCCTAAGCAACATGGGAAGGGAGACAGCTGCAAGTAGAAGGGTGGAGGACGGCAGGTTCGTGAGGCTATGCTGCAGCTGGGCCAAGGCCTGGAGTGAAGGGTGTGTCTCCAACCACTTTGGCTTCGTAGGGAGCGAGTGGATGACGCCCGGTACCGGGATCGGGACTGGCTCAAGTCGGAGAGGCGCTGGCCGCCCTCCTTGGTTGCAAACCTTGAGGCCTTCCTGGACCTAAAGTCAGTCAACGGTCAATTGCCGCACATTGAGTCGGACAATCGGCTGAAATGACTTGCAACCTCCGGCGGCAGCAGCGGCATTTGGCAGCAGCTGGCAGCGAAGGCACTATGGGCATGCCACCTGCCACCTGGCATGCCAAAGGCCTGCGGAGCATGATGCTCCATGAACACCTGAGCTGAGCTGCCACTAGCGTCACAAGGCTGAGCCATGCCAGGCACAGCAAATGGCTGAGCATTAAGCCACAAGCAGGTGATACAGCGTGGAGAGACATAGCAGGGCTGGGAGGTGGTGGGGTAGCTGGCAATGTTGCCGGAGCCGGGGCTGAGGGCATGCAAAGAGCTACCGCAGTGGGCGGTGATGCAACCATGGAAGAAACCTCTACACCAACCCCCACATTAGTTGCAACCACAGTAGATGATGATAGGTGGCTTACACCGCTCAAGTCAGCCGTTGGGTTTGGCCGCCCTCCCCCAGGGTTTGGGACTTTCTGCAACGCACTTCAAAGCAAGGTGCACAAACAAAGGTGCACATGGGCTCAACATGAAGTCATGCAAGTTCCCATTGTTGTTCTGGAAGGACATGGCAATCAGGCCCTGATGAAACTCGTGGCAATCAGGTTTGTGAAATTTGCAGTTTTTCATGACGTTTTGCACTAAAATCTTTCACGTGCAAAGATGCGACAACAAATGAAATCCCGGTAGCCCCCAGCACCCGGCAGCACCCAATAAATCAGACGAGTAGAGCCCGATGGCTGAGGCAATCGCGACGACTAGTGGCGTCCAGACTAGTGGCAGCGTTGCAGCTTTCGGTGGCCCTTCGCTGGCATTGCCACGGGTGCTACAGCACAACCATCCCTCTATAGCCTAACAGGAAGAGGCGACGCACTACCACAGCCGACACAGCCGCAGGCACAACCGCAAGTGATGTCACCTGTCTCTTCCCAAAGCCTAGTAAACCACTTACATTCTTATCCAAAAACATAAAAGGGAAGGTGGGTTTGTAATCCGTGAACTCCTGTGCTCGGTGCATCCGCATTGTTCCAAGCACCTTGCTC
>JASKMD010000006.1:11778202-11814145 GCA_030144725.1 Haematococcus lacustris
CACGGGTAATCTGAGGGGTGCAATTCCAGACATAAACGGCAGCGATGACTGACAGACATACAATGCATGCGGCAAATACAGCGCAGTGCTGCATCGCCAGACTCGGGCAGCGTAACTTGGCCATGTCTTTTACTGCTGGATACTTAATAAAGTATAAGGGCGCAGTTCCAATGGCGCGGATTAGCGGCGTGGCTCGGAGGTCAGTTAAGTCTCCCGGTCACACACAGCCCTTCCCTGTGACAGTTGACAGATAGATCACACCGTTAAATTTCTCCGCGGGGTTGAGAAATTGCTACCCTGTGGGAGGGAGAAATTGCTCCGACCCCTTCCTCAGGCGTTCTGCCGCACCCACTTCGTCGGCTTAGTGTGGGATGTGTGGCATCCGCACCAATGCGCCTCAACAGATGAGCAGCACCTGAGAGGGATACCTCCTCCAAACGGCTTCCCTTGCGCCGTGTAGCCTAGCTAACTATCGCGCATGTCATCAGCGTCGAAGGCGTTGCTGTTGGTTCCAAAAAGGCTGGTCAGCCTGCTTCGCGGCTCGCAACCTGTATACACATTAGCCACAGGTAAGTCAAGCACTATGGTGCAAGCTTAGCAACATCAGTCGATGGCATCGCAGCCTAGCAGCAGCGGTTGCAGCGGTTGCGGGGGCTTGCACGCTGGGCTGGTCTAATCCGTGCTTAGGTCAGGACCGTGCTCAGGGTAGGCCCGTTGTTGGCGTTGCACCAATGCGGAATTCCCGCCCCGATAATGTCATGACCAGTCTCCACCACGCGCGAGCACCACAACGCAGCGTGCTACAAAGCAGGTGTCAAACGAGCACCAGCCAGAGCAGGAAGCAGAGAGGAGCTACGGCAACAGCAGGAGGAGCAGCAACAAACGCGACAGCATGAGCGCCAGCAGAGGCAAGGGAGTAGTGTTTGGGGAGGCAAGAGCAACAACATGAGCTTGCTGGTGAATGTGCAGGTGGCGATGGCTGGCAAGAGCAACATTGGCGAGAAGCGTCTGGAGGAGCTGAAGAAATAATGCATAGCTTCGTCCAAACGGGTCAGCAAGTAGCAGGTGCTGTTGCGCCCACCGGCACACAGCCTTTGGGTCAGCAAGCAGCAGGTGTTGACGCACCCATCGGCACGCAGCCTCTGGGTCAGCAAGCAGCAGTTGCTGGTGCAACCACCGGCACGCAACGCCTGGGACCATGGGCAGCAGCTGCAGGGGCAGCCACCGGCAGGCAGCCTCTGGGTTAACTAGCAGCAGCTGCTGGTGCACCCACCGGCACACAGCCTCTGGGTCAGCAAGCAGCAGATATAGGGAAGGCATAGGGAAGGTGCAACAGCAGGTTCAGCTTAGGGTAAAGGGTGCAGCAGGGTGAGTGCCCCACCCCTTCCCAGCCCTAACCCACCCCCTCCCAGCCCTAACCCACCCCCTCCCAGCCCTGCCCCACCCCCTCCCAGCCCTGCCCCACCCCATCCCAGCCCTGCCCCACCCCCTTCCCTCCCAGCCCTACCCCACCCCATCCCAGCCATGCCCCACCCCCTCCAAGCCTTTCCCCAACCCCTCCCAGCCTTGCCCCCACCCCCTCCCTCCCATCCCACCCCCTCCCATCCCAGCCCCTCCCATCCCCACCCCCATCCCTCCCATCCCCACCCCCATCCCTCCATCCCTCCCTCCCATCCCCAACCCCTCCCATCCCAGCCCTGCCCCACCCCATCCCAGCCCCTCCCATCCCCATCCCCATCCCAGCCCCTCCCATCCCCATCCCCATCCCTCCATCCCATCCCTCTATCCCCATCCCATCCCTCCCATCCCATCCCTCCGTCCCATCCCTCCATCCCATCCCATCCCTCCATCCCATCCCTCTATCCCCATCCCATCCCTCCCATCCCATCCCTCTGTCCCATCCCTCCATCCCATCCCATCCCTCCACCCCATCCCTCCATCCCTCCATCCCATCCCTCCCATCCCCATCCCAGCCCCTCCCATCCCCATCCCCATCCCTTCATCCCATCCCTCCCTCCATCCCTCCCATCCCCACCCCCTCCCATCCCAGCCCTGCCCCAACCCATCCCAGCCTCACGTTGCCCTGCCCTGCCCTGCCTGTAGGTGTGTGGCAGTGCATGCTGCAGATAGCCGCTGGCTGCGGGTGTGCTGCAGTGCATGAGCAGCAGCAGCAGCACCACCAGGCTAAAGTGCATAAGCCGCAACAGCAACACCAGGCTAAAGTGCATGCACAAAGCTGACGTGGCAACCCAACACTGCTGCGACAGGGAAGCTCATTTTAAGGCATAAATCTGGCATGGTCTGCGGTGGCCATGGTAGCTCCTGCTCCTGCCCTGCCCTGCCCTGCCTGTAGGTGTGTGGCAGTGCAGGCTGCAGGTAGCAGCATGCTGCGGGTGTGCTGCAGTGCATGTGTTACAATGCATGAGCAGCAACAGCAACAGGCTGTAGTGCATGAGCACCAGTGCAAGGACAGCAGCAGCAGCAGGAGCTGTAGGTGTGTCGCAGTGTAGCTAGCAACATGTTGCAGGTGTGTTGTAGTGCATGGGCAGCAGCATCAGCTGGCTGTAGGTGTGCTTCAATGAATGAGCAGCCGCAGCAGCAACAGGCTGTAATGCATGACCACCAGTGCAAGGACAGCAACATGTGCGGTGTGTGTCTAGCTGCATGCAAGCTCATTTCAAGGCATAGATCTGGCATGGTCTGTGGTGGTGTTGGTAGCTCCATGCAAATAAAGGCATGCAATTTGCGGTTGTTCAACCATGCCATTGCTTACATAGCCGCATATGGACAACACATTGGTTGTGTAAGACGGTTTCCCCGGTGATGGGCAATTGCAACTTGAATATCAAGGTCTTCAATATACCTAGCGTCCTTGACCGTGCCAGTTGCAGCGTCGATGTAATGCCGCGTAGTGCCAATATGGTTGGATTTGGTGCGGATCACTGCTAGGCCTGCACTTGGTAAGTATGGCCGTGATGCATATATGCAAAGGGGGTATGTAGCAGGTGGCTACCACGCTTGCGGCCTTATCGCATCACCGAGTGGTGGTGTTGTCCATACAAGGGGCATGAGTATCATTTGAGAAGAGGATACCCGGCTAGTAACCACCACCGTTTTCTTCATTACATCTTGACCATTCACAGCTTACAAATCACGTTGTGTGGAACTGAACGGAAGCTCAGGACAGCCTTTTGACAGCTTTTAAACCATGCAACATTCTTCTCAGATGGGCTCTGACTGCACTGATGGGTTCTGACTGATGGACACTGACTGGGCACTGATAAGCTCTGACTGCACTGCCACACACCTACAACCTGCTGTTCCTGTCCATGCACTGCTCATGCACTACAGCCTGCTGCTCTTGCTGCTGGTCATGCACCCTAACACACCTACACCCTGCTGCTGCTCATGCACTGCAGCACATGCACTGCAACCTGCTGCTGCTGCTCATGCACTGCAACACACCTGCAGCCTGCTTCTACCTGCAGCCTGCACTGCCACACACCTACAGCCTACTGCTGCTGCCCATACACTGCTGCTGCTGTCCTTGCACCACTGCTCATGCACTACAGTCTGCTGCTGTTGCTGCTCATGCACTGTAACACATGCACTGCAACCTGCTGCTGCTGCTCATGCACTGCAACACACCTGCAAATTGCTGCTACCTACACAACCGCACACCTACAGCTTGCTGCTGCTGCCCATACACTCCTGCTGCTGCCCATGCACTGCTGCTCATGCATTACAGCCTGCTGTTGCAGCTGTTCATGCACTGCATCACACACACTGCTGCCTGCTGCTGCTGCTCATGCACTGCAGCACAAGTGCAGCCTGCTGCTACCTGCAGCCTGCACTGCCACACACCTACAGGCAGGGCAGGGCAGGGCAGGGAAAGGCAGGGCAGGGCAGGGCAGGGCAGGGCAGGGAGGGGAGGGGCTACGCAAGGCTGGGATGGGGTGGGGCAGGGATGGGATGGGGTGGGGCAGGGCTGGGCAGGGAGGGGGGGGTGGGGGTGGGGGCGGGGGCGGAACAGGCGGAATAGGCGCATAGGCGGAATAGGCGAATAGGCGGAGTAGGCGGAGTAGGCGGAATAGGCGGATTAAGCGCATAGGTGGGCATGGGGAGCATAGGCGCACAAGACCTGCGGGCAGGGTGGGGCGGGTTGTCAATGTAGCAGAAGCAGCAACAACATCCCTCATCACACAACGACCGACCTCCCTGCTAAGGCTATGGTGCAGCTACAACATGTGTGTGGATGGCCATGGCTGGAAGTGTGGTGAGTAGATAAGCATGGTTGAAGGCTGCCGATTGTAGTGACAGTGCATGTAGAGGTGGTGGTCTGGACTGGGCTGGGCGGGGGCGGGGCCGGGAGAGGGAGTGGGTGAAGTGTGTTGATGAATTGGGAGGGGGTGTTTGTAAGTGGAAAGGGAAGGGGAGGGGAGGTGCCCATCACACCTGCAATCGAGCGGCTTGCACGTGAGGTAGGATAATCAGGTTGGGCACTGGGTGTTAGCCACTAACCGGTAGCCACCAGCAACTACTCACTAGGAGGACGGCTAAGCACAATGCCTGTCTGCCGCTGCCTTATGACCCAAAGTCAGGTTGGGTTGGGTTGGGTTGGGTTGGGTTGGGTTGGGTTGGGTTGGGTTGGGTTGGGTTGGGTTGGGTTGGGTTGGGTTGGGTTGGGTTGGGTTGGGTTGGGTTGGGTTGGGTTGGGTTGGGTTGGGTTGGGTTGGGTTGGGTTGGGTTGGGTTGGGTTGGGTTGGGTTGGGTTGGGTTGGGTTGGGTTGGGTTGGGTTGGGTTGGGTTGGGCGGGAGGGGGGTGGTTGTATGGCTGTGGGCTCCTGGCTGCAACTTACCAGTATAGCTCCCCACTATGGCTGCTGCGTTATTGTTCACGCACTGCCGCCCTAGGCCCGTGACACAAAATCTCCATGCTGCTGGCACTTAGCTGCTGGCACCTGGCATTACCTACCACAACAACAAAGTGAGAACACAACAACACTACAACACAACACAACGGCGGCATGGCTAAAGTGGGTTGGGTTGGCTGCTACTACTGAGTTTTGCGCCAGGCTGCCCACTCAAGGCTGTTACGCCATGGGCTGCTGGGTGGGGTAGGGAAAAGGCTGCGGCGTGACAGGGGAGGGAAGGGAGAAGGGGGCATGGGGCAGGAGTGCCACCATTAGACCTGCATCCAACATGGGCACCCTTGCATGTAGGCTGGGCATTGGGACCACTCATGTGCAGGGGCCAACCACTTACAGTTTTGCTCCATGTTGTGCCTTGTTGACATTGCTGCAGCCTTGCTTACAGTCACCAAGCCATGCTACACCTGCCACGCTCCAGCTGTCTCTGGTTGCAAGCTGAGGCTTAGCAAGCAGACAAACCATGCATTGACCAGAATTGGGCAGGGGGGAGGGGGGAGCGGGGAGGGGGGAGGGGGAAGGAAGCGAGGGGGGAGGGGGGAGGGGGGAGGGGGGAGGGGGGTGGGGGGAGGGGGGAGGGGGGAGGGGGGAGGGGGGAGGGGGGAGGGGGGAGGGGGGAGGGGGGAGGGGGGAGGGGGGAGGGGGGAGGGGGGAGGGGGGAGGGGGGAGGGGGGAGGGGGGAGGGGGGAGGGGGGAGGGGGGAGGGGGGAGGGGGGAGGGGGGAGGGGGGAGGGGGGAGGGGGGAGGGGGGAGGGGGGAGGGGGGAGCGGGGAGGGGGAAGGGGCTCCTCCGATCCGGGCTCCTGGCTGCTCCTGGCTGCAATTGATGGCTGGAGAGGTGATGGTGGTGATTGTGGTTGAGGGGAGGGTGCAAGAGGGGGAAGGTAAGTGGGGGTGGGGAAGTGGGGCGAGGCGAGTGGGATGACAGAGTGTGAGGTGGTGGTGGATTTGAGGAAAAGGGGGGAATGACACCATTAGACCTGCAGCAATTAAGGGGGTATACTAGCGGTAAGGTTAGGTACATGGCGCCACATAACTGCAAGGTTAATCACTCACGGTTTGCCAAGATGAAGTATGTGGGGCAAGGGTAGGGTAGGGTGGAATGGAAGGGGGTGGGGTGGGGGGGGCTCCTACTATGGGTGCGCCACCTTGCTCCTTCCCTTGGCTGCTCCACGTTGATGCTCCTGGCTCCTGGCTTCTGCACCCAGTTTCGTCTCCATCATGGCCTCCGACTGCCTCTCCCGGCTTTTCCACTCTTCCGCTCCGTCAGACAGGCTCCATGCTACACCTCCTGCATCGCTGCATTGCTGCACTCCCTGCCATTCCTTGTCGCTGCTCTGGCTGATTGCCAATGTAATGATGCTGCATGGTGGCTGGCTCGCAGCTACGCGGTTGGCTGCGATATGCTCCTGGCTGCTCCTGGCTGCTGGCACCAGGCGCGCGCTGTCGTCGGTGGGGTGACTGGCTGGCGCTCGGTGGGATTTGCAGCTGTCAAAAAGCATTTCACTTGTCGTCCGTGTAATCCATCAGTGTCCGAGGCAACATCGCACCATCATACCGTAACCATCGCCGCATGTACAGCTGTTGGCGATGCTGCTGCGGGGCGACATCGGTGCTGTTGGTGCTCTTGTCGGGAAGGAGTGCGATAGCCATGCTGCACTGCCGCCAAAGTGCCGTGCGCTATGTGCCCAGCACCTACGAGCTCCAGATGAGGCAGGAAAACACAACATCGTGGGACCTTGATTACTGTCGCGCTTACACCGCCAGTGCACCTTTCCGAGCCTCTATTCTGGAGGCGCTGGCTGAGGTGGAGGCATCTGCTTCAGGCGGCCTCATAAACGCGTTTGACAGCTTTAGCAAGCTCGAATACGAATACGGTAAGTGTCTCAATGCAGACCAGGGCACAGTTACACTGCTGGGTCTGCATTCGTTATGAATGCTTGGTTGTTGATGCAGAGTGCCCCGGCGGCAAGCGGCAATTGGCTGTACCAATTGAGCCTCTTTATGGTGCTGTGCGCCATCCCGCAGCTATCACCTGTAACAGTGAAGGCACAGCTGTCACTGACATGTCACTGATAATGAGTCTTAAACATCTGGTTTTGAGCTCCAACCCACGAGATGCTGCACCAACACACCAGCGCTTTTTGTTTGACATGGGGGCTTCACACTGGAATGATTTGTCCCAGTCTGCATTGATAGCACTTTACAGCAAGCGGGGTATCTTCTTTGATCGCCACTTGATGTGGGAGGCTGGGAACAGGCCTGGCGCTGACATCATGAAGGACGTGCCTCGCTCCCAGCACCACAATTGTAAGGCTGGCAGCATGACAGCGACTTGTCCCGAGTATGAGCTGAGCAGCCATAGTCAGGTCCTTACTGCTCTTGATGTCTTGAGTGCAGATCAGTACTTTAACATCCCAGCAGTGGCTGACATCAAAGACCCTGGCAACCCACTGAACATAATCATGCGTGAGTGAGGCAGCATGTGATGCATCAAGCTAACAATGGGAGCATATCCAAATGACATGACCATGGCATCATGCGCGAAGCTGCTGCTCGGTCTTCAGCCTTTTCATGCGTTGTCACTGTACATATGTTTGTAGAGATCACCAAGCCTCATGATTTTGTGGCGCTCAAGTTGGACATTGACCATGCACCAACAGAGGCCAGCTTCATCCAGCAGATCCTGGACAACACTGAGCTTTCCAGCCGCATTGATGAATTGTTCTGGTGGGTTCATGCGTCTCACATGTCCATTGCATTGCTCACCGCGTAGCACCCCACCCCTTGCCCGCATGCCTCGCTTTACATCACTGCAGGGAGGCCCACTTCAATGTTCCTCCCCTCATCAACTGCTGCTGGGGTGGGAGCGCTGACAAGTCCATGGGCTTTTCCAAGGTACACCATATCTTTAATCGCTTGCGTGAATTGGGCATCAGAGCGCATGGGTGGCCATAATGCACTTCCTGGCCTGCATGTGTGTTGAGGTGGCAGTGTTGTAGACGCATGACGTTACCACGCAAGGGGAGACCAACTCGCAGTAGCGATGGCATTTGCACATGGCATTTGCCATTGGTCAGAGTGGGACCTTGGCTGCCATTGGCATCACTGCAACCTGCACATAGGTACAGATGAGGAACTTTGTACTGCCTTCGTAGGCCGACATGCATGACTTGTCGTTGTCAGGTGTTTGAGACTGGGTGCTATGCAGGGTTAGGATGATAAGCAGGATAAGGATGTAAGCAGGGTGCTAGCAGGGTGAGGTGTTAAGCATGATATACCGTTGAGCGGCACACCGTTGTTGAGCGGCGCACCGCCCACCAGGCTGCTCAACAGGTCAAGAGGCAGGCTGCCCACATGGATGGGCATGGGAAGGATTGAAAGCACCTGGTCATACAATCGTTCATTGTTGCCTGTTGCTCCTGGCTAATCACGCGTCCTCAACAGACTGGTGTCACGCCCATGAAATGCTAAGAAAGTGCTTAACAGCAAATATACCAGCACCTCTCTCAATGGCCCAGCGGGCAACATATACCAATGCAACGGGTGTGTGTTTTGTCTGCATGGAGTACCTTCCACCACCTTCACTATTGTCTGACCCCTGTGACAGGACTACAGTGTAAAGTATGCAGTACATGCATGCACTGATCCCAGCTGATGGCAACTTAAAGCAAGGCAACACCACAGTGCCTGCTGTTGCTGCTGGGCCTTGGGTGCGCGGTCACGCAGCCGCTTGTAGCCCAGCTCCGGGTACTCCTTGCCCTTGGCTGGTAGAGCTCCAGTGGGCGCCACCTGCTCTCGCCAATGCACTGCATGTTTAGCAGTGCAGTGCAGTTTCTGAGCAGCCACCTGCCTGGCTGTGGCGCTGCTTTGGCCTTGGCACCGTTGCCCTTGCCTTTGCCTGTGCCCTTAGTGGGCTGGGTGGGCTGAGCTACCTGCTCAGCCTTGCTGCGCTTGTTACATTTGGCTAGCAGGGGACTGCTAAGCCCGGCTCTGAGGCTGCTTGCTGTGTGGCTGCCTGGCTGCTGCATGGGGCCTGTGGGGGCTTGTGGGTGGCTGCGTGGCTGCGTGTGTGCTGTGGCAGGGTTTGGGGTGCCACTGCCAGGCACCACATCAGGCCCTGCACAGCTTCAACGGCCCTTACATCACAGCGCAGCGCGTCAGTACGACACCAGCAAGTAATGTAGTAGCATGTGCGGTATGCTGGTAAAGGACAGTGTGCTACACTGCCGCACTTGGCTGCCACTGGGGGTTGGTGCAGTCCGCCCCTGGATTGCCCTTTGTACCGTAGACGAAGCAACGCAGTCGGCAGTCGGAGCCAGCTGGTGCCGGGGGTCCACACCCGTTGGCACAGCCTGACCTTGGCTCCTGTTTGGCGTCATCTTGGCTCCTGCCCTCCCCCCTGCAGTCTAGCTGGCCGGTCATAGGTTGTGGGCCCTGCTCAGCTCACTGATCTAGCAGCTGCTGCGCCCAGCCAGTCTGTGCGTGGCCTGATGTGGTGCCATGAGGTGCTGCTCAACCCACCTCTCCCTGCCCAAGACCATCCCCCTGCTCAGCCCCCCCATGCTGCACCTGGCCCTTGTGGCACCATCCCAAGCCCTGCAATGGGGCAGGTGGCTGGACAGGGATACCAGCCCGTGCCTCACCATCCAGCGCATGGGGTGTTGGGGGTGCAGCGCCCTCTGGAGATGTCTAGCAAGAACTACCAGCAAGGCTACACGGCGGTCGAGCTGGTAGCTAGTCAGGCTGTCAGAGGCTTAAAGGGAGCTCTTAGAAGGGATATAGTTTGTAATCATCAAGGGTGCACCCGACTACCCACATGTCAACACCTCAGCATGTTGTGCATGGATGTCTCTGGATGTCATGCATAGATATCGATGTCGTACAGCAACAGCAGCACCCCATTACAACACACGGTGGCACCCACGTGTGACTGTGTCTCAATTGCAGCAAGTGAAACTTCTAGATTGTGCCACCACATTTTCGCCACAGCTATTTGGGAGGGGGATTGGCTGCTGCTAGGTGTTGTTTGCGTTGTAAGAGCAGCACTGCATTGCCACACGCTGTGCGACATGCAGCAGGGTCAGAAGCAGCAGTAGAAACGGTAGGGGCAGCAGCTGTAGGGGTGTCAGAGGCAGCACCAGCAAGGGCAGAAGCAGGGGCAGACGAGGCCCTAGCATGGTCATGAGCAGCAACAACAGCGGCTGCAAAAGTCCCCCCCAGCTGCAGCTGCAGCTTACCTTCTCCCTCTTTGCCAGCCCAGATAACTCCCCATCCAGTTAAAACCCTAGAGTACAGCAACTACAGCAGGATACTAAGCCAGCTGCAATGCAGAATGATGATTGTATAAGATAGAAAACCTGCGACTAGTGTCGTAGCTGTAAGGTCCAAATGCGGCAGTGCGTTCTGATTGTAACCCTACATTTCCTAAAGTGTCTCAACTGACATCGACGGAAACAAACACCACAAGCATGTACCAAGCTACCAAGAATCAGGAGTCGGGCTTGGGCCTTAGATCGTGATCCGGTTTGTTAAACTAATGTTAAAAATGGTTAGAGGGACGTGGAGACTTCGCCGTCTCGCCTCGCCTCGCCAAACCACCCCATGCACCTCGCTCGTCTCGCCTCGACATTGGAATCGCGCATTGACGAGTTGCATGTATGCTGCATGGTCCAAGCATGGCTTGAAAGGTCCGCATGAGCATGGTTCGCAGGAGCATGGTGAGGCCGCTTGCAATCAAGGGGTCGATTGTATTGACCATACATGCATAAGGTGCACCAGACACGAGGATATTATTGCCAATCACCCCCACTTTGCATGCACTGATTGCCACATCGTCACCTGAAGATCCCGCCCCATCGTGCGGTTGGTGGCTTAGTCTGTAATGGGTGCACAAGGTCACCGCAAGGCCTGGGCCAACTTCCCTTAACTCATGCCCGCCGGCGAGGGTGTAGTCTTTCTTTCTTTCGGCCCCTGATGCCGAACAACAGCATCATCTTGAGGTCACTTGCACCTAATCATGCATGGCATTGCAGGAAGCATGAAAGCCTACCAATGCACACATCCTTTAGAGTGCCTGTATACTTGCATGCCTTCGTTGTAGGATCGTGCTCACTCCATGCACTGCATTGCAGGAATTCCCACAGGCTAGAGGTTGAGTGTTGCAAAGCTAAGTGAGAGCACTCTTCTGGCTTACTCCTGGCTGATTGCCATGGTGGTCTAAGCCACCATCGTCATGCTTTCTATAAAGCCTCCTGCTTTCCTATAGCGTGCATCGCATGCCCATAGGCCCACGTCCACCCTTGGGCCATGTCAGGCAAGGAGCTCCTCTGCATCAGGTGCAGCCTCAGCGCAGCAGGGCTTGAACAGAGGGTTTGCTACTGGGTATCCCCTGTAGGGTATCTCCTGTACTGCATCCCCTCTACCTCGCCCTCTCTACCTCGCCCTCAGCCCCTTGTCCCTCGCTAGGGCCTCCATTTGAGCCGGATCAGAAGTACCTACTAGCATACACTATCAGCCACTAGTAGCCACTAACTAGATCCGGCTCAAATAGTGTTAATGGGCTGTGTGGAGTAAACCCAGTGCGCATGGCACATGAGCCTGCCTACCACCTACACTATTGCCTGACCCGAGGGCTATGATGTAGGGTTGGCATGACAATGCATGCACTAATTGTAAGCTGATGACAGCTCAACAAAGGGGGCACACATTACTGTGCCTCAGCAGGCTGCTGCTGCTGCTCCTGGGCCTTGGGGGGCTCGTCTCGCAGCCGCTTGTACCCCAGGCCAGGGTACTCCTTGTCCTTGGCTGGCAGAGCTCCCTGGTCTGGCCAGTAGCACAGCTCCAGCGGCCGCCACCTGCTCTCCCCCAACACGCTGCATGTTCAATGCTGCATTGCAGTCCCTGTCCAGCCACCTGCCTGGCTGTGGTGCTGGCTTTGCCTTGGCAGCCTTGCCCTTGCCCTTGCCCTTGGTGGGCTCAGCTGCCGGCTTGCTGCGCTTGGCTGGAGGGGGAGTGCTGGGCCCTGGCTCTGAGGCTGCTGGCTGTGTGGCTGCCTGGCTGCTGCGTGGGGCCTGTGGGGGCTGGCGGGGGGGCACTACAGGGCACCACACCAGGCCCCGCACTGGCTGGCCACGCTCCTGGCTCCAGGCTGGGCGCACCAGGCGGGGTTCCACCTGCCCTGCTGGTGGCTTCCAGCCTGCAGGCCTGGTGGCCCTGAGTGTGTTCAGCTCCACCTCACAGGGCTGCTTGCCATTCACTGCTGAGCTGACCCGGCTGGTGCGGTGCTCATCCACAAGCACCACCCTGCCCCCATCCTGGTCTGAGCCCCTGGGCCTGCACACCACCTTGCGGCAGGCACGCAACACCGCATCAGCACCCCACCCACCCCCAGTGCCAATGGTAGCAGCGCCAAAGAACAGGTCAGGTCAGGTCAGGTCAGGTCAGGTCAGGTCAGGTCAGGTCAGGTCAGGTCAGGTCAGGTCAGGTCAGGTCAGGTCAGGTCAGGTCAGGTCAGGTCAGGTCAGGTCAGGTCAGGTCAGGTCAGGTCAGGTCAGGTCAGGTCAGGTCAGGTCAGGTCAGGTCAGGTCAGGTCAGGTCAGGTCAGGTCAGGTCAGGTCAGGTCAGGTCAGGTCAGGTCAGGTCAGGTCAGGTCAGGTCAGGTCAGGTCAGGTCAGGTCAGGTCAGGTCAGGTCAGGTCAGGTCAGGTCAGGTCAGGTCAGGTCAGGTCAGGTCAGGTCAGGTCAGGTCAGGTCAGGTCAGGTCAGGTCAGGTCAGGTCAGGTCAGGTCAGGTCAGGTCAGGTCAGGTCAGGTCAGGTCAGGTCAGGTCAGGTCAGGTCAGGTCAGGTCAGGTCAGGTCAGGTCAGGTCAGGTCAGGTCAGGTCAGGTCAGGTCAGGTCAGGTCAGGTCAGGTCAGGTCAGGTCAGGTCAGGTCAGGTCAGGTCAGGTCAGGTCAGGTCAGGTCAGGTCAGGTCAGGTCAGGTCAGGTCAGGTCAGGTCAGGTCAGGTCAGGTCAGGTCAGGTCAGGTCAGGTCAGGTCAGGTCAGGTCAGGTCAGGTCAGGTCAGGTCAGGTCAGGTCAGGTCAGGTCAGGTCAGGTCAGGTCAGGTCAGGTCAGGTCAGGTCAGGTCAGGTCAGGTCAGGTCAGGTCAGGTCAGGTCAGGTCAGGTCAGGTCAGGTCAGGTCAGGTCAGGTCAGGTCAGGTCAGGTCAGGTCAGGTCAGGTCAGGTCAGGTCAGGTCAGGTCAGGTCAGGTCAGGTCAGGTCAGGTCAGGTCAGGTCAGGTCAGGTATAAGGTCAGGTATAAGGTCAGGTATAAGGTCAGGTATAAGGTCCAGGTCAGGTCAGGTCAGGTCAGGTCAGGTATAAGGTCAGGTCAGGTCAGGTATAAGGTCAGGTATAAGGTCAAGGTCAAGGTCAGGTCAGGTCAGGTCAGGTCAGGTCAGGTCAGGTCAGGTCAGGCCAGGTCAGGTATAAGGTCAGGTCAGGTCAGGTCAGGTCAGGTCAGGTCAGGTCAGGTCAGGTCAGGTCAGGTCAGGTCAGGTCAGGTCAGGTCAGGTCAGGTCAGGTCAGGTCAGGTCAGGTCAGGTCAGGTCAGGTCAGGTCAGGTCAGGTCAGGTCAGGTCAGGTCAGGTCAGGTCAGGTCAGGTCAGGTCAGGTCAGGTCAGGTCAGGTCAGGTCAGGTCAGGTCAGGTCAGGTCAGGTCAGGTCAGGTCAGGTCAGGTCAGGTCAGGTCAGGTCAGGTCAGGTCAGGTCAGGTCAGGTCAGGTCAGGTCAGGTCAGGTCAGGTCAGGTCAGGTCAGGTCAGGTCAGGTCAGGTCAGGTCAGGTCAGGTCAGGTCAGGTCAGGTCAGGTCAGGTCAGGTCAGGTCAGGTCAGGTCAGGTCAGGTCAGGTCAGGTCAGGTCAGGTCAGGTCAGGTCAGGTCAGGTCAGGTCAGGTCAGGTCAGGTCAGGTCAGGTCAGGTCAGGTCAGGTCAGGTCAGGTCAGGTCAGGTCAGGTCAGGTCAGGTCAGGTCAGGTCAGGTCAGGTCAGGTCAGGTCAGGTCAGGTCAGGTCAGGTCAGGTCAGGTCAGGTCAGGTCAGGTCAGGTCAGGTCAGGTCAGGTCAGGTCAGGTCAGGTCAGGTCAGGTCAGGTCAGGTCAGGTCAGGTCAGGTCAGGTCAGGTCAGGTCAGGTCAGGTCAGGTCAGGTCAGGTCAGGTCAGGTCAGGTCAGGTCAGGTCAGGTCAGGTCAGGTCAGGTCAGGTATAAGGTCAGGTATAAGGTCAGGTATAAGGTCAGGTATAAGGTCAGGTATAAGGTCCAGGTCAGGTCAGGTCAGGTCAGGTCAGGTATAAGGTCAGGTCAGGTCAGGTATAAGGTCAGGTATAAGGTCAAGGTCAAGGTCAGGTCAGGTCAGGTCAGGTCAGGTCAGGTCAGGTCAGGTCAGGCCAGGTCAGGTATAAGGTCAGGTCAGGTCAGGTCAGGTCAGGTCAGGTCAGGTCAGGTCAGGTCAGGTCAGGTCAGGTCAGGTCAGGTCAGGTCAGGTCAGGTCAGGTCAGGTCAGGTCAGGTCAGGTCAGGTCAGGTCAGGTCAGGTCAGGTCAGGTCAGGTCAGGTCAGGTCAGGTCAGGTCAGGTCAGGTCAGGTCAGGTCAGGTCAGGTCAGGTCAGGTCAGGTCAGGTCAGGTCAGGTCAGGTCAGGTCAGGTCAGGTCAGGTCAGGTCAGGTCAGGTCAGGTCAGGTCAGGTCAGGTCAGGTCAGGTCAGGTCAGGTCAGGTCAGGTCAGGTCAGGTCAGGTCAGGTCAGGTCAGGTCAGGTCAGGTCAGGTCAGGTCAGGTCAGGTCAGGTCAGGTCAGGTCAGGTCAGGTCAGGTCAGGTCAGGTCAGGTCAGGTCAGGTCAGGTCAGGTCAGGTCAGGTCAGGTCAGGTCAGGTCAGGTCAGGTCAGGTCAAGTATAAGGTCAGGTATAAGGTCAGGTCCAGGTCCAGGTCCAAGTCTAGGGTCTAGTCACCATCATTACTTGCCTGGGTTGAAGTAGTGCTGCTGCATGGCCACCGCCAGCTGCATCGAGTGTGCGCCGAGGGTGTTGTGGAAACCCGTCAGTTTGATGCTGCCCAGCTCCTGCAGCTTGGCCAGCAGCGCCTGGTTGCTGGGGTCCTCAAAGGCTGGCATGAGCATGGGGTTGCGGTGCTTAACATGGCGTCGCTGCAGCTGGTTGTAGCATGTCTTGAAGTTGGGGTTGGCAAAGAACTTGCAGAAGTCCTTGAGCTGCCTCAGCATGACAGGGTCCTCGCAGTCAAGGGGCAAGGGAGGGCCAGTGGGTGCTGCGGGTGCAATGGCTGCCAGGCGGGCGCTGAAGCGCCTTTGGGGGGGTTGCGTGACTGGCTCGGGTTCTGACTCTGACTCCGAGTCAGACTGTGGCTCTTGATCAGAGTTACAGTCTGACTCGGAGTCAGAGTCAGTGTCGCACTCCATGCTGGCAGGCTGGGCAGGTGCTGGCTGGGCAGGGGCCCGTGGGGGGAGTGGAGGTAGAGGGGGAGCATCAGGGGGTTGGGGAGGCTGCACGGCTGGAGGCTGACGGGCGCTGGCATATCCCGGGGTAGGGTAGCCAACTAGGCATGTCAAGAAAATCCGCAGCACAAATAGCGACGTAATCACGCGGAGCTGTGAGTGGATTTCAGCCCGCAGCCGGAGGTGCTCCCGCAGCTTGCGCCTGGTCTTCTTGCAGCCGCGCAGCACTGCGCCCTCGGGGACCTTGATGACCTGCAGCCAAGCGAGGTTGCCATTTTGACAGGCCAAGACACAAGGCGGGGTCGACACAAACAGTGCGGGGCCACATAAGGCGTGGCCGTCACCTGACGTCGGGTCGTGTTCCAACTATCACGGCGCGCCTGTCGTTGCTTGCCTTGGGCGGAACGAGACGCTGCAATGGAACCAACAGGGGCGACGGGTGATCACAAAGCGCTCACGTCTAGGGCTCACGTCACGGCTAGGGACACGAACCTTTCCGTTTCTTTCCCGGGTCCTTCTTGTGCTTCTTCTTAGCCATCACGCGATGCGCAGTGCGACGGGCGGTGGCCTTTTCAAGCAACTTGGGTTTCCCGTGAAAAATACACGGTTGTGTGAAAATAAACAAGTGCAAGGGAAAGGGAACAGCCAAGTATTACAGCTAGAGCCGACTGATAGGCAAGCGGCGCAACTGCTGCAGGTGGGTCTACCTCGCCCTCAGCCCTACTGCATCTGGTGCTGGGACGGCCTCACAGCCCAGGCTATGTGCCTGGGCCCCACTGTTGGCGAGCTGCAGGTCCTGTCTACCAAGCTCGCACCCCCCCCCCCCCTCCTGCTCCCCCTCCTCCTCCCTCTCTTGCCCATCTGCTCCTTCTCCCACCTCCGACAGCCCCGTATCACTGTCCGAGCCACTCTCGTCCTCCCCATCTCCCCCCTCATCTCCCCCTACCTCGTCCACTGCAGCCTCCACCTCCCTCACCCTGGCAGCAGCCCTCAGCATGACCTGGTAGTACTTGCTGTCTGTGACCGGGCGGCCCCCTGGCCCCTGCTGCTGCCTGACCAGGCCCCGGCTGCTGGGCCTCCCCTCCTCTCCCAGGGACTGCTCTGCCACCAGGGTGCTGGTCAGGGCGCCCAGGCGGGCCAGGGAGCTGCGCAACGCCTGGGTCTGCGTATCCTCCCCCAGCCCACGCTGCTGCTTGCCCACTGCCCCCACTTCAGCAGCCAGTGCATGCTGCTGCAGCACAGCAGCCACACTGCCCCGCCCCACCCACCCCTGCCCCCCCAACACCGCATGCCTCACTGCCTGCACCGCGCCCGCGGGGGCTGCCAGGGCAGTGCGCAGGCTGAGGGTGTGCTTGAGGTCAGCCACGCCATCGCCCCGGGTGCGCAGGGATTGAATGCTGCTGCTCAGCTGGCTGTCCACAAGGCGCTGCCGGGCCACACGCTGGGCGGCGGCACCCATGAGCCGGTGCAGGTCAGCATGCGCCTCTGCGGTACAAGGGTGGTATGGAAAGGGGCAGGGGGGGCCCATCAGGGTCGTGGGCAGGGGGGAAAAGGGTGCTGGGAAGGGGCGGGCGGGCGAGGTATTATCAAGGCAGACGGGAAGGTAGGGGGGTAAGGGGGCGGCGTGAGGGAGGGGAAAGCAATGGTGGGAGAGGGGTGAGTCATGTGTCAAGCAGTGAGCCATGTGCCAGCAGGCAGAGTGGGGCCAGCAACGGTACAGGCGTGTCAGCACTGCCAGTTGAAGCGGGGTGAGGCAGCGAGCAGGTGACGTGGACAGGGCCCAGGCCCAGTCAGGCAGCTCAGCAGGCAGAGCACTAAGCCAGAGCAGGTGTGGGCACCACCAGCAACTGGCGCACCCCCCACCCACTGCCTCACCTGGAGCACTCCTCAGTCCCTGACCGGGCTGTGCACCGCCTGATAGCCAGCTGGCTGGCTGGGCCTCACTGCCCTGCCCTGCCCCACCACTGCCTCCCACCATGCCGCTTGCCTCAAATTTGCTTCCTCCCGCCACACCTGCCCCTCTGCTCTCACGCTGGCTCTGCGTGGCGGCAGCTGCTGCCCCACCGCTCCCTCCAATACGACTACTTGCGCGCACAGCAGCAACAGCTGCGGCGGCAGCCATAGGCTCAACTAGGGTTTCCAGCTGGGCTTGCAGCAGCGCCAGATCAGCGGCAATGGCCTGCTCCAACTGCGGGGAAGGCTGCCGCGGCACACCGCCCGCCCTACCCCCTTGGACTCCCTCAGGCCAAGCTGGCACGCTGTGCTGGGCAGTGGCTGCACCTGGTGCCACCGGGTCAGAGGTCGAGGGTCGCTGCGGCAGCGCTGCAGGCAGGCTGGTCCGCCCAGTAACCGCAGGGCTGGGCACCCCTGCCCTGCTGCCTGCTGACGGCAGCCTGGTCAACCCCCTCTCCCGCCCCTGGCCCCCAGCCGGCTCAGGCTCAACAGTTGTAGCTGCCAGGGCATGGCCCGCAGGGACGCCCAGGCCAGGGTCCAGCAGTAGGCGGCCCCCTCCCGGGGTCCTGCGCCCTGAGCTGAGGGAGGACAGGGGCCGAGGGCCGCTAGGGGAGGAGGAGCGGGTGGCAGGCAGCGAGGCAGCAGGGGCTGGGGGGCCGCAGCCCTGAGCCTTACGTCCGCCGCCCCCACCCTCATGCTTCGCTGGCACGGCCAGAGTGGAGGCGCTGGTGTCGGGGGTGCTGCCACGGCTGTTTGGCCTTGCAGAGTCGCTGCTGGGGGGGCGGGGCAGCCCGGCTGAGCTGGGGCGTTGGGAGGAGGCTGACCCAGGCCGTGTGCTACGGGGGCTCAGGGGCCAGGCAGCGGCAGCAGCAGCAGAGCGCAGGTGGGTGGAGGCACGCAGGGCTGAGGCGTCGGCTGCACCCAGCAGGCAACTGCGCTCCAGGCCATCCAGCATGTCAAGAGCGCTGCTGATCAGCCGGCTGTCGGCCCCATCAAACAGCAAGGACGGGGCTGGCTGGGCCATGTCGATGTCAGGTCGTGGTGGGCAGACCAGCCCAGGTGCTGGCTGTGTCAGTGCAGGCTGCAGGTGACTGGGCAAGGCACTGTCCAAAGGGGTGTGGGCTGCTGTGGGAGCAGCCATGCTGAGGGGAGGAGGGAGGGGGGCTGGTGGCCTGCCCTCAAGGCTGCTGCTGGGATCCCGGCTGCTGCCCTGTGGTTCCTCCTCCTCAGAGTGCATGCTGCCGGGCTCCTCGGCGTCACTGCTGCTGGCACTGCCCGAGTCCAGGTCGCCGTCCAAGTCACGCAGCAGCTGCAGGTGCGCCTGCACACTCACCCGCAGCTGCCTGGCCGCACTGGGGTCACGCACGCAGGGGTTGCCCACCAGCTGCAGTCAGGGCAGGCAGCGCAGCGGGGCAGTCAGGGCACGGAGGGCTGGTGGTGCGGCGGCAGGGTGCAGGGTACTGGGCAGAGCTGGGCAGGTGCAGCGGCATGTGGGGTGACCTGACCAGCTGTGGCTGCAACGTGTGGGTGCGGCGCAAGGCCACCTGACGGCGTGTGCTGTATGCTCAGTACGGCACAGCCTGTGCAGGGTGAAGGGTGCAGATCGTATAGGTTTCAGCCTCTGGGCCCCCATGGCATGACAGCCATCGTGACATCACCCACTACCACACGGCACTTGCCAGTCAGCACCAGCTTGACAGAGCATTGCCTGGACAGCTGACAGGAGTTGTGTGGACAGCAAGCATAGGCAAGTGTCAGTGATCTGACAGTGTGCACAGGGCCTCTTGGGCAGCAGCCTGTCATCAGGGCACTGCCTCGGCCTCTGGACATGTTGTGCTGTTTAACAATACTGCCTGCATCCACTGCCAGGCGGCCCACTGCCAGGCGGCCCACTGCCGCCTGCTGGGGGCCCCTAGTGTACTAGCTGTCAACAACAGCATTGCATGGCAACCACAAGCATTGCATGGCAACCGGGGAAGCACTGCTATGCATGACTCAGCAACAGACCCATTTGACCAGTCTATCAAGGTGGGAGAGTGCATCGTCCTGCGTGGGTGCACAGCGTGTGCAGGGTCAGGCACACAGCCCCACCAGACACCTTGAGGATCCGAAGGCAGAGGGGCAGCTGGGCCGGCTCCAGGGCCTCAATGGCGTTGTCACCCAGATCCAGTGCGAGCAGGTGCTGCAGGTGCTGCACCCCCTCCACACTGGTGATGTGGTTGCTGCTCAGGCTGCACAGACGCAGCTGTGGGAAGGCTGCCATGGCAGCCATGCTGGTCAGCTGGTTGTGTTGCAGGTACAGGTGGGTGACTCGCGAGAGCTTGCTGGCAAGGCTGAGGTCAAGAGAGGCCAGGTGCAGGCGGTCCAGCCTCAAGTGAGTCATGGAGGCCAGGTAGGCGGCCCTGAGGCCAGGGTCACACAAGCCACCCGTCACACTTGGCACACTTGGCACAGGTATGCTGCAGCTGGTGTGGCTGCAGAGGCATGCCATCAAGGCAACGCTCGAAAGGTCTTGCAAGCAAAGCTGGTGCAACAGGTGCAAGAGCAGGATGGCTTATGAGTCAAGTCGGATGAGCCACAGACAGGGCCACAATGAATTAACCTTGCTCCAGGAGTAGTCACTGTTGTGTGGTCGACCGCATGGTTTTGTATGATGATGTCCTGGATCAGGGCATGTTGCAGGAAGTAGTATAGAGAGCTTCAAGGGGCTGACTTATGAGGTTGAGTAGCCCACCTCAGATAAGTGTACACCAGGAGGGCTGGCTGCGGCTCTGACCAGGGCCCTTATGTCCTCCTCTATGTCTTCTGGGCTGGGCTCTGGTAAGTCAAGAGCTTCTGACAAATCAGCTGCCTGTAGTGAAGCGGCTGATGGACCAATGCTGACGCCATTCGAAACTAGTTGCGTGACAGGACTGTCGACGCCGCCCTTCGATGCAGAAGCAAGCTTCACCGCACTCTGCTTCTGTGCGGTCAGTTTTTTTATGCCAACATTTGACTTTGCGTCACTTGATTTTGGTGGCATGTTGGCCTGCGACCTAGCGGCAGGCATCAGATGAATGGTTATGGTTAAGTGCGACGATGGGTGTTTGAAAAACTGATTGACATGCGGACTTCACATACGTAGGGATCGTCCCATCTACGTAGATCTACGTAGATCTAACGTTAGATTAGATGGTTAGACTAGATCTAACAAGCCAACCTAACGTTATAATCGTCTAATCTAGTCTAACGTTAGATGGGTCGGGACGATCCCTACACATACGCATAGCTCTTTGTGGAGCAGAAAGCGCTTCCTGTTTCACATACCTTGCACAGATCGAGCTGTGTAATGCAGCACCCCATGTGCAGCTAGTTGCTGTGATGGAGACATCAACAAGCTCCAGCGCCTCAGCTTGCATTGTGCCTTACGTGAGTGCTGGGTCACCCCATCTTGCCACCACCCCTTCCCTGGGGTTTACCCCCCCTGGCAGCATTGCCACATCCGTCCAGTTGCGCGTGCAGTTGTGCAAGCCTCGTACCAGGCTACATAGCTGGGTAGCACAGTACGTGGGTGATGAAATCTGAACAACGGACTTGACGACCGCGCGAGGCGAGAGAGACGGAGCCCTTGCGAGTGCTGAATGATATTCAAGGTTGCTATGGAGACCATATGCCACGGACGTCAATATTGGCAGTTAACTCTTCTAGCTTTCGATTTGACGAACATTTCATGGTTGTGCCAGCCTTGACCAGGCAAGCTGTGCCTGCCCATTTGCAAGCCGTCCCTCTTGGGAGAGGCAGACCTCACTCTGTCCCTGCCCCTGTCACAACACATGCACCTACCTATGAGCTGCCCCATCTTGACAACATCACATCCATTGTTCAAGCACAACTTCGTGAACTCAACAATGACACAGCACCTGGCCTGGATGGGGTCCCAGCCCCCTTCATCAAGCACGCCCGCACAGTTGAGGAGGGTGTTACCACATACTTGTTGCTCCCTCTGCTTGCCACATGGTTTCACAGCATGATGCGCACTGGGTGTATCCCAGCGGCTTGGAAGGTAGCTAGGATCAGCCCCCTCTTCAAGGACACAGACCCCACAGACCCCAACAAGTACAGAATGCTTGCTGTGAGTAGTGTGTTGTACCGCCTGTATGCTAACGTCTTGCGGCACGTGCTGACTGCCTGGTGCATGACACACAAAGTGCTGCCAGCTGAGCAGTTTGGGTTCATCCCGGGACGCAGCACCATGCAACCCATGTTCATTCTGCGCCATCTTGTCCACGCTCAAAAGGCTAGCGCAGATGCCAAGCACCGCAAGCTTTTCACTGCCTTCATTGACTTCAAACAGGCCTATGATCACATACCTCGACAACAATTGTGGGAACACTTGCGGGTTGGGGTCAAGCTGCCACAGCCCTTGCTTGCCTGCCTGGAGGGTCTGTATAGGGATGATAGCTGTGTGCTGATAGATGGCCCCCACCGCACCCCCCCAGTGACTCCGGACCAAGGTGTCAAGCAAGGCTGCCCCATCAGCCCACTCTTGTTTGCTCTCTATGTTCACGACATTAGTAAGGAGTTCCTGGGTCCTGTTGATGCTGTGAGAGTGCAAGGCACACCTGTCACCCATTTCATGTATGCTGATGACCTGACCCTGGTGAGCACCTCGTCCCACGGGCTGCAGCGGCTGGTCTGCCAGCTGCAAGGCTTTGCAGACAGGAAACACCTTACAGTCAATGTGGGCAAGTCAAAAGTGATGGTCTTCAATGGCAACTCACAGACTGCAGCACCTAGCATTGGGTACAAGCATGAGATCCTGCCTGTGGTGAGAGAGTTCAAGTATTTAGGCATGCACTTCAACCCCAGCGCCACCCCTGCTTTTGCTGCCACTCATATGAGGGCTGGCATGTTCCTCGCCATGCGCCAGGCGTGCAAGCGTGCCAGAGAGTATGGGGTCCTGCATGATCCATATGCCCTGTGTCACCTCATTAGAGCGTTTGTGCTCCCCTTAGGGCTGTATGGCAGCCAGGTATGGGGCACTGCTTTCCTTGGGCATGGTGTGCAACTCTCCAACCCAGTGCAAACACGCATGCTCAGCTTTCTCAGGTTTGCTGCCAGGGTACGTAGCTCAGTGTCAGGCCTGATGGTGCTGCATGAGTTGGGGCAGCTGCCCCTCCAACTTTACTGGCTTAGGGCTGCATGCAAGTTCTGGAACACTGCCAAACTTTCCCACAGTGACCTGCTGATGAGGGTCATCAAGGCAGATGTGGAGTTAGGCAGGAGCTGTCAGGCTAGTTGGAGTGCTCAGTTCCAGCTTGCCGCCAGAGAGCTGATGGGGGGTGAGTTCACCTTGAGCCCGGACATGGTCCTAGGCACCAAGGCTATGGAAGTCAAGTGGCTCGAGAGGTGGGGGAGGCGTTGGGTTGGGTTTGAGGGAGACCCTAGACTGCCTGAGACGGTGCATCGGGAGAGATGTTCGTATGCTGCATGGTTTAAGCATGGGGACGGCATTGGCATCAATCACATGGCACCACACCTGCTTAACAGACAGCTCTCTACAGAAGTTCGCACGAGCCTGACTAGGTTCAGGTTAGGCAACAGCGGTCTGGGGGTGGAGAAGGCTCGGTTTGAGGGGGTAACTTTCATTGATCGCACATGCACCAGATGCACAGAGGGGGTAGTGGATGACGCCATGCATTTCATCTTTGAGTGCACTGCCACGAGTTCCATCAGGGAGCAGCCGGAGTTTGCCTTGACTTTACAGAACAACAATGAGAACTTGCATGACTTCATGTTGAGCCCATGTGCACCTTTGTTTGTGCACCTTGCTATGAAGTACGTTTCAGAAAGTCCCGAACCCCTTGAGGGGGAGGGCGGCCTAGCAGCCTAACGGCTGACGGCTTAAGCGGTGTAAGCCACATCAATCAATCATGGTTGTGCGGGCCACTGCAAGACCGCCTGCAGGTCAGCCACGCCCACAGGCTGCATAACATGCCATTCCCGCGCTTCCCTCTACTCCTCCTCATCCTCCAAGCCTGGGATGTACAGCAGCTTGACGTCAAACATGACAGGGCTGCTGGGCGGCACACTGGGCCTGCAGGCAGAGCAAAGAGCTGGATCATCATTTTACAGCAGCAGACCAGGCCCAATGGGTGTGCTACACGCTCTCTAAAGCTAGTAGAGCCCACACCACTTGAGCTGTGTTGCTTTGCCGCTGAAGCAGCCCTAGACACATGCCTAACGATGACAATGGTGACACCTTGCCTGTAGGCTGAGAGCTGCCTGTGGCCTGGTTTGAGCTGGGGCTGCAATGCTGCTGCGCTCTGGTTGTTGTGTCATTGGGCAGCGGACTGAACCATGCTTTGTCAGCAGGCAGCACAGCTGGCTGGATGTCACTTGGCTGATGTGCTCTTGTTGCCCGCAACGCAGTCTGCACCAGGCGCAGCGCCCTGCCTACAGGTGTTGCAGCACTGCCACCAGCCATGCTCGCCACACCGCGCTGGTGCTTTGTGGTGTGCGCATAGGGGGATATCAATGGTACAGGGGATGCTGACAGCAGTGTTGCTCATGGTGGCGGTGTAGCTGATGGGGTTGGCTGATAGTCAGGTTTGTGGATTATCATGTGCAGGCCTGGCGGGTACACACCTGCCAGCTGCAGCCTTCAAGCCCTTGGGGAAGGCCAGGTTGCCAGGGATATACAAGCGGCGCACGCCCCCCGGCTTCATGCTCATCAGGCCCTCGTCCAGCCCAGGGATGACCTGCATGTGCCACCGCCCACACCGCCCGATTGAGTTATGCAACATTAGGCATGCAGCAGGTCACACTGTACATCAGACTGTGGCCACAGCTGCATGTGCTCCAGGTGTTCAAGGTCAGTGGGCACCGCTGTCTTAGCGGTACTTACAAGGCATTGGCTTGTGCGCAACCAGCTCAGAAGCATGGGCAGTGCCGAGGCACTGGGACAAATGACACATATGCAACCTGAGCAACTGTGCAACCTTCTGCTCTGATCAATGCGATTGGGCCTGGCTCATGCGATCGACACCATGGCCCCACGCTATGAGGCCACACACTGTTCCTCCTGCCACCTGTTCCAAGTGCTGGCGACCAGCCTACTGACCTGACCAGACCCGACCCGTATGTCATACGGCTTGCCCTTGTCCACGCTGCTTTCAAATATGCGGCCACTAGGTGTCATGGCCACGTAGTCCACCACCACCTGCCAGGGCATGAGGCAGTCACCCTGTCAGCCCAGCCATCCAGGCCGACATCGTGCACCGGCCACCCCTGTTGCTTCACTCCCTTGGGGTGTGTGACCCATGGCAATGCAGCAGCCCTACATGGAAACGATTGCTGGCAGTGAAGGGCATGCCTTGTCTTGGAGAGCCTGCCTGCTCCTCCTGCCTCTGCTGCGTGGCCTAGACGGGCTACCTGATAGCCCACAGGCACGGAGGGTCCTTTTCCCAGCTGTATGTCACGAAACTGCAGGCCGGATGGCAGGGTTACCAGCTCTTTGCTCTCCAGTGCTGCTAAACACTCTGTGTCACACAGGCCCTGTGTAGCACGGCATAGACAGGCACAGCATTAAACATACTTGAATGACAAGTTAGTACAGCTATGCTTATATGTCATGGCCGCCAGCTTGCTTGCTCACTCTAACATGGCATGCATGTGTTGCAGCTAGTGCAGCGTGCATGCAGTTGGCTTAGGCACTGAAACCACCTTGATCTGTTCTTGCGGCTGTGGTGCAGCTTGACTTGCTGGAATCCTGCACTAGGCCATGACTTGGGTCACTCGAACACCAGCGATTGCTGAATCGTTGCACGCACCGCGGAAGGGACACAAGTGCTCCTAGGAAGATACTGCCAGTTACCAGCTGTCGCCTGCTGCCTAGCTGTGCGCCAGCTGAAGTGTGGACCACAAAGCGACGTCCCCGCCCTGCGGCGACGATCCGCTGTTCCCACCCATCCAGCTACTAGACGCGCATAGGTGCTGCTGGGAGCCTTAGGTCCGCATCAGGATGCTTACCTGGCAGGGCTAGGTTACGCCGCGATGGCTGTGCCTGCCAAACAGGGGCATACAGCTAATGTCATACACTCCATACAACCAAGCATCGGCTTTTTTAGCAGGAACCCACTCTCGCGTGATTATGACGCTGAAGCTGTAGATGGCTTTGCATCGCTCCAATAGCAACTGTGTATAGTACATTGGGCGCAAGCCAGGGGCGTGGCTAAAGTATTGGTCCCACTAGTCATTCAAAAGGTTGTAATCCATTTGCGCTTGCCTGGAATGCACTGGGGAGGTCGGAGTAGCGCTACGCATTTTGCATTGTGCCTATGTAGCGACGCCTTCGTAAGTGGTGGGATCCCGCCCCGTCGTGCGGTTCGTGGCTCAGTTTGCTAAGGGTTACACCAACAATTGAGAGGTTGCGAGACCGATCCACAACTACGGTAAAAGGACGGTCCCCTTCCGGGCTAGGGCGGCCAACTTGGACCCGTGTTCCTCTCTGCATAGCCACGCGCGTCAGCAGCAGGTATCCTTCCAGCCTTCCCCCTCACCAGAATCCCTTGGTAAGGCCACCAATCTGGTGATTGTGTCCGACAAGCAGCAGCAAGGCGATGCTGTGGTTTCTCTCTCCTCCACCCACTCTCCAAGCCACTCCCACCACAACCTGCTCCATGTGCATGACCACTCCATCGCTGTAGGCAGACCGCCGGACGCCCTTCTTCCTACCCAGCCATGGGTCGAGGTTCCTTTTCCTTGGGCATCTTTGGCGGGCCCCTCGGAAGCTCTAGACCCTTGCCCTCCCCCAAGAGTAGTCAAGGTGGTGTCCCATCACTAGGGCTCCATGGCAGCTGGGGCTGGTTTCACTCAGCCATGCTTACAGGAGTGGGCTACAAGGTCTCCCACACCCCTTGGCTTCTGCAGGCTCTGCCTGACGAACTGCAACTGTCCTCGGTAATCTTACTAGCGAGCGCCCAGGAGCCCATGCTGGCTCCAACTCTTTGTATGGGTCGGAGGTGGGTAATGCGTGTGTCGTGGAAGCGGTTGTGGAGCCTCTCTAGGGGGATAGCAAGCTTGCCAGCCTGCCGGAGATTGTAACGTGTGGGAGTTTGTCAACCACGCACCCCACAGGATGACCTAGCCTAAATGCCATGTACCACGAGCTTAGAGGGGGGTAGCTCGTTGGGTTACGAACCCACTGTTCCCTTTACAGGGTTCAGAGGACCTTATGGCCAGCATCACACTTGCATGCGCCGTACAACTATTACATTCCTCCCCTCCTACAAGGCAGTTTCCCCTCTCCGACGCACCCGTGGCAACTCGCGGCCTGACATCATGTCAGCCGCTGGACACAGCCGTCGGAATACACCGTGGCCTTGCATGAGCCTAACACCCACACACCCATGTGTGCTTCATGTGCATGTAACTTCATGCATGAACCATGTGTGGCAAGCTTGCATGCACCATGTGCATGCAACATGTGCCAACATGCATGCAACAGCAAGCAACCATGCGTGTCAACAGCTCATTGACCGAGCATGGCACAACCATGCAACTCTTATGCATGGGTTAGTGATCTGCAGCACGACATCATCATGCATGTGCACAAACAGCCAGCGGTGTCTAGCATCCACAACATGTAACGTGCGGCGCAAAGCGATAGCCTAGCATGACACCATGAACAGCCATGATCAAGCAATAAAGAGCCATAGCCAGCCATGCCAGCCATGCCAGCCATGCCAGCCATGCCAGCCATGCCGGCCATGCCAGCCATGCCAACCATGCCAGCCATGCCGGCCATGCCAGTCATGCCAGCCATGCCGGCCATGCCAGCCATGCCAGCCATGCCGGCCATGCCAGTCATGCCAGCCATGCCAGCCATGCCGGCCATGCCAGCCATGCCAGCCCACTCCAGCCATAACAAGCATTAGACCTTGTCCCTTCACTCGCGCCGATTAAGGCCGGAAGTCGTCTACATTGTTTTCTCCCGGGAGGCATGCCGACTCATTGCCATTGTTGTCATTGAAAATCTCAACGTTGTTGCGATGTTATTACTACCAGGGCAGTAGGCCCGTCCCACATCGGCCGGCAGCAGGCCACATTTCTTTAACAACCAACCCGATAGACAGCCGGTCAAGCAAGCCCGCATGCAGCCAAATAGAACTATGCACGTTCCTGGGTTGGCAACGTCAGGTCATGTGTCAGGAAAGAAGTAAAGACTACGCCCTCGCCATCAAGCGTGGAAGCCGGGTGGAGAGAAGCCTCACGGCATGCCCTTGCTATCCTGCCACCAGGGAAGTGTAACGACTAATACACACAGGCAAATTAGTGCGGATATTCGTCATCCTAGGGGGGTAGTTTTTTGATGCGGTTCGCCTCGGATTGTCCTTGCGACTCCAACGCCACTTCACGCTTGTTGAAATTCTGAGTATGTGAGCAGTTGGAGTGTAGGTACCTACAGTACTGTAGATGTCTACAGTACTGTAGACACCTACAGTACTGTAGATGTCTACAGTACTGTAGACATCTACAGTACTGTAGGTTAGATTTGACAAGGTCTCTTGTAAATAGGGTACCATGCTGTTCTCCACATTCAAACCACCATTTGCTACCGCGATTGCACCGTCAGCTTCTGCGTGCTTTAAATAGTGAGAAGCGTTGAAGCGTAGGCCCGCAAGCTCGATATGGATATTTGTGCCGAAAGTTGTGTCCACGCAATAAGGTCGCCATAGGGAGCTACATACATACGTGTAAGGTCTAAGGCCGGGGCCCGTCTCTATCGCAAGCTAGGTCCGTTCTGTCGGTTGTACTGGGTAGCTCGGCTTGCAAGCTCCCGCAAAGCTGTGATGTTGATGATGCCCGGCAATCACAACAATCTCCTGCACCGCACCCTCCTGTCTAATATCGAGTGCGGCAGAATTTGCCCCAAAAGTTGTTTGCGGTTGGCCCTCAACCATCCATCATTACATATAGGCCCGATTCGCGACTTTTTTGGTATTCTCTTTTTCTCTGATTCTCTGCGGTTTGGGCGGTTGGCAGCAACCACCCGTGGCCTGCTGTGCCTGCGACTGCGGCTGCGCTGCGAGTGCGACTGCGGCTGGTCTAGAAACTCTAGGACCAATAAGAGGTTCGCGGAGCGAGCTTGGCGGGCTGAAACTAAATTGGTACTAAAACTAAAAAAAGAACTAAAAAAAACCCACCACCAGCTATCATTAGTGCCACTGCTCACCATTAGAACATATCGATAAGGAGCAAGTGAGGTGTGTCCGCGATCGCTTGCGCCGGCATGGTCTCACGCGCAAGAGTTAACGCGCCGCTTGCCAATAGACGCACGTTACTTCGCAGCTGCCGGTGTGATGAACGCTAGCGAAAACGGTGCACTTTGTAGAGAGTACTTGCGTGAAGATTACCAACCCACACCTGATTTACAAGTGCCATGCAGCCATGCCTACAGACGCGCACGCCCGTACATCATGGCACACCGTAGTTTAGCACACCGTAGTTTAGCTCCGTAGTTGAGCACACCGTAGTTTCGCACACCGTAGTTTAGCTCCGTATTTAACACACGTAGCTCCGTAGCTAACACACGCGCACACTCCTTCATTTAGGCCCCCATGGGACATTGCTGCTGTTGTTGTGCCGCTGGATCAAAGCCTACCCCCGCGAACCCACGTGCAGCCAGCTCCCTGAGGTCGGACATCGGGAGTATCTCAACGACCCAACCCCCGAGCAAGTTCAAGTTTACTCGGGTCGTTTTCTAGGGGCCTGAGCAAAGTTTGAACTTTCTCCACGGTTGGGCGGTTGACTGCGCGAGTGACGGCTTCTAACAACGTGTATTTGCAACGTTGAGACACTCCCCGGGCAGAAGCTGGTACACAGGAGAATCGTGTATGGTTAACACTCGCATCGGTGCAGCCAGTCGGCGGGGCGGGCCAAAAGTGCAGCGGTTGGGGAGAAAACAGAAAATAGAATACCAAAAAAGTCGCGAATAGGGCCATAACTTCACATCAATACATCATGACTCTTAGCCTACATCATTACATCACCACTTGTGGTCCTGCCAATCACTGCATGCATGGTATGGGCAAGGGATCTGACTCTTGCAAGGGCTGGTCTCAGGGTCGATACCTAACCCTAGAGGCTGAATAATGCTGGGCTCGGCAACATAGGCACGCTTTGTTGTCAGCGCATTTGCATAGCACTGTCGGGATAGCAAACGAGCTTGGGCTACATTGAGTTGTTCCTGCATGGGGGTGAAGGGGGCATGGGGGTTAAGGATGCATGGGGGGAAGGCAACTACAGTACTGTAGGGGTCTACAGTACTGTAGACACCTACAGTACTGTAGACACCTACAGTACTGTAAGGGTCTACAGTACTATAACTTCAATTTACCCGGATCTAAACGGTTTCAGCCCATGTTTTAGAAGGCTGTAACAAAGGCAACCGACACCCAATTATGTTTTAACCGTCAATTACGGCAAAAAGTGCGGCTGCGCCGCAAAAACTGCAAGGAACAGCGAAGCTTTCGCGTGGAGGGGGTGCGGTGACGCTTGAAGAGGCCATCCGCGCTCTTGTAATTGGAAACCCGGTCGGCTGGCTGCAGTTCTGCCCCTGAGATCGCGCAGTCACACCGGTCATAGCGACCACTGCGGCTTCGTCGTGTGCATCGCCGCTGTGTAGCACTGCTATGCTGGCCTTGTAAATTGAAGTTATACAAGTTAACTGCAACGCCTCAGCTTTTCCGGGTTTGTAAACGACCTCGGCCTCGCAGTTCCTCGTGAACGCTCTCGACCTCCGCCAGGGGCCTCCGGCCCCTGGCGTCGGTCTCGAGCGTTCACTCGGAACTGCTTCGGCCTCGGTCGTTTACAAACCCGGAAAAGCTTCGTCATTGCAGTTATCCTCATCGTAGACATCTATAGTACTGTAGACACCTACAGTACTATAGACACCTACAGTACTGTAGATACCCTACAGTACTGTAGACCCCTACAGTACTGTAGACCCCTATAGTACTGTAGACACCTACAGTACTGTAGGCAGCAGCAACATGGGTGGCAGCAGCAGCAGGGGGGGGGGGCAGCAGCAGCAGCAGCAGCAGGGGGGCAGCAGCAGCAGCAGGGGGGCAGCAGCAGCAACAGAGGGCAGCAGCAACAGCAGCAGCAGGGGGGCAGTAGCAGCAGTAGGGGGGCAGCAGCAGCAGCAGGGGCGAAGCAGCAGCAGCAGTAGGGGGGCAGCAGCAGCAGCAGGGGGGCAGCAGCAGCAGCAGCAGGGGCGCAGCAGCAGCAGCAGTAGGGGTCAGCAGCAGCAGCAGCAGGGGGGCAGCAGCAGCAGCAGGGGGGCAGCAACAGCAGCAGAGGGCAGCAGCAGCAGCAGCAGCAGCAGGGGGGCAGTAGCAGCAGTAGGGGGGCAGCAGCAGCAGCAGGCGCGCAGCAGCAGTAACAGTAGGGGGGCAGCAGCAGCAGCAGCAGCAGGGGGGCAGCAGCAGCAGCAGGGGGGCAGCAGCAGCAGCAGAGGGCAGCAGCAGCAGCAGCAGCAGGGGGGCAGTAGCAGCAGTAGGGGGGTAGCAGCAGCAGCAGGGGCGAAGCAGCAGCAGCAGTAGGGGGGCAGCAGCAGCAGCAGCAGCAGCAGGGGGGCAGTAGCAGCAGTAGGGGGGCAGCAGCAGTAGCAGAGGGCAGCAGCAGCAGCAGCAGCAGGGGGGCAGTAGCAGCAGTAGGGGGGCAGCAGCAGCAGCAGAGGGCAGCAGCAGCAGCAGCAGCAGGGGGGCAGTAGCAACAGTAGGGGGGCAGCAGCAGCAGCAGGGGCGCAGCAGCAGCAGCAGCAGTAGGGGGGCAGCAGCAGCAGCAGCAGTAGGGGGGCAGCAGCAGCAGCAGGGGGGCAGCAGCAGCAGCAGAGGGCAGCAGCAGCAGCAGCAGCAGGGGGGCAGTAGCAGCAGTAGGGGGGCAGCAGCAGCAGCAGAGGGCAGCAGCAGCAGCAGCAGCAGGGGGGCAGTAGCAGCAGTAGGGGGGCAGCAGCAGCAGCAGGAGCGCAGCAGCAGCAGCAGCAGTGGCAGCAGCAGCAGATATAGTAGGTGCACTGTAGCACCTACCTACCTTTTGGCTGCTTGATGACTGCTGCAAGGAAGGGGGGCGAGTGGAAGAGTGAAGGCGGGGAGGGGGGGTAGATGTGGAAGGCGGGAGGTGGGAGGCAGGGAGGCGGGAGACGGGGAGGCGGGAGGCAGGGAGGCGGGAGGTGGGGAGGCGGGAGGCTTAACGGGGTTGGGCTGGGCGGGGGTGGGTTGGGTTGGGGGCATGGGTTTGGGTGGGTGGGGGCATGGGTTGGGGGCATGGGTTGGGGTGGGTGGGGGCATGGGTGGGGGTGGGGGCAGGGGAGGGAGCGGGGGCGGGGGCGGGGGCGGGGGCGGGGGCGGGGGCGGGGGCGGGGGCGGGGGCGGGGGCGGGGGCGGGGGCGGGGGCGGGGGCGGGGGCGGGAGCGGGGGCGGGGGCGGGGGCGGGGGCGGGGGCGGGGGCGGGGGCGGGGGCGGGGGCGGGGGCGGGGGCGGGGGCGGGGGCGGGGGCGGGGGCGGGGGCGGGGGCGGGGGCGGGGGAGGATGAAGTGGGAGGGGGTGGTTGTGTAGGGGAAAGGGAAGTGGAAGGGAGGTGCCCACTAGACCTGCAACCAAGGGGCGTGCACGTGCGGTAGGGTGACCAGGCTGGGCACTGTGTTAGCTATCACCGTGGCCTTACCTTTGTGGTCCTCCTGGCCTCCTACCTGCTCACACCAGGCAACATATCCCATGCGCCAGTGGGTGGGACTGCGGTGGGGAGTGTAGGGTGTAGGGAAGGGAAGGTGGGGTGAGGTGGGGGTTGCGATGCCACGTCAATCGAAGGGTGGGAGAGGGGAAGGGTAGGCTTGACAAGTATGGGTGGGGTGGGCTTTCTCCTGGCTGCTGGGATGTCAGGGGAGAGGTGACAGGGAGGGGGGAAGTGGGGGGTGGGTAGAGGTGGAAGTGTAGGGACGACAAGCTGGGCGTTGGTGGTGGGCGTGGGAAAGGGGAGGAAAAGGGGATGGGGAAGGGTGTGACGATCAACCCTGCAGCGGGACAAGGGGCATGCTAGCGGTTAAGGTGGGTACAGGGTGCCACATACCTGCACTCACCTTCTGCTGGGGTGTGGTGTATATGTGTGTGGGAGGAAGGGGAGGAAGGGGAGGGAAGGGAAGGGGAGGTCCATGGGGAGGGCGAGAGAAGTGGGGAGCGCATTGATAGTCTCAGGTGTAGGCGCACAAGACCTGCGGCAATGGTGTGACGATTTGTGTAACGAAGCAAACATTGGACATGGGTACTGGATGCACTCACCATTAGAGTAGGGAGATGTAGAGCTGGCAGATGGAGGGGCAGGTGTAGCAGCCCTCCATTACAACCCACCTTCCTTTGTCCTCACCTCAGTAGGAAGTGCAGGGTGGGAGAGTAGGGTTGGGTTAGGCTGGGCTGGGCTGGGCTGGGCTGGGCTGGGCTGGGCTGGGCTGGGCTGGGCTGGGCTGGGCTGGGCTGGGCTGGGCTGGGCTGGGCTGGGCTGGGCTGGGCTGGCGGCTGGGCTGGGCTGGGCTGGGCTGGGCTGGGCTGGGCTGGGCTGGGCTGGGCTGGGCTGGGCTGGGCTGGGCTGGGCTGGGCTGGGCTGGGCTGGGCTGGGCTGGGCTGGGCTGGGCTGGGCTGGGCTGGGCTGGGCTGGGCTGGGCTGGGCTGGGCTGGGCTGGGCTGGGCTGGGCTGGGCTGGGCTGGGCTGGGCTGGGCTGGGCTGGGCTGGGCTGGGCTGGGCTGGGCTGGGCTGGGCTGGGCTGGGCTGGGCTGGGCTGGGCTGGGCTGGGCTGGGCTGGGCTGGGCTGGGCTGGGCTGGGCTGGGCTGGGCTGGGCTGGGCTGGGCTGGGCTGGGCTGGGCTGGGCTGGGCTGGGCTGGGCTGGGCTGGGCTGGGCTGGGCTGGGCTGGGCTGGGCTGGGCTGGGCTGGGCTGGGCTGGGCTGGGCTGGGCTGGGCTGGGCTGGGCTGGGCTGGGCTGGGCTGGGCTGGGCTGGGCTGGGCTGGGCTGGGCTGGGCTGGGCTGGGCTGGGCTGGGCTGGGCTGGGCTGGGCTGGGCTGGGCTGGGCTGGGCTGGGCTGGGCTGGGCTGGGCTGGGCTGGGCTGGGCTGGGCTGGGCTGGGCTGGGCTGGGCTGGGCTGGGCTGGGCTGGGCTGGGCTGGGCTGGGCTGGGCTGGGCTGGGCTGGGCTGGGCTGGGCTGGGCTGGGCTGGGCTGGGCTGGGCTGGGCTGGGCTGGGCTGGGCTGGGCTGGGCTGGGCTGGGCTGGGCTGGGCTGGGCTGGGCTGGGCTGGGCTGGGCTGGGCTGGGCTGGGCTGGGCTGGGCTGGGCTGGGCTGGGCTGGGCTGGGCTGGGCTGGGCTGGGCTGGGCTGGGCTGGGCTGGGCTGGGCTGGGCTGGGCTGGGCTGGGCTGGGCTGGGCTGGGCTGGGCTGGGCTGGGCTGGGCTGGGCTGGGCTGGGCTGGGCTGGGCTGGGCTGGGCTGGGCTGGGCTGGGCTGGGCTGGGCTGGGCTGGGCTGGGCTGGGCTGGGCTGGGCTGGGCTGGGCTGGGCTGGGCTGGGCTGGGCTGGGCTGGGCTGGGCTGGGCTGGGCTGGGCTGGGCTGGGCTGGGCTGGGCTGGGCTGGGCTGGGCTGGGCTGGGCTGGGCTGGGCTGGGCTGGGCTGGGCTGGGCTGGGCTGGGCTGGGCTGGGCTGGGCTGGGCTGGGCTGGGCTGGGCTGGGCTGGGCTGGGCTGGGCTGGGCTGGGCTGGGCTGGGCTGGGCTGGGCTGGGCTGGGCTGGGCTGGGCTGGGCTGGGCTGGGCTGGGCTGGGCTGGGCTGGGCTGGGCTGGGCTGGGCTGGGCTGGGCTGGGCTGGGCTGGGCTGGGCTGGGCTGGGCTGGGCTGGGCTGGGCTGGGCTGGGCTGGGCTGGGCTGGGCTGGGCTGGGCTGGGCTGGGCTGGGCTGGGCTGGGCTGGGCTGGGCTGGGCTGGGCTGGGCTGGGCTGGGCTGGGCTGGGCTGGGCTGGGCTGGGCTGGGCTGGGCTGGGCTGGGCTGGGCTGGGCTGGGCTGGGCTGGGCTGGGCTGGGCTGGGCTGGGCTGGGCTGGGCTGGGCTGGGCTGGGCTGGGCTGGGCTGGGCTGGGCTGGGCTGGGCTGGGCTGGGCTGGGCTGGGCTGGGCTGGGCTGGGCTGGGCTGGGCTGGGCTGGGCTGGGCTGGGCTGGGCTGGGCTGGGCTGGGCTGGGCTGGGCTGGGCTGGGCTGGGCTGGGCTGGGCTGGGCTGGGCTGGGCTGGGCTGGGCTGGGCTGGGCTGGGCTGGGCTGGGCTGGGCTGGGCTGGGCTGGGCTGGGCTGGGCTGGGCTGGGCTGGGCTGGGCTGGGCTGGGCTGGGCTGGGCTGGGCTGGGCTGGGCTGGGCTGGGCTGGGCTGGGCTGGGCTGGGCTGGGCTGGGCTGGGCTGGGCTGGGCTGGGCTGGGCTGGGCTGGGCTGGGCTGGGCTGGGCTGGGCTGGGCTGGGCTGGGCTGGGCTGGGCTGGGCTGGGCTGGGCTGGGCTGGGCTGGGCTGGGCTGGGCTGGGCTGGGCTGGGCTGGGCTGGGCTGGGCTGGGCTGGGCTGGGCTGGGCTGGGCTGGGCTGGGCTGGGCTGGGCTGGGCTGGGCTGGGCTGGGCTGGGCTGGGCTGGGCTGGGCTGGGCTGGGCTGGGCTGGGCTGGGCTGGGCTGGGCTGGGCTGGGCTGGGCTGGGCTGGGCTGGGCTGGGCTGGGCTGGGCTGGGCTGGGCTGGGCTGGGCTGGGCTGGGCTGGGCTGGGCTGGGCTGGGCTGGGCTGGGCTGGGCTGGGCTGGGCTGGGCTGGGCTGGGCTGGGCTGGGCTGGGCTGGGCTGGGCTGGGCTGGGCTGGGCTGGGCTGGGCTGGGCTGGGCTGGGCTGGGCTGGGCTGGGCTGGGCTGGGCTGGGCTGGGCTGGGCTGGGCTGGGCTGGGCTGGGCTGGGCTGGGCTGGGCTGGGCTGGGCTGGGCTGGGCTGGGCTGGGCTGGGCTGGGCTGGGCTGGGCTGGGCTGGGCTGGGCTGGGCTGGGCTGGGCTGGGCTGGGCTGGGCTGGGCTGGGCTGGGCTGGGCTGGGCTGGGCTGGGCTGGGCTGGGCTGGGCTGGGCTGGGCTGGGCTGGGCTGGGCTGGGCTGGGCTGGGCTGGGCTGGGCTGGGCTGGGCTGGGCTGGGCTGGGCTGGGCTGGGCTGGGCTGGGCTGGGCTGGGCTGGGCTGGGCTGGGCTGGGCTGGGCTGGGCTGGGCTGGGCTGGGCTGGGCTGGGCTGGGCTGGGCTGGGCTGGGCTGGGCTGGGCTGGGCTGGGCTGGGCTGGGCTGGGCTGGGCTGGGCTGGGCTGGGCTGGGCTGGGCTGGGCTGGGCTGGGCTGGGCTGGGCTGGGCTGGGCTGGGCTGGGCTGGGCTGGGCTGGGCTGGGCTGGGCTGGGCTGGGCTGGGCTGGGCTGGGCTGGGCTGGGCTGGGCTGGGCTGGGCTGGGCTGGGCTGGGCTGGGCTGGGCTGGGCTGGGCTGGGCTGGGCTGGGCTGGGCTGGGCTGG
>JASKMD010000006.1:11814645-11837349 GCA_030144725.1 Haematococcus lacustris
TCCTGCTTTAGATCATGAGGTTGCTGCCGCTGCTGCTGCCACTTAGCCTGCTGCCCCTGCCGCCCCTGCTGCCCCTGCCGCCCCTGCTGCCCCTACTGCCCCTGTCGCCCCTGCCCCGCTGCCCTTGCTGCTGCTGCCCTTGCTGCTTCTGCCCCTGCTGCTGCTGCCCCTGCTTCTGCTGCCCCTGGTCCTGCTGCCCCTGCTGTTGTTGCCCTTGCTGCTGCTGCCCCTGCTGCTGCTGGTGATGATGCCGCTGCTGCTGCCCCTGCTGCTGCCGCCGTCGCCACTGCCGCTGATGCCGCTGCCGCAGCTGCTTCTAATGCCCCTGCTGCTGCTGCCCCTGCTGCTGCTGCCCCTGCTGCTGCTGCCCCTGCTCATGCTGCCCCCGCTGCCGCTGCCCCTGTTACTGCTGCCCCTGCTGCTGCTGCCCCTACTACTGCTGTCCCTTCTGCTGCTGCCCCTGTTGCTGCTGCCCCTGCTGCTGCTGCCCCTGCTGCTGCTGCCCTTGCTGCTCCTGCCCCTGCTGTTGCCTGCTGCCTACCGCTGCCTACTGCTGCCTTCTGCTGCCCCTGCTGCCCCTGTTGCTGCTGACCCTGCTGCTGCTGCCCCTGCTACAGCTGCCCCTGCTGCTGCTGGTGATGATGCCGCTGCTGCTGCCCCAGCTGCTGCTGCCCATGCTGCCCCCGCTGCTGCTGGTGATGATGCCGCTGCTGCTGCCCATACTGCTGCCGCCGCCGCCGCTGCTGCTGCTGCCCCTGCCCCTGCTGCCCCTGCTGCCCCTGCTGCTGCTGACCCTGCTGTTGCCCCTGCTACTGCTGCGCTTGGTCCTGCCCCTGGTCCTGCCCCTGGTCCTGCCCTTGCTACTGCTGCCCCTGGTCCTGCTGCCCCTGCTGCTGCTGCCCCTGCTGCTGCTGCCCCTGCTGTTGCTTCCCCTGTTGCTGCTGCCCCTGCTGTTGCTGCCCCTGCTGCTGCTGCCCTTGCTGCTCCTGCCCCTGCTGTTGCCTGCTGCCTACTACTGCTGCTGTCGCTGCTGCTGCCCCTGCCCCTGCTGCCCCTGCAGCTGATGCCCCTGCTATTGCTGCCCCTGCTGCTGCTGCCCTTGCTGCTCCTGCCCCTACTGTTGCCTGCTGCCTACTACTGCTGTTGTCGCTGCTGCTGCCCCTGCCCCTGCTGCCCCTGCAGCTGATGCCCTTGCTGTTGCTGCCCCTGCTGCTGCTGCTTTTCGGGGCTAGACACATGCCATCAGGTGCATTGGGGACGTGAGGCTCCCTTGCGCTGAAGCCGAGGCTGAGCATGTTTTACCGCATAGGCAGTGCGCAAAGTGCACGCATAGGCAGTGCGCATAAGCAGTGCGCAAACGTGCACGCCACCCACGCCACGGCCAAGCGCCGCATCCGTGAGCTGCAGGCCGGTCCTGGCCCGGGACTGCGGCTGTCAGTTCAAAATGATGAACCAACATGCGCTCATTTCATTCAAATTGGGGGCTGGCGGTGAGGCACCTCCACGCGGTGGCCCTGGTAACAATCCGCGTTGACTTCGGTCGCACGGATTGGCTAAGCTACCTCACCTCCGCACCCAGCGGTATATAAATTGGGATGCAACGGGACAGCCTTCCCAGGCTAGAACGGGCACCGCTTTGTCCAGCGGAATACAAATGAGGTCCGGGTGCCGCACACGACCGTTGCGGGTCATCAAGCTGTTGTGGACTTGCTAGCGTCGTCAAGGAGGGAGCAGAGCTACCTCAACGCGGGACGTTGGCTGATAGCTGAAGTTTGGACTTTTGGAGCCTAAACTTCAGCTTTTAGTGCGACATCCGACGGACAAGGCGGGAACTGCTCTCGTCAACGAGGAGACGAGATAGGTCCAGCTACCGAGTGCATTGGTCTTTGCTCCTCTCATGCCTCTTTGTTTGCCTTGGCTGCTAGCTGTGGTCTGTGGCTACAGCTAGGGCAGCTTGATGGGGACATGGGCTGGGCTGGGCTGGGCTGGGCTGGGCTGGGCTGGGCTGGGCTGGGCTGGGCTGGGCTGGGCTGGGCTGGGCTGGGCTGGGCTGGGCTGGGCTGGGCTGGGCTGGGCTGGGCTGGGCTGGGCTGGGCTGGGCTGGGCTGGGCTGGGCTGGGCTGGGCTGGGCTGGGCTGGGCTGGGCTGGGCTGGGCTGGGCTGGGCTGGGCTGGGCTGGGCTGGGCTGGGCTGGGCTGGGCTGGGCTGGGCTGGGCTGGGCTGGGCTGGGCTGGGCTGGGCTGGGCTGGGCTGGGCTGGGCTGGGCTGGGCTGGGCTGGGCTGGGCTGGGCTGGGCTGGGCTGGGCTGGGCTGGGCTGGGCTGGGCTGGGCTGGGCTGGGCTGGGCTGGGCTGGGCTGGGCTGGGCTGGGCTGGGCTGGGCTGGGCTGGGCTGGGCTGGGCTGGGCTGGGCTGGGCTGGGCTGGGCTGGGCTGGGCTGGGCTGGGCTGGGCTGGGCTGGGCTGGGCTGGGCTGGGCTGGGCTGGGCTGGGCTGGGCTGGGCTGGGCTGGGCTGGGCTGGGCTGGGCTGGGCTGGGCTGGGCTGGGCTGGGCTGGGCTGGGCTGGGCTGGGCTGGGCTGGGCTGGGCTGGGCTGGGCTGGGCTGGGCTGGGCTGGGCTGGGCTGGGCTGGGCTGGGCTGGGCTGGGCTGGGCTGGGCTGGGCTGGGCTGGGCTGGGCTGGGCTGGGCTGGGCTGGGCTGGGCTGGGCTGGGCTGGGCTGGGCTGGGCTGGGCTGGGCTGGGCTGGGCTGGGCTGGGCTGGGCTGGGCTGGGCTGGGCTGGGCTGGGCTGGGCTGGGCTGGGCTGGGCTGGGCTGGGCTGGGCTGGGCTGGGCTGGGCTGGGCTGGGCTGGGCTGGGCTGGGCTGGGCTGGGCTGGGCTGGGCTGGGCTGGGCTGGGCTGGGCTGGGCTGGGCTGGGCTGGGCTGGGCTGGGCTGGGCTGGGCTGGGCTGGGCTGGGCTGGGCTGGGCTGGGCTGGGCTGGGCTGGGCTGGGCTGGGCTGGGCTGGGCTGGGCTGGGCTGGGCTGGGCTGGGCTGGGCTGGGCTGGGCTGGGCTGGGCTGGGCTGGGCTGGGCTGGGCTGGGCTGGGCTGGGCTGGGCTGGGCTGGGCTGGGCTGGGCTGGGCTGGGCTGGGCTGGGCTGGGCTGGGCTGGGCTGGGCTGGGCTGGGCTGGGCTGGGCTGGGCTGGGCTGGGCTGGGCTGGGCTGGGCTGGGCTGGGCTGGGCTGGGCTGGGCTGGGCTGGGCTGGGCTGGGCTGGGCTGGGCTGGGCTGGGCTGGGCTGGGCTGGGCTGGGCTGGGCTGGGCTGGGCTGGGCTGGGCTGGGCTGGGCTGGGCTGGGCTGGGCTGGGCTGGGCTGGGCTGGGCTGGGCTGGGCTGGGCTGGGCTGGGCTGGGCTGGGCTGGGCTGGGCTGGGCTGGGCTGGGCTGGGCTGGGCTGGGCTGGGCTGGGCTGGGCTGGGCTGGGCTGGGCTGGGCTGGGCTGGGCTGGGCTGGGCTGGGCTGGGCTGGGCTGGGCTGGGCTGGGCTGGGCTGGGCTGGGCTGGGCTGGGCTGGGCTGGGCTGGGCTGGGCTGGGCTGGGCTGGGCTGGGCTGGGCTGGGCTGGGCTGGGCTGGGCTGGGCTGGGCTGGGCTGGGCTGGGCTGGGCTGGGCTGGGCTGGGCTGGGCTGGGCTGGGCTGGGCTGGGCTGGGCTGGGCTGGGCTGGGCTGGGCTGGGCTGGGCTGGGCTGGGCTGGGCTGGGCTGGGCTGGGCTGGGCTGGGCTGGGCTGGGCTGGGCTGGGCTGGGCTGGGCTGGGCTGGGCTGGGCTGGGCTGGGCTGGGCTGGGCTGGGCTGGGCTGGGCTGGGCTGGGCTGGGCTGGGCTGGGCTGGGCTGGGCTGGGCTGGGCTGGGCTGGGCTGGGCTGGGCTGGGCTGGGCTGGGCTGGGCTGGGCTGGGCTGGGCTGGGCTGGGCTGGGCTGGGCTGGGCTGGGCTGGGCTGGGCTGGGCTGGGCTGGGCTGGGCTGGGCTGGGCTGGGCTGGGCTGGGCTGGGCTGGGCTGGGCTGGGCTGGGCTGGGCTGGGCTGGGCTGGGCTGGGCTGGGCTGGGCTGGGCTGGGCTGGGCTGGGCTGGGCTGGGCTGGGCTGGGCTGGGCTGGGCTGGGCTGGGCTGGGCTGGGCTGGGCTGGGCTGGGCTGGGCTGGGCTGGGCTGGGCTGGGCTGGGCTGGGCTGGGCTGGGCTGGGCTGGGCTGGGCTGGGCTGGGCTGGGCTGGGCTGGGCTGGGCTGGGCTGGGCTGGGCTGGGCTGGGCTGGGCTGGGCTGGGCTGGGCTGGGCTGGGCTGGGCTGGGCTGGGCTGGGCTGGGCTGGGCTGGGCTGGGCTGGGCTGGGCTGGGCTGGGCTGGGCTGGGCTGGGCTGGGCTGGGCTGGGCTGGGCTGGGCTGGGCTGGGCTGGGCTGGGCTGGGCTGGGCTGGGCTGGGCTGGGCTGGGCTGGGCTGGGCTGGGCTGGGCTGGGCTGGGCTGGGCTGGGCTGGGCTGGGCTGGGCTGGGCTGGGCTGGGCTGGGCTGGGCTGGGCTGGGCTGGGCTGGGCTGGGCTGGGCTGGGCTGGGCTGGGCTGGGCTGGCTGGGCTGGGCTGGGCTGGGCTGGGCTGGGCTGGGCTGGGCTGGGCTGGGCTGGGCTGGGCTGGGCTGGGCTGGGCTGGGCTGGGCTGGGCTGGGCTGGGCTGGGCTGGGCTGGGCTGGGCTGGGCTGGGCTGGGCTGGGCTGGGCTGGGCTGGGCTGGGCTGGGCTGGGCTGGGCTGGGCTGGGCTGGGCTGGGCTGGGCTGGGCTGGGCTGGGCTGGGCTGGGCTGGGCTGGGCTGGGCTGGGCTGGGCTGGGCTGGGCTGGGCTGGGCTGGGCTGGGCTGGGCTGGGCTGGGCTGGGCTGGGCTGGGCTGGGCTGGGCTGGGCTGGGCTGGGCTGGGCTGGGCTGGGCTGGGCTGGGCTGGGCTGGGCTGGGCTGGGCTGGGCTGGGCTGGGCTGGGCTGGGCTGGGCTGGGCTGGGCTGGGCTGGGCTGGGCTGGGCTGCAACACAAGGGAGGCAACAGTGGGACCGTTGTGAGAGGTGATGAAATGGTGGTGGTGGTGGTGGTGGTGGTGGTGGTGGTGGTGGTGGTGGTGGTGGTGGTGGTGAGGGGGACTGGGAGGGGGTGGTAATCAGGGGGGTACTAGGCGTGATTGTAAGACCTGCAGCAACCAGGTGTGGTAGCGGTTAGGCTGGATGCTAAGGGCTATGTTGCGTAATGCTAGCTCCTTCTAAGCTCTTACCTTGGTCCTAAGCTCTTACCATGGTCCTTCTGGCCTCTTGGCTGCTCACAACACGTTGCACCTGCCTTGCGTTGGTGCATCAATGCTTGCGATTCATTGCGGAGAATCGTTGCGAGGAAACTGGCCGCGAGGCTAGTTGCGATGCTGGCTGCGAGGCTGGCTGCGAGGCTGGCTGCGAGGCTGGCTGCGAGGCTGGCTGCGAGGCTGGCTGAGAGGAAAATGGCTGCGAGGCTAGCTGCGAGGTGAGATCCTCGCACCGAGCTGCCTCACAGGTATGATTCTGCGCTGCTGGACCAGCTGTGTGGCCGCGAGGTATGGGCTAGATGTGGCTGCCGAGTATGTGGCTGCGAGTATGTGGCTGCGAGTATGGGCTAGATGTGGCTGCGAGTATGGGTAACCTCGTGCGATGCCATCTGTGGACCAGCTGTGTGGCCGCGAGGTTGATTGCCGAGTATGTGGCTGCGAGTATGGGCTAGATGCGGCTGCGAGTATGGGTAACCTCGTGCGATGCCATCGCTGCAATACCGGCTACACGATGCTGCGACTAAGTGTTGGACGGATGCAAGTGAGATGCTCAGAATTTTTCTAAGTGCTTAAAGGCTACAATACTGTAAGTGGTCTCTCGAGGTACCTCGAGGTACCTCGAGGTACTGTAGATGTCTACAGTACTGTAGATGTCTACAGTACTGTAGATGTCTATGTACATGTCTATGATGTAGACATCTACAGTACCTCGAGGTACCTCGAGGTACCTCGAGAGACCACTTACAGTACTGTAGCCTTTAAGCACTTTGAAAAATTCTGAGCATCTCACTTGCATCCGTCCAACACTTAGTCGCAGCATCGTGTACCTACAGTACAGTAGATGTAGAGGTACCTACAGTACTGTAGATGTCTACAGTACTGTAGGTACCTACAGTACTGTAAATGGTCTCTCGAGGTACTCCGACAGTACTGTAGACACCTACAGTACTGTAGGTGCCTACAGTACTGTAGGTGTCTACAGTACTGTTCGTGTACTCGCGAGGTACCCCGACAGTACTGTAGATACCTACAGTACTGTAGCATGGCCATATCTCACCAACCGCGCAAAATCACGAATTTTAGTTTCAACCCCCAATCTTACAATGCCTTCATTTGACTATGTACCAAGTCCGAGGCTCCGAATCTCAAAAATGCTGTTACTAATTTGCCTGAGTGTAGGAGCTCATGAGATGACAACGTGCAACGCCTATAGACTTATATGCACGTTACATTCCCCCCCCCCCCCCTATTCGGCTAAAAGCACGATCCGATAGACATCGGTTAGGGGAGAACACCACGCGTTTGCCGGGGATCGGACCTGGGTGGGCGACCAACTCCACTCCAAAGGTTACCCATTGCACTACGGCAAGGGCATCCGGTCGGAAACCAATGTAACGACTAATAGGAGCTCATGAGATGACAACGTGCAACGCCTGTAGACTTATATGCACGTTACAGGAAGGTCATGTGTTAGGTCAATTGAAACTTGCTCAGGTCATGCTCATGTTGACAGTGTGGCCCGTGATTACCTGATGTGCGAGATTGCTATGCCTTACTGAACACTGGCCGCCTCCAAGGACATTTGGCATTGCTCGAGTGGAATGTCTTCACCGTGTTGCTGTTTGTTACATAGTGTGGGGTTGCTGTTAAATGCTTCAGCCCTCATGTAGAGCCAGTCAAGTCCCCATTGTCATGCTTGCCGATCCTCATCTGGTTGTTCATCGCTTGTAGTATTCAGCTGAAGCATCAAATGTGTACCATCGCACAATCCTTCTGCACCCATTGCCAACCCACCAGCATGCAACTTGTGATGGAACTCCCTCCACTTCCAGCCTGCTGCAGCACCCAGTTGCACGCTCAAGCTGTTGCCTCCTGCTTTAGATCATGAGGTTGCTGCCGCTGCTGCTGCCACTTAGCCTGCTGCCCCTGCCGCCCCTGCTGCCCCTGCCGCCCCTGCTGCCCCTACTGCCCCTGTCGCCCCTGCCCCGCTGCCCTTGCTGCTGCTGCCCTTGCTGCTTCTGCCCCTGCTGCTGCTGCCCCTGCTTCTGCTGCCCCTGGTCCTGCTGCCCCTGCTGTTGTTGCCCTTGCTGCTGCTGCCCCTGCTGCTGCTGGTGATGATGCCGCTGCTGCTGCCCCTGCTGCTGCCGCCGTCGCCACTGCCGCTGATGCCGCTGCCGCAGCTGCTTCTAATGCCCCTGCTGCTGCTGCCCCTGCTGCTGCTGCCCCTGCTGCTGCTGCCCCTGCTCATGCTGCCCCCGCTGCCGCTGCCCCTGTTACTGCTGCCCCTGCTGCTGCTGCCCCTACTACTGCTGTCCCTTCTGCTGCTGCCCCTGTTGCTGCTGCCCCTGCTGCTGCTGCCCCTGCTGCTGCTGCCCTTGCTGCTCCTGCCCCTGCTGTTGCCTGCTGCCTACCGCTGCCTACTGCTGCCTTCTGCTGCCCCTGCTGCCCCTGTTGCTGCTGACCCTGCTGCTGCTGCCCCTGCTACAGCTGCCCCTGCTGCTGCAGGTGATGATGCCGCTGCTGCTGCCCCAGCTGCTGCTGCCCATGCTGCCCCCGCTGCTGCTGGTGATGATGCCGCTGCTGCTGCCCATACTGCTGCCGCCGCCGCCGCTGCTGCTGCTGCCCCTGCCCCTGCTGCCCCTGCTGCCCCTGCTGCTGTTGACCCTGCTGTTGCCCCTGCTACTGCTGCCCCTGGTCCTGCCCCTGGTCCTGCCCCTGGTCCTGCCCTTGCTACTGCTGCCCCTGGTCCTGCTGCCCCTGCTGCTGCTGCCCCTGCTGCTGCTGCCCCTGCTGTTGCTTCCCCTGTTGCTGCTGCCCCTGCTGTTGCTGCCCCTGCTGCTGCTGCCCTTGCTGCTCCTGCCCCTGCTGTTGCCTGCTGCCTACTACTGCTGCTGTCGCTGCTGCTGCCCCTGCCCCTGCTGCCCCTGCAGCTGATGCCCCTGCTATTGCTGCCCCTGCTGCTGCTGCCCTTGCTGCTCCTGCCCCTACTGTTGCCTGCTGCCTACTACTGCTGTTGTCGCTGCTGCTGCCCCTGCCCCTGCTGCCCCTGCAGCTGATGCCCTTGCTGTTGCTGCCCCTGCTGCTGCTGCTTTTCGGGGCTAGACACATGCCATCAGGTGCATTGGGGACGTGAGGCTCCCTTGCGCTGAAGCCGAGGCTGAGCATGTTTTACCGCATAGGCAGTGCGCAAAGTGCACGCATAGGCAGTGCGCATAAGCAGTGCGCAAACGTGCACGCCACCCACGCCACGGCCAAGCGCCGCATCCGTGAGCTGCAGGCCGGTCCTGGCCCGGGACTGCGGCTGTCAGTTCAAAATGATGAACCAACATGCGCTCATTTCATTCAAATTGGGGGCTGGCGGTGAGGCACCTCCACGCGGTGGCCCTGGTAACAATCCGCGTTGACTTCGGTCGCACGGATTGGCTAAGCTACCTCACCTCCGCACCCAGCGGTATATAAATTGGGATGCAACGGGACAGCCTTCCCAGGCTAGAACGGGCACCGCTTTGTCCAGCGGAATACAAATGAGGTCCGGGTGCCGCACACGACCGTTGCGGGTCATCAAGCTGTTGTGGACTTGCTAGCGTCGTCAAGGAGGGAGCAGAGCTACCTCAACGCGGGACGTTGGCTGATAGCTGAAGTTTGGACTTTTGGAGCCTAAACTTCAGCTTTTAGTGCGACATCCGACGGACAAGGCGGGAACTGCTCTCGTCAACGAGGAGACGAGATAGGTCCAGCTACCGAGTGCATTGGTCTTTGCTCCTCTCATGCCTCTTTGTTTGCCTTGGCTGCTAGCTGTGGTCTGTGGCTACAGCTAGGGCAGCTTGATGGGGACATGTCCAGCCTGTGTCCAACGTTTGGAGGTGGGAGCAGGCCGCGCCACAGGCGGAAGCTCCTCCCTTAATGCACGCCGGATTGTACCGGAGTAGTTTTCTTTCTTTCTTTCCCATTCAAATTGATGGGCCAACCTGCGTGATGTTGTATTTCATTCCGCGCACTGGCGCCACCACGTGCCCCTGGGAACACCTGCAGCTGGACCCTCAGGTATGGGGCATGGGCACCACCACCCTGCTGGACTTCTCGGTCAAGCATGCCAGAGTGCGCCTGTACCAGCTCCAGCTCGTCAGTGCCGACCCACTCTACCCACCCAGTGGGGGCCTGTGGCCTGCGCTGTGGGGTGTGCTCCCCTCCGGGCCGCGGGCGAACCGGAGGTGGCAGCGGTGGCTGATGGGGCCCTAAAGGTGTTGGAGCTCAAGTGGGAGGCCAGCGCGCAGCAGGTGGCAGGCCAGGGGGCAGCGGGGGAGCGGGAGCAGCAGGGCAGGGATGTGGAGGAGCGGCTCCCCGAGGAGGTGCAGGGCAGCCAACCGCCTCGATAGCTTGACACCTCCGCCCGGGCGCACCAGAGACCCTCGCCGCAGATGAGGGCGGCCCAGCCGGCTGAGCGGCAGCTAGAGGCCCACCAGCGGCGTAGGGGCCGGCAGCCAGTTTCTCAGCCCGCCCCCCGGGCCGACACCGTGGACCAGCTGGCTGTGGGTGTTCAGGCGGGCCAGCCGTGTGCGAAGGTGTGGATGGAGCTGCTAGACCCCACCCTCCGTCGGGAGCATGTCATCGTGGCCTGGCGGATGCTTCACGCCAGCCTCATGGTGAGGCCTTGTGGGGCCACATCCTCAAGGGGGCGGCTGCCCCGGGCTCGTCCGCCTGCCGCTTCTGCCAACCGGGGCACCTGGAGACTCTCACCCATGCCTTCCTGACCTGCCCCGCCGTGGTCCCAGCCTGGGAGTGGGTGCTGGACGTGTACGGCCGCCTCACAGGCACCCGCCCCCCCTCGAGCGACGCCATGCTGCTCCTCAGTGGGCGCCCCACCCACGGCGAGGACCCCCCCTTCCATCCCCCTGACAGCCTGCTGTGGCTGCGGCTGCTCGTTGCCTGCCTGGGCGCAGTGTGGCGCCTCCGCAGCTCAGGAGCCGCTACAGCCCTGCAGCCACAGCAGGTGGCGAGGCGGGTCGTGGAGGAGGTCATCTCCACCCTCACCACAGCCGTCAAGCGTGATTGGCGTCGGGTGGGGAGGGACATCCGCGTGGGCCTCTGCGGCGCTGTGCCCTCCGCCTGGTTCAAGGGCAAGGACCCGGAGCTGGACGCTTCCCACTTCGACCAGCTGTGGCCCGAGGCGTCAGGGGTCTGGTTTGCCAAGCAGCCTAGGAGGGAGCGGAGGGGAGGGCAGGAGGGGGCAGAGGGGAGGGTTGGGGCAGGAGGAGTGGAGGAGGAGCGGGCAGCAGGGAAGCTCAGGCAGAGGGAGGGCAGGGCGCAGGGGGCGGGAGAGCTGTTTGTTCGCCTCTCCTTGCAGTGGCCCGTCCCCTTCCCCGTCGAGCCAACATGAGCTGCAGGGTTGCTGGTGGGGGCTTAGTGCGTTCAGTGGGTGGGGTGGGCTAGGATTCGGGGGGTTGTCTGGGTGTCAGGGACCGGGGGCTTAGGTGGTCTTGGTTTGAGCGTTAGGGGTATGGTTCTGGGTTTCAGGTCGAGGGGCGGGGCTCAGGCTCGTGTGTGTAGTTTTGTGGGGAGGGTCTGGGGAGGTGAGTAGAGCTAGGGTGGAGGGCGTTGGTGTGGGGGAGTGTCTTGACGTTGTCCTGGGGAGGGGGTTGCTTGGGGTGTGTGGACCTTTGCTTGGGGATCGTGTATGGGGGAACCTTGTTTGTTGTAGTCTTCTCTATTCTTCTTTTCTTTAGTCTCTGTCTCTCTTGTAATGCTCCTCCATCATAAAAAACAGGGCCGAGCTCTGCAAGGTTGCGCGCACAGCAAGGCCCCGGGGCTAGATGGGCTGCCCCATGGAGGTCTACGACCGGCTGTGGGTGGAGTTGGGGCGGCCGCTGCGGGCCATGTTGCACGAGGCCCTGGTGTAGCGTTCAGAAAGAACGCGCCTTAAATCTTTTCAGTGTGTGAACGCCATGCAACGCTAACCGCAGTTACAGGTGTCAGACTGCTGCAGCGCAACCAGGCTAAGACATAGAACGGCCTCCGGGGATCGAACCCGAATGGTGGGCAGCAGTACAGCCCACCACTTAACCTGCCTGTATCACACTTCAGCAGTGACACTAGCGCCGATCCGCTTAGTGCAGAATCGGAACGCTACATTCCTCCCCCTCCTAAGGGATGGCCGTTCCGCCCATAGGCCATCATGGCATGGACTCGCAGTACATGACCGCTAATTTGGAACTCCTGCCCATCCGGACGCAGGTCGCTCACTGGAGATTATGGTCTCCACGGACCCTTCAGCCCAGACTCAAAGAGCCAGTGGAGGCTGGGTACAAGACAAGCCAGGCTCATACGAGCAACTGGACTCGTAGCACACCAAGGCACATAGCATGCAGCAAAGCAACCAGCATGACCACATGGAGCCCATGTCCCACATTTAATTCACAGCAAGCCATTCTGAGCCTTATACAAGTTCACGCAGTCAGGGGCATTTGCTAGATTGCTGGCTGGCTCCCAGGTGTTGTCAGAGTCATCATAACCCTTCCACTTGACGAGGTACTCCTTTGCTTTACCTGCACGCACATGCCGGTGGTTCACAATGCGTTCTACTTCATACTGTGGGGAATCATCCAACCAGCCCAGCTCAGTGGGGGGTAGACGACCAAAGTTGCCCTCATAGGGTCTTAGCAATGACACATGGAAGACAGGATGAATCCTGGACATGGCTGGTGGCAGTGTCAGCTTTACAGCGTCTCTACCCACATGAGCCTCAATCCTGAAAGGCCCCACATACCGTGGCAGCAACTTTCTGGCTTTGCCCACCATGTTACGCAGGTTCATGGTACTAAGCAGCACACGGTCACCCACTTGGAACATACTGTCCGAGGATTTCCTGTGTGGATTAGCGTCATTTGACTGCCGACTTTGTGCCAGTTTCATACATCTCCTGGCTTCTTGAACACCTTTTTCCCAGCCATCAGAGAAGAACTGGGCCATGGGAGGTGGCAACCGAGGTAACTCATGGGTCACCGGTGTCACTGGGGACTGTCCATAGTTAATCAGGAAAGGTGTAGACTTAATGCTTTCTTGCCATGAGTTATTGATTGCAAACTCGGCGAACGAGAGGTGTTTAGGCCAATCTCGTTGAGTGGGAGAGATATAATGCCTAAGCATTTCTTCCAACACTTTGTTGTACCGCTCAACCTGCCCATTTGACTGGGGGTGATAGCTGGAGGTAAGAGAATGTTTCATGCCCATTAGCTTGCATACAGCTTGCCAGAACTTACTCACGAATAGGGAGCCCCGATCACTCACAACTTCAGATGGTAGCCCATGATGGACAAATACCGAATCAATGAAGAGTTGTGCAAACTCAGGAGCATCCATGCTTTCCTTGCATGGCACTAGATGCACCATTTTGGAGAGCCTGTCAACGAATACACAGATGGAATCATATCCATGTGACCCGGACGGTAGTTTGGTTATGAAGTCCATGTGCATGACTTCCCAGCGGTATCCAGGTATAGACAGAGGATGAAGAAACCCCCATGGCTTAGCTGTAACCGACTTGTTTCTCTGGCATGCATCACATGTTGTTACATAGTGACGCACATCAGTGCGTAAGTGTTTCCACCAGAACACACGCATGACACGTTCCAAAGTCTTAGTGATCCCAACGTGGCCAGCATACTTAGCATCGTGCATCTCATGCAGGATATGCTCTCGTAGCTGTTTGTCACGGGGCACAATGACTGTACGTCTCTTTTGATGTCTCCATAAGCCATGTTCATCCAGGTAAAAGTTCTTTGTCTTCCTACGCTTGGTGAAGTTGGAATCAGTAGCATAAGCTCTGACCAACCACTCATGCAGGTTTGACAGAGGACTTGGTGGTTTGGGTGCACTGGGTTCTCCATCTGCTGGTATATCAGCAGCCCAAGTGACACGTTTAGTGGGTGGCCTGACGGCAGCACCAGCACCTTGGCTTGGTGGTGGTTGTGTGGGTGGCGCAGCGGCAGCACCAGCACTGTTTTTCTGCGCCTCAGCACAAGTTTCCTCCCCCTCCTGAGAACGACGCTGGCTTCTAGTCGTCACTAGAATACTACGCACATTATCTGCACCAGAGCCCTTACACGTCTGCAATGGGGCTGCTGGAATGCGTGACAACGGGTCAGCAGGATTAGATATACCAGGTAGATATGTAATGGATAATCGGCGGGCCGAGTACATTATGCGAAAATAATGGACGAGTCCGAGGCGAGGCGGCCATATACACCGAGGCGCAGCCGAGGTGTATATGGCCGCGGAGACGAGGACGAGTCCATTAGATTCGCGTAATGTGCGAGGTAGAGGCGATTATCTGGTATATCTGAGGTCCGCGGCCCGTCAATTATACAAAAGCGTACCCCGCGGCCCGGCAATTATACAAAAGCGTACCCCGCGGCCCGGCAATTATACAAAAGCGCGGTCAACGTTAGGTCAAATATCTGAAGTTTTTGACAACGAAGTAGCTTAGCAGCAACGACAAAGCGTTCCCTTTGTCTTTCCGCGATGAGCGCGGCCTGCCCAAAGCCCGAAGCTTCTAGTCAACATGCCAGCCTGGCAAATATAAGTATACATGCCAGCCTGGCAACATGTCCGCTAAGCTACCGCGCTTTGCTGCATTTGCCGCGTTGAGGTTGCAATAGCTGCGTAGGCGAGCTCTTTCGGGAAACTCGCGACTTGCAGGTTTCGACGTGCAAGCCTTACATGCAACTAGCACACTCGCGACTTGCGGTACACTTGCGGAACACGCGGAGCTAGCTGCTCGCCCTTTGCAGCCTTGATATACTCATCCGAGTTATGGAAAGTTATTTGATCCTGTATTTTGCATACACTTCAGATATTCAATGGTATATGAGAAGCGGGCCAGGAATTCCATCCATCTAGTCTGCCTGCGTGAGAGTATAGTTTGAGTAGGCAGAGAGATGAGCGGCTTGTGATCTGTGTACAGTGTGAATGGTACCCCTTCCAGGTAGCATCGCCACTGTTGGCAAGCAGATACCAATGCCAGCAGTTCCTGTTCGCCCGTGGTGTAATTAATCTTAGCATGAATGAGTTTCCTGGAGTAATACGCCAATGGGTAGCCATCCTGCATCAGGACTGCACCGATGCCCTCAAGGGACGCATCGCAGTGCACCTGAAACGGCTTGCTGTGATCAGGAAGCTTGAGCATAGGCACATTAGAAATGGCCTGCTTCAGAGCATTGAACGCATCCAGCTCAGCCTGAGGCCATGCCTTCCAAGGGAAGGACTCCTTCTTGGGGCCAGTCAGGTTAGTGAGGGGTGCAGCAATAGTGCTAAAATTATGTACAAATTTACGTACATAGTTAGCAGCGCCCAGGAAAGACTGCAGAGTTTTGAGGCTAGTAGGTACTGGCCATTCAGAGATTGCAGTAACTTTACACGGGTCAACAGAGATGCCATGAGCACTAATAATGTGGCCCAGGAACTTCAGTGTTCTTTGCATAAATTCACATTTAGATAGCTTAGCATAAAATTTATTTTTACGCAATAAGTCAAACACACGCCTGAGGTGGACTAGGTGCTCCTCACTGTCCTTGGACATCACTAGGATGTCATCAAGGTACACGAGTGCACAGTCATTGATCACCTCAGCAAATGCTTCATTCATTACACGTTGAAACGTGGCAGGAGCATTTGTCAGGCCAAAACACAGTACCTTGAATTGGTAGTGCCCCATGGGAGTCCTGAACGCGGTTTTAGGGACATCCTCAGCCGGGATGCGGATCTGGTGGTAACCAGCCTGCAGATCGAGGGAGGAGAACACAGTTTTTCCTGACAGCTGATCAAACAGATCATCAATGCGTGGCAAAGGATACTGGTCCCTAATTGTAATCTTATTTAGCTGGCGGTAATCAATACACATGCGCAGCTCACCTGATTTCTTCTGGACAAACAGCACAGGTGCAGCATAGGGTGATGAGCTAGGCTCTATCAGGCCCTTAGCTAGCAGGTCAGTGATCTGTTTACGCAGTTCATCTTGCTCAAGTTTGGACATCCTATAGCTGGGCCTAGCTGGAGGCTTGCCATCAGGCTGCAAGGGGATGGAGTGCCCTACTGCACGCTCTGGCGGGAGTCCTGTGATAGGTTGGAATACATCAGAGTATTCATCAAGCAAATCCTGAAGGTGCTGCCTCTGTACATGGGACACAGCATCTACTGGTAAGGCAAGGTCTTCTAGAGACACCATAGCTACCATGGCTGAGCCACCCTTACGCAGCCATCTGGCTGCTTGCTTTGCTGTCACAAGAGCCTTTGGATTGGCTTTGGACACAGCAGCAAGGACAGCAGCAGGTGGGCGGGGCAGTGAGTGGGTGGATCCAGGTGGCCTTGTGGCAGCACACTGGCCAGCAGCACTCTTGTCACCTGTGTGTGGGTGCAAGGTTTTATTACCTTGGGGAGTGCGCAGGGTAAGAGTCTTGTCGACGTAGTCGACCAAGGCTCCCTGCACAGTCAACCAGTCAGCACCCAGGAGCACGTCATAAGCATGAACCAGGTCAGGCATGACAGTCAACAGGCACATGCAGCAAAAGCTATTGATGCGCAGCTGTACTTTGACATAATGCTCACATATCACAGGCTGGTTGTTGGCAACATCAAACCTGAGTGACATTGGATAGGTAAATACTGGGATGTTATGCAGCTGAACAAAGCTAGCACTGATCAGGGATGCATCAGCACCACTATCAGCTAACATGTGACAGGCATGAGAATCAATGGTGCCAGCAAACTGGAACCTCACCTTGTCGTCTTGACCAGAGACCCCCAAGATGACTTGAGACGGTGCACGGGGACAACACAGGGCAGTCTTACACGAGAGAATATGACCCACACAGGGGTCAGCAGCACTGAAACAGGACCCACAGTTCTGAGCTGCTGTCACAGCAGTCTGCTCAGAGAACGCATGGCCATCAACAGTTGGATCAGGGAAAGGCTGGCTCATAGCATGCACAGCAACACCATCAACAACCATCAGCTGGGGCTCAGTCCCAGTCATATCAGTGGAACAGGTGCATAAGACAGGTTCATCAGCGTGTACCACAGCACAGGCATGGCACTGTCCTGGCTGGGCAACACCTCACTTTCCATTGGCAGATGCAATCCTGCCCTTCTTTGGCTCAGAGTCATTGTGCTCAGAAGGACGCTTCCCTGCAGCCTTTGCATCAGCAGGAGGACGAGGGTAGCCAGATAGCTTCCTGGCTTCCAGAGCTGGCATGTCCTTATAAGGACACAGAGGCTTAAGGTGCCTGGGATCGTAGCAATGATGGCAATACTGGCCTGGCTTCATGTTGGACTGCTCAGCAGCCTCCTCAGCCTTCTGCTTCAGAATGACACGGTAGCCAGCAGCAGGACCAGCAGCCATGCCAGCCCTGAAGCCCCTTGAACGGGCTGGGACTTTGGCAGGTGGGTCGCTCTGGGTGCTCTTAGGAGGACGAGGGTTGTTTGCACGCTCCAGACCCTCAGTCAGCTGCTTAGCCTGCACAGCAGCAACATGCCGCTTTGTGCCGACTGCCTCAGCAAGGATCTCAGCAGCACGCTGAGCCTGCCTGGCAGAATCGATGGCCTGAGCCAGAGTGAAGGCAGGAAAAGGAGCAGAATCCCTTAGGACTGCCTTTTTCAGCTCAGATGTCAGTCCCTTGATAAACAGGGAGACAAGCAAACTCTCATCCATGCACTGGACACCAGCAGTCAGCAGATTGTTCCTGAAAGCAGTGACATATTCATTCAGAAGGAGCTGGGACGACATGCGAATGCTGCCTTCAAGTAGCTGCTTTTGGGCATCAGTCTGATCATCACGCAAGTCGTCTCCTGTGTACTCAAGAAAGGACATTCGCAGGTAAGGCCAGGTAGGTGCGGTGCGGGTTTGTGCGAAGTGAGCAGCACGAATGGATGGCAACCAAGCATCGCGTGCAGCCCCGGACAGGAATGCAGGGAAAACAGAGGCAATGTCCAGGTTGAAGCGCAGGCAATGTGCTTCTAAGTCGTCACAGAAGGCAGAGGCCCTGCGGCGAGACTTGGTGCAGTTGTCTGTCCACTTATCAGGGCCAGGCACGGATTTAGCAGCTGGAGCCTGACTATTAACCTGGGGAAAGAGGTGGTGCAGAGCGCCGCCTCTCCCACCGATTGAATTGAAGGTACCAGGAATACACGCAGGGCGTGTACCTGACCGACTTGGGGACGGAGTGCGCATACTAAACAGCCTGTCCTGAATGGAGGGAGGGGACCCTGGGAAGAGACCCACCTTTTCAGCCAGCGCAGCCAGTGTGCGATCTGTCAGCTTTTGGCGAGATTTCATCTTGGCCAGCTCGGTTTTAGCCTCCTTCAGCTGGTCCTGCGTGTCCAGCAGCGACTGGGCCAGCTGGTCTGCGGAAGACAGGTCAATTTCGCCCTCAGAGACGTCGTCAGCCTCTTCTTCCTCATCCTGCTCCTCCTCTTCGTCTTCTTCATCGCCTGGAGGGACTGGGCCATCGCCCTGCCCATTCCGCGGCGGAGTTGCAGCAGGAAAACCGTCGGGGAACAAAGCCGCCCTCAGGGACCTGGCAAACTCGCGATCAGATAGGGCCTGGGCCAATATGGCCTGGGAACCCGCAGGACCGCCGGCTGAGCCAGCGCCTGGTGTTTCGCCATTAGGCGTGGTGTCAGTCATGGTGCGGCCAGTCACTGAGGTATCGGAATACGGAAACCAATGTAGCGTTCAGAAAGAACGCGCCTTAAATCTTTTCAGTGTGTGAACGCCATGCAACGCTAACCGCAGTTACAGGTGTCAGACTGCTGCAGCGCAACCAGGCTAAGACATAGAACGGCCTCCGGGGATCGAACCCGAATGGTGGGCAGCAGTACAGCCCACCACTTAACCTGCCTGTATCACACTTCAGCAGTGACACTAGCGCCGATCCGCTTAGTGCAGAATCGGAACGCTACACCTGGCAGACACCGCTCACCCTGCCCCCCCTGGCAGAGTTCCCGACGGGCATCATCACCCTCGTAACCAAGGCTGGCAAGCCGAGGGACCAGGTGGCCGGCTACCGCCCCATCGCGCTCCTCAATTGCGATGTGCGCCTGGTGGCCAGGGCAGTGGAGGACCGGCTGCAGCTCCCCTTCAACCTGCTGGTGTCCCCCTCTCAATCAGCCTTCATCCTTGGCAGGGACATCAGCGACAGCGTGCAGTTCCACCTGGGCCTGCTGGAGTACCTGCAGCAGCGGGGCAGCCCAGCCTTGCGGTTGTTGCTGGACCTAGCGGGGGCCTATGACAACGTGTCCTGGGCTTGCTCCAGGACACGATGGAGGCCATGGGGTTCTGCTGGGAGGGGCATGTGCGCTGGGCTCAGCTGCTGCATCGGGGGGCCACGAGCCAGGTGTTGGTCAACGGCCACCTCACCGACAGCTTCCCCCTTGCGTCGGGGCTGCTGAAGGGCAGCGGGGCCTCCCCGCTCTACTGGTGCATCGTGCTCCAGCCGCTGGTCAGCTACCTCAGCTCGCTCCAGCTGGCAGGCCGCATCAGCACCCCCACCATCCCCTCCAGCCCTCTGGCCATGCACAGGGCCGCCCTGACCCCCGGGCTCCCCTCCAAGGAGTATGCGGACGACCTCACCATCGAGGTGCTCCATCGGGTCAGAGCCGTTGGAAGGTGGTAGTGGAGGCCCTGGGCCTGTTCCGCGCCGCTGGGGGCCCTGCGCTTAGCGTGAGCAAGAGCTCAGCCCTGCCGTGCGCCCAGCCAGAGCCCGGGCTGGTTAACCAGGGGGTCTCGGGCCCCGAGGGGGCGGGGAGGGGAGGGATGGGGGGTGACGGGGGGGAAGGGGGCGGGCAGGGGCAGGTGGGCGAGCAGGGGCTACGGGGTGGGCCGGGGGAAGGTGGCGGGCAAGAGCAGTAGCAGGGCGGGCGGGAGCAGGGTGGGGAGCAGGAGCCGGAGGTGGTCATCCCAGCTGTCCGAGCGGGGGTGCCAGTGCGCCACCTGGGGGTACCTCGTGGGGCGGCCTCCTACGCTGCCACCAGCGAGGCCGCCTTCGGGGGGGCGGTTGCGGCCATGATGGCAGCCTCCCTCCCTTGGCGGCCCCAAGGCCACAACCTCCTCGGGCGGGTGCAGGTGGCGCAGCACTGCCTGGCCTCCAAGTCCATCTACCAAATAGCCTTCGTGCAACCCTCCACTCCTCTGGCGCAGGCCATGGCCTTGGCTGTCAATCGCTTTGTGGCAGCCTCAGACCTGCCCCAGGAGCGCAGCCCCAACAGCAGCCGCCTCTACCCTAGCAAGGTCATCTGCTTGATGCCCCGGGGGGAGGGAGGGGTGGGGCTTCCCGACCTAGTGGTCACCAGCACGGCCATGCTGGCAAAGATGCTGGCCCAGCTCTGGTCGCCCCGGGTTCGTCCCTGGCAGCCACTGACCCACAGCCTGCTGGCAGACCCCTCCCACGGCCTCAGCACGTGGGTCATCACCGACCCCGCCGCCCCCCCCTCGCGAGGCATCAGCCCGCGGCTGCAAGCTCACGTGGCGGCCCTGGCTGAGCTCAACCTGTTCCGTGCGGTGCCCCCCGCTAGCCAGTCCTTCTTCTCGGTGCTGGCGGAGCCGCTGTGGCACAACGCGCAAGTCCGCATGAACCCAGCAGCTAGGGAGGCAGCGGCTGAGCAGGGTTACACCCACGTCCGCCACGTGAGGGGAGCCCTCCACAGGCCCCAGCTGGAGGGGAGGCCCGCTGGGCTGCGGACCTGGTCAGGGCTTGCCTCCCCGAGCCCTGGCAGGGCATGGTGGACCGCCTGCAGCCTCCACAGCCGGAGTGGGAGTGCCTGAGGGTTGCGCCTGGGGTGGGGTTTGTGATGCTGCGCACCCCCATGCTCCAGCCCTCCCACTGGGTGGGCCCCAACGGCCGCCTCTACCCACTAGACCCCACAGGGCAAGGGCCCCTAGGGGCTTTCTGGGCGGGGGAGGGGGCGGCCTGGGAGCCAGCAGCGGTGGCCCGGCTCAATAAGCCCAGCTACAGGCCGACCCCGGAGGAGCGAGCCACCCACCTCCGCCCTCTACCCGCCCATCGTCACGAGGCGCAAGAGCTGGCTCAGGTGCAGGAGCAAGCAGGAGCCAGGGCGGTTGGCAGGGGAGGGGGGCGGGCGAGGGGGCGGGGCGGGGGCAGGGGGCGAGGGCGTGAAGGAGTGGAGGGCGTAGGGGAGCAGGGGGCGGGGCGAGAGGGCAGGCTGCCGACCCAGCTGACGAGGGGCCTGGCACATGGCCTAAGGAGGAGTGGCTCTTGGGCCCCTGGGATCACCTGCAGCTGGACCCTCAGGTATGGGGCATGGGCACCACCACCCTGCTGGACTTCTCGGTCAAGCATGCCAGGGTGCGCCTCTACCAACTCCAGCGCGTCAGTGCCGACCCACTCTACCCACCCAGTGGGGGCCTGTGGCCTGCGCTGTGGGGTGTGCTCCCCTCCGGGCCGCGGGCGAACCGGAGGTGGCAGCGGTGGCTGATGGGGCCCTAAGGGAGATGGAGCTCAAGTGGCAGGCCAGCGCGCAGCAGGTGGCAGGCCAGGGGGCAGCGGGGGAGCGGGAGCAGTAGGGCAGGGATGTGGAGGAGCGGCTCCCCGAGGAGGTGCAGGGCAGCCAACCGCCTCGTTGGCTTGACACCTCCGCCAGGGCGCACCAGAGACCCTCGCCGCAGATGAGGGCGGCCCAGCCGGCTGAGCGGCAGCTAGAGGCCCACCAGCGGCGTGGGGGCCGGCAGCCAGTTTCTCAGCCCGCCCCCCGGGCCGACACCGTGGACCAGCTGGCTGTGGGTGTTCAGGCGGGCCAGCCGTGTGCGAAGGTGTGGATGGAGCTGCTAGACCCCACCCTCCGTCGGGAGCATGTCATCGTGGCCTGGCGGATGCTTCACGCCAGCCTCATGGTGAGGCCTTGTGGGGCCACATCCTCAAGGGGGCGGCTGCCCCGGGCTCGTCCGCCTGCCGCTTCTGCCAGCCGCGGCACCTGGAGACTCTCACCCACGCCTTCCTGACCTGCCCCGCCGTGGTCCCAGCCTGGGAATGGGTGCTGGACGTGTACGGCCGCCTCACAGGCACCCGCCCCCCCTCAAGCGACGCCATGCTGCTCCTCAGTAGGCGCCCCACCCACGGCGAGGACCCCCCCTTCCATCCCCCTGACAGCCTGTTGTGGCTGCGGCTGCGCGTGGCCTACCTGGGCGCAGTGTGGCGCCTCCGCAGCTCAGGAGCCGCTACAGCCCTGCAGCCACAGCAGGTGGCGAGGCGGGTCGTGGAGGAGGTCATCTCCACCCTCACCACGGCCGTCAAGCGTGACTGGCGCCGGGTGGGGAGGGACATCCGCGTGGGCCTCTGCGGCGCAGTGCCCTCCACCTGGTTCAAGGGCAAGGACCCGGAGCTGGACGCTTCCCACTTCGACCAGCTGTGGCCCGAGGCGTCAGGGGTCTGGTTTGCCAAGCAGCCTAGGAGGGAGCGGAGGGGAGGGCAGGAGGGGGCAGAGGGGAGGGTTGGGGCAGGAGGAGTGGAGGAGGAGCGGGCAGCAGGGAAGCTCAGGCAGAGGGAGGGCAGGGCGCAGGGGGCGGGAGAGCTGTTTGTTCGCCTCTCCTTGCAGTGGCCCGTCCCCTTCCCCGTCGAGCCAGCATGAGCTGCAGGGTTGCTGGTGGGGGCTTAGTGCGTTCAGTGGGTGGGGTGGGCTAGGCTTCGGGGGGTTGTCTGGGTGTCAGGGACCGGGGGCTTAGGTGGTCTTGGTTTGAGCGTTGGGGGTATGGTTCTGGGTGTCAGGTCGAGGGGCGGGGCTTAGGCTCGTGTGTGTAGTTTTGTGGGGAGGGTCTGGGGAGGTGCGTAGAGCTAGGGTGGAGGGCGTTGGTGTGGGGGAGTGTCTTGACGTTGTCCTAGGGAGGGGGTTGCTTGGGGTGTGTGGACCTTTGCTTGGGGATCGTGTATGGGGGAACCTTGTTTGTTGTAGTCTTCTCTATTCTTCTTTTCTTTAGTCTCTGTCTCTCTTGTAATGCTCCTCCATCATAAAAAACAGGGCCGAGCTCTGCAAGGCTGCGCGCACAGCAAGGCCCCGGGGCTAGATGGGCTGCCCCATGGAGGTCTACGACCGGCTGTGGGTGGAGCTGGGGCGGCCGCTGCGGGCCATGTTGCACGAGGCCCTGGCAGACACCGCTAACCATGCCCCCCCTGGCAGAGTTCCCGGCAGGCATCATCACCCTCGTAACCAAGGCTGGCAAGCCGAGGGACCAGGTGGCCGGCTACCGCCCCATCGCGCTCCTCAACTGCGATGTGCGCCTGGTGGCCAGGGCAGTGGAGGACCGGCTGCAGCTCCCCTTGAACGTGCTGATGTCCCCCTCTCAATCAGCCTTCATCCTTGGCAGGGCACGATGGAGGCCATGGGGTTCTGCTGGGAGGGGCA
>JASKMD010000006.1:11837849-11880531 GCA_030144725.1 Haematococcus lacustris
GACCTTTGCTTGGGGATCGTGTATGGGGGAACCTTGTTTGTTGTAGTCTTCTCTATTCTTCGTAGTAGATAACGACAAAACTGCCAGTGCTAAAGGGTTTAAACACGCGAGGCCGAGCACCGGCGCTAAACAGCTCGAGACCGAAGCCAGCGGCCGCGGAGCGTAGCGACGCGGCCGCTGGCTGAGGTCGAGAGCTGTTTAGCGCCGGTGCGAGGCCGAGCGTGTTTAAACCTTTAGCACGCAGCGGTTTTGTCGCTATCTAGTGTAGTGGCGTTTTCAAAGCGTTCGAGCTTTAGCCAGCGCGGCGGAGCCGCGCTGGCTCTGTCTCTCACATCTGGTGTGACATGTGTAATGCTGACCGCCGCGCATCTATTCCCTGCTGTCTTTGTTCGATGTCCGAGCATATCTCGCCTGCATCTGACTGCGATGACGAAGACTGTGATCGCGACGGTGGTTGCCCTGTTTACAAGTCCCCTCCGCTACTAACAGCCACAAACAAGTCCCCTCCCCTATTAACAACCACAAGTTTGGTTTGTGGCTGTTAGTAGCGGAGGGGTCGCGTATTAAACGTTTTAAGGATAGGGCTGCTAACGTTTTTAAACGCGTGAAAACGCCACTACTTTTCTTTAGTCTCTGTCTCTCTTGTAATGCTCCTCCATCATAAAAAACAGGGCCGAGCTCTGCAAGGCTGCGCGCACAGCAAGGCCCCGGGGCTAGATGGGCTGCCCCATGGAGGTCTACGACCGGCTGTGGGTGGAGCTGGGGCGGCCGCTGCGGGCCATGTTGCACGAGGCCCTGGCAGACACCGCTCACCCTGCCCCCCCTGGCAGAGTTCCCGGCAGGCATCATCACCCTCGTAATCAAGGCTGGCAAGCCGAGGGACCAGGTGGCCGGCTACCGCCCCATCGCGCTCCTCAACTGCGATGTGCGCCTGGTGGCCAGGGCAGTGGAGGACCGGCTGCAGCTGCCCTTGAACCTGCTGGTGTACCCCTCTCAATCAGCCTTCATCCTTGGCAGGGACATCAGCGACAGCGTGCAGTTCCACCTGGGCCTGCTGGAGTACCTGCAGCAGCGGGGCAGCCCAGCTTGGCGGTTGTTGCTGGACCTAGCGGGGGCCTATGACAACGTGTCCTGGGCTTGCTCCAGGACACGATGGAGGCCATGGGGTTCTGCTGGGAGGGGATGTGCGCTGGGCTCAGCTGCTGCACCGGGGGGCCACGAGCCAGGTGCTGGTCAACGGCCACCTCACCGACAGCTTCCCCCTTGCGTCGGGGCTGCTGAAGGGCAGCGGGGCCTCCCCGCTCTACTGGTGCATCGTGCTCCAGCCGCTGGTCAGCTACCTCAGCTCGCTCCAGCTGGCAGGCCGCATCAGCACCCCCACCATCCCCTCCAGCCCTCTGGCCATGCACAGGGCCGCCCTGACCCCCGGGCTCCCCTCCAAGGAGTATGCGGACGACCTCACCATCGAGGTGCTCGATCGGGTCAGAGCCGTTGGAAGGTGGTAGTGGAGGCCCTGGGCCTGTTCCGCGCCGCTGGGGGCCCTGCGCTTAGCGTGAGCAAGAGCTCAGCCCTGCCGTGCGCCCAGCCAGAGCCCGGGCTGGTTAACCAGGGGGTCTCGGGCCCCGAAGGGGCGGGGAGGGGAGGGAGGGGGGGTGACGGGGGGGAAGGGGGCGGGCAGGGGCAGGTGGGCGAGCAGGGGCTACGGGGTGGGCCGGGGGAAGGTGGCGGGCAAGAGCAGTAGCAGGGCGGGCGGGAGCAGGGTGGGGAGCAGGAGCCGGAGGTGGTCATCCCAGCTGTCCGAGCGGGGGTGCCAGTGCGCCACCTGGGGGTACCTCGTGGGGCGGCCTCCTACGCTGCCACCAGCGAGGCCGCCTTCGGGGGGGCGGCTGCGGCCATGATGGTAGCCTCCCTCCCTTGGCGGCCCCAAGGCCACAACCTCCTCGGGCGGGTGCAGGTGGCGCAGCACTGCCTGGCCTCCAAGTCCATCTACCCAATGGCCTTCGTGCAACCCTCCACTCCTCTGGCGCAGGCCCTGGCCTTGGCTGTCAATCGCTTTGTGGCAGCCTCAGACCTGCCCCAGGAGCGCAGCCCCAACAGCAGCCGCCTCTACCCTAGCAAGGTCATCTGCGTGATGCCCCGGGGGGAGGGAGGGGTGGGGCTTCCCGACCTAGTGGTCACCAGCACGGCCATGCTGGCAAAGATGCTGGCCCAGCTCTGGTCGCCCCGGGTTCGTCCCTGGCAGCCACTGACCCACAGCCTGCTGGCAGACCCCTCCCACGGCCTCAGCACGTGGGTCATCACCGACCCCGCCGCCCCCCCCTCGCGAGGCATCAGCCCGCGGCTGCAAGCTCACGTGGCGGCCCTGGCTGAGCTCAACCTGTTCCGTGCGGTGCCCCCCGCTAGCCAGTCCTTCTTCTCGGTGCTGGCGGAGCCGCTGTGGCACAACGCGCAAGTCCGCATGAACCCAGCAGCTAGGGAGGCAGCAGCTGAGCAGGGCTACACCCACGTCCGCCACGTGAGGGAGGCCCTCCACAGGCCCCAGCTGGAGGGGAGGCCCGCTGGGCTGCGGACCTGGTCAGGGCTTGCCTCCCCGAGCCCTGGCAGGGCATGGTGGACCGCCTGCAGCCTCCACAGCCGGAGTGGGAGTGCCTGAGGGTTGCGCCTGGGGTGGGGTTTGTGATGCTGCGCACCCCCATGCTCCAGCCCTCCCACTGGGTGGGCCCCAACGGCCGCCTCTACCCACTAGACCCCACAGGGCAAGGGCCCCTAGGGGCTTTCTGGGCGGGGGAGGGGGCGGCCTGGGAGCCAGCAGCGGTGGCCCGGCTCAATAAGCCCAGCTACAGGCTGACCCCGGAGGAGCGAGCCACCCACCTCCGCCCTCTACCCGCCCAGCGTCACGAGGCGCAAGAGCTGGCTCAGGTGCAGGAGCAAGCAGGAGCCAGGGCGGTTGGCAGGGGAGGGGGGCGGGCGAGGGGGCGGGGCGGGGGCAAGGGGCGAGGGCGTGAAGGAGTGGAGGGCGTAGGGGAGAAGGGGGCGGGGCGAGAGGGCAGGCTGCCGACCCAGCTGACGAGGGGCCTGGCACCTGGCCTAAGGAGGAGTGGCTCTTGGGCCCCTGGGATCACCTGCAGCTGGACCCTCAGGTATGGGGCATGGGCACCACCACCCTGCTGGACTTCTCGGTCAAGCATGCCAGGGTGCGCCTCTACCAGCTCCAGCGCGTCAGTGCCGACCCACTCTACCCACCCAGTGGGGGCCTGTGGCCTGCGCTGTGGGGTGTGCTCCCCCCCGGGCCGCGGGCGAACCGGAGGTGGCAGCGGTGGCTGATGGGGCCCTGAGGGAGCTGGAGATCAAGTGGCAGGCCAGCGCGCAGCAGGTGGCAGGCCAGGGGGCAGCGGGGGAGCGGGAGCAGCAGGGCAGGGATGTGGAGGAGCGGCTCCCCGAGGAGGTGCAGGGCAGCCAACCGCCTCGCTGGCTTGACACCTCCGCCAGGGCGCACCAGAGACCCTCGCCGCAGATGAGGGCGGCCCAGCAGGCTGAGCGGCAGCTAGAGGCCCACCAGCGGCGTGGGGGCCGGCAGCCAGTTGCTCAGCCCGCCCCCCGGGCCGACACCGTGGACCAGCTGGCTGTGGGTGTTCAGGCGGGCCAGCCGTGTGCGAAGGTGTGGATGGAGCTGCTAGACCCCACCCTCCGTCGGGAGCATGTCATCGTGGCCTGGCGGATGCTTCACGCCAGCCTCATGGTGAGGCCTTGTGGGGCCACATCCTCAAGGGGGCGGCTGCCCCGGGCTCGTCCGCCTGCCGCTTCTGCCAGCCGCGGCACCTGGAGACTCTCACCCACGCCTTCCTGACCTGCCCCGCCGTGGTCCCAGCCTGGGAATGGGTGCTGGACGTGTACGGCCGCCTCACAGGCACCCGCCCCCCCTCAAGCGACGCCATGCTGCTCCTCAGTGGGCGCCCCACCCACGGCGAGGACCCCCCCTTCCATCCCCCTGACAGCCTGCTGTGGCTGCGGCTGCGCGTGGCCTACCTGGGCGCAGTGTGGCGCCTCCGCAGCTCAGGAGCCGCTACAGCCCTGCAGCCACAGCAGGTGGCGAGGCGGGTCGTGGAGGAGGTCATCTCCACCCTCACCACGGCCGTCAAGCGTGACTGGCGTCGGGTGGGGAGGGACATCCGCGTGGGCCTCTGCGGCGCAGTGCCCTCCACCTGGTTCAAGGGCAAGGACCCGGAGCTGGACGCTGCCCACTTCGACCAGCTGTGGCCCGAGGCGTCAGGGGTCTGGTTTGCCAAGTAGCCTAGGAGGGAGCGGAGGGGAGGGCAGGAGGGGGCAGAGGGGAGGGTTGGGGCAGGAGGAGTGGAGGAGGAGCGGGCAGCAGGGAAGCTCAGGCAGAGGGAGGGCAGGGCGCAGGGGGCGGGAGAGCTGTTTGTTCGCCTCTCCTTGCACTGGCCCGTCCCCTTCCCCGTCGAGCCAGCATGAGCTGCAGGGTTGCTGGTGGGGGCTTAGTGCGTTCAGTGGGTGGGGTGGGCTAGGCTTCGGGGGGTTGTCTGGGTGTCAGGGACCGGGGGCTTAGGTGGTCTTGGTTTGAGCGTTGGGGGTATGGTTCTGGGTGTCAGGTCGAGGGGCGGGGCTTAGGCTCGTGTGTGTAGTTTTGTGGGGAGGGTCTGGGGAGGTGAGTAGAGCTAGGGTGGAGGGCGTTGGTGTGGGGGAGTGTCTTGACGTTGTCCTAGGGAGGGGGTTGCTTGGGGTGTGTGGACCTTTGCTTGGGGATCGTGTATGGGGGAACCTTGTTTGTTGTAGTCTTCTCTATTCTTCGTAGTAGATAACGACAAAACTGCCAGTGCTAAAGGGTTTAAACACGCGAGGCCGGGCACCGGTGTAAGGGCGCGCTCCGCGTAGTCCCTTAGTGTCGTCTGGGCTGTCGCGGTTAACCCGAGGCAGCTACAGGATAATCGGTCACACCGCATTAGTGTGAGTTGGCAGGTAAAGCCTAGCAGCGTAAGCTGTGAGGACAACTGGTTCGATTCCAGGGGGCCCCGTTCTAAGCCCTAGCCTTCTCACGGTAGTGCCTTGTGGCCGACCCTTTCAGTACCCGCACTTCGGTGCCCTCGCGGCCGGCTCAGTGTTACACATGGTTCAAACGGTCCAGCGTCGCCTTTATAAGGCTGCACGTTACAAGTGGTTTCCGACCGATAAGCCAGTTACTGTAAACACTCCGCCTCGACCATGTAAAAGATGGTTCGAAGTGTTTGCGTGTCTTACACAGTCACTGCAGAGGATTAGGCTCGCGCTAAGCGCTCTTAAACAAAGCCTCGAAACACACAAAACATCGAGCTCGCCGAAATGGGGCCGAGAATAAGGCATATCTGGAGACTCTCTATGAGCGGGCCCGTGCATTGTAGGATGTGTCGACCTTGCAGGCAAGCGTGACAGTGGCGGAAAAGCTGGCGAGCGGGACGTGCCTAGTGAGCAGCTCCGGCCGGCCTCCTGGCCCGCGAGGACCTCCTGGGCGCTATTCACGCAGAAGCTTGCCGCTGCTGAAGCCGTTGCTGCTGGGGTAAGTCGCGCTGATGCTTTTGCTCTTGCGCCCCAGCCGGTCTCATCAGCCCTCCATGCAGGCAGAAATGCAGCCTTGCAATACTGTGGCTAGCATCTTCGACATGCAATGTTCCACTGCTCGTCGACCTGCTGCTAATGCTTGTGTACCCCAGTCTGCTTGCTTGCAGGAGGCTGGTCCCCAGCCTGCAGGTGGGTCTACAGGTCCGCATGCTTATGTTGCAGCCCTTATAGGTAGTGGCACCTTTGCTGCCCAGCCTGCTGCTCAGCCTGCTGCTCAGCCTGCTGCCCAGCCAGTTATGCACAGTGTTGCTGCTGTTGCACACCAGTCTGCTGTTTTGCAGGAAGCTGGTCCCCAGCCTGCAGGTGGGTCTGCAGGTCCCCATGCTTATGCTGCAGGGCATGTAGGTAATGGCAGCTCTGTTGTCCAGCCTGCTGTCCACCCTGCTGTGCACAATGCTACACACACTGCTGCTGCTGCATCTGCTGCACGTGCTGCATACACTGCTGCACAAGCCACAGTGGCCCAGGGTGCTCCTGCCTCTGGCTGGACTCCCGTAGGACAGAGCCCTAGTAGGCCTGCCCCCAAGCCATCAGCATCTATTGCTGCAATCCGTCAGAAGTATGCTGGGCTAGCTGGTGGCTCTGCCCCACTCCCACCTGCTGCTGTGCCTCTGGCACCTGACACTGTCCCACAGGGGCTTGCCCCCTGTTGAGCGTTGGTCTGATAACAGCCGTGCTTAGGGTAAACGTGCTGTCACCTTCCTCACTGATCTGGAGGTGCACTGTGCTAACAATAACCTTGATCCTGCCCTTGCACTGCCATCCTCATGTTCAAGTCCATTAGGTATTCAGATGCCTTGACACACAGTGGGTATACCCCATGGGACTATCTTTGCAAGCAGTTCATTGAGATGGTAGAGGAAGACTATGACTGACCTTAGCCATGCTCAGGGCTAGCTAATGAACTCCAAGCTGTTGTGCATGTCTCTAAGTGTGACCCTGCAGGAGTACATTACAAACTTCAGCAATACCATCACTTTGTGTGGTACAGGGTGCATGAACATGGCATTGACTGTGGTCACTGTTTAGAGGGGCATCACCCCCCAACTGGCCCAGTGGCGAAGGACTTCATGTCCTTGGCACACCCCACTCTTGACGATGCTGTGGCTTCAGCCATAGACAACCACAAGGGCATTGTAGCTGCTGGTTCTGGGGTCACCCCAAGCAAGTGTGGTGGTGTTAGTGTTGTGGCTGCTGTTCGTCCGCAGATCGCCGCCGTCCGGGCAGCCCTCACTCTTACTCCGGCCTGGTCACTCCGGCCGCGCCGGTGGCGCTGGTGGCACCGCCACTTCCCGTGCCTACCCTGCAGCTCCCACGGCTCCGCCGTCTGCTGCCCCGCCTACCGCGGTATGATGTGTCTTTGGGTGATGACTGGCTGTATGCTGTAACCCCACACACTCATTGATCGGCACCGACTTTGCTGTCAAGCACGCATTGCCATAGAGCTTGTACTCCAAAGCTCATCATTGGCTGCTGGCTGCTGGCACACTTCTTGTGTGACACTGGTGCCACTCACTCTTTCATCAGCATAACATTTGCTTCCAAGCATGCCCTGCTGCTATCTGCTCTCCCCACAACACATCAGTGGTCCCTGGCTGACAACACCACCCTATCATGCCATCAGTTTGCTGCTGTAGACCTGTGTCTGCCTGGCCACTGTGCCACATGCAAGCTGACAGTCATGCCTAGCTTTGTGCAGGGTTATGATGTGCTTCTGGGTGATGACTGGCTTTTTGCCAACAAGGCAATCCTTTCTTATGAGGGTAAAACCCTTTCTCTTTCTGCTGCTGGCAAGACTGCTGTGACTCTGCCGTGTCCTGCTGTGGCAGCCCCTAAGTATGTTGGGCAATGTTCTGCTGTAAGACCAACCCCTGCATTCTTAATCAATGCTCTCAAAGCCAAACCTGAGTTAATCTCAGCTACCCAGGCGTCCAGGTGGCTCCTTAAAGGTGGCCGTGCTGTGGTGGCTTTAGTCATGACTGAAGGCTCAGCCTCTGCCAGTCCTGGTACCCCCAGTGACAAAGACGACCCACACATACCTGCAGCTATCAAAGCTGAGCTGCAAACCCTACTCGATGAGTACAGTGATGTGTTTAAACCACTCACTGATACCCCTCCTGAACGTCCTGTGGGTCATACCATACCCCTGGTCCCTGACGCCCGTCCACCTGTGACCCCCATGTACCGCCTCAGTAAACCTGAGCAAGAGGAGCTCAAGAGACAGATCCAGGACTACCTCAGCAAAGGTATGATTGAGCCCAGCTCCTCCCCCTATGCTGCACCCATCCTGTTTGTGCAGAAAAAGTCAGGTGAGCTACGTATGTGCATTGACTACCGTCAGCTCAACAAGCTCACACTACGTGACCAGTACCCCCTGCCCAGGATTGATGATCTGTTTGACAGGTTGTCAGGGTGTTCTGTCTTCTCCTCCCTGGACCTCCAGGCTGGTTACCACCAGATCAGGATCACTCCTGAGGACGTCCCCAAGACTGCCTTCAGGACTCCTGAAGGTCACTTCCAATTTAAGGTGCTGTCTTTTGGCCTGACCAATGCCCCTGCCACCTTCCAACGTGTCATGAATGATGCTTTTGCACCTGTCCTGGGCAAGTGTGCACTAGTGTACCTAGATGACATACTGGTCATGTCTAAGTCTCTACCTGAGCACCTGCAGCACCTACGCCTTGTCTTTGACCTGCTGCGTAAAAACAAACTGTATGCCAAGATGTCCAAATGTGAGTTCATGCAGCTCACCCTCAGGTTTCTTGGGCATGTGATCTCAGCTGGTGCCATCTCTGTGGACCCTGATAAGGTGAGGGCCATTGTTGACTGGCCTGTCCCTTCATCCCTGACCCAGCTGCAGTCCTTCCTGGGTGCTGCCAACTTTGTTCGCAAGTTTGTGCACAACTTCAGTGCCATCTCAGCACCCCTGACTGATCTGTGTGGCAAGCTCAGTGCCACATTCCCATGGCACTCCTGGCCTGACCATGAACGTCTTGCCTTCTATGAGCTCAAAGCTGCTGTGGCTAACGTGCCTATGCTGCGCCTGCCAGATCATACCCAACCCTTCCAGGTCTACTGTGACGCCTCACTCCAAGGAGTAGGTGCAGTCCTGATGCAGGATGGGTATCCCCTTGCCTATCTTAGCAAGAAGTTGTCCTCTGCTGAGGTCAACTACACCACAGGTGAGCAAGAGATGCTTGCTCTTGTCACCGCATGCAAGGAATGGCGTTGCTACCTTGAAGGTGTGCCATTCACTCTGTTCACCGACCATAAGCCTTTGATTTCACTGCCTACACAGAAGAATCTGTCTAGGCGTCAGGCTAGGTGGATGGAACTGCTGTCTAGGTTTGACTTTAAGCTAGAGTATATTCCTGGTCCTGTCAACCCAGCAGACCCTTTATCCCGGTTAATTACTGGCCTCCAGGAAAGTGCCACTGTGTGTGCAATGCTCACCAGAAGGCGGGCCCAACTTTCCCGTGAGGGGGAGGGAGCTAGTGTGGCTCGTGCCCTTGAGGCCAATGCCCCTGCTGCAGTCACTGCGAAATCCTCCTCAACTCCAGAAATTACTGAAAATACTACTGATACAAGCCATAACAGGGACTTTGTTCCCTTGGTCACCTGTACATCTGACACCTCAGTGCACTATCCTGCGGCTCCTGCCCATCCTCTGGGTTTGTCTGATCAACTCATCCAAGGATACCGGCTTGACCCTGCGTTTAATGCTGAAGCTGATCTGTCCAGCATGTACCAGGACACACATGGCCTATGGCGGCTCACTGGTAAGGATAAGGTAGTGGTCCCCAATGACTCTGAGCTGCGCAACCACATTTTGCACGAGATGCATGATGCAGTCTATTCAGGTCATGTGGGTATCAACAAAACCCTGGAACGTGTGTCACGTGTGTTTTGGTGGAACACAATGCGTGCTGACGTCAGGTACTATGTGTCCACATGTGATGCCTGTCAACGTGACAAGGCGTCTACTCTCAAGCCAGGTGGCCTACTCAACCCGTTGTCTATACCTGACTACCGCTGGGAGTCTGTGTCCATGGACTTCATTACCAAGCTACCCTCTGGGTCACATGGGTATGATGCTATCTGTGTCTTTGTGGACAGGCTCAGCAAGATGGTCCACTTTGTGCCCTGCCGTGAGGACCTTAAGGCACGCCGTTTTGCACAACTGTTCATTGACCATGTGTACAAACTGCATGGCATGCCTGCTGAGCTGATCTCTGACCGGGGCTCACTGTTCACAAGTGTGTTCTGGCGTGAGGTCATGAGGCGCTGTGGCTCTAAGCCTGCCCTCTCATCATCTTATCATCCACAGTCTGATGGCCAGACAGAGAGGTATAACCGTGTGTTAGAGGAGATGCTTAGGCACTATATCTCACCTACTCAATCTGACTGGCCTGACTACTTAGCCTTGGCTGAGTTTGCTGTCAACAACTCGTGGCAGGAGTCCATCCAGTCCACCCCCTTCCTGGTCAACACAGGTCAGTCTCCTGTGACTGTTGGCCTACGTGATCTGCCTTATGGGGGCCGTTGTCCCTCTGCTCATGCCTTTACCCGCTGGTGGCAGGATGCTGTTGCCAATGCCAGGAAGTGCATGGCTGCAGCCCAATCCCGTTAGGCTGCCTATGCCAACAAGGCCAGGCGTGACGTTGAGTACAAGGTGGGCCAGAAGGTGTTGCTCAGCACCAAGAACCTCAAGCTTCAGCCTGGGAAGGCTCGTAAGCTCATACTTAGGTATGTGGGTCCCTTTGAGATCCTGCTGCTGGTTGGTGCAGTAGCTGTCAAGCTAGACCTGCCTGCCAGCATGAGCCGTCTGCACCCTGTCTTCCATGTGTCACTCATCAAGCCTTACACTGGCACTGATGTGGGCTTCATGCCACCTCCTGTGACATGGATGGATGAGACCCCTGTGTACTATGTTGAGCGTTTGCTTGACCACAAGGGTGTCAAGGACAACAAAGCCAGTTACTACCTGGTGCAGTGGGAGGGTTATGACTCCACTCACAACACCTGGGAGCCCAGGTCCAACCTGACTGACTGTGACAAAGTCTTGGCTGAATACAATGCTATCCATCATCTTAAGTAAGTCTCCTGCATGCATGCTGCCGCGCTGCTGCACTGAGGCACTCTCTTCTCTGTGCTTACACAGCCTATGGTTATATGTTACAATCCCCCTATTACAGTTGGTCTCTGACCACACCCAGCTTTGACCTGGCTCTACCTTCATGGTACCCAGTAGCTAACCAAGTGGAACCTAGGTCTTGCGAGTCTCGGGTTTAACCTGAGGCGGAACGAGGCATCCCCTTGGGGGGGAGGAATGTAAGGGCGCGCTCCGCGTAGTCCCTTAGTGTCGTCTGGGCTGTCGCGGTTAACCCGAGGCAGCTACAGGATAATCGGTCACACCGCATCAGTGTGAGTTGGCAGGTAAAGCCTAGCAGCGTAAGCTGTGAGGACAACTGGTTCGATTCCAGGGGGCCCCGTTCTAAGCCCTAGCCTTCTCACGGTAGTGCCTTGTGGCCGACCCTTTCAGTACCCGCACTTCGGTGCCCTCGCGGCCGGCTCAGTGTTACACATGGATCCCTTTCCATTACGAGAAAATCACAAATCGTTATATATACGTAAATCTCAGATTATTCAGAGGTACAGGGATTATCCGAAGGGGTCAACCTTACAATCTCATAATCATCACCATTACCAAGCATCACGGCACTCAACCTGCTGTAGGGAGCGCTGCCCTTATCCACAATCAAACAGTCTTAACTAGGAATTACGGCACTCAACCTGCTGTAGGGAGCGCTACCCACGCCCTCACGCCCCCACTCAAGGACAGAATTACGAGCCACTAGGCAACTAGATCGCGGCTGCCGCAGCTAGAAGTTTCATCTTTAACGCCTTCCCAGCAGCCTCGTGGGCGTGAAATTCGTGCAACCGTTGCGCCGCCTGGGGATCAATCCAGGGGGCAGCGGGGATGCACGGCCACGGTGCTGGCTGCGGCTGCAAGCTGTTGGGCGGTCCTGCAAAGTTGTGATGCCAAGGAGCAACCCAGCCATGGGGATAGGGGGAAGGAGGGGGAGCAGGCATGTAGCTCGAGGCGTGGCTGGCTGGTGCCGGCAAATAGCTGCCCGTAGGGTAGCTAGGAGGCTGGTAGCAGCCTGGCGGATAGCTTCCCGGGGGGTAGCTGGCATGAGGGTAGGAGGCATGAGGGAAGCTGGCATGAGGGTAGGTAGCTGCCGGGTCGCTAGAAGGGCCCGACGGGTGGCCCGAGGGTTGGTAGTTGCCAGGCATGGAGCAAGGAAATGAAGCGGGTGACGGGCTGGGAGAAGGGGCCACCCACCCATTGGCTGCCGCCATCGCTTGCCAGCCGAGGGTGCTTGCCGGGGTGGCTGGCGGGATGGTGGCAACAGGGGGTGCCACGGGCACGGAGGTTCCTGCAGTGGGCACCCCCAAGCTCGATTGCGGCTCAGGCAGAGAGGAGGAAAGGGATGGTGTAGTGCGTAGCGCAGCAGCCACCATGGGGGCGTTGATGGCGTCGCTTAGCTTCTGTCGCGCCTCCTTGTCAGCGTGTAGGTAGACGGCAACGCTGTCCGGGCACTTCCAGCCCCCCTCTCGTTGCACAAGGGGTAAGGGGGCGCCTGATGACAACGCAGCGGTAGCTGCTGAGCGCTTGCCTCCATGTAGGGTTGAGTGTGGGAACATCGCCTTCCAGTTCAGCCGAACAGAGCCGATGCCCACAGCTTGGTTGCCGTACCACACCGGCGAATCTTTCACCGCTGATGGCAAAGGCTTCAGGAGCAAGCGCTGGTGCTTGGGATCACTCTTGGGGTGCTTGGACAACAAGAGGTCCTGGGCTGAGACATTGCAGAGCTTTGCCTTCTCGAATTCATCCAAGGAGCTGGGAAGAGAGGGATTGCCACGGATGAACTTCTGAGGAGGCTCTCGGCCAAGGTCAGCAAGGCCGCCCTTCTAGTTCTTGCATGCAACATCCTTGATCTTGTATGCGTCCACGTCGCACTCAGTCCCTTCATAAGCAAAGAACAACATGCAAGTGGTAAGAGGCATGAGAGTATAACATACAACACCACATGCAACGGTGCTCGCAAGCATGAAGGGTTGCAAGTTGTGGGTTTACCTGGTGATACACGCACAAGATGGTGCAACTCCAAGCCAACCAGCTCGTCTCCACGCAGAAAAGCTCCGGTAGTCAGGGCGTAAATGACCCGGTTCAGCAGTCCAGCGGGGGTGTACGGCTCCATGTGGGGGGCAGCTTTCACCAGGTCCTCCTCAGTGACAATTCCAGCACGCTTGCGAGTGTGGGTTACCTACACGAAGCATCACGCATGCTTACAAAATGAAGGATAGTGGGACTGGGGCAGGTCAAGGCATGGCGGGGCGAGGCGTGGCTGGGCAGGGCGACGAAGGGCAGGGCGTGGCTGGGCAGGGCGTGGGAGGGCAGTCCTCACCTCTCCTGCCTTGAAAGCAATCTTGTCATGACCATCGATGACCTTCCACATCAAAGCAAAGCGGCCATTGAAGTCCATCAAGTCATCAGGCACGAGGATTGGTGCCATGTCATTCTTGGCAGTTTGGACGACATGATGCTCTCCCCGCAAGATGCGGGCAAGGGAAGACATCCGCTGACGCAAAGATTCTGCGCTGCACTTGCCACCATCATTGGCCTTGCGGTAACCTGCAGCAACGCAAGGTGTGAGGGTGAGTGTGTGTAAGACATGTAGACATGTAAGCATGACAAGCTTGACAAACAAAACACAGCGCAACTTACCGGTAGCCAAGGTGCACAACACCATGCACAACAGCTTGTAGTCAGTCATGTAGCACTTGTATAGATGGCTGCACCGCTCCTCATAAGTTGTAGGGCGGGTGACGAAGAACAACTTCAAGGCACGCAAAGCTTGTGGCTGGGCAACATCGCCCCCTACAACGGGGCAGGCAAGTAAGGTGAAGACAGCTTGGCATGGGCAGGCTAGGGCGTGGCAAAGCGTGGCAGGGCAGGGCGGAGCTGGGAGGGGCTGGGCAAGGCAAGGGACATGCCTCACCAGGAAATTTGCCACTGTCAAGAACAGCTTCCAACATGCTATAGCTGGTGTTGAGCTGACTCTTGTTCTTGTTCAGCGTAGCTGGCGCCGCTCGGCTGTGGACAGCCAACCCCACTATGTTAGGGTCCTGCAAGAACTCCTGGAGGACATGCTCCGTTTCCTCGCGTGTTGTGGCAGCCACAGCATCTGCGGAGCGGGAAATTGGAAAATGATGATACACAGAAACGGTGCTTTGCGACGTGCATAGTTGTTACTCACTGACAGCTTTGCCTGATAGGCGCTCGGAGCGACGAGGCTCCGATGCCTCTTCACCCAAGCGGTGGGTTGCAGAAGTACCCGCGACCGCTGCAACTGCATTGTTAGGCTGGCCGACTGGGGAATCTGCGTGGGAGCAAGATGCAAAGTTTGGCCTGGTCAACGCGGTTACCATGGTCAACGCGGTTACAATAATGTTCTCACCTGCTAGTCTTGCTGCAGCAAGACGTGCAGTCGCGACCTCGAGCGGAGGGGGAAGAAGGTTGAATTGAGGGATATCTGACTCGTGGTCGCTTTGGTCATCCACTTCATCGTCCACATCATCGGTGCTGCTGGCCGTGTATGTGCTGTCGGGCATGGTGGCTAAGACTACGATGAAGACTGGGACAAGAGCTTGGGACTCGAACCAAACTCAGGCCGGAGTGAGAAGTGAGAAAAGTGCGCGCCTTGCAACAATTACGGGAAAAGTGCGGCCCTTGTCAAAATTACTGAAAAAGTGCGAGCCTTGGTCAAAATTACGGGAAAAGTGCGAGCCTTGACCTCAATTACGGGGAAAGTGCGCGACTTGACCTTCCAACCCAAAGGTGTTCGCGTTAGCTGCGCGATGCTTAGGTAACGGCAAGGCTTGCTGCGACAGCTAGAAAGCTAGAAAGACGGTATCCGTAATGTAAAGGGATATCGCATAATGTCTCGGCCAGCGCTGTTCACGTCCAAATAACAGTCTCGGCCAGGTCTCGAGTTGCGTAAACGTCTCGGCTGCGCCTCTCAACTCTCGACCCAGCCTCGACCGTTATTTTCCCGTAACAGCTTGGCCTCCGACATTATACTATACTTCAAACGGTCCAGCGTCGCCTTTATAAGGCTGCACGTTACAACCGGCGCTAAACAGCTCGAGACCGAAGCCAGCGGCCGCGTCGCTACGCTCCGCGGCCGCTGGCTTCGGTCTCGAGCTGTTTAGCGCCGGTGCGAGGCCGAGCGTGTTTAAACCTTTAGCACGCAGCGGTTTTGTCGCTATCTAGTGTAGTGGCGTTTTCAAAGCGTTCGAGCTTTAGCCAGCGCGGCGGAGCCGCGCTGGCTCTGTCTCTCACATCTGGTGTGACATGTGTAATGCTGACCGCCGCGCATCTATTCCCTGCTGTCTTTGTTCGATGTCCGAGCATATCTCGCCTGCATCTGACTGCGATGACGAAGACTGTGATCGCGACGGTGGTTGCCCTGTTTACAAGTCCCCTCCGCTACTAACAGCCACAAACAAGTCCCCTCCCCTATTAACAACCACAAGTTTGGTTTGTGGCTGTTAGTAGCGGAGGGGTCGCGTATTAAACGTTTTAAGGATAGGGCTGCTAACGTTTTTAAACGCGTGAAAACGCCACTACGTAGTAGATAGTGGAAGCGCCGGTAGTTTTAGGCGCCCTAAAAACGCGAGGCCGAGGCACTGGAGCGTAACAGCTCGAGACCGAAGCCAGCAGCCGCGGAGCGTAGCGACGCGGCTGCTGGCTGAGGTCGAGAGCTGTTACGCTCTAGCGCCGAGGCCGAGTGTTTTTGGGGGACTAAAACGCCCCGGGCGCTTCCACTATCTAATTTAGTTCCGTTTTTGTGCGTTCTTAGAGCCCGATGCGCGGCGGAGCCGCGCTCAGCAAACATCACACTATCAGTGTGAGAAGTAGGAAATGAATCGTGGTGGGGTGCTCCTGCTCTATATCGCCTTGCCGCAGCTGTCATCACTAGCGTTGTTTCTAGCTGAGGCCTACGAGGAAAAAGACGCGGACGAGGAGCCGACCACGAAGATGAGCCTTACACGGAGGTGAAGCCTTAGGCATTGTTGTCACCGCTCTTCGCGCTACCCCTAAAGAAGGTACGTCTTACGTACGGCCATGGTTCTTCGCTCGACGCCCAATGCTCTGATAAGCCTATTCCCTCCTCACGTTGATGCAATGCAGTTGCCGCGTCTATGCTTGGTGCAATAGGGCACCGGTTATTGTAGGCAGTACCTCGAGCTAAAAACACTGGAGCGTATGTGTTTTGCTTTGCGCTGTGGTACGCATTCCGAAGTTACGTGCGCTAATTCCACTTCTTGTAACATCGTGTTTCTCAAGTGTCGACGAAATTTTCAGGGTGCGGTGCCTGGTGGACGCTTGGTGGACGCTTGTCATGGTGGTAAGCAGTTGTGATGAAGGAGGGCCCCAATGTAATTAGACATGCTTCACTTGTATTCTTTGTAGGTACCCACACCACTACACCCTTCCAGCTGCTGCCCCACCCCCTACCCTCTGTTGCCCCACCACTTGCTACTTGTTGCTGCCCCACCCCCTGCTCTCTGTTGCCAGACCACCTGCCCGTTGCTGTCACACCCCCTGCCCGTTTAGCCCCACCCCATGCGTGTTGTTGCCCCACACCCTGCCTCTTGTTGCCCACCACCTGCCCTTTGTTGCCCCACGCCCCCACCCGCTGCAGCCCCACACCTTGCCCGCTGCTGCCCCACACCCTACCTGCTAATGCCTCACACCCTGCCCGTTGCTGCCCCACACCCTGCCCATGCCCACTCTAGCCCACACCCTGCTCGTTGTTGCTCCATATCCTGCCCATTGCTGCCCCACCACCTGCCTGCTGCTGCCCCATAGCCCTGTTGCCCAACACTCCTCACACCGCTGCCCCACACCTTGCTCGCTGCTGGCCCACACCAGCGTGGCTTGCGTACGGCCGATCCAATGGCCCAATTGATGGCAGGTGTAAATGTTCCTCACCAGATGAAGATCCAAGTGGTGCAGCACAGCATGTTGCCCAAGAGGGACTAACGAGACACGTTTGGGGTTGATTTGTTAAAATGAGATGTGTTATTGTGTGCGTTGGTGTTTTCATGGACTTTATGGAGTTGCATGCTGCATGTCCTTTTGCATGCGCTTTTCTTAAAAAGGTCCGCGTCCCGGCGTTTTTAGGAGCGTAATAGGGGTTTTTAAGAGCATAATAGGTCTGCGGCGTTGGAACTAAGTCTCTTAAACAACAGGCTATTAACTATTATAACGCATGAAAACGGAACTAATTTTCTTTAGTCTCTGTCTCTCTTGTAATGCTCCTCCATCATAGAAAACAGGGCCGAGCTCTGCAAGGCTGCGCGCACAGCAAGGCCCCGGGGCTAGATGGGCTGCCCCATGGAGGTCTACGACCGGCTGTGGGTGGAGCTGGGGCGGCCGCTGCGGGCCATGTTGCACGAGGCCCTGGCAGACACCGCTCACCCTGCCCCCCCTGGCAGAGTTCCCGGCAGGCATCATCACCCTCGTAATCAAGGCTGGCAAGCCGAGGGACCAGGTGGCCGGCTACCGCCCCATCGCGCTCCTCAACTGCGATGTGCGCCTGGTGGCCAGGGCAGTGGAGGACCGGCTGCAGCTGCCCTTGAACCTGCTGGTGTACCCCTCTCAATCAGCCTTCATCCTTGGCAGGGACATCAGCGACAGCGTGCAGTTCCACCTGGGCCTGCTGGAGTACCTGCAGCAGCGGGGCAGCCCAGCTTGGCGGTTGTTGCTGGACCTAGCGGGGGCCTATGACAACGTGTCCTGGGCTTGCTCCAGGACACGATGGAGGCCATGGGGTTCTGCTGGGAGGGGATGTGCGCTGGGCTCAGCTGCTGCACCGGGGGGCCACGAGCCAGGTGCTGGTCAACGGCCACCTCACCGACAGCTTCCCCCTTGCGTCGGGGCTGCTGAAGGGCAGCGGGGCCTCCCCGCTCTACTGGTGCATCGTGCTCCAGCCGCTGGTCAGCTACCTCAGCTCGCTCCAGCTGGCAGGCCGCATCAGCACCCCCACCATCCCCTCCAGCCCTCTGGCCATGCACAGGGCCGCCCTGACCCCCGGGCTCCCCTCCAAGGAGTATGCGGACGACCTCACCATCGAGGTGCTCGATCGGGTCAGAGCCGTTGGAAGGTGGTAGTGGAGGCCCTGGGCCTGTTCCGCGCCGCTGGGGGCCCTGCGCTTAGCGTGAGCAAGAGCTCAGCCCTGCCGTGCGCCCAGCCAGAGCCCGGGCTGGTTAACCAGGGGGTCTCGGGCCCCGAAGGGGCGGGGAGGGGAGGGAGGGGGGGTGACGGGGGGGAAGGGGGCGGGCAGGGGCAGGTGGGCGAGCAGGGGCTACGGGGTGGGCCGGGGGAAGGTGGCGGGCAAGAGCAGTAGCAGGGCGGGCGGGAGCAGGGTGGGGAGCAGGAGCCGGAGGTGGTCATCCCAGCTGTCCGAGCGGGGGTGCCAGTGCGCCACCTGGGGGTACCTCGTGGGGCGGCCTCCTACGCTGCCACCAGCGAGGCCGCCTTCGGGGGGGCGGCTGCGGCCATGATGGTAGCCTCCCTCCCTTGGCGGCCCCAAGGCCACAACCTCCTCGGGCGGGTGCAGGTGGCGCAGCACTGCCTGGCCTCCAAGTCCATCTACCCAATGGCCTTCGTGCAACCCTCCACTCCTCTGGCGCAGGCCATGGCCTTGGCTGTCAATCGCTTTGTGGCAGCCTCAGACCTGCCCCAGGAGCGCAGCCCCAACAGCAGCCGCCTCTACCCTAGCAAGGTCATCTGCGTGATGCCCCGGGGGGAGGGAGGGGTGGGGCTTCCCGACCTAGTGGTCACCAGCACGGCCATGCTGGCAAAGATGCTGGCCCAGCTCTGGTCGCCCCGGGTTCGTCCCTGGCAGCCACTGACCCACAGCCTGCTGGCAGACCCCTCCCACGGCCTCAGCACGTGGGTCATCACCGACCCCGCCGCCCCCCCCTCGCGAGGCATCAGCCCGCGGCTGCAAGCTCACGTGGCGGCCCTGGCTGAGCTCAACCTGTTCCGTGCGGTGCCCCCCGCTAGCCAGTCCTTCTTCTCGGTGCTGGCGGAGCCGCTGTGGCACAACGCGCAAGTCCGCATGAACCCAGCAGCTAGGGAGGCAGCAGCTGAGCAGGGCTACACCCACGTCCGCCACGTGAGGGAGGCCCTCCACAGGCCCCAGCTGGAGGGGAGGCCCGCTGGGCTGCGGACCTGGTCAAGGCTTGCCTCCCCGAGCCCTGGCAGGGCATGGTGGACCGCCTGCAGCCTCCACAGCCGGAGTGGGAGTGCCTGAGGGTTGCGCCTGGGGTGGGGTTTGTGATGCTGCGCACCCCCATGCTCCAGCCCTCCCACTGGGTGGGCCCCAACGGCCGCCTCTACCCACTAGACCCCACAGGGCAAGGGCCCCTAGGGGCTTTCTGGGCGGGGGAGGGGGCGGCCTGGGAGCCAGCAGCGGTGGCCCGGCTCAATAAGCCCAGCTACAGGCTGACCCCGGAGGAGCGAGCCACCCACCTCCGCCCTCTACCCGCCCAGCGTCACGAGGCGCAAGAGCTGGCTCAAGTGCAGGAGCAAGCAGGAGCCAGGGCGGTTGGCAGGGGAGGGGGGCGGGCGAGGGGGCGGGGCGGGGGCAAGGGGCGAGGGCGTGAAGGAGTGGAGGGCGTAGGGGAGAAGGGGGCGGGGCGAGAGGGCAGGCTGCCGACCCAGCTGACGAGGGGCCTGGCACCTGGCCTAAGGAGGAGTGGCTCTTGGGCCCCTGGGATCACCTGCAGCTGGACCCTCAGGTATGGGGCATGGGCACCACCACCCTGCTGGACTTCTCGGTCAAGCATGCCAGGGTGCGCCTCTACCAGCTCCAGCGCGTCAGTGCCGACCCACTCTACCCACCCAGTGGGGGCCTGTGGCCTGCGCTGTGGGGTGTGCTCCCCCCCGGGCCGCGGGCGAACCGGAGGTGGCAGCGGTGGCTGATGGGGCCCTGAGGGAGCTGGAGATCAAGTGGCAGGCCAGCGCGCAGCAGGTGGCAGGCCAGGGGGCAGCGGGGGAGCGGGAGCAGCAGGGCAGGGATGTGGAGGAGCGGCTCCCCGAGGAGGTGCAGGGCAGCCAACCGCCTCGCTGGCTTGACACCTCCGCCAGGGCGCACCAGAGACCCTCGCCGCAGATGTACAACACCTTGCACAAGCAGCACGAGACATAGGGCACACCGTACACACCTTCAAAACTGAGCACATCTACCATGCGAATGGTAAGTTCTCATCTGATACACTGAACCACTACCTCTACCGCAAACACCAAGAGCTACACACGTACCTGCACCCTGCCTCAACCTACCTGCCCATCCAGAGCATCACCCCCGAGGTGATCACAGCCGCTATTGCAAGTACGGGCGCCACATGCAACGATGCTGTCATCCTGCTATCCTACCAACACGCTACAACCATTAAGCACACGCAACAAGGGTGGCACCAGCTGGACTCATTCAACCGCATGCCCAAACCACTCTCCACACCTGACGACTGGGGCAGCCTCCAAGGCAACCTGCTCACCATCTGCACGGGCAATGTGAGACACACAAGATTCATTAGGAGGGAAATCTGGATAGCGGACCCGCTGGGGGCCGCCACACCATCGGCGCTAGCAGAACACTTCCGAGATCATCTGGACCCGATAGATCTCACCACAGACCACACAGAGGCAAGAGGGACCCCCGGCCCCTTGCACGTGACCACCACCGAGACCGCCGAGACCAGCTGCACAACCGATAGCACACGCAGGGAGACAGCAGAGGGCATCCCCCCACACGACGAGCCTACCCGGCTGCGACAGCGCCGGGACACACCCACGGTCACTCTCCGTCCGCAAACACGTATCCACCGACCCACTACGCCCCTCGACAACGCCACCGACGCTGCCAACAAGCGCGTTCGAGTCACCAAGAGACACGGTAACGACACACACACTCAAACCCTCATGTTCAAATATCTCCGCAAACGCACCGCTGAGACCCACAACACTGGGCCAGTGTCCACCATAGACGAGACACCTAAACCCACGCCAGACATCGACCTAGGTACGAACCAACATCACAGCCCCCCACCGCCACCCACCCCCAACCGGCAACACATCACCCTCACGACCTTCAACGTCAGAGGCCTACACAGATCTAGAAACGAAGTTCTGAACCTTGTGCACAGCCAAAGCCCGGACATCCTGATCCTTACTGAAACCATGACCCAACCCAGGAGCAACAACCCTAGCTCTGGCTGGCTAAAGAGGGTTATGCCCAACTATACTGTCCACCGCCACCAAGGCCACAGCGAAGTCCTCATTGGCATCAGACATGATCTAGCCATCCAGATGCAAGCTACCATGATACAACCGTGCACAGATGCGGATGTAAACACCCGCTGCGTCATCCTGAGCCTCCGCCAACGGCAAAGCGAAGAGCTCACACTCGTTGCCACGTACTGGCCCTCGGGGAACAACGACGACGCGCTCCCATTACGGAGGAAGATGCAAGAGCATATACGAACAGCCACTGGGCACCTGCCCGGCTCACTCATCCTGGCGGGAGATATCAATGCCACAATGAAAACAGAGGATCGCTCCGAGCACACCGAATACACACAAGACAACATGATGAGGGAGTTCGCAACAGAGATGCGCCTGTCCGAAGCTGATCCCGGCGACCGGGCCTGGACCTACCAACAACCGCACTGCAACAACCGCATCGACGCCATACTGACGCGCGACGCAAGACACGGCCCTGTACACCGCACGCACGTCGACACGAACGCATATCTTAGCGACCACAGACCACTCACCGCCACACTCAGTACAGCCCGACTGGGCATAGACCTGGCAGCCCCACAAAAACCTCAGAAGCACAGCCACACCATCCTTACCACCCCCATTACCAATAAGGACAGGGAAGCCTACCGCCTGGCAGTGCAACAACCCAGCTCAGGTGCCCCACAACTGCACGCACACCTGACAACTTACCTTGCTCCCATGTACACTGATGCTATCCACTTCCTGACCACGATTGACAAGGCCAACCCCCAACAACCACAGCGCCTAACGTTGGTAGCAGGCCTCCCAGCCAGGGAAGCTGTAGACACCGCAGCTACCATGCTCACAACCCTACTGCAAACCTGCAGGACGACAGCTATCAAGACGTGCAATACTAAGACCCTAACAAGGGGGGGCCAACACTACCAACGCAGGACCATGTGTAGGATTAGATAGGCACTTGGCAAAAAGCTCAAAACCACCAGAGAACTCAGCCGGAAGGCTAGAGTGTTTTTCAAGCAAAACAACGTGCACCCAACCATCGATGAACTTATCCCAGAGACAGATACGACAAATGCGGAAACAAGGGAGGCGGTACAAGCGCGCCAGGGCGACGACACAACCGAAAATCACGTGCAGGCCGCGCTCGCCCAGCTGACCAACTCGTACCGCGACCAAATTCACAAGCTAGACGACGACGACTCCGCACTCGCCATCGCCAAAGCCCGTGTCAGAATGCAACAACTAATAAGCACCCAGCCTAAGAAAGCGAACAAATACATCCTACGCCCGCCCCGCACCGATCACAAAGGCCTGCAGGCGCTAGCCGACCCCACCACCAACAAGATATGCACGGCCCCGGCCGACCTGAACCGGATAATTACCGAGGCCTACAGACAAAAGCTCACGCCGCCGACCCCCAAAACTGGCAACTACACAAACACGCAGACTCGAAACTACCCGTGGGCCCGCGCCAAAGCGGACGACCCTTTCACGATGCACACCTGCCAAAACGTACATTGGCTACACACAGCCATCATGGACAAGGCAGGCTTCCAGGAATGCCTCAGCAGGCTGGCAGGAGGCAAGGCCCCGGGACCAGACGGCATTGAGAACGAGATCATCAAGATGCTGCCGTGGGAGATGAGGGACACCATACACCAGCTGTTCATCATCATGTGGGCTACAGGCTGCACACCAACCACGTGGAAGACCAGTGACACATGCCTGCTCTACAAAGACAAAGGGCAAGAAACGGACCTTAACTCCTACAGGCCTGTGGGCCTAGCCAACACCGTCTACAAGCTGTGGACCAGCCTCATAACTAAGATGCTTTCTGAGTATGCTGAAGCCAATGGGATGCTCAGCAAGAACCAAGCTGGGTTCCGCTCCCATAGGAACACTACACAACAGCTACAGATGCTTGTCATGGCCCTTGAAGATGCTAAGCTGGCTAAGGCAGATATCTACGCGCTCGTGGTCGACTTCACCAGTGCGTTCAACACCACCTGCCAGGACAAACTACTATGGATCATGCACGACCTAGGCTTCCCCACGGACGCGACGGACGCAGTGAAGGACCTATACACGGGCGCTACAACGCGCTTCAGAACTCCCTACGGCCCCACTGACCCGGTACCCGTGGACCGGGGCACCATCCAGGGCGACTCACTCTCACCCTTCCTGTTCCTCATCTATATCGAACCCCTACTGCGCTGGCTGCAGGTGGGCGCGAGGGGCTATAAATTCAAATCCGCGACGGCTGACAGCGGGGAACGCGCCACTGTCAGCAGCATTGACTATGCCGACGACATAGCAATCCTCTGCAACACACTCCGCAACCTCCGCTGCCAAGCGGACAAACTCTCAGCCTTCTCGGACTGGGGTCACCTCATCATCTCACACAGTAAAACCCTCGCAACAGCGGCGCTCCATCACTCGATCGAAACCGGCATGTGCAGCAACGCGGCCGAAGCGGATAAGTGGGCCCGCCAACAACTCCAAACTGTAAGCTTACAAGGGAAACCCGTCACATACCACCGCCCGACCTCACCCTTCACCTACCTGGGTGTGCTCATCACCATGACGCTGGACTGGAAACCACAACACACCGCTATGATTACCCAGCTACGCCAAAAACTAGAGAGACTCAGACGCTCCTTTGCTAGCGCTAGACAGGCCATACACATCATCCGCACGGCCATCATACCCAGTCTAGCCTACAGCTTCTGCGCCGTGCCCTGCACCCCAGGGGACCTTGAGCTATATGACAGGTCCATTAATCAATGCGTTAAGCTTAAACTCAGACTCCCCCTGGGAACGCCCAACGCCATTGTCAGAGAAGACGCCGGGAAACTAGGCATGGGCATCAGCTCCACAGCTCAGGAATACCACGCTCGCAACACAACAGCCCTCACACAAAGCCTCCAGTCCACAGATGTGACGCACGCCCACATCTCAAGGAGCATGCTACACAAGCAAATCACATGGCTCAATACCCTGGCCAACACTCAAGGACACCGCATGCTCACCCTCTTCCAACATACCCTCAGGGCACGGCAACTAGTCTATACCTCACTAGCCGGGCTGGCAGCCACGGAAGGGGGACTACCCCTCTACCCCGAGGAATGCCACACACTCGGCCGCCTCATCACGCAAGCCAACAGTTCTCATGCACACGACGTCGTCAGCGCCAGCATCACCTGCCTCAAAAGCCTAGGCATTACCAACGCATGTGAGCTCAGCTGCGAGGGCAACACACACATCATCACGGGTAGCATGCTCACATCGAAATACGGGAAAAAGGTCAAACAGAAACACATTATCGCCCTCAACAAACTTGCGGCCATGGCGGCCCAGCCCTCATGCCCTGACGCGACCGCAACGCGCACCATCCGGGACAGCCGCAACACATCACTCACCCTACCGCCCGCCCAACGCAAAATCACACCCTGGGCCGCGGGTCTCACGGAACTTGCGCCCACACCCGCCGTGCCAGACACCAGAACCCGCTATATGGATATGAAAGCGTATGCGGCCCTGCAAGCAACGCAACCAGCAACGGCGGACCGGGCCGCAGCGGCACCCGCAGTCCATGATGCTACCAGGACGAGCTCACGACTGCTGAAACGAGAGCAACGAGCAACACAACCGCCCCCGACGAAGCCCACTCTACCCAAGGCGGGCACGAAACGGAACAATGAGGGCAGACAGACCCAAACTATCCCGCAGGATATAGTGCGCATAGTAGGCCTTGACCTCCCAGGACTCTCCAGCTGGAAGGTGGATAAAGCCTGCCGTTGTAAACCCAAGAACCTAGGCTGCATACTAGGGGCCATGTACGGCCACCAAGAGGCCATTACCAGCATAGATGGCTGGCAATGGGACGGCATCAACAAGGAAAACTACTACAAGGTGCATTGGAAGCCCACAGTCATAGATAGATGGGCATTACCACTATGTGCAGAAGAAGGCTATACACCCACACACATAGAGACCATTAGCAGGGAAGAGGCTAAGGACGTGTGCACCTGTGAGCTGTGCTGGCTACCAAGAGGAGACAGCCCAACGTGCCACAACTGCAAGAGGGCCTACCACCCAGCCTGCCTTGAGGAAGCCCACCTGTCAGGACACAAGGAACCAGGATACTAGCTGTGCCCTATATGCAAGTTCGGCAACAATGACTTCAAGACTACCATGCGTCAGTCAGCGCACTCGGACCTCATACGAGTACACTGGCACCCCACTCTCGAACCGGCGCCGCTCATCACGGCACACCTGGACTACATAGCAAAGCGCAACGACTACGACGAGGAAAACAGGCAGATACAAGAGGCCAGACATGCGAGGCCCGACACGCACCTGCCGGCCCACACCCGACAGGGACTACCGGACCCGCACACCTGGCTACCCCGGTGCACCAACCTGCACTCGAAGGCCACCTTCCACACCTACCCCATCAACCCGCAGACGGACATCGTCGGGACGGGCAATTGCGAAACCTTCCTCCAACTTCACCCCCACATGACCGACCCCGCGATGAGCCTCAGCACGGGGGAGCCCATTATGCCACGGCACGACTTAGTGCAACACGTAACGGTCCACGACGAGTCGGGTCGCACAGCTGGCCTCCTGACAAAAGACCAACACCAACATCTACACGCTTGGTTACAACACACACCACACACACGCAACCTGGCCACAGAGGTAGTGGCCCTACTAAGGAGACAGGACGCACAGAGCAGCCACCACCCCATGAGAGGGGCACAAGACAAAGCCCTTAACACCCTACACGCCACACGCAGCTTTCCAAGTACCGTCCAAAGATGGGCTGATCCACTCACAGTTAGACCAGAAACCACCACCTATTGGAGCCCTGACATCAACGACACGGCCTTTGGGGCACACCACAACTGCCTACTGGTACGCCACACTGGCTTATCCACATGGAATGTACCGGCAGACGATGCAGTGGCACTGAAATGCGTCAACCATGCTATACACTCAGCTACACAGGAGGAGGCCATGGCAACCATCATGCTGATCCCTGGGAAAAAGGGCATCTCCTACCCTAAACACATTGACACCCTGCGGCGCTACCCTGAATACTGTCAGCACCTGGCTAGCATACCCCCCACCAAGACCAGATGCTCCAAGCCAGGCAAGCACGCCAACCTCCACATCTACGTCATCTGGAATGCAGCGGGACAACAACTTGTCACCAAAGGCAATCCCCAAGGATGGCTGGCTAGCACTGCCACTGCCCTCCACCCACAACGGGACACACACCCAATCCGCAACAGACCAACGAATCAAAGCCAGCCAGCCACACCCCCTAGCGGCCACAAACAACACATGCGCCTGCCGTTGGACAAGGACCTCCCCACCTCGGGGCACCAGCGCGGCCACCAACAACTCACGCACCATTCCACGACGCAGCCACGGATGGCCATCACCGAATGGGCCACGCTCGCGTACACGGACGGCAGCTGCATTAAGACCTCGGGGGCAGCCCCAGCGAGCGTCGGGGCGGGGGTTTATATCCCGGAGACCAACGTCCTCATCACCGTCGCCCTGGACGACCCAGAAAGCAACACCATCAACAAAGCGGAACTCACGGCGATACACGCGGCACTCACAGCGGGGGTCAAACGCATCGCCACCGACAGCCTATGCTCTATCTACCAGATCCGCCGAGCCCTCGCTAACCCGATGTCGCTCATCACACACAGGCACAACGACATTTTGACCTCTATCGCCACCCTCATCATTGACAGCCCCGACACAATCCACTTCTACAAAGTCCGGGCCCACTCGGGAATTATCGGCAACGAAGGCGCCGATGCCCTCGCCAAGCACGCGGCGTTACACCCAGAGCTGGCCAACACCCCGGCCTACCGCCCGACCACACGGACAGAGACCAACACCTGGCTCAACAACGAAACCGATGGCAACACCCCCGCCCCACTGCCGGATTGCCGCCACAGCGTGAGAGCACACATGCACCGCAGGCACAGCCTCGGTCTCGCCAATCAAGACAGTATCTACTACCAGATGTCCCAGGAGATCACCAAAGCCGCGGCGAAAGGAGCCGGCGAAAGGGTGATGACCGACACGAACATCTCCATACCCGCGCAACGAACTGCCCTTCTCTACCGTACCGGCGGGCTCTACAACCAGAAACTAGCTATGCGCTGGAAACGGGCGACGGATGACCGATGCCCGCTCTGCGGGAATGCGGATAGTGCCACTCACCTCCTCTCGGGCTGCAGCGAGACACTACCGATGGTGCAAGAAAGGCATAACGGGGCTGGCCGCCTCATCGCTAAAGCCATAAGCAAGGGTACCCTAGGCGGTTACATCAGCTTTGCGGACACCGGCAGCTGGGAGAAGGGCGCAAGAGAAGACCTCGACCTCCCTAACGACACACTACACACACCACTACGAGCACTCGGACTACAGATAGCAGCAACCAAAAACACCACCAGACCAGACATTCTTATGGTGATGCCAACAAAGAAGACAGGCACACGTGGTAAAGCCATTAAACGGGTCATCTACATATAAAAAATATAAGGGGGCAAGATGAAAAATGTGCTCGGAATGGCCTGCGATTCAGCGTGCGACCTCGCAAAACTTTTTCAACGCATAGTACATCGAGGAAACCGAGCGCGAGTCACTGTGCGGTAAGATCAAAAGTCTTTCTGAAAATTGGAGGTCTTAAAAATAGAGATGAGTAGTGGGTCTGGTAATGTATACGCCAGCGCGCCCACTCACGCGGCTTCGTTTTGAATGGTCTGGCCGCCCCGTCAACCGACAGCCCAGTCAAACAAAGACCCCCAACCCCTGCGGAGTACAGCCCCGGCCTCAATGCCTGGCGTTTGTGGCTGCTCTCCAGCTGTTCCCTTCGCTCGCACTGGCTGCCAGCCCCCTTCAGTATTATATGTGTAGATGTAGATGCTCACGGATGCGGCGCTTGGCCGTGTCGTGCGTGGCGTGCACGTCAACCTTGCGCACTGCCTATGCGGTAGAACATGTTCAGCCTCTGCTTCAGCGCGAGGGAGCCTCACGTCCCCAATGCACCTGATGGCAGGTGTCTAGCCCCGAAAAGCAGCCAGGCTAGCAGCAGGGCAGCAGCAGCAGGGGCAGCAGCCGCAGGGGCAGCAGCTGCAGGGGCAGCAGCAGCGGCAGCGGCGGCAGGGGCGGCGGCGGAAGCAGCAGGGGCAGCAGGGGAAGCAGGGGCAGCAGGGGAAGCAGCAGCAGGGGAAGAAGTAGCAGCAGGGGCAGGGGTAGCAGGGGCAGCAGCAGCGGCAGCAGTGACAGCAGCGGCAGCAGCGGCAGCGGCGGCAGCAGCAGGGGCAGCAGCGGCGGCATCATCATCATCAGCAGCAGGGGCAGCAGTAACAGGGGCAGCAGCAGCAGGGGCAGCAGTAGCAGGGGCAGCAGCAGCAGGGGCAGCAGCAGCAGGGGCAGCAGTAGCAGGGGCAGCAGCATCAGGGGCAGCAGCAGCAGGGGCAGCAGTAGCAGGGGCAGCAGCAGCAGAGGCAGCAGCAGCAGGGGCAGCAGTAGGAGGGGCAGCAGCAGCAGGGGTAGCGGCGGCAGGGGCAGCAGCAGAAGGGGCAGCAGCAGCGGCAGCAGCGGCAGCAAGGGCAGCAGCAGCGGGGGCAGCATGGGCAGCTGCAGCAGGGGCAGCAGCAGCAAGGGCAGCAGCAGCAGGGGCAGCAGTAGCAGCAGGGGCAGCAGCAGCAGGGGCAGTAGCAGCAGGGGCAGCAGCAGCAGGGGCAGGGGCAGCAGCAGAAGGGGCAGCAGCAGAAGGGGCAGCAACAGCGGCAGCAGCAGCAGCAAGGGCAGCAACAGCAGGGGCAGCAGCAGCAGGGGCAGCAGCGGCGGCAGGGGCAGCAGCAGCAGGGGCAGCAGCAGCAGCGGCAGCAGCAGCAGGGGCAGCGGCGGCAGGGGCAGCAGCAGAAGGGGCAGCAGCAGCGGCAGCAAGGGCAGCAGCGGCAGCAAGGGCAGCAGCAGCGGGGGCAGCATGGGCAGCTGCAGCAGGGGCAGCCGCAGCAAGGGCAGCAGCAGCAGGGGCAGCAGTAGTAGCAGGGGCAGCAGCAGCAGGGGCAGTAGCAGCAGGGGCAGCAGCAGCAGGGGCAGGGGCAGCCGCAGCAAGGGCAGCAGCAGCAGGGGCAGCAGCAGCAGGGGCAGCAGTAGCAAAGGCAGCAGCAGCAGGGGCAGCAGCAGCAGGGGCAGCAGTAGCAGCAGCAGCAGGGGCAGCAGCAGCAGGGGCAGCAGCGGCGGCAGGGGCAGCAGAGGCGGCCGGGGCAGCAGCGGCGGCAGGGGCAGCAGGGGCAGCAGCAGCAGCGGCAACAGTGGTAGCAGTGGCAGCAGCGGCAGCAGGGGCAGCGGCAGTGGCAGCAAACATATGAACTAAAGCAGGAGGCAACAGCTTGAGCATGCAACTGGGTGCGGCAGCAGGCAGGAAGCAGAGGGAGTTCCATTAGGGTGTTGATGGCACACTTGAAGGCCAGCGGTGCACAAAAGCAGCCATCACATGTAACACTGCAGAAGTGATAACTGGACATCATGCTCACACACATTTTTCAGATGCCAGGGATGCAAAGCGGGCATCATGCAAGCATGCGAACATCATTAACACACACATTGCAAGACTTGGACGTGCATAGTTTTGTTTGGCTGCATGCGGGCTTGCTTGACCGGCTGTCTATCGGGCTGGTTTTTGTTTAATATGTTGCCTGTTGCACGTCCGATGTGGGACGGGCCCACTGCCCTAGTTATTATAGAAATCAAATACTGCTCGGACTCAAGGTGGACGGATCAATTAGACAAGGCACTCAACCAACACACCCATCTAGCTCAAACCATACGCAAGGAAGGCCACATGGTGGAGATTAGACCCATCCTCCTGGGCATAGGTGGCATAACGTATGAAGCACACACACGGCAACACCTCCTGGACTTGGGGGTCTCACAAGATAACACTACCAAACTGTTACACAAGTTAACAAGACACGCGGTGGAGACAGCCCACTCCATTGCAAAGACAAGCTACAGACTCAGGGCTACTAAGAGGGAGGGAGGGTAGGGGGGTCACTTCTTCTCTTGCTGGTCGGTGGGAGCAGGCCGCGCCCCAGGCGGTAGCTCCTCCCTTAATGCACGCCGGTGAACACCGGAGTAGTCTTCTTCTTCTTCTTTCTTCTCGCCGCAGATGAGGGCGGCCCAGCAGGCTGAGCGGCAGCTAGAGGCCCACCAGCGGCGTGGGGGCCGGCAGCCAGTTGCTCAGCCCGCCCCCCGGGCCGACACCGTGGACCAGCTGGCTGTGGGTGTTCAGGCGGGCCAGCCGTGTGCGAAGGTGTGGATGGAGCTGCTAGACCCCACCCTCCGTCGGGAGCATGTCATCGTGGCCTGGCGGATGCTTCACGCCAGCCTCATGGTGAGGCCTTGTGGGGCCACATCCTCAAGGGGGCGGCTGCCCCGGGCTCGTCCGCCTGCCGCTTCTGCCAGCCGCGGCACCTGGAGACTCTCACCCACGCCTTCCTGACCTGCCCCGCCGTGGTCCCAGCCTGGGAATGGGTGCTGGACGTGTACGGCCGCCTCACAGGCACCCGCCCCCCCTCAAGCGACGCCATGCTGCTCCTCAGTGGGCGCCCCACCCACGGCGAGGACCCCCCCTTCCATCCCCTTGACAGCCTGCTGTGGCTGCGGCTGCGCGTGGCCTACCTGGGCGCAGTGTGGCGCCTCCGCAGCTCAGGAGCCGCTACAGCCCTGCAGCCACAGCAGGTGGCGAGGCGGGTCGTGGAGGAGGTCATCTCCACCCTCACCACGGCCGTCAAGCGTGACTGGCGTCGGGTGGGGAGGGACATCCGCGTGGGCCTCTGCGGCGCAGTGCCCTCCACCTGGTTCAAGGGCAAGGACCCGGAGCTGGACGCTGCCCACTTCGACCAGCTGTGGCCCGAGGCGTCAGGGGTCTGGTTTGCCGAGCAGCCTAGGAGGGAGCGGAGGGGAGGGCAGGAGGGGGCAGAGGGGAGGGTTGGGGCAGGAGGAGTGGAGGAGGAGCGGGCAGCAGGGAAGCTCAGGCAGAGGGAGGGCAGGGCGCAGGGGGCGGGAGAGCTGTTTGTTCGCCTCTCCTTGCAGTGGCCCGTCCCCTTCCCCGTCGAGCCAGCATGAGCTGCAGGGTTGCTGGTGGGGGCTTAGTGCGTTCAGTGGGTGGGGTGGGCTAGGCTTCGGGGGGTTGTCTGGGTGTCAGGGACCGGGGGCTTAGGTGGTCTTGGTTTGAGCGTTGGGGGTATGGTTCTGGGTTTCAGGTCGAGGGGCGGGGCTTAGGCTCGTGTGTGTAGTTTTGTGGGGAGGGTCTGGGGAGGTGAGTAGAGCTAGGGTGGAGGGCGTTGGTGTGGGGGAGTGTCTTGACGTTGTCCTAGGGAGGGGGTTGCTTGGGGTGTGTGGACCTTTGCTTGGGGATCGTGTATGGGGGAACCTTGTTTGTTGTAGTCTTCTCTATTCTTCTTTTCTTTAGTCTCTGTCTCTCTTGTAATGCTCCTCCATCATAAAAAACAGGGCCGAGCTCTGCAAGGCTGCGCGCACAGCAAGGCCCCGGGGCTAGATGGGCTGCCCCATGGAGGTCTACGACCGGCTGTGGGTGGAGCTGGGGCGGCCGCTGCGGGCCATGTTGCACGAGGCCCTGGCAGACACCGCTCACCCTGCCCCCCCCTGGCATAGTTCCCGGCAGGCATCATCACCCTCGTAATCAAGGCTGGCAAGCCGAGGGACCAGGTGGCCGGCTACCGCCCCATCGCGCTCCTCAACTGCGATGTGCGCCTGGTGGCCAGGGCAGTGGAGGACCGGCTGCAGCTGCCCTTGAACCTGCTGGTGTCCCCCTCTCGATCAGCCTTCATCCTTGGCAGGGACATCAGCGACAGCGTGCAGTTCCACCTGGGCCTGCTGGAGTACCTGCAGCAGCGGGGCAGCCCAGCTTGGCGGTTGTTGCTGGACCTAGCGGGGGCCTATGACAACGTGTCCTGGGCTTGCTCCAGGACACGATGGAGGCCATGGGGTTCTGCTGGGAGGGGATGTGCGCTGGGCTCAGCTGCTGCACCAGGGGGCCACGAGCCAGGTGCTGGTCAACGGCCACCTCACCGACAGCTTCCCCCTTGCGTCGGGGCTGCTGAAGGGCAGCGGGGCCTCCCCGCTCTACTGGTGCATCGTGCTCCAGCCGCTGGTCAGCTACCTCAGCTCGCTCCAGCTGGCAGGCCGCATCAGCACCCCCACCATCCCCTCCAGCCCTCTGGCCATGCACAGGGCCGCCCTGACCCCCGGGCTCCCCTCCAAGGAGTATGCGGACGACCTCACCATCGAGGTGCTCGATCGGGTCAGAGCCGTTGGAAGGTGGTAGTGGAGGCCCTGGGCCTGTTCCGCGCCGCTGGGGGCCCTGCGCTTAGCGTGAGCAAGAGCTCAGCCCTGCCGTGCGCCCAGCCAGAGCCCGGGCTGGTTAACCAGGGGGTCTCGGGCCCCGAAGGGGCGGGGAGGGGAGGGAGGGGGGGTGACGGGGGGGAAGGGGGCGGGCAGGGGCAGGTGGGCGAGCAGGGGCTACGGGGTGGGCCGGGGGAAGGTGGCGGGCAAGAGCAGTAGCAGGGCGGGCGGGAGCAGGGTGGGGAGCAGGAGCCGGAGGTGGTCATCCCAGCTGTCCGAGCGGGGGTGCCAGTGCGCCACCTGGGGGTACCTCGTGGGGCGGCCTCCTACGCTGCCACCAGCGAGGCCGCCTTCGTGGGGGCGGCTGCGGCCATGATGGTAGCCTCCCTCCCTTGGCGGCCCCAAGGCCACAACCTCCTCGGGCGGGTGCAGGTGGCGCAGCACTGCCTGGCCTCCAAGTCCATCTACCCAATGGCCTTCGTGCAACCCTCCACTCCTCTGGCGCAGGCCATGGCCTTGGCTGTCAATCGCTTTGTGGCAGCCTCAGACCTGCCCCAGGAGCGCAGCCCCAACAGCAGCCGCCTCTACCCTAGCAAGGTCATCTGCGTGATGCCCCGGGGGGAGGGAGGGGTGGGGCTTCCCGACCTAGTGGTCACCAGCACGGCCATGCTGGCAAAGATGCTGGCCCAGCTCTGGTCGCCCCGGGTTCGTCCCTGGCAGCCACTGACCCACAGCCTGCTGGCAGACCCCTCCCACGGCCTCAGCACGTGGGTCATCACCGACCCCGCCGCCCCCCCCTCGCGAGGCATCAGCCCGCGGCTGCAAGCTCACGTGGCGGCCCTGGCTGAGCTCAACCTGTTCCGTGCGGTGCCCCCCGCTAGCCAGTCCTTCTTCTCGGTGCTGGCGGAGCCGCTGTGGCACAACGCGCAAGTCCGCATGAACCCAGCAGCTAGGGAGGCAGCAGCTGAGCAGGGCTACACCCACGTCCGCCACGTGAGGGAGGCCCTCCACAGGCCCCAGCTGGAGGGGAGGCCCGCTGGGCTGCGGACCTGGTCAGGGCTTGCCTCCCCGAGCCCTGGCAGGGCATGGTGGACCGCCTGCAGCCTCCACAGCCGGAGTGGGAGTGCCTGAGGGTTGCGCCTGGGGTGGGGTTTGTGATGCTGCGCACCCCCATGCTCCAGCCCTCCCACTGGGTGGGCCCCAACGGCCGCCTCTACCCACTAGACCCCACAGGGCAAGGGCCCCTAGGGGCTTTCTGGGCGGGGGAGGGGGCGGCCTGGGAGCCAGCAGCGGTGGCCCGGCTCAATAAGCCCAGCTACAGGCTGACCCCGGAGGAGCGAGCCACCCACCTCCGCCCTCTACCCGCCCAGCGTCACGAGGCGCAAGAGCTGGCTCAGGTGCAGGAGCAAGCAGGAGCCAGGGCGGTTGGCAGGGGAGGGGGGCGGGCGAGGGGGCGGGGCGGGGGCAAGGGGCGAGGGCGTGAAGGAGTGGAGGGCGTAGGGGAGAAGGGGGCGGGGCGAGAGGGCAGGCTGCCGACCCAGCTGACGAGGGGCCTGGCACCTGGCCTAAGGAGGAGTGGCTCTTGGGCCCCTGGGATCACCTGCAGCTGGACCCTCAGGTATGGGGCATGGGCACCACCACCCTGCTGGACTTCTCGGTCAAGCATGCCAGGGTGCGCCTCTACCAGCTCCAGCGCGTCAGTGCCGACCCACTCTACCCACCCAGTGGGGGCCTGTGGCCTGCGCTGTGGGGTGTGCTCCCCCCCGGGCCGCGGGCGAACCGGAGGTGGCAGCGGTGGCTGATGGGGCCCTGAGGGAGCTGGAGATCAAGTGGCAGGCCAGCGCGCAGCAGGTGGCAGGCCAGGGGGCAGCGGGGGAGCGGGAGCAGCAGGGCAGGGATGTGGAGGAGCGGCTCCCCGAGGAGGTGCAGGGCAGCCAACCGCCTCGCTGGCTTGACACCTCCGCCAGGGCGCACCAGAGACCCTCGCCGCAGATGAGGGCGGCCCAGCAGGCTGAGCGGCAGCTAGAGGCCCACCAGCGGCGTGGGGGCCGGCAGCCAGTTGCTCAGCCCGCCCCCCGGGCCGACACCGTGGACCAGCTGGCTGTGGGTGTTCAGGCGGGCCAGCCGTGTGCGAAGGTGTGGATGGAGCTGCTAGACCCCACCCTCCGTCGGGAGCATGTCATCGTGGCCTGGCGGATGCTTCACGCCAGCCTCATGGTGAGGCCTTGTGGGGCCACATCCTCAAGGGGGCGGCTGCCCCGGGCTCGTCCGCCTGCCGCTTCTGCCAGCCGCGGCACCTGGAGACTCTCACCCACGCCTTCCTGACCCGCCCCGCCGTGGTCCCAGCCTGGGAATGGGTGCTGGACGTGTACGGCCGCCTCACAGGCACCCGCCCCCCCTCAAGCGACGCCATGCTGCTCCTCAGTGGGCGCCCCACCCACGGCGAGGACCCCCCCTTCCATCCCCCTGACAGCCTGCTGTGGCTGCGGCTGCGCGTGGCCTACCTGGGCGCAGTGTGGCGCCTCCGCAGCTCAGGAGCCGCTACAGCCCTGCAGCCACAGCAGGTGGCGAGGCGGGTCGTGGAGGAGGTCATCTCCACCCTCACCACGGCCGTCAAGCGTGACTGGCGTCGGGTGGGGAGGGACATCCGCGTGGGCCTCTGCGGCGCAGTGCCCTCCACCTGGTTCAAGGGCAAGGACCCGGAGCTGGACGCTGCCCACTTCGACCAGCTGTGGCCCGAGGCGTCAGGGGTCTGGTTTGCCAAGCAGCCTAGGAGGGAGCGGAGGGGAGGGCAGGAGGGGGCAGAGGGGAGGGTTGGGGCAGGAGGAGTGGAGGAGGAGCGGGCAGCAGGGAAGCTCAGGCAGAGGGAGGGCAGGGCGCAGGGGGCGGGAGAGCTGTTTGTTCGCCTCTCCTTGCAGTGGCCCGTCCCCTTCCCCGTCGAGCCAGCATGAGCTGCAGGGTTGCTGGTGGGGGCTTAGTGCGTTCAGTGGGTGGGGTGGGCTAGGCTTCGGGGGGTTGTCTGGGTGTCAGGGACCGGGGGCTTAGGTGGTCTTGGTTTGAGCGTTGGGGGTATGGTTCTGGGTGTCAGGTCGAGGGGCGGGGCTTAGGCTCGTGTGTGTAGTTTTGTGGGGAGGGTCTGGGGAGGTGAGTAGAGCTAGGGTGGAGGGCGTTGGTGTGGGGGAGTGTCTTGACGTTGTCCTACGGAGGGGGTTGCTTGGGGTGTGTGGACCTTTGCTTGGGGATCGTGTATGGGGGAACCTTGTTTATTGTAGTCTTCTCTATTCTTCGTAGTAGATAACGACAAAACTGCCAGTGCTAAAGGGTTTAAACACGCGAGGCCGAGGACCGGCGCTAAACAGCTTGATACCGAAGCCAGCGGCCGCGGAGCGTAGCGACGCGGCCGCTGGCTGAGGTCGAGAGCTGTTTAGCGCCGGTGCGAGGCCGAGCGTGTTTAAACCTTTAGCACGCAGCGGTTTTGTCGCTATCTAGTGTAGTGGCGTTTTCAAAGCGTTCTGTAGCGTTCCGATTCTGCACTAAGCGGATCGGCGCTAGTGTCACTGCTGAAGTGTGATACAGGCAGGTTAAGTGGTGGGCTGTACTGCTGCCCACCATTCGGGTTCGATCCCCGGAGGCCGTTCTATGTCTTAGCCTGGTTGCGCTGCAGCAGTCTGACACCTGTAACTGCGGTTAGCGTTGCATGGCGTTCACACACTGAAAAGATTTAAGGCGCGTTCTTTCTGAACGCTACATTGGTTTCCGTATTCCGATACCTCAGTGACTGGCCGCACCATGACTGACACTACGCCTAATGGCGAAACACCAGGCGCTGGCTCAGCCGGCGGTCCTGCGGGTTCCCAGGCCATCTTGGCCCAGGCCCTATCTGATCGCGAGTTTGCCAGGTCCCTAAGGGCGGCTTTGTTCCCCGACGGTTTTCCTGCTGCAACTCCGCCGCGGAATGGGCAGGGCGATGGCCCAGTCCCTCCAGGCGATGAAGAAGACGAAGAGGAGGAGCAGGATGAGGAAGAAGAGGCTGACGACGTCTCTGAGGGCGAGATTGACCTGTCTTCCGCAGACCAGCTGGCCCAGTCGCTGCTGGACACGCAGGACCAGCTGAAGGAGGCTAAAACCGAGCTGGCCAAGATGAAATCTCGCCAAAAGCTGACAGATCGCACACTGGCTGCGCTGGCTGAAAAGGTGGGTCTATTCCCAGGGTCCCCTCCCTCCATTCAGGACAGGCTGTTTAGTATGCGCACCCCGTCCCCAAGTCGGTCAGGTACACGCCCTGCGTGTATTCCTGGTACCTTCAATTCAATCGGTGGGAGAGGCGGCGCTCTGCACCACCTCTTTCCTCAGGTTAATAGTCAGGCTCCAGCTGCTAAGTCTGTGCCTGGCCCTGACAAGTGGACAGACAATTGCACCAAGTCTCGCCGCAGAGCCTCTGCCTTCTGTGACGACTTAGAAGCACATTGCCTGCGTTTCAACCTGGACATTGCCTCTGTTTTCCCTGCATTCCTGTCCGGGGCTGCGCGTGATGCTTGGTTGCCATCCATCCGTGCTGCTCACTTCGCACAAACACGCGCTGCACCTACCTGGCCTTATCTGCGCATGTCCTTTCTTGAGTATACAGGAGACGACTTGCGTGACGATCAGACTGATGCCCAAAAGCAGCTACTTGAAGGCAGCATTCGCATGTCGTCCCAGCTCCTTCTCAATGAATATGTCACTGCTTTCAGGAACAATCTGCTGACTGCTGGTGTCCAGTGCATGGATGAGAGTTTGCTTGTCTCCCTGTTTATCAAGGGACTGACATCTGAGCTGAAAAAGGCAGTCCTAAGGGATTCTGCTCCTTTTCCTGCCTTCACTCTGGCTCAGGCCATCGATTCTGCCAGGCAGGCTCAGCGTGCTGCTGAGATCCTTGCTGAAGCAGTCGGCACAAAGCGCCATGTGGCTGCTGTGCAGGCTAAGCAGCTGGCTGAAGGTCTGGAGCGTGCAAACAATCCTCGTCCTCCTAAGAGCACCCAGAGCGACCCACCTGCCAAAGTCCCAGCCCGTTCCAGGGGCTTCAGGGCTGGCATGGCTGCTGGTCCTGCTGCTGGCTACCGTGTCATTCTGAAGCAGAAGGCTGAAGAGGCTGCTGAGCAGTCCAGCATGAAGCCAGGCCAGTACTGTCATCATTGCTATGATCCTCGTCACCTTAAGCCTCTGTGTCCGTATAAGGACATGCCAGCTCTGGAAGCCAGGAAGCTATCTGGCTACCCTCGTCCTCCTGCTGATGCAAAGGCTGCAGGAAAGCGTCCCTCTGAGCACAATGACTCTGAGCCCAAGAAGGGCAGGCTTGCATCTGCCAATGGAAAGTGAGGTGTTGCCCAGCCAGGACAGTGCCATGCCTGTGCTGTGGTACATGCTGATGAACCTGTCTTATGCACCTGTGCCACTAAAGTGACTGGGACTGAGCCCCAGCTGATGGTTGTTGATGGTGTTGCTGTGCATGCTATGAGCCAGCCTTTCCCTGATCCAACTGTTGATGGCCATGCGTTCTCTGAGCAGACTGCTGTGACAGCAGCTCAGAACTGTGGGTCCTGTTTCAGTGCTGCTGACCCCTGTGTGGGTCATATTCTCTCGTGTAAGACTGCCCTGTGTTGTCCCCGTGCACCGTCTCAAGTCATCTTGGGGGTCTCTGGTCAAGACGACAAGGTAAGGTTCCAGTTTGCTGGCACCATTGATACTCATGCCTGTCACATGTTAGCTGATAGTGGTGCTGATGCATCACTCATCAGTGCTAGCTTTGTTCAGCTGCATAACATCCCAGTATTTACTTATCCCATGTCACTCAGGTTTGATGTTGCCAACAACCAGCCTGTGATATGTGAGCATTATGTCAAAGTACAGCTGCGCATCAATAGCTTCTGCTGCATGTGCCTGTTGACTGTCATGCCTGACCTGGTTCATGCTTATGACGTGCTCCTGGGTGCTGACTGGCTGACTGTGCAGGGAGCCTTGGTCGATTACGTCGACAAGACTCTTACCCTGCGCACTCCCCAAGGTAATAAAACCTTGCACCCACACACAGGTGACATGAGTGCTGCTGGCCAGAGTGCTGCCACAAGGCCACCTGGATCCACCCACTCACTGCCCCGCCCACCTGCTGCTGTCCTTGCTGCTGTGTCCAAAGCCAATCCAAAGGCTCTTGTGACAGCAAAGCAAGCAGCCAGATGGCTGCGTAAGGGTGGCTCAGCCATGGTGGCCATGGTGTCTCTGGAAGACCTTGCCTTACCAGTAGACGCTGTGTCCCATGCACAGAGGCAGCACCTGCAAGATTTGCTTGATGAGTACTCTGATGTATTCCAACCTATCACCGGACTCCCGCCAGAGCGTGCAGTAGGGCACTCCATCCCCTTGCAGCCTGATGGCAAGCCTCCAGCTAGGCCCAGCTATAGGATGTCCAAACCTGAGCAAGATGAACTGCGTAAACAGATCACTGACCTGCTAGCTAAGGGCCTGATAGAGCCTAGCTCATCACCCTATGCTGCACCTGTGCTGTTTGTCCAGAAAAAATCAGGTGAGCTGCGCATGTGCATTGACTACCGCCAGCTAAATAAAATTACCATTAGGGACCAGTATCCTTTGCCACGCATTGATGATCTGTTTGATCAGCTAGCAGGAAAAACTGTGTTCTCCTCCCTTGATCTGCAGGCTGGTTACCACCAGATCCGCATCCCGGCTGAGGATGTCCCTAAGACCGCGTTCATGACTCCCATGGGGCACTACCAATTCAAGGTACTGTGTTTTGGCCTGACAAATGCTCCTGCCACGTTCCAACGTGTAATGAATGAAGCATTTGCTGAGGTGATCAATGACTGTGCACTCGTGTACCTTGATGACATCCTAGTGATGTCCAAGGACAGTGAGGAGCACCTAGTCCACCTCAGGCGTGTGTTTGACTTATTGCGTAAAAATAAATTTTATGCTAAGCTATCTAAATGTGAATTTATGCAAAGAACACTGAAGTTCCTGGGCCATATTATAAGTGCTCATGGCATCTCTGTTGACCCGTGTAAAGTTACTGCAATCTCTGAATGGCCAGTACCTACTAGCCTCAAAACTCTGCAGTCTTTCCTGGGCGCTGCTAACTATGTACGTAAATTTGTACATAATTTTAGCACTATTGCTGCACCCCTCACTAACCTGACTGGCCCCAAGAAGGAGTCCTTCCCTTGGAAGGCATGGCCTCAGGCTGAGCTGGATGCGTTCAATGCTCTGAAGCAGGCCATTTCTAATGTGCCTATGCTCAAGCTTCCTGATCACAGCAAGCCGTTTCAGGTGCACTGCGATGCGTCCCTTGAGGGCATCGGTGCAGTCCTGATGCAGGATGGCTACCCATTGGCGTATTACTCCAGGAAATTAATTCCTGCTGAGATTAATTATACCACGGGCGAACAGGAACTGCTGGCATTGGTATCTGCTTGCCAACAGTGGCGATGCTACCTGGAAGGGGTACCATTCACACTGTACACAGATCACAAGCCGCTCATCTCTCTGCCTACTCAAACTATACTCTCACGCAGGCAGACTAGATGGATGGAATTCCTGGCCCGCTTCTCATATACCATTGAATATCTACCTGGTATATCTAATCCTGCTGACCCGTTGTCACGCATTCCAGCAGCCCCATTGCAGACGTGTAAGGGCTCTGGTGCAGATGATGTGCGTAGTATTCTAGTGACGACTAGAAGCCAGCGTCGTTCTCAGGAGGGGGAGGAAACTTGTGCTGAGGCGCAGAAAAACAGTGCTGGTGCTGCCGCTGCGCCACCCACACAACCACCACCAAGCCATGGTGCTGGTGCTGCCGTCAGGCCACCCACTAAGCGTGTCACTTGGGCTGCTGATATACCAGCAGATGGAGAACCCAGTGCACCCAAACCACCAGGTCCTCTGTCAAACCTGCATGAGTGGTTGGTCAGAGCTTATGCTGCTGATTCCAACTTCACCAAACGTAGGAAGACAAAGAACTATTACCTGGATGAACATGGCTTATGGAGACATCAAAAGAGACGTACAGTCATTGTGCCCCGTGACAAACAGCTACGAGAGCATATCCTGCACGAGATGCACGATGCTAAGTATGCTGGCCACGTTGGGATCACTAAGACATTGGAACGTGTCATGCGTGTGTTCTGGTGGAAACACTTACGCACTGATGTGCGTCACTATGTAACAACATGTGATGCATGCCAGAGAAACAAGTCGGTTACAGCTAAGCCATGGGGGTTCCTTCATCCTCTGTCTATACCTGGATACCGCTGGGAAGTCATGCACATGGACTTCATAACCAAACTACCGTCCGGGTCACATGGATATGATTCCATCTGTGTATTCGTTGACAGGCTCTCCAAAATGGTGCATCTAGTGCCATGTAAGGAAAGCATGGATGCTCCTGAGTTTGCACAACTCTTCATTGATTCGGTATTTGTCCATCATGGGCTACCATCTGAAGTTGTGAGTGATCGGGGCTCCCTATTCGTGAGTAAGTTCTGGCAAGCTGTATGCAAGCTAATGGGCATGAAACATTCTCTTACCTCCAGCTATCACCCCCAGTCAAATGGGCAGGTTGAGCGGTACAACAAAGTGTTGGAGGAGATGCTTAGGCATTATATCTCTCCCACTCAACGAGACTGGCCTAAACACCTCTCGTTCGCCGAGTTTGCAATTAATAACTCATGGCAAGAAAGCATTAAGTCTACACCTTTCCTGATTAACTATGGACAGTCCCCAGTGACACCGGTGACCCATGAGTTACCTCGGTTGCCACCTCCCATGGCCCAGTTCTTCTCTGATGGCTGGGAGAAAGGTGTTCAAGAAGCCAGGAGATGTATGAAACTGGCACAAAGTCGGCAGTCAAATGATGCTAATCCACACAGGAAATCCGCGGACAGTATGTTCCAAGTGGGTGACCGTGTGCTGCTTAGTACCATGAACCTGCGTAACATGGTGGGCAAAGCCAGGAAGCTGCTGCCACGATATGTGGGGCCCTTCAGGATTGAGGCTCATGTGGGTAGAGACGCTGTAAAGCTGACCCTGCCCCAAGCCATGTCCAGGGTTCATCCCGTCTTCCATGTGTCATTGCTAAGACCCTATGAGGGCAATTTTGGTCGTCTACCCCCCACTGAGCTGGGCTGGTTGGATGATTCCCCACAGTATGAAGTAGAGCGCATTGTGAATCACCGGCATGTGCGTGCAGGTAAAGCAAAGGAGTACCTCGTCAAGTGGAAGGGTTATGATGACTCTGACAACACCTGGGAGCCAGCCAGCAATGTAGCAAATGCCCCTGACTGCGTGAACTTGTATAAGGCTCAGAATGGCTTGCTGTGAATCAAATGTGGGACATGGGCTCCATGTGGTCAATGCTGGTTGCTTTGCTGCATGCTATGTGCCTTGGTGTGCTATGGGTCCAGTTGCTCATGTGAGCCTGGCTTGTCTTGTTCCCAGCGTCCACTGGCTCTGTGAGTCTGGGCTGAAGGGTCCATGGTGACCATAACCTCCAGTGAGCGACCTGCGTCCGGATGGGCAGGAGTTCCAAATTAGCGGTCATGTACTGCGAGTCCATGCCATGATGGCCTATGGGCGGAACGGCCATCCCATAGGAGGGGGAGGAATGTAGCGTTCCGATTCTGCACTAAGCGGATCGGCGCTAGTGTCACTGCTGAAGTGTGATACAGGCAGGTTAAGTGGTGGGCTGTACTGCTGCCCACCATTCGGGTTCGATCCCCGGAGGCCGTTCTATGTCTTAGCCTGGTTGCGCTGCAGCAGTCTGACACCTGTAACTGCGGTTAGCGTTGCATGGCGTTCACACACTGAAAAGATTTAAGGCGCGTTCTTTCTGAACGCTACACGTTCGAGCTTTAGCCAGCGCGGCGGAGCCGCGCTGGCTCTGTCTCTCACATCTGGTGTGACATGTGTAATGCTGACCGCCGCGCATCTATATTCCCTGCTGTCTATGTTCGATGTCCGAGCATATCTCGCCTGCATCTGACTGCGATGACGAAGACTGTGATCGCGACGGTGGTTGCCCTGTTTACAAGTCCCCTCCGCTACTAACAGCCACAAACAAGTCCCCTCCCCTATTAACAACCACAAGTTTGGTTTGTGGATGTTAGTAGCGGAGGGGTCGCGTATTAAACGTTTTAAGGATAGGGCTGCTAACGTTTTTAAACGCGTGAAAACGCCACTACTTTTCTTTAGTCTCTGTCTCTCTTGTAATGCTCCTCCATC
>JASKMD010000006.1:11881031-12109189 GCA_030144725.1 Haematococcus lacustris
CCTGGCGTTGCCCCCTCTGCCCACATTGCCAGGTGAGTGCCACTCCACCCCAACCTCCCCTCCCCCGCTGCTGTTGCTGCTGCTGCCAGTGCTGTCGCAAACAGAGGTGTTGCTGCCCTCCTGTTGCCCGCCCCCCTGGCCGCCCCTGCTGCTGCCCCCTGCCCCCCCTTGCTGCTGCCCCTGCTGCTGCAGTCCCCCTGCCCCCCTGCTGCTGTTGCAGCTCCCCTACCCCCCTGCTGCTGTTGCAGCCCCCCCTGCCCCCCTGCTGCTGCCGCCCCCCCTGCCGCCCTGCTGCTGTTGCAGCCCCCCTGCCGCCCTGCTGCTGCCACCCCCCCTGCCCCCCTGTTGCTGCAGTGCTGGTTGCCAGCCAGTGCTGGTTGCCGGCCAGTGCTGGTTGCCAGCCAGTGCTGGTTGCTAACCATTGTTGGTTGCTACCTAGTGCTGGTTGCCAGCCAGTGCTGGTTGCCAACCAGTACTGGTTGCCAGCCAGTACCGGTTGACAGCCAGTACTGGTTGACAGCCAGTGCTGGTTTACAGCCAGTAATGTGTGTCATGCATTGCATTCATTGGGTACAGTAGAGCATTGCATGTAAGATGACTCTGTGTCACTTTGCAGGGGCTGGAGCATGACGAGTACCTTCATTACATCAAGGTCGTTGGTCCCCTATACATTAGAGGGCATTGACTTAAGACAACCAGCCCCATGAGGTTGTGGAGGGGGTTGGTTGTACGGCGCTGTGTACTATGTAACATTGTGATAACCAAGAGTGGGTCATAGCATGTGCGTGTGGTTACAGAATGTTGTCCCTTATGGTGATATGTACTCAGTATACCTTGCAACATCTGTAGCTCAGTATCACGTGTAAGTACATGCAACGGCTCTAGCCTAACGTGTAACAATCTCCAACTTGTTAACCGTTTACGAGCGAGCCCCTTCCTTCAGCCCTTCACCCAGCCCTTCAGCACTTGAGGGGGTTACACAGTAATGGATGATGGTCACACAGTGTGTGCTGCCCCCCTAGTGTTGCTGCCCCCCATGGAGCTATTGCTGCTGCTGCTGCTGCTTGCCCCCTGCCCCACTGTTGCTGCTGCTGCCCCCCTTCCCCCCTGCTACTGCTGCTGCTGCTGCCCCCCTGCCCTACTGCTGCTGCTGCTGCTGGCCCCCTGCCCCCAAGCTCCTGCAGTTCCATGCCCCCCCCCCTGCTGCTGCTGCCCCCCTGCTGCTGCTGCTGCTGCCCCCCCGCCCCCCCTGCTGTTGCTGCTGCTGCTGCTGCTGCTGCAGCTGCCCCCCCCGCCCCCCTGCTGCTGCTGTTGCTGCTGCTGCTGCTGCTGCTCGCTGCTGCTGCTGCTGCTGACCCCCTACTGCTGCTGCTGCTGCTGATGCTGACCCCCTACTACTGCTGCTGCGCTGCTGCTGCCCCATTCAGCACTGGTTGGGGGTGAACCAGCGCTGGTTGGGGGCCAGCCAGTACTGGTTGGTGGCCAGCCAGTACTGGTTGGGGGCCAGCCAGTACTGGTTGGGGGCCAGCCAGTACTGGTTGGGGGCCAGCCAGTACTGGTTGGGGGCCAGCCAGTACTGGTTGGGGGGCCAGCCAGTACTGGTTGGGGGCCAGCCAGTACTGGTTGGGGGCCAGCCAGTACTGGTTGGGGGCCAGCTGGGTTGGTTGGGTCACTCCTACAATTTAGTCTTATCTGAAAAATATGTTTTATATTCTGCAAACTACCATCTATCAAAATTTCAGCCCGATCGGACAAGGTTGGTCACAACGCAGGGACGGACGCAGGGATAAATTTGTAGGAGTGGTGTGAACTAGTACTGGTTTGGGGTAAACCAGTACTGGTTGGGTGTGCACCAGTACTGGTTTTGTGTAAACCAGTACTGGTTGGACGTGGACCAGTATTGGTTGGGGGGGCGGCCAGTACTGGTTGGGGGTGGACTAGTACTGGTTGGGGGTGGACCAGTACTGGTTTTCTCGTATCTCCTCAGCCCGATTTTTCCTCGATTTTAGGTTTACACCCCCATTCTTAGAACCGCTAAAAAATACATTCTATCAAAGCACTTTGTCAAAAAATTCAACTTTTCTCATTATTTTTTCTGCGAGTGAAGGGTGGAAGGTATGATGGATAATCTGCTGGGGTGTGTTGCTTGTTATTCCTGCAGAGCAACAGGCGAGTGATGTGCATAATAGACATGGGCCAAAGTGCAAGGTGCGAGGAGCGAGCTACGTTATTTTCTGCATCGCTGCATTGCTGCATCCCTAGATCGCTGCATCGCTGTACCTCCAGCAATGTTTTTGTTGCCATGGCTGGTCGTGAATGCAAGGAAGATGCTGGCTGGCGATTGCTCGTGACTACGTTACAGCGTGTGATATGCTCCTTGCCGCTCCTTAATCATGGCTGGGCTATCAGCGTCTCACTATCCCATGACTGCATGCAGTGGCAAAGTATTGTTTACAAATGCGTCGATGTAGTTGGTCGACTGCAAGCTAGCCATTTGTACAGTGTAATATGACAATAGGCGCTATGAAGCGCTCGGCATCAGTCGTAACACTCTTACTGTTTCTCGCAGCTTCCGCGGCCGCTCAGCGACAACGAAGTCGAGGCAGCCCTCAGCGGAACTTCTACGAGGTCTGCAAGATTTAAGAGGAAGAGCAGGAAAATAGGCCAGGACCAGAAAACATGGACTGCACGAGTGTCAATGCTTTTGTCCGCTGCTACCTCCAGGTTTTGGGCGTTACAAGGGATGCCGATGATCAACAGATTAAGAAAGCATACCGCAAACTCGCCCTGTAGGTAATGATTACTGGTCTTTCATACTGCTGCGCAATGTCCCTTTCCCATTCTTGCACTGCGGGGACATGTCTTATGGGCAATTGTTGGTGGCATGTGCAGAAAATACCACCCGGATCGGGCAAGTGGCACTCCTGCTGAGAAGAAGAAGGCAGGTCTTAGTCTTGTACCCTAGATATGCAGCCCTCATCTCAACCGCAGCTGCACTGCGAGTCATACAAGTGGCCGCTGATTGACTGGCACAGGCAGAGGCTAAGTTCAAGGATGTTGCAGCGGCATATGAGGCCTTGTCTGACCCTGAGACACGGCGCAAATATGATCAGGTAGTGAAAGTTGATGAATTCAAGAGCAGTCTGCAGCTGTCTCGGACATAACCTGCTTTTTGTTCCTGAGCATGGGATGTGGATGACTGGCTGCAGTATGGCGAGGAGGGCTTGCAGCAGGGGCACCCAAGCAATGGCGGGGCTGGAGCAACTTTCCGCACGGGTGATCCTTATGAGATGTTCAACATGTTTTTTGGAGGGGGCATGGGCGGCTTCGACGGAGGAGGCATGGGTGGCCCAGGCCACAGAGGTGGCAGTTCCCACATGGGGGGTTTTGGTAGCCAGCGCTTTCCACAGCAGCAGCAGCAGAGTGATATGTATGAGGCAAGCAGTGACGTGAGGTGAGCTGCGCTTCAGGCTTTAAAGGCCCACGTGGCACACACTGCCAAGGATATCACACCATGCTCAAGGGCCGTGCCTGCAGGGTCTTGACCCCTGACGAGCACCCCCTCTTTACAGGGCCGCAAGCAGAAAAGTGGACCTGGTTGATAGAGGTAAGCTAGCTGTGAGGCTTGCTACTGCCTCCAAGCCAGCTGGTCACACACGTGTCGCAGCGACGTCTTTGCAGATGTACGCCCCATGGTGTGGACATTGCCAGGCAAGCAAAGCTCAGACAGCCCCATGGTCAAGGTGTAAGGGAAGAAAGATATCATAAGCTGTGTGAGGTTGTTTCTCATTTGCAGAAGCTTGCTCCCAAGTACAAGAAGGTTGCAACACAGCTGAAAGGCTTGGTGAAAGTGAGTACAGAGTCATGGCATCTTCCAAAGTGCAGTGCAGCTGTGCTTGTTGATTGCAAGAGGGGTGCCACATGAAAGATGAACACCTGCAACTGCAGGTAGGAGCTGTCAACTGTGACGAGCATCCTGGCTTGTGTAAGGGGGTTAAGGGCTACCCCACCATCAAGCTCTACTCTCCTAGTGGCCTGGCACAAGGCTTGGTGTACAAGGGCAGCCACGAGACAAAGGCGTTGGTTGACTGGGCGCTGCAGCAGCTGCCTAATGTGGTCCAACGCCTCACCAGCCCTGACACCTTGACTGCCTTCCTCTCACAATGCAGCCCAGCAGCAGGCAGTGCGAGGAAGACAGCAAAGTCGGGGCTGTGTGCCGTGCTGGTCACGGCCAAGGACGAGACCAGCAGCCTCTTAAGAGCATTGGCAGGGGTGTTTATCCAGCAGGTCAGTGCCACGCTGGGAGGTGCAGCACAGCTGTGTCCATGTCTCCTGCTGCTCGGCCTGGTGCACTGTGTAGCGCAGCATGGTACACAGCTGCTTGTTGCGTGCAGGTTGCCTTTGCACAAGTCAGCACCACAGCAGCGTCAGCACAGCTGCTATCACTGCTGCCTTCCAGAGGTGGCAGCAGCAGCAGCAGCAGTGCGTCCGCCCTGCATTTTGTTTGCAATGGCAACCTGAACACCAGCCAGCAGTATGAGGGGTCCATGAAGAGCGAGGCCCTGCACAAAGCTCTGGCTTCATACCTGGATGGCAAGAAGTGCGCTGCTGCTGTGCCCCTGGATGGCAGCGTGGACTTGAGCACATTGAGCGCAGCTGCTCTCAAGCGAGTCTTGCAAGCACAAGGCTTGGACTGCAAGGTAGGTTGGCAACCAACTGACGGCAACAAACTGACAAAGACCCATTGTAAGGCATGTCTGCATGATGAGCCCACAAGACCACAGCACACAGCAGCAAAGCTGCCAGCGAAACAAATGCTCAAGCAAGCATGTGCCAGGAGTGTGATGGCAATGGCTGTGCAAGGTGGCAGCTGCCAACCAGGCTGCTTAGCTCTGTGTAACGAACAGCAAGATGTGCGTACACAGCATGCCTTGCCTATGTTGTGATGTGCCTGCAGGGTTGCAGCGAGAAGGTCGACTACATTGAGAGGCTGCACTCCTACCTGTCCGCAGCAGCATGAGATGGACAATGACTGTCTCAATGCGTTAACCCATGTCAAGTTGTCGCCGTTTCCTGTCAATTCTGATGCTGCATCAAGCGTAGGAGGTGTGTGGGATGTCCAGGGGTGTGTAGCTGCGAACAGGGGTACACCGCCGTTGTGTGACCATGGCCAGTGGAGAAGATTGTAAGGCTCATGCAGAATATTGCCTTGGCCTGCGGCCTAAAGTCAGGCTCATCCGGGCTGGAAGGTGGAAAATGGTGGTGCACTGCCTAGCACAAAGCTGAGCACAAGCGGTATGGCCGTGCTTGCTTTGCCTTAGGGCACGTGCGGCAAGCGTTATTGCTGAAAGATGGCAGCACCGGGTAAGGCATGACGGGGAGTGTTACAGCCAAGAAGCGCAGGCCATCCCTTGTGGCATGCTATGCTAGGTGTGCAAAAGGTGCCACAAGCAACAGTGAAGCGAAGCGTGCGCTGCTGCGGGCTACGTATGGGGCGAAATCATATGAATAGAATTGTTAACTTTGGGCAGGCACTGAGTACCGCAGGGAGCGAAGCAGCCATGCTTAGCTACGAAGTGCCTGGCAGCTTCAGCTTGACTATGGCATGGCATGCGCTGTCCCAGGCGTGCTGCACCTCCAGCAGCCCCCATCACTATGCTTTGCTAAGAGCCCAACAGGGCAACAAAGACAATCAATACTGAAGACATACTAATCTACCCCTATGCGGCACTCCTACCTCGAGACCTCTGGCTAGCACCCTGGCCGCTACAAGAGCTACCGAGGCATCGCCTGCCTGTCCTGCACAGCTGGCAAGTCAGGCACTCAGTGCGACAGTAGGAAAGCCTGGGCTTTGAGAAACCACATCAGGCCGGATGCCTGTCACCCTCACATGGGAGTCACCACAATCCTAGTTCTCTGCTGGGAGGAGGTCTGGCTGGAGCCCCGCTGACCTGGCGGTCTGGCAGCGCCCGGCTTCGGGCCTTGGGCTGCCTGTGTGCTGCTGGCATCACCAGCGGTCAGCTGGGTGTGAGTCTGCAACGCCGCACTGGTCAGTGCCTCCACCCGGGCTGCACCCCCCGCCCGATCCAACTGCCCAGCCCCGGCAGCAGCACCGCCTGGCCGGCTGCCAGAGTCTGGCTTGCCCAGGGTGGCTGGACCAACTGCAGTGCCTGCCTGCTTGGGCTGCAGTGCCTGGTGCAGTGAAGGGCTGCTGCCAGACCTGGCCAAGGCCCCAGCAGGCTGTGGGCTGGACAAGAGGCCCCTGGGGCGCCGGGACAGCATGGAGGGAGAGGAGTGAGACACCCTGCACAAGCAGCAGGACAACTCCTCGCATGTGCGAGGGACTGCCAAATGGCGTGCCCACTCAGTGCATGCCCCTGTACCCTGTCATGCTGCGTGAGGAGCTTGCATCAGCGACATAGCTTGTTCCCACTCTACCCTCCAACAGCTGGCATACCCAATCAGGCTCCAGCTGGTCAGCTTACCTCAGGCAACACCCTGACCCAGGCAGCACCACAAGCCAAACACCAAGCCAAACACCACAGGGGGCAGTAGTCTCCAAAGACAAACCCAACCCCTTCCCAAAGCTCTGTCATACCGCACACAACAGGAGCCACCCCCACTGGCGCCTCTCTGACCCTCCACCCCACCCCACTCACCCCTCATCTTCCTCCTTTGCCCCTGCTCCGGCCTCTCCTGGCTGGCTGATTCCTGACATCTCCGCCTTCATGGTCTGCTCACTGAACTGACGCCGCACTCCTTGGCCAGGAGCGGTGCCGGGCCTGCGTGGCCTGTCCAGCTGCACGCGCTGCCCAGGGCTGAGGGCCTTGGCCGTGGGCGAGACAAGAGGCGGCACATTGCCAAAGCCAGGCTTCACAGTCGAGAACCAGCCTTTCAGTGCTTGCTCCAGGCTGCTTCGCTCCAGAGCCTGCATGCACACATCACGCTATGTCACATGGGGCTCTCTGTGTGCCTATAGTAGAACACCATGTGTGTTATGTTCCTGATGACAATGCGGACAATGATGATGATGACAATGTGGACAATGTGGCAATGTGGACAATGTGGACAATGGAATGGAATGTAAGGCTCGCCTGTGTTTAACCTCCTGTGTTTAACCTCCTGTGTTTAACCTCCTGTGTCCGCCTGTGTTTAACCTCCTGCAAACTGAGATAGCCGGGTGGCTGCTCACCTGGGTGCGAGCTAAGGCAGCCTTCTGGTTCTGCAGGCGCCAGCAGGGAGCAGGGATGCAGGCTGGCAGGCCCACAGGCAAGCAGGTACAAAGGCAGGCTGGCAGGTGGGTTGGAAGGGTGGCGGGCTGGCAGGCAGTGCAGGTATACAGAGTTGCTTACTTCTACCCATTTTTTAAAAAAATGATTGAACTACACACAGAGCGCAAACTGGCCCAACAACCACCCTAGCAACCTAACAATGCGGAAAAGAAACAAGGGCTTTTGGTGAAATAAACAGAGATCACAACAATTGGGGTGGCCACAGTTAGGCAACTCTCTGGTTATGAGTCTACATATAGGTAGATATGTCTGTACCTACAAGGTATGGGTCATGACTCGTGTAGCGGTTGCTCAGGCCTGTGTGGGGTCTAGTGGCATTGGCACTTTGTACTTCGTGCACCCTTCATGGGCAGCAGTGCAGTGCTCATGACCTTGAAGCATCTACTGCTTTCGACAGGGGCTTGTCTCCCTGACCTTGGCTGTCTTTGTCGCCTGCTGCAGCTCCTTGTCCTGCTGCAGCAACATCTCCTCCCAGGTCATGCGCAGCCTGTTGCGCAACGCTTCCATCTCCTTGGCATGGCGGGCCAGCAGCTTGCCCTGCAGCAGCAGCAGCAGCACCAGCCGTGGGTGGCAGCCACACCACCAGCACCCTCACCAGCATCAGCAGGGCACAGCAGCAGAAGCAAGGCAATGGATGAGGTACAACAGGAGCCCAGGCTGCTCAGCTTAGTGCAACCAGCAAGGTCATGTGCCACAGTGTACTGTGAGCACTCGATCAGGAGAGTGTGAGGCTGCTGCTGGCCTGCGAGTGGCAGGTCCTGCCCTTGTGACCAACATGCCAGTGAACGGGCCTAGCTGCCGCGCTTGTGCAGCTCATGACGCCTGCGTCTGTTCACGGGCGTAGCTGCACAGCACGAAGGCCTGGGGCCCCGCACCTCCTCCAGCTTGTGCCGCGCAGTCATGGCAGCCATGGTGGCGCCCACCTCCTGCCGCTCCATGCTGTCAGCTGTATCCTTTACACGTGCAGCCTGCAATCAGGCAGCAGCGCTGTCAAAGCAACACATGCGATGTGGATGCTGCCCTGTGGTCAGGGAAGATTTGAGTGGAGTAGGAACACTGGGGGCAGACTGGCTGTGGCAGTGATCCCCACTCAGGGTTTGATCCCGCCCACAGCGCTAACACGTGCCAGTTTCAAAACAACCAAAGCAGGCTGAACAGACCAAGACTTTGCACTGCCCCTGACCCTTGAACATACCCCTGCAGCCCCTGAAGCTGGATGGAGTGGTGAGGGGGAGGTAGTTGTTGTGGTTTAGGTGGCTGGCATGGGCTAGGTGGGAACATCTGACCCACTACCTGTGGGAACAGACGCTGCTTGATGAGGTGCTCCTCCTGGCAGCGCAGGTTCAGCAGCGTAGTGCTCCATTTGGGACGGACCTGCGCTGTACTGCAGGCAGGCCTTGCTCTACCCCATTGAGCAGCCAGCTGCAGAGCTGACGAAAGGATGATGGAGGTGGGGGTGGTCGCACTGCTGTGTGAGCTGGCCACCAGTCTCCCTTCTAAGTACGCACCGGCTCTGACTTGCACTGAGCAATGAAGCTGTTGAGCTCTGCACGGTGCCGCTGCAGCAGGCTAGCCTGCGAGCGAGAGAACGTTAGGGATGTTGTTGTTGCTGTTGTTGTTGTACAAAGAATGCCGACAATTGCAGAGAGGGCTACAGGGGCCCATGGAGGCATGTCAGCACAGGCGCAGGGCAGTCCAGGATGCTCAGGATCAGTTGCTCTGCTTTGTGTTGCTTGAGAGCTGGCTGGGTCAGAAGAACATACCTCCTGCTGCTCCATGTTGGTTTTCGTCTCAGCAGCAGCACGCTCCCACTTCTCTATGCTTGCTCTGTAATCTAGGGCCTGTTGCTGCTCCAGGGCCAGTACCTCGCTTGCATGCTGTTGCGCCATAGCCTGGCAGGTGGCGCGCACGGGGAGTGGGCGGCTTACTTGCTACCATGACCTGTTTCTCAAACCAGAGGCAGGCCATCAACGCTGACAGGCTAACCTGTAGCTTATCCTGCTCTTCCTGCTTCTTTTGCGATTCCAGTTGCTTCTGTACATCCCCAGCCTCCTTGTACAATCCTTGAGCCCTGCGCCACAGCCGGTACTGAATGAGTCGCTGCAACCTGGGAGGGGCGTTCTCACAAACAACCCGGGAAACTTACAGGTACTCACGGCGACATGTTTCTAGCTCCAGTCCCCACGATGGGATGTTTAGCATCGTCATGCTTCAGGTAAGCATCGCTAGCCTTTAAGCGCAGACGGTACTGCTGCCTAATCACAACGCTCCAGCCCCGGCAGCCACAGCGAAGCTAGAGCGGAGCAAATCAGAGAACTGTGATGCTTACAAACAGGCAGTAAAGGTTACATGCCACTTTGTTGCACCCATGGTGAAAATTGTGTCTACAAGGGGTTGGGGTTGTAGAGCTGGGGAGGGACGTGTGGCCGCTCTTCCCATCCATCTCAGCATCCTCCCAGTGAACCTGCCACTGTTGCCCATGCACTTCCCACACCGGTGCCAGCTTGCAGGACACGTACACTGAGTGGGTATAGGTGTCCTTCAAGCTGGCACCGGCGTGGGAAGCGCATGGGCCTCACGTATATTGAGTGGGTATACTGAGTGTGTATACTAAGTGGGTAGGAGCTCAAACATCCCATGCATTCACTGGGCAACCGGGCGTTCATCATCATCTTATTTGCATCAACGGGATGGCCCGTTGTCACAGAACACTTGTGTCAAATCATCGGGGGTTGATGGTTGATGGTCCTGCATGATCCATATGCCCTGTGTCACCTCATTAGAGCGTTCGTGCTCCCCTTGGGGCTGTATGGCAGCCAGGTATGGGGCACTGCATTCCTTGGGCATGGTGTGCAGCTCTCCAGCCCAGTGCAAACACGCATGCTCAGCTTTCTCAGGTTTGCTGCCAGGGTACGTAGCTCAGTGCCAGGGCTGATGTTGCTGCATGAGTTGGGGCAGCTGCCCCTCCAGCTTTACTGGCTTAGGGCTGCATGCAAGTTCTGGAACACTGCCAAACTATCCCACAGCGACCTGCTAATGAGGGTCATCAAGGCAGATGTGGAGTTAGGCAGGAGGTGTCAGGCGAGCTGGAGTTCTAAGTTCCAGCTTGCCGCCAGAGAGCTGATGGGGGGTGAGTTCACCTTGAGCCCGGACATGGTCCTAGGCACCAAGGCCATGGAAGTCAAGTGGCTCGAGAGGTGGGGGAGGCGTTGGGTTGGGTTTGAGGGAGACCCTAGACTGCCTGAGACGGTGCATCGGGAGAGGTGCTCGTATGCTGCATGGTTTAAGCATGGGGACGGCATTGGCATCAATCACATGGCACCACACCTGCTGAACAGACAGCTCTCTACAGAAGCTCGCACGAGCTTGACTAGGTTCAGGTTAGGCAACAGCGGTTGGGGGGTGGAGAAGGCTCGGTTTGAGGGGGTAACTTTCATTGATCGCACATAAACCAGATGCACGGAGGGGGTAGTGGATGACGCCATGCATTTTATCTTTGAGTGCACTGCCACGAGTTCCATCAGGGAGCATCCGGAGTTTGCCATGACTTAAAGAACAATAATGAGCACTTGCATGACTTCATGTTGAGCCCATGTGCACCTTTGTTTGTGCACCCTGCTTTGAAGTGCGTTACAGAAAGTCCCGAATCCCTAGAGGGGGAGGGCGGCCTAGCAGCCTAACGGCTGACGGCTTAAGGTCACCCCCGCCATTGGCTGCGCCCCCGTGGCTCAAGAGATAAAATCTTTCTCATTTCTGCACGGATAAGGCCGCCGATCGGCGCGATGAGCTGCTAATAGCCTGGCTAGAGTGCAGCCAGCCCCAGCGGTTTGCCGGGTGGCTGGCCCCCAACACGCGACGTGTTCTGGCGCCACGCAGACACTCTTAGCGACGGCTGTAGGCAGCCTGGACCCAGCGCGGCGTGATTGGCGCATCCAAACTATTTTTCAAATCAGCATGCAACAGCGCTTTAAATCGCATTCTTCAACACGGGTTCAGTCCACATGTGACAGCAATGTCAAGGTGGTCTCCACATCGGTGTTTGTGGTTCTTTTGCAGCCAAACGCTGCTAAAATCAGTCAAAAAGATGCATAAACTGAGCTGATATGAGTGTTCACCCCCCCACATGAAATGGCCCACACATCGAGACAACGCGTTTCTGTTTTCCAGACACGTTAGGTGACCACACAAGGAGCCGCGCTGAACTGGCAATCCATCAATTGACGTCCTCGTTGGACAGTTATGGCAGCCCGAAAAAGTGCGTATTTCAAGGAATTTGACGTGACACGAGTTGCACGCTGTTCGGGTGCAGGGACAGGCCACACGCCATACAAACACCCTTAAACATGTCATCAGCACTAGCACTAGCACTAGAACACATGTCACAGGGGTACTGCGCCCGACAAAATTCAAAAAGCTGAAAAGTTGGGCCGCTGAGCGCGTTAGCTGTTTGCTGATCACAGCCCCACTAAGCAGGCCATCTCCGGCACAACGCGACCCGATCTCCCAGCACCCCCGCCCGCCCCGGCACAGGTGTACATCAGCCCGAGCAGCCCGCTAGCTTCGCTTTGATGAGTTGCACCGCCCTGCGCAAAAATCGCTGCAAAACTCTTGAAGACCGGTCGGACTTTATCAGGGGTGCAGCCAATGGCGGGGGTGACATTGGCGGGGGGCCACATCATCATCAAAAATCATCGGGGGCACTACATCCATTGCCAAGGACCAGCCTGTTCCTGTGCTGCTGCTTATTCAGCTCTGATACATCCCATCTCCTTGGCTGTTAGAATGGCAAGCAGCCTGGACTCGTGCCACGAGCACCAGATGGTAGGTGGTTTAGGCATCGGCTTACGCCATGTCCGCTGCCCCACGGGCATTGTTGTCACAGAAACGGTCAGAGCGGCGGTTGTTTCCTTCAGCAAGGTTTGCACTTGCCCTCTGATCGCCTGCTGGTAGAACAGTTGTGACACGGTGACTGCCTTGTGCCATCACGCTGAATTGCATGCTGACGTGGTCCTAGGATGGAGTTGCCTAGTGGTTTGGGGGCAGTCTAGGTATTGTCCAGCTTGCCATGGAGCGGTGCCAGATGCTGGGTCGGGTGGGTTTGCCAGGATACCGCTCTGAACCAGAGCGTAGGATTCTGCTCTCCCTCTGAGAATGAGGAGGCTCTGGATGCAGAATGGATCACAACGTAGAGTGGAGGCATTAACGTCCAGAACAGGCCAACAAAACTCATTCAACAAGGAACAACATGTTTGCCTGCGGGTAATCTCACTCCGCTACTAGTTGTAGCATCCTCGGTCGCACCCTTGATGACTACCAACCCCATCCCGGTGGCACTCGTTCCTGGGGCAGACCCCCTTGACCACTGGGCACCTCATCAAAACTAACAGCTTTAATGCTTGAAGGCTGACAGCCTGGCAACTCAAACCTACCCTAACCAGCCCTAGAGGTTGCCAGGGCTCTTGGGCTGGGGTTCAGAGAGCATTGACGCTCTCTAAGCACACGGAACTTGTTGATCGCACCAGGGCTGCGATGCCTGCGAGCACAAAGGGCACGGGGACATTAGGTACTTAGTGGGCGGTGTGCGGGGCAACAAGTGCTATGTGCGGGGCAACAAGTGGGCGTCAAGGGCAATTTGTGCTGCGCGGGCTATGTGCGGGGCAACGTGCAATGTGGTGCAATGTGGGCTATGTGCGGGGCAAGATGCGGTGCGGTGTGTGTGCACGCATCAAGGGCAAGATGCGCATTGTGAGCTGTGTGCGTTGTGCGCTGGGTGCTACGTGCGGGGCCGTGGGCGCAAGACTTGACTTACCGGGGAAGGGCAGAGGTAGCTCGTGTATCATTTTCATGCGCTGGCACGGGTTGCGCGTCGCTCTGCGGAGTTTACAAGCATGATATTTGACAACCACAAGCAACGGCTGCCGTAGTGCGGTGCTAAATTGCGTGCGGAGCTTACCTTCAATGGGCTCCTTAAGGCACCGCATCAGCGGTGTTGCAGGTTTGGCCCACACCGGGGTGGCAGCAAGGGGCCCAGCCGATAGTCTAAGCGGGCCGCCACGCCCGCTCCGAGTAAGAGATCGGTTTGGGGGAAGCGCAGCTTTTATAGTGTCCGCTGTCACACTGTGCGCGTGTCCGTCCTTTGACAGGCGTTGCATTTGCTGACACGTCCTTAGCTGCTGGTTAGCTGCTGACAGTTGGGACCTGCAGGAGACCTCAGCGGAGACCTCAGCGGAGACATCAGCGGAGACAGCTTACAGTGCGGCGTAGCGTTCAGCAAATGGCGTTCAGTGGCGTGGACAGTGGCTGCCAGGAGACCAGCGCTTTGACAACCCTATTAACAGCCACAGCCTGGACAGCCTGGACACAAACTCCTGCTTATTCTATGCATGGCTTGTTTGCCATGGGCGCCTGGTTGTGAACCTCAGGAAATGGCTGTCTTGACTTAACGTCCAGAACAGACCCTTTCACGCCTCACCTGCTTCGACCCTGCATGTCCAACATTCGCCTATTGCTTACGATATCAGGAGACAGCAGTATCACACAACGACAACTCCTGACAGCGTCCCTTTCTGCAGGGCATGTGTCAGCTAAGAGGAGGGGATCTAAACCTGCAGCGTGCACACGCTTCAGTGCACACTTGACACGCACAGCGCAGCATCCACAACTTCGACACCTTCCAAATGGCAGCCGCTCAAAAGGCAATGTGACGCCACTTGTCTCCAGCGTAGGCAGCGTCTTCTCCCAGCTCCTGCAAGCAAACCATGCCAGGATTGGCAGCAGGGTGTCAGGAGTGCAGACCCGCAGCCACCATGCCAGGGACAAGGTTCGGTGGGACTAGACGAGCGACCGACATACAAGTACTACCTGTTACCTTTTATCTCTCCCAGTGCTTTGCAGGCACACGACTGCATTGGGTGCCATGGCATGCTGGTGGTACCTAGACAGGCACTCACCCACCTGTCCACCTGCACTGCCATCACCCTTTGCAGTTCTTGTGCCACAAGACATCCATGTGTGAGGGCTCTGCTGCTTGATGCCTGGTTCAGTCACGACAGGCCTACAGGTGACGAGCTCAAGCACCCACCTCCTCGATGCGCAGCAGCTGGTTGTACTTTGCATTGCGCTCGCTGCGGCAGGGGGCGCCAGTCTTGATCTGCCCGGTGCTCAGCCCCACGGCCAGGTCAGCAATGAAGCAGTCCTCAGTCTCGCCGGATCGGTGGCTGGTCATGACGCCCCAGCCTGCCTCCTTGGCCATCTTCACCGCCTCGATGGACTCTGTCATGGTGCCGATCTGGTTGACCTTGAGCAGCAGCGCATTGACGCACTTGGTCTCGATAGCACGCTTCACGCGCTCAGGGTTGGTGACTAGCATGTCATCTCCCACCACCTGCACCCAAGGGCGCGCGCCAGCACCAGCAGGCTGGGTCAGCCATGCCACATGCGAGCATTGTATGAGTGCAAACCTGCTGGAGGCTGCATAGTGTTGGTAGTGCACTGGTGTTGGTAGTGTACTGGTGGTGCAGCAGCATTGCTGCGGCAGCAACAATAGCAGTCACACCAATGTGAAGCTGGCAGGGCACATTGCAGGCAGGCAGGTGCTCTGTCTTGACAAGACCAGGCCTGGCAACCACCCTGGCAAAACCTTTGCCGCACCTGGCAGATGTTCTCAGCGGTCAGGGCCGTGGCAGGCTCCCAGTCATCCTGCTCAAAGGGGTCCTCAATGGAGATCATGGGGTACTTGGTGCAGAACTCGCGGTACATGTCCAGCATCTGTGCAGCCGTCTTCTTCTGGCTGCCGTCGTTGGGGACGGTCTTGAAGTTCAGGTCATACATCTTGTCCTGCACGAGGCAGCATGATGCACCGATTCAGTGCCAGGTAAACGACTGCACCTAGTTGCCTGTCAATAGCTACTTTTAGTATTACCTGACCACCGCAAACACGCAAGGCCTTTGTCAAGGAATGCCCTGCCCGCCAGACTCTTGAAAAGGGACCATGGGAGGTCATGCAATGCATTATCTCACACACTGACATGAGGACACATGAGCTGGACTTGGGCTGTACCTCAGTGAAGAACTCGGACGATGCCACGTCCATGCCGATCTTGACCTTGCCGGTGTAGCCTGCCTTCTCAATGGCATCATTCACCAGGTGCAGGCCCTCCTCATTGGAGGCAATGTTGGGAGCGAAGCCGCCCTCATCACCAACATTGGTGGCATCCTGGCCTGCATCAGGGGCAAACGACACAGACAGCATACTCTACAGCCTCCACAGCAGAGCAGCACAAGGCGACAGGGACATTAAGCAAGAGGCTGTAGCGGACAGCAGGAAGCCAAGGCAACCTTTGCCAGCATGGGCCCTGTCACGCACCAGGCAAGGTGCAGCCTGCCACCCACCATACTTCGCCTTGATCAGGCCCTTGAGGGTGTGGTACACCTCGGCGCCCATGCGCATAGCCTCTGAGAACGAGGAGGCTCTGGATGCAGAATGGATCACAACGTAGAGTGGAGGCATGCTGTGGTACCAAGGGGTGGCCTCTATGCATTCCCTGGCTCGCACATCTAACATGCTTCCATATCCGTAATACATCCCTTGCTGGCAGCAAAACAGTGTTTGGTGTTGGTACCATTCTACAGTCTGTGCCAGGTGCGATGTTCAGCAGGCCTGACGCAATGCTGCCCGAGCACAATGCAGGTGATAGTTCCACTACTCACCCCACAGGCAAAATCATGAACTCTTGCATGGCAAGGGCATTGCCTGCATGGCTGCCGCCATTGATAATGTTGAAAGACGGCACAGGCAGGTACTGCAGCCAGGTTCAACACCTCAGCATTGCATATTGGCATGGTCTGGGTTTAGCACTGCGCAGCAGTCAGTGGCCCTGTACACTGCACTCGTTAGAGCTGACACGCACCAGCTTGCTGTTGCCGGCCAGGTCAGCAATGTGCTTGTACAGGGGTACACCCTTCTCCGCCGCTCCAGCCTGCATCATTAACAGCGTGTGGCAGTGAGTTACAGGATGTAGGAGGCAAGGGGGAGCCCCTCTACTGCCACAGTGCTTCACTGTCTGCACTCACCTTGCAGACAGCCATAGATACTGCCAGGATGGCATTGGCCCCTAGCTTGCCCTTGTTGTGTGTGCCATCCAGCTCACGCATCTTATCATCAATCTCCTTCTGGTTGACTGGGTTCATGCCCTGAGCAGCATGGCTCACATCACCAGTGAACATCCTGCAGCAGGTAAAGATTGCTCGAGTCACCCTGTCCTTTCGAGCTACCTTCAAGGCAGGCCCAATCAGGGTGTTGATGTTCTCCACAGCCTTCAGCACGCCCTTGCCCAGGTACCTGTGCAGCACAGGCAAGACGACACTACTGGGATGGCCTACTCGGACGGCATGTGTCCTAGCTAACGCGACATGTCGCACTTCGACTTATCGCCGTCGCGAAGCTCCACAGCTTCGTGGATGCCAGTGGATGCACCGGATGGCACTGCGGCGCGGTAGCTGCCCTTGTAGGTCACGACATCTGCCTCCACGGTGGGGTTGCCGCGGGAGTCGATGATCTGCCGGCCCACAATCTTGATGATGGCTGGAGGAGCTATCTTAAAGAACTCTGCCCCCTGTATGGAAACATTGCTCAGCACGTTGAGCCACACACTCGATGCTGGGAACTCCGAAATGTGCCGCTTACCAGGAACGACAGGGGCTCATCGGGTTTGGCCTTCACAGCCAAGTTGAGGACATTCTCAATGTGCTTCTGCAGGGTCGAGCGAAGAAACGTTAGCTCGGCACGCCTGAAGGGGGAGCCTGTCTCCGGCACCGCGTACCTGGAGGTTGTGCTTGTCGATGTACTCCTGAAGGCAGCAGGTGTTCAGAGCGCGTCTTGGCGAACGGCCGTAGCGACAGTAGATCCCCTATCTGATCATCTCACCTGGACAGCTGCCATTTGTATAGGTCGCGATGGCCTGCGAAGGTCTTGTACGCGGGTTGCACAACTGAGACTGTGGTGACGACGTAGAACCTGCATGCTTTGCTTTGCATGCCATGTAACCCTGGGCGCTTTGTGTATAAGCGTGAACAAGAGGAAGCTGGACGCCAGGCACGAGCTGGCACATCAGCAGTGCCTAAAGACGGCTCATGAGTTTTGGGACGGCGCCTGAAGCGCTGGGCCTTGCAAAGTGCCGAAGACACCGGCGACAGAGATGAAGCGTGAGCCAGGGGAGGCTGCTTCTCTGTTGCAGTGCCACCTTGTGCACCCCCTTACAAGCACTTTGCACTAACCCTGCAACATTACACCACTGGTAGAGCACGGCAAGGAGAGGTAAGCCCCTACAGCCAAAATACATGAAGAGTACCCTACAGCCATAATACATAAGAGATATGCCAGTGTCAGAGTCAGGCCAATGGTCTCCATATGTTGTTGCTTGTAAGGAGCGCAACTCGACTAGACGAGACGTCTCGACTCGAAATTTCGAGTCGAGTTTTTCTCGACTCGACTCGACGGTCGAGATGGACTCGAGATGAGCCTTTTGAATAGCGCACCTGCTTAAGGTACCTGTGTGGACGTTGTGGCGCCGCTCAGCGAATGATATGCTGGCCTGGCTGGGGTGGCGGTTAAAGTTGGTTTGCATAGACATGCCCGGACATGCAGCGTCTGAACTGCAAGATGGAGCCCGAGGCCTCTCTCCCGCCTCAGCCTCCCGAACTCACCGCGCGATACAACAAGAAAGTCCTGACGCTCGAGGAAATTGTCCAGGCGCACGGCAACAGCGTGCATGCGCAAAAGTACAGCATCGAGGTTGTTGGGGGCAAGATCAAGGCGGTCTGCAATGACTGCAAAGTGGCCCTCTCCTGTGGCAACCTGAGTGACGCAAAGAGGCACCAGTGCAACAAGCGGCCCCGCTCAGGACAAGATGCTACAGATGCTGATGGCGCATCTAATGACACTTATGGCGCATCTAATGACACTTATGCCTCAGCCAAACATGCATTCTGACCTGACAAACACAATTGTTACATAGTGCCTTGCACGCAGGCGGGCAGATAGATGCACCTAGCCTGCCTGCAGCTAGTTGAGTGGGCGGAGTGAAATCATCCCATGGCAGAATTCAAAAAAACCCGTCTAGTCGAGTCAAATCGAGTCGAGATCTCGACTAGATTTGACTCGTCGAGATCTCGTCGAGATCTCGACTAGATTGCGCTCCCTAGTTGCTTGTTGACCCCATGTCTAGCATGTTCATGCAGTCATGCACAGCTGGAACTGGGATCTCCTCATGCAAGTGTAAGATCTGAACTGGTGGTGGTATTCTGAGGCCGGGTTCAACTCCCAGGCAGATTGAGACATCCTTGATTACGCCCTAGTCTGTTCCGGGGACCTCAAACCACCGTTGACCGCTGTAGCCTCACGCTACACCATGAAGCCAATGACGGGGTATTGCTTTGCCTTGCTGAACGCTGGTCGTGGCACCCTGCAAAGACACATGTCTAAGCTCAATGTAAGACCATGTTGCCTAAGTCTCTTGCCCGATGGCGCCACCCTACACGATAAACCCCATGGAGCTTCAGCTAGCGGCGAGGGAAGCGGGCGCAAGGAGGTCCACATATCGCCCACACCCTTGGACGCACGGCTGCAGTCAGCCGCGCAGGTATCAGGAGCGGGCGTCGCGCACTACTGGCGAGAGAATTGGGCACGGTCGGAGGTGGGCATATCGCCCACACAACGGGAAGCACGGCTGCAGCAATGTGTGCAGGCAGGCGGAGAGGCTACTGCGCAGTCCTAGCGACAGAACCGGGCACGCGTGGAGGCGGGCATACCGCTCACACCCTTCATACATAGCTCAAACTGGCATGGACCAGATTCATACCCTTCAGCTCATAGCTCTGCCTTACTTATGCAAAACATCTAGAGCGAGTTTTCTCGCAATTTAAACCACGATGCGCGACATCGCAGTTTGCGAGATTATGGCCTGTCATCAATGCGTTGTGAACAACGGCGTCACAACACTGGGACGTCTGATCCCTAGCGTCACTGCCCCCAGCGTGTGACATTGGAAGTATAGACCCAACAAATCGGGAGGCTTGAAAGGAATAAGCAACGCACTCCATACAAATGACGACCGAGCAAGAGTCCGTTCTGCAAGCAGAGGTCACTGAGAGCACCCCCGGCCGGGCAAAGCGCGACAGGAAACAGGTACAACACTATGCCCCTCCTGAGGCAGACAAAGTGGAGTTCGTAATCAAACAGGCAAGTGATACGGGAAGACGTTGACCCTGCGACGCGAACAAACCCAAGAGCGCGTCTTGGCCTCTTTGTGACCTGCAGGGTCCTGGAACCAAGCTAGGAGACATCCCAAATGGTGGGCCCATCCCAAAGCCAAGGATTGTTGACCAGTGTCTGAACATTGTCACGACAGTGCTGTGCTGCATGATGTAATGTGCAGTGAAGCACAAGTTCTCTGGTCTGAAGAGTGATGATGACTTGCTAATCAACCTTCACAAGCTTGTATATAACCGCCCTGGTGAGGTCCATCCCAGCAGGTTATCAGCTATATATCTGGGGTTGTCTCTTCAAACATGTCCCACTCACAGGTGCTGCATTGAAAAGAAAGAGAAATCTGTACGAGGTACTTATGACTTTTCAGTAGTTTGCTGCTGTTGCTTCAGTCGTTTCAGTGCGGCATCTTGTCAGTCTCTTGTGGCGTGTAATGCTGCACCTGCTTCCTCTCGCGTTGGGCCCGCAGTTCAGTGGTTTCCCAGCTGAAGAGGAAAAGAACAAGGACAAGATTCATGATCGTCTGGCCAAGTGGTCAGTGTATGTCACATTGCTGCACATTGGTCTCATTGCTAATACTTGTCCTTGGGCCCACCCTGGTTACTCCCGCTGCTATCTGTTTACAGGAGCAATAATCTGCTGCATGCTGCGCTTGATGCATTTGACATGCCCAGAGGCAGCGGCGAGGAAGCAAAGAAGGTGAGAGCTCTAGGAACAGCGATACCATGCAAAAACAGGGCTCGTGGATGCATCTAAGGAGCAGCTGGAGATTTGCATGTTGGCGCACCTTAGGGCATGCCAGTATTGTCAGGACTGGTGTACATGATGTCCAGCATGCTTGATCACAAGCTGGGTGGCTGCCCGCCTGCTTACTTGGCAGGAGTCCAAGGTGTCCCGTCTCATGGACTTCCTGACTGCGCCCCAACAGCTGTCAGACAAGGACATTGCCGCCATAGAGGCTAAGAAGAAGGAGGCGGCCAAGCGGAAGCGGGAGAAGGCCAAGCAGGGAAAGAGCAGCACAGCAGCCTCTGGCAAGGTGACCCAGCCATCCCCCTGCATGTTCCATGCCCTGCATGTGCTCAGGACCAGATGCTTTGTTGCCATGCAGAAGGTGACACCTGCAAAAACGAAGAAGAGTAAGGCAGCTAAGGAGGAGGAGCAGGATGAGGATGAAGAAGATGAGGAGATGGAGGAGGAGGAAGAGGAGGCACCTGCTACCAAGAGCAAGGGCAAGGGGAAGAGAAAGTCTGATGAGGACTCGGAAGATGAAAATGGTGACGATGAGGATGAGGATGAGGAGGAAGAGGACGAGCCAAAAAAGAAGCGAGCTCGGGCAACTCCAAAAGCTGCACCTGCTAAGAAGGCCTCGAGCAATGCTGCTGCCAGCGGAAAGAAGACCCCAGGTCGGCGACCGCGAGGCAGCACTGCTGGTGACAAGGCTGAGGATGACAAGAAGGACGAGCAGGGGGACAGCGCCAATGATGATGACATGCAGGATGCTGAGGACAGCAAGGTGAGCTTAGCTGTATGGGTGCGGTGGTCAGCTTGCATTGCTTGTGGGTGTACCATGGTGCCAAATCTGCACATGGGCACACGTCGACCTGCTGACCACCTGACACACTGTGTTGCCTACCGTTGCAGAGTGTTGCCTCCAAGACTGGGACCAAGGGACGCACAGCACGGACACCCAAGGCGGCTGCTAGTGGGAAAAAGGGCAGAAAGAGCAAGGTGAGCCACCTCTGTGTTGCCGCCACTGAACTTGCTTGCTCGCAACACTGCAAGGATGCAGCTTGCCATCTAGCCATGTCAGAGACACCTTGTGCCCACTGCACCGTGCACCTGGTATGCTACCAGTCCAGTTCAGCCCACTTTCAAGTGCCATACTCTGTACACCCTGTTGCTGCAGGCAGGCAAAGCCATTGAGGCAGACAAAGAGGAAGGGGATGGCCAAGAGGCAGGGGGCCTGGGTGAAGACGGGGCTGCAGCCAGCACAGCTGAGGGGGCTGGCCAGGAGGGCACGGCTGAGGCTCCGGCGGCTGATGCAGCTGCCAAGGAAGGGGGTGCTGCTGACAATGCAAGCACTCCACCGCTGCATCCCAGTACCGATGAGGAGCTGGAGGCTGCAGTCCGGGAGATACTTGAGGGTAGGTTTTGGTTGGAAGCTGGAGGGTAGCTGGTGTAAAGAGTGAGCGAGCGATGTTGCATGCCGCAATACACAGCCTGTTTCCCAATGACCTTGTCATTATATGAAGTGACACTGGGATGTGTGGCTCTGGTGGCAACAAGGTGTTTGAGCGGCTTGTGCAAACTGGACTAGTGCACCACCACAGGCCCTGCAGTGCTGCCTGAGCCATCCTGCCTGGCTGTGAGTGTGCCTGTGCAGGTGTGGACCTTGCCAGCTTCAGCATCAGGACTCTGATGAGCAAGCTGGGGGAGAGGTACAACATGAAGGCCGATGCCAGTTGGTGGTCAGCAAAGAAGGCATTCATCAAGTGAGTTGTAAGCTGCTCTACTGTGGAGAAGCAACCAGCTGTGAGGTTTCGGCAAACCTGGCCTGAGATGACCAGCTCATGCCCCACGCTAGTTTATTTTGATGAAGTTACATGAGCGTGTAGGGGAACAAGCCAACCTCATGAAAGGCATTGTGCTTATAAGCTGTAGCCACAGCAGCAAGCTTTCACCTGTGATGTCACTTGTGCTTACCTAGCTGTGCCCTGCTGACGCTGTGTGTGGCTGCTGCAGGGAGATTGCTGTGGACAAGGTGCAGGCGATGACTGAGGGCACGCCTGCAGCTGAGGAGGCTGACGTGGTGGAGGTGGAGCAGCCTGCTGCCCAAGGCACTGAGGCAGAGGATACTGCCACAGCTGGTGCAGACAAGCCAGATATTGAGGCGCCAAGTGTTGAGCCAGGCTTAACGCAGCAAGAAGAGGGGCTCACTGCAGAGGGTAATGCAGCAGAGGCTGAACCTGCGGCAGAGGCTGAGGATGACCCTGCAGCAGAGACTGAGCCTGCAGCAAAGGCTGAGCCTGCAGCTGATGTCACGAGTGAGGGGGATGGGCTCGCTAAAGAGGTGGAGCAGCCTGTGTCCACAGAGGAGGTGGTGGGTGAGGTGGCAGCCTGAGGACGGTCAGTCTGGGCCACGAGGGCCTTATGGCCGTGCCCTATCACAGCCTACAGCGTCTTGTCAGCTTGCCTTGGGGTGCTGCACGCCAGCTCTATGTGGCAGGGGCTCTCTTGGCTACTGTTGGGTGAGCTGAATGCCGTGACTGTGTATATGCCGTTATTCAGGCAAGCACCTTGGGATGCAGCTGGCCAGGCCCTGGCTATGAGGCTGCATGGAACAACAACAGTGCTAGCATGGCATGTGCATATGATGCCCACTTAGCCATGACATATAGCTGCAACATTGCTTGCCCCTGACAGAATATCAGTAATCCACATGTCTGTTCATCACTGGGACTTGCAGGAACGTCTGCTTGTAGCACTGTTATCCGTCATCACTACATGCCATGACCATGCATTCACCTGCAGCTCTTCAGCTGTTTTCAAAAGATGGGTCGGTGTGACCTTGCAAAGGTCTTGAGGTGTAATTCTCTGATGGGATGCGGCTTGGGCTCCGTTGTTAAGGACAAGGTCCCGGGGTTGTCAGTGGTCTGGCTTCATCAGTGCAATGCCACAGCACCTTGACCCTCACTAGGGACTAGGTACGGTGTTAAATCTGTGTGGAGTTATGTTCGCCGCTGTATTTCAACCGGGCCCTGGCCGCCTTGGCGTACAGCTTGACAAAGCGATCTGCAAGGTCAGGTCAGGTCCAGGTCCATGCATGCATGGCTGGGCAGGGGCACGCGGGGGGAGTGGGGTTAGGGGGGGTACATCAGGGGCTTGGGGGGGCTGCACGGCTGGAGGCTCAGTGGCGCTGGGGAAGCCCGGGGTGGGGTAGCCCACCAGGCACTTCAGAAATATGCTGAGCACAAACAGTAAAGCGATGACCCGAAGCTGGGAGTGAACCTCAGCCCGCAGCTGGATGTGCGCCTGTAGCTTGCGCTTTGTTTTGTTGCAACCGCGCAGCACGGCTCCACCAGGGACCTTGATTACCTGGCGGCAATCACAATCCGCACTTTGACAGGCCACTTTGACAGGCCGATACACAATGCGGGGGCCTTTTACCTGACGTCTTTTCGTTCCCCAGCCATCCCGGCGCTCCTGTCGTTGTTTTCCTGGAGGGGGACGAGACGCTGCGATGGAACCAATAGGAGCGACGGATTAGTACACAGCGCGTGACTCACGTAGCTCACAGTCGGCTAGGGACACGAACCTTTTAACTTCTTTAACGGCCCTTCTTTTGCTTGTCGGTGCCCTTTCGCTGCTTCTTTGCCATCACGCGATGTGCATTAAGATCATCCACATGTGTAACCTCAATGCCATGGTACAGCCACAGACCTCCAGACAGTAAGTTCAGTACGGGTGCACCACGGTTTGTGCTTTTCCCGTTACTGCGAGGGATCAGCCTGTCTCTGCTCCTGCATGTGCCATTGCGCCCAATGCTGTGCATGGAGCTATGCTGACCATGATACTGTGGCTGCTGGCCATCCTGACCCGCCAAGCTGCACCCAATGTCCTCCTTCATCATGTCCACTGGAAGAGGACTGACGCCAGCCACATCACGTCCGACCAGCACTTCTTGTATAGGCCAAAATAGGCAATGAGCCAGAACTCCATGTTGCCTGGGTGCAGCATGCTGCCTGTTTGGAAGATGATGAACAGGGTGGGCACCACCACCGCCCAGACGATGTGGTTAGGCACCAGGTACTCATAGGCCACCGTGCACAAGATGGCTGCAAGTGAACACCAGTCCACAAGGCCTTGCATGGGTGGACTGCAACCATCGTATGCCACAGACAGTTGAGCAGACACACCCGTCCCCCTTACACCCCCTTGGCAGTTGCAGGGCATCACAGGAACACACTGCGCTCAAACAGTGCCATTGTGAGCCATTGTGTTTGTGTGGTGCAGCAAGGCTGATGGACAAATGCAGTGTCGTGATGGTTATGATGACTGAGGTACTAGTAATACTGGCAATATGTGATAGACTGGCTATCAGTGATAGACTGGCTATTAGTGAAACTATTACTAGTACTGGTACTGGTACTAATACTTATGGTCTTTGAGCGTTGCACTAAGGATGATGTGTGACAACAGGCCATGCCTACGAGTTTGTGAAATAACCCCTTACAGCACAAAAGGCGAGAAGGAGCAGCCGGGCTGCAGGCCGCCAGACACTCACGGAAGACGAGCCGGTTCCATGCAAACACCTCCCAGAACCAGCGCTCATTGCCCACACGGTTGCGCCAGTACCAGATGCGTTCGCCTTCCGACATTAGGAACATCTCATACCTGCCAGCACGCATCAGAACACCACAGCAGCAGCAGCAGCAGCAGCAGGGCAGCAGCAGGGCAGCAGCAGGACATGCACGGCCTGGTGTACGTGCTGGCTGGTGCACTTGGTGCTGATGTCTTGGTTTGTAACATCCTGCTTCGGGAGGGCTGCCTTGACTCAGCCAAGCCCGGTCAGCTCTGCCACCTGGCAGGGTGGCCACCATGATTGCTGAGCAAGGTGGCCGCCAACCGTCATCTCAACAACCTCACATCACACTATCTGCTTGGCTCACAGCAGTGGCACATCAGGCTTACATGCCGCAGGCATGCCTAGCTTGGGGTGTGGGTTGTGTGACCGCAGGTGGACTGCCACACAGATGGCTGGTGCTGAACAGGGTTTGTGGCACACCACCCTGATCCCTTGATTACACAGGTTAAGACGGCGCCAGCTGGCATCTCATGCGCAGTGGCCAACCCCAGCGCACCTCTGTGCATTGAATATCGCTTGCCATGCTTTCACGGCTGCAACAGTGACGGTGGCGGGGAGCATCAGTATGCTCCGTAGCAAGCGTTCTGCTCGCTGCAAACCAATGGCCAGCCCCTTGACACGGAAGCTATCCCTGCGCGAGCATGACACAGGGCGACCCGCATGGGTCAGGAGGCATGGTGTCTCATGATGTTTCATGCAAGCATGACATCATGAGGTATGATGCTACTATGAGGCACAAAGCTGGCTGGTGATCTTGGTGCAAGACCTTACATACACACTCACAGGTACGCTTTCCCAGCCACAATGTCTCTGGCAGCCAGCACCTCTGGGATTGGCAACTGCTCCACAGGCACCCCTGCCTTCAACTGAGGTGCATACTGGGTTGAAATAGCTTCTGCCAGCTCCCGTCGCTCTTGAGCACGGATAGTTTTCAGCTCTGCTTCACTCTTCTCAATCTGCTCATCCAGCTTCTTGTCAAACGCTGTCTCCTTCCCCTTCTGGCTTGGGTCCCCTTCAAGATACTGGCGTCTAGAGCTGAACCACTGCTGCACTTGGAAACTCCAGTAGGCTGAGAAGTCTGCCTTGTTTGCTTTAGGACTTTTCTTGCCATCATCATGGGACCTGCAGACTAGCCTATGTGTTGACCTTGTAGCCCGCCCTACATGCACAGAGCAAGGTGTTGGCGGCAAGGGACTTGTGTGAGCGCGTGGTTGCAGGCCTGCCACAGCTGCCTGCAGGCCTGGAGAGAGCATCGGCCGTGCAGCTCAGCACTATCAATGCTGCTCTAGTGTACATTCCAAAAGTCACGCTTGTTGAAACTGGGCAACAGGCACCGCACTTTCGCATACGACCAGGGGGACAGCGTTGGTATCTGTGGCCTTTTAGTCAGCCCTACCCTTCGGCGACTGGTGTGCGCAGCCAGGGCTTGTGGCAAGAACGGTGCGAGCAGCACACACTGTGCAAACAGCCCTGTTTAGAGCATCATGCGAGCTTCCGCACAACCTTGTGCAGGCATGTTGACCTTGACACCTTTTGGCGCTGGTGGACTAGCCACATCCAGCCTCCGTCAAGGCTGCGGGGCTGTGCAGGCATTGCAGAAGCCAGTTGACAGGTCAACCAGTAAGCGCAGACAACAGTTAGTTGAGCTGGGCGATGGCTGGGGCGTGAGTGTGGTGCCTAGCCCTGCGAGCCCCCCCCAACCCAGCGGCTCACTGGCAGTTCAAGAAGCAATGCTGCAGCCTACCACAGCACTAGAAGGAGCAGATGTCGGCTGGGGAGTTTCAACCTCAGAGCCCACAGCCAGCAGCTCTGGGAGGGCGGCGAAGCCAGTGTCAAAGAAGAGGGTTGCAAAGGCCACCCCTCGATCACCATACATGAACATAACGTCAGAGCAGGGCATGATGAGCCTGGCGCTGCTGCAGGCTCGGTTGGCTAGCAAGGATGGTGAGGCAACATTCTGGTCATACACCCATTTTAGGCTCACATCAAGTACCACCACCTTGCACCCCTTGCATCCCAGCTCACCATGGTTCAGCCGCACTGTCATTCCTATCATTGCAATGGCCTGAGGCAACACTGTTTCATGCGGCAGAGTGTGAGGGCTGTTTTTGGCAGGTTGCAGTGCTTCAGGCTGCCGCCCTCCCCACTGCTGGCAGGGGACGCCATGACGCCTGAGCAGGTGATGTCCTTGAAGGCAAAAGTGGCGCAGAGCAAGCTAGTCCAAGCATCGTCAGGTGAGTTCATGCGCGAGACCGCTGGAACTACAGGTAGCATCAGGCAGCACAAGGCTACTCCAGGACTGCACCTAGCACTGGCTTGGATTGCAGCTGCTGCTTCATAACCCAACCCAGGGTCCATGCTGTGCTGCTCACCGCCCGCTGTGCTCACAGCCATTGGTTCCATCACCACGGGCTTCTTCAGACCACATGTCTACCTCTGCCACCCTCCACCATGCAAGCGCTATGTGCAGGCAAAGGGAGTTCTAACATCTGATACACACCTGCCCAGCCTTGCATTGAGCCCTGCCACACACCTCCAAGGACCAAGTTTACAGCGGGGCAGCAGCGGCAGCAGGAGCATGCCATCCCTGCATGCAGCTGCAACCTGCGGAGCTGTGCTGTTCTGGCGGATGCAGGCATGGCTGGCAAAAGTCCTCAGCTGGGCCTTGCAAAGCAGAAGCCGAAGCAGAAGCGGGCAGTGTTTGTGGACGACGATGGCAACATCATTGGGGAGGAAGAGGAGGATGAGGACATTACCGATGCCCCTACCCCTTCCTTCACCCTGTCATTCGGCGAGGAGGGCACAGTGAGTGTTTGAACCTCATAGCCCACATCAAGCACAGTGGCACGCACAAATGTCCCCATCCAGATGATGAGACGAGTATGCATCACTCCTGTCCATTCTTAGTGATGTTGTCACTACCTTCAACAAGGCTGGGGCAGTTTTGCACGACGCGCAGGAGTTCACAGAATTCGATGCCACAGGCGCCATCAAGCGCCAGAGCAAGTCTTCTCTGCTGGATATCAACGACGATGACCCCCTCGACGAGGGTGAAGTCGACGAGCGCTTTGACGACGATGACGACGACTTGGACTTCAGCGCTGGTTCCGCAGACACAGAAGGGTGGCAGCAACTCAAGGCAGCGCAGCGGCAGCGTACTCAGCCCCAACCGCCGGCAGCCCTAGCCAAAGCCCCAGCCCGCAAGCGCCAGCCAGCAATCAACTTTCAAGAGGATGGAGACACGCTGTCCCTGTCCGCGCGAGACGTCGAGGCGCTCCTGGGCGACGAGGGCGCGGCCGGAGCCGGGATGCTGCTGGCCGGCACAGAGCAGGAGGAGGAGGAGCAGGAGTGGGGTCTTGAAGAGATCCGCGACCGCCGCTCTGAGGTGACCATGCACACCACACCCTGACGTGACGATAACTATGTTCACAGTCATTAACATGATCATCACTGCATGGCATTTGCTGATCTGCGGGCTAATCAGATACCGCCGGCGTTACTGCAGCACTGCAAACTACAGACTCCACCAGTACAGGCTCCCTTGATGCGGTCATGCCAGGTCCTCACAGGTCTAGTTCAGCTAATAGCACTTCTTGCCTGCTAGGCCAACAGCCTGCACTGACGCCTGGGGCGCATGGTTTCAGGTCGAGTGCACACCACCCACCAGCCTGTGTGGGACCCTGTCTGTCTGGCCTGCCTGGCCTCTCACGCCATCACGGCACCATCCTCGTCAGAGCTAAGGAAAGGGAGGGAAAGATAAGAAAGGAAGCAAAGGGAACTGAGCAGAACCCTCACACTAGTGGCCTTTTTTTAGGACGCATTTGCTCACCCTCATGTGACAGACATGACAGGCATGCACTGACAGAGGCTGGGGCGGGGCCGCACGGCACATCACTGAGTCACAGGCGGCTACTCTGGGCGGGCAACCTCACAGCTGCTAGCTTGAGCCCTGGGTAGCCCGGGAAGTCCTTGCCTTGGGCGAGCAGCGTAGGATCACACCCAAAGCAGGCCTTGTTGTGTGACCAGTTGCCATTGTGGGCCGCACCAGTGGGGGCTGCTGTGGCTGGTGCTGCCGCTGCTGGTGGGGGTGGCTGGTCGAGTGGTTCGCTGCTTGGAATGGTGGGTCAGGGGCGGGCAGGGCTGTGTGGAGTGTACTTACACCTTGACACCCCCAGTCACTACCACCCGCTTAAAGATACAACCATGGTTGGCTGGCTTGCAAACTGGCAAAAGGTGAAGCGTACTTCTGACCCACTTCTTGGCCCTAGCTGCTCGCATAGCTAGCACACGCCTGTGCTGTGCAGTGTCAGGGTTTGTGTCCCTGCTCTTACCGTTGGTGCGAGGGTGGAAGGGATTTGGGCAGGTGAGGGTCTCGAGCCATCCCTGCAGCAGCTCAGTTGTGATTGCCCTGGCATGGTTGAGCTAGAGGGGCAGGGCCTGCTAGCCATGTCAGCCTGCAACCCACTAGGCTACACTAGGCAGAGACGCATTGAGCCACACTCAGCCCTCCATGCCTGGGGTTGCTTTGTGACCAGCTGCTCACCCCTTGCGCTGAGCAAGGCTCTGCATCTGGGCACTGGCGGTGGTCACTGAGCCAGGCTCGGTCCCTACCGCTATGTTAATAGCGAGTCAGGTAGAGCCCAGAGGGAGACCCTAGCATGCCACGCCACGCATGGATGCGGTGCAGCGTGACACACAGGCCAGGCGCAGCCTCCATGGCATTGTGTGATACACAGCACTATGCTAAAAGCTTGTCTACCATGTCTTTGCCACCCTACTTCTCCATACATAGAGCACTACTGCATCCAGGCAGCAGCAATGGCTACCCTATGGTTTGTATTCAAGTAGACCTAGGTTAGGCGTCAACCACATGGCAGACCAGGTTTGTGGCCCTCCAACCATGCCCCTTCACGTGGCCTGACGCAGCCGGTGCCCCTTGGCTTGTCCTGAAGCAGCCAGAGCCCTGGGCTGTTGTGCAGACGTTGATGGAGCACTTAGGAGTGATGCCACGGCGCAAGGGCAGTGCAGAAGCTGCCGACACAGCCTCTGCCGCCAGCCCCGCAGGCAAGGCCAGCAAGCGCCGAGGAGGTCGCGGGGAGGACAGCTCGGGGCCTGCTGCCCAGGGCACCCTCATGGCTGACGAGGCTGCGGTGCAGTGGGGCGGCACTGCCCTGAGGGGGCTGCCGGCAGGGGTTGACCTGGAGGCGCAGGAGGCGCTGCTGGCCCGCATGTTCAAGCCGCACAAGGTAGGGCAGGGTGTGGGGTTGAGCATGGGGCTGGGGGTGGGCGCAGGGGTAGGGGGCAGCAGGGGAGGACAGCAGCACCCTTGGCGCTCCACAGCGCACCGTGATGCCACAAACAGTGCTGTCCTGTGACAGGGAGATGGGGGCAGCCAGGAGGGATGGGGGCTCTTATTATATGAGAGGTACACTGTGTGTAGGCTGGCGGGGTTAAGGAGCAAGTTGGCAGTGGGGGTGAAGGGGGCCTGGTGGTAGGGGCTGGAGGGGGGCTGCAGGGGAGGTGGGATTGGGTTAGGCTTGTGTTAGGGTTAGGCTGGGGCAGGTTGCAGCCGGGGGGACAGGGCATGCCAGCTGGCAGCAGCCAGGGGGCAGCAACCCTGGGCCTCCCGCCTGGGCTGATTGGCAAAGCACTGCCCCTCACAACTGCCCCTCACGACACAGCTGCTGGGGGACATCTGGCATGCCTGGTTGCACTCCCGTAGGCTGTAGCCCCGCACCCTAAGGTCCTGCCTGGTTGCACTCTCTCTTTTGGGCAGTAGATACCATAGGCAGTACCCTTGCACAGGGCCCTGCCTTGTCCACCCCTTCCTATTTCGCCCTCAGCTTTGGATTGTCCCGCCCGCGTATGCTTGTCTACCTGTCCTGTCACCTCTGTGGCTCCTCTGTGGCTCCTCTGTGGCTCCTCTGTGGCCTGGCCTGTCACCTCTTCTGGCTGTGCAGTGCCGCACCCTCAGCCTGCCTGCCTGCCTGCCCTGGTCCTGCAGGTGAAGCAGCTGGTGGCGCACCAGGTGGCGGCGTACAAGGCGTCCCTGGAGCTGCAGCAGGGCGGCAGGACAGGCGGCAAGTACGGCAGCGAGAGCAAGCTGCACCGCCAGCTGCGCATCATCTCCGGCAGTGCTGCGGGCAAGCGGCTGCTGTCCAGCCAGGGGGCTCAAACCCGGCCTATGATGGAAAAGGTACGCCACCACTGACCCCATGTGGCTGGCCAGCTCAGCTAAAGAGGGTGTACAAGTGGAGGGTGCGGGAGGAGGAGGAGCAAGAGGGTGCAGGGCAGTGCTGGGCGATTGGGTAATAATGTAATAAGTCGGTAATAATCCAGCGCATAAAACGGTAATAAGTCGAAAAAATCGTCCTCAAAATGAGTGAACTTTATTACATCGGTAATTGCTCCACCGCCCGTCTGTTACTCCGCTTACTCCCCAACAATGTATCCCATCTTCCGCAAAACCCAAAGCGTCTGGTACTCCGCTCAATGCTTATTACAGCTCAGCGAGTTCTGCAAGGCGGCCACACTGCTAATTGTGACAGTCCCAGGCTCAGTGGAGGAGGAGCGCTCCTTTTCTGCCTTGACCTTCATCAAGGACGAGAGGCGCAACAGCCTCAGTGCCAACCTGTCCAGCACTTTGCGTGTGTACCTTGACAAGACCTTCACCCTCAAGACGTTCCTCTACAAAGAGGCCATTGATTACTGGATGGCTGGGGCATCTGCCAGGGGCCGTTACCTAGGGCACAGGGTCTAGGGCTACAGCCCAGCCTGTTGCATGCTGACCCACTAGGGCTAGAATGTGGGGCTACAGCCTAGCCTGTTGCATGCTGACCCACAAGGGCTGGGGTGTGGGGCTATGTGGGAAATATTGTATCCAGGTCCTACAAGGGAGTATGCTGTAATTGTATAGAGTTAACTGGCGATTTTTGCGGTTCTTTTGTTTATATTATATAAAACAATTACCGTACTCTCCCTTTTGATTCGCGAGGCCTCGAAAACTATAATTAAATACTCTTTCCCGATGCAAAAAAAACATTGTTTACTTTTTCCCGATGCAAAAGTTGCAGCAAAACACAACTTTGACAACGTGGGTGTGCCTATAAATATTCAAGACAGCCATTCCTTGCATGACATGTCAATCCTCCGTGGACACTTTCTGCACAGGTCATCAAGTCAAGCCACCCGATCACCAAGTCACAGCCACTGTGCAAGGGCCATCTTCGTGTTGGTCGACCTGGCGTAGCAGATTTTCGGCTTCGTCGTCGGCACTGATACCACGGACCATGAAGCGGTCCATCGCAACACCATTCACGCAGGTCAAATAATTGTTTGACCACTTCGCGATTCAGCCAAAAACCACATTGTTTACTCGTTCGCGATTTCGCGAGGCCACAAAAACGATTCGCGGACGCGAATCAAAAGGGAGAGTACGGTAACTAATTAATTATATATTAAAAGTAATAAAAAACTTTTGTTTTAATGTTTTTTATTACACTGAGTAATACGTCTTTGGCGAATCGCCCAGCACTGGTGCAGGGGTAGGGGTGAAGGGGCTAGGTGGGACCCCACTCCCTGCCTCCTTGCCCCTGCCAAGCCTGGTGTGCATCAGTGCTTGTTTTCGTATCGCCCTGATGCATGATCTATAGCTCAGAGTCACATGGCATAGGTTCATACCCTTGGTTTTATAGCTCGACCTTACTTCAAAACATCGCTCGGGTAGAAATTTAAACGAAAACTGCGCAGCAGTGCAATAGCGCAGTGCGAGGTTGTGAAGCTCGCAAAGCGACCATTTCATAGCGCAGAAAGACCCCTAAAATATGTCATTTCATAGCAAAAACCACTGGTGTGCATCCTGACCAAGGACCTCCACACTGCCTGACACTGACACCACCACCTTGCAAACGTCCCCTTTCTGCGGCTGACCCCGTACTGCATGCGCTGACCCTACTACTCCCCTACTACCGCGCTGATGTCCTGAAGCGCAGCCTCAGGACCATACCAACCCCTGCTATGCCTCCACTTTCTTGCAGGTCCGTGCCGCCATCTTCAACATGATCTTGTCCAGGGCGGGGTCAGGCGCGCAGCTGCCGCCAGATGCCCGCTGGCTGGACCTGTTTGCCGGCACTGGCAGCGTGGGCCTGGAGGCCTTGTCCAGGGGTGCGGGCGTGACTCACTTTGTGGAGATGGACCATTGGGTGGTGCGCAAGGTGCTGGGCAGCAACATCACCACCTGTGGCTTTAACAAGCGCAGCGTGGTGCACACTGCAAAGGTGAGGGGCAAGCACCAGGGCAGCCACACACATACAGTGGTGGAGGGGCAAGCAAGGTATGAGTCCCTGGTGTGTGTGCTCAAGGTCCAACCAGCTGATGTATGAGGGATAGGGTGGTCATAAAACGTAGCCATGAGCCTGCTGGCTTCAAGCTGTGTTGTGGGCTGAAGAGGTGGGCAAGCTGGAGGCAGGCGTCCATTTGACCTGTGGCTTCTGTAAGCCAGAGGCCATAGGCCAAGAAGCTGCCCCAGAGTGTGCATTGCACAGTTTGCCACCTCATGCAGACCCCATCAGCTCACACATAGATGCACGTGCTGCCCAGCCCATGCAGTGAGAGGGGAATGGGGTAGAGACTTGAGGTGAGGGATGCCCTGGCCTGCAACCTGCGTTGCTGGTTAGGTGCCTGGGAGGGCTAAGAGGGGCAAGGTTGGGTGGGTGGGGAAGTGCATGGTGTGAAGTGGAGCACAGGGCAGCATCTTGCCTGTAGCCTGCCATCATGGGTACAACCAGGCTGGGGCCCAAGCCCTGCGCACTTCAAGCCTGGCTGTGTGCGCCCCAGGCAGAGGAATTCATGAAGAAGGCCAAGGCTCTGCCGCGCTATGCTGGGGGCGCCTTTGACTTCATCTCCATGTGCCCGCCCTACCTTCTTGTGTCCTATCCTGAGCTGTTTGGGCTCTTGGAGGGGTCGCCCCTCATCCACGACCGCACCATCTTGTTTGTGGAATACCCCAAGCAACTGGGGCACCAGGTGGGCGCCCGTCACCGGATCAAGCCGCCTATCCACTCATCCAGCTCCGGCTCTGATCTCGGGTCGTGTAGGAAGCTGATCCGGAGTCGCTGCCGTCGTCGCGCAGGTGCCTGCCACCGTGGGGCCGTTGGAGACGGTTCGTGACAGGAAGTACGGTCGTACATGGGTTCGTGTGTACGCGCCGGCGGAAGATTGCTTAGACGCGGGCGTCGTTGACCAAGCTTTCGGCGATGACGAGGATTGTGAAAACTGAGTTGATGAGGGCAGGGCTGTTAATGCGACAGAAGCTGCTGACGTTGGTGTGTGGAACGTCCAACATGATTACACCACAGAGCCGGGTTTGCAGCAGCTACGCAACAGCTCGTAATGATAGGCACCGCCGAAAAGGCCACCACACCAACAACTTCCTCTTCATGCTGCTGCACACAAGGCTACCTATTGCAAAATCAGTTACATGTCGTGTTATGTAGGCGTGCAAACTCTGCCATGACCCTCCCTACGCGTGCATCCAGTGAGCCAACACAGCTGCCACAGCCACACCCGCGATGGCTACACCTCCGATTATTGTTCAACCTGGCACCGCGCCACCCATGGCTTTGCTCTGAAAGGTTGCGAACCAGGACTTCTTCATCACCCCACCCGATGTCTTTGCGATCCGAGCCATCCGACGTGCTGCCATGCTGCCAGCGACTGGTCCCTTTGCCCCGAAGCCAAAACAGCGCAGGACCCAGGTTGGCAGGCACATTCTGCAGCAGCACAACACGGTCGCGCACACTCGCGAGTCGCCGTCAGAGGAGCGGGATCATCCTATGACAGCGGTTCCCGCAGACATCTGGCACGCCTGTACAGCTGCCCAAGCACGCACGACGCCTAAGCTTACCTCGCACCGCCGGCTAGGGTTTGATTTATGCTCCGCACTGAGATATCGCACCTGTGCTACAAAGGCCAAGACGCAACGCGATGCTGCAGGCTGCCGCACGGTAGGCCCGCGGCCTATCTCACTCTACGCCGTTTCACGGGGACATTTCACGGTGCCATTTCACGGGGCTTGGTAAACGGCGCGATAATCCTGGTGCAAGCACATGCCGGCGCAAGCAATCCTGACCGCCAGGCTCGCTCCGCGAGCCTTACATCCATGCAGGCGGCGTCGGAGGTGAGCAAGCTATAACTCGACATTGCAGTTATCGCGTAGGAGGTGCGTTTCTCACTGGCCAGATACACAGAAACCGGTCCCCCTTGCACAGATCGGCATGCTTTGAGCTGACCGCTGGGACTTTTGCTCTTTCAAGTTGTAGTCTTGTTCCTTACTCAACGACACAGCTGCTGGAAATGCAAGCACGGCAATCCAGGAGTCAGGCCTGATGGATATGACTTTGGCGTGACTTGGCTTTGCCTTGCAGAAATGAATAGCCCACTCTGACCGCCTGAACCCTCGCAACCCATTGCAGCCCCACCCCCTTCCAGACCCAGCACGACCCTCCCACCCCCTCCCAAACCCAGCCTCACCCTCCTACATGCGGCAATGAGGCGGGGCATATGCTCGTCCACTCAAGCAAATCAATAACAGCATTTTTAGAATCGCTTTAGAATCGCCTCACCCTCCATCCCACTCCTACATGCGGCAAAGAGGGCGGGGCGGGGCGGGGCGGGGCGGGGCGGGGCGGGGCGGGGCGGGGCGGGGCGGGGCGGGGCGGGGCGGGGCGGGGCGGGGCGGGGCGGGGCGGGGCGGGGCGGGGCGGGGCGGGGCGGGGCGGGGCGGGGCGGGGCGGGGCGGGGCGGGGCGGGGCGGGGCGGGGCGGGGCGGGGCGGGGCGGGGCGGGGCGGGGCGGGGCGGGGCGGGGCGGGGCGGGGCGGGGCGGGGCGGGGCGGGGCGGGGCGGGGCGGGGCGGGGCGGGGCGGGGCGGGGCGGGGCGGGGCGGGGCGGGGCGGGGCGGGGCGGGGCGGGGCGGGGCGGGGCGGGGCGGGGCGGGGCGGGGCGGGGCGGGGCGGGGCGGGGCGGGGCGGGGCGGGGCGGGGCGGGGCGGGGCGGGGCGGGGCGGGGCGGGGCGGGGCGGGGCGGGGCGGGGCGGGGCGGGGCGGGGCGGGGCGGGGCGGGGCGGGGCGGGGCGGGGCGGGGCGGGGCGGGGCGGGGCGGGGCGGGGCGGGGCGGGGCGGGGCGGGGCGGGGCGGGGCGGGGCGGGGCGGGGCGGGGCGGGGCGGGGCGGGGCGGGGCGGGGCGGGGCGGGGCGGGGCGGGGCGGGGCGGGGCGGGGCGGGGCGGGGCGGGGCGGGGCGGGGCGGGGCGGGGCGGGGCGGGGCGGGGCGGGGCGGGGCGGGGCGGGGCGGGGCGGGGCGGGGCGGGGCGGGGCGGGGCGGGGCGGGGCGGGGCGGGGCGGGGCGGGGCGGGGCGGGGCGGGGCGGGGCGGGGCGGGGCGGGGCGGGGCGGGGCGGGGCGGGGCGGGGCGGGGCGGGGCGGGGCGGGGCGGGGCGGGGCGGGGCGGGGCGGGGCGGGGCGGGGCGGGGCGGGGCGGGGCGGGGCGGGGCGGGGCGGGGCGGGGCGGGGCGGGGCGGGGCGGGGCGGGGCGGGGCGGGGCGGGGCGGGGCGGGGCGGGGCGGGGCGGGGCGGGGCGGGGCGGGGCGGGGCGGGGCGGGGCGGGGCGGGGCGGGGCGGGGCGGGGCGGGGCGGGGCGGGGCGGGGCGGGGCGGGGCGGGGCGGGGCGGGGCGGGGCGGGGCGGGGCGGGGCGGGGCGGGGCGGGGCGGGGCGGGGCGGGGCGGGGCGGGGCGGGGCGGGGCGGGGCGGGGCGGGGCGGGGCGGGGCGGGGCGGGGCGGGGCGGGGCGGGGCGGGGCGGGGCGGGGCGGGGCGGGGCGGGGCGGGGCGGGGCGGGGCGGGGCGGGGCGGGGCGGGGCGGGGCGGGGCGGGGCGGGGCGGGGCGGGGCGGGGCGGGGCGGGGCGGGGCGGGGCGGGGCGGGGCGGGGCGGGGCGGGGCGGGGCGGGGCGGGGCGGGGCGGGGCGGGGCGGGGCGGGGCGGGGCGGGGCGGGGCGGGGCGGGGCGGGGCGGGGCGGGGCGGGGCGGGGCGGGGCGGGGCGGGGCGGGGCGGGGCGGGGCGGGGCGGGGCGGGGCGGGGCGGGGCGGGGCGGGGCGGGGCGGGGCGGGGCGGGGCGGGGCGGCGCGGCTCCCCCGCAGACATGGTGTACACGTTGCAACGCAACAATCTTGCATTAGCATCAGACACACTACCCTAAACATGGAACTGTGCAAACACGGCGGCCTGAACCTCAAATCTTCATTGGACAACTCTGGGGTAGCGTTTGTGCTGTAAACTAAGTCCCGACTGAAAATTACAGGGTGTCAACAGCAGTGCTGGGCGATTGGGTAATAATGTAATAAGTCGGTAATAATCCCGCGAAAAAAACGGTAATAAGTCGAAAAAACCGTCCTCAAAATGAGTGAACTTTATTACATCGGTAATAGCTCCACCGCCCGTCTGGTACTCCGCTTTTTACTTATCCCCCAACAATGTATCCCATCTTCCGCAAACCCCAAAGCGCCAACCACAGCCGAACATACATCGCAGAACAACCACATAGCGTCCCAACGCTCTGTAACAACAGTGCCGCTAACGAGATCACTATTATTCATCAAGGACGAGAGGCGCAACAGCCTCAGTGCCAACCTGTCCAGCACTTTGCGTGTGTACCTTGACAAGACCTTCACCCTCAAGACGTTCCCCCACAAAGAGGCCATTGATTACTGGATGGCTGGGGCATCTGCCAGGGGCCGATACCTAGGGCACAGGTTCTAGGGCTACAGCCCAGCCCTGTTGCATGCTGACCCACTAGGGCTAGGGTCTTGAGCTACAGCCCAGCCCTGTTGCATGCTGACCCACAGGGCTGGGGTGTGGGGCTATGTGGGATTTATTGCATCCAGGTCCTACAAGGGAGTATGCTGTAATTGTATAGAATTAATTGGCAGTTTTTGCGTACTCTTTTGGTTCACATATAGATAAACAATTAATTTATTCATTCAAAAGTAATAAAAAACTCTTGTTTCGATGTTTTTTATTACACTGAGTACTACATCTTTGGCGAACCGCCCAGCACTGGTCAACAGGCTGTGCTGACTGCAACGAACAAACCTTGCTCTGGTGGTCAACTTATTTGTGGCTAATCAGATGACATAGTCCGGGATGAAGTCAGTGCACTGGTCCATTTCCCGCACCGGCTCCTTGTTTATGTTCCGCTTCACAATACTGGCAGGCACCCCTACTGCCACGCAGTGCGCAGGCAGGCTGGTGACCACCACGCTGCCGGCCCCCACCTGCTGCCCGCACCTACTGTGACAGGGCCCAGCACTGTGACGCCTGCACCCAGCAGGACACCATGGCCCACATGAGGGTGGCGCGTGCCTGCAGCCAGGACCAATGACAGCTGCTACGCCATGAGGGGAGTGGTCACACACGCCTACAAGGACAAGGCAGACTGGACACCAAACAGTGTTGCTCACTTGAGCACATGCTGCTGCCGTCACATCATAGCATGCCCTTCAGCAAGGTGGCTGTCTGCCTGACCAGGCGTGCTGCAAACCCACCTGTGCCAGTCCCGCTGCCGCCCAGGGACACATGGTGCAGCATGCTCACGTTGTCGCCCACCACTGCCGTCCCCCCGATCACAATGCCGGTGGCGTGGTCCAGCATCACCCCCCGGCCCAGCTCAGCAGCGGGGTGGATGTCAACGGCAAAGATCTCGCTGATCTTGCTCTGGATCGCGTGGGCCAGCGGCTGCACGCCACCAGGCCAGCAGGGACGCAGCGCAGCAACAGCCAGCTAGGCCAGCAGGGCGACACATCATGGCAGTGGGCACTGCAGTGGTGGGTAGGTCCATGCCAACTGTCACCTGGGCCACCCCTGCCTCTTCCCGGCATTGACCAATGCATCTGCTGCCCTACTGGCCTGCATTGACTGTTGCTGTGGCTATTGCTATGGTAACTGTGGAATTTATTGAAAGTGAAGTGAAACTAAAGAGTGAAACTTTCCACGGCATCACTGGGCGGGGTGTCATCCTTTATTGCGGCATCGGCGCCTGTAGTTTAGCTACACCAATTGCAACAACACAGCTTGCAGCCCACATTCCTTCTTTAGTTTCACTCTTCGATAAGCCAGTGATAGCCACCATAGTGATTAGCCATCCACAGTGATAGCCGGCGGGATGCGGCTGGGTACAATGGTGGAGGCACAACCGTCTACTTCGGGCAGAGGTGGGGTGGCGTAAGGCTAGCCTCGGAGTTTATGCCCGGTCCTGCGCCATCGTTCGTGTCGGGAGCGTAGAGCTACTTCTTAGCACGCAGTGTGCTGCGTTACTCGCAGCGATGTCAAGTTTGTTGCGATTTGGTGGCAAGGGTGCTGCACCCCGGAGATGTGTTGCGCCGGGTTGGGCTCCCCTGCGCACTATGGCACCTGACAAGAGCCACCTCATGTCCAGAATGGACCAACTGCTACTGCTTAGTAGTGCAAGTGGCAGCCCTGACGACGACTCGTTGGTGCTCAGCAGGATGAGCAGCCCCGGTGAGGAGAGTTTACCCTGCACCACAGCAACCTGCCAGCTTGCAGCATGTCCTCCTCCTAGGCATTCTTACATTGTGCCTGTCCAGAGCCGGGCGTGTACAATGGACATCTCCAGCACCTCCAGCGCAGCTTACCGCCCTTGGAGCAGCCGCATGACAATGAAGTATACAATCCGTCAGCGGGCTGGGTAGCCCGCAAGCACCACTTAAACAAGCAGCAGTTGTGGGACCGTATTGTTGCTGAGGCACGTCTTGATGCGGTAAGTCACAAACCTGCTTGCTTCTCGTAGGGCACTTCCAGGCACCAGTCTGGGCATGGAAGTTTACTGACTGGGCCTGCCCTACTGTGTGGTGCTGTGGGGCTGTGCAGGCCTCAGAACCAGCATTGGCCACATTCCTGCACAGTGTCCTGCTGAGCCACAGCTCTCTGGAGGTGGCCATGTCCTTCCTGTTGGCAAACAAACTGGCAGACGACAAGCTGTTGGGCAGCGTGCAAGTGAGCAGCCGTTGCTGGGCAGTGCATAGGCATGCAGCAGGGTCATGCATGCTGTAGTTGGCAGTGGAGCAGGCGTTGACATGTGATGCTTACCTGGCTGCAGGTCATGTCACTCTTTCAAGAAGCATATGCTGCAGATCACAATTTGATCAAGGCAGCCATGGCAGACTTAAACGCAGTGCTGGACCGTGATCCAGCCTGTTCCAAGTGGGTTGCATGCAGTGTAAGCACATGCACATGCATTGCCATGTGCTCCTCACTCAAGCATGGTGTGTGGCACATGGCCAGGACTTGTTTGAACGCAGGTGATGCAAAGCAGGGCAGTTGTGGCTGTTCTTCAACGATGAGCTTCTCAGGCCTGCTGAACTGTAGCCATATGTCTGGGTGTGTGCTTCAGGTTCAGCCAGTGCCTGCTGTACTTCAAGGGCTTCCAGGCAATACAGTGCTACCGCGTAACACACTGGCTGTGGCGTACTGGGCGCAAGGTATGGCATACTGCGCAGCAACAGTCAGTGCAGGCCAGTAGGGCAGCAGATGCATTGGTCAATGCCGGGAAGAGGCAGGGGTGGCTTAGGTGACAGTTGGCATGGACCTACCCAGCACTGCAGTGCCCACTGCCATGATGTGTCGCCCTGCTGGCCTAGCTGGCTGTTGCTGCGCTGCGTCCCTGCTGGCCTGGTGGCATGCAGCCGCTGGCCCACGCGATCCAGAGCAAGATCAGCGAGATCTTTGCCGTTGACATCCACCCCGCTGCTGAGCTGGGCCGGGGGGTGATGCTGGACCACGCCACCGGCATTGTGATCGGGGAGACGGCAGTGGTGGGCGACAACGTGAGCATGCTGCACCATGTGTCCCTGGGCGGCAGCGGGACTGGCACAGGTGGGTTTGCAGCACGCCTGGTCAGGCAGACAGCCACCTTGCTGAAGGGCATGCTATGATGTGACGGCAGCAGCATGTGCTCAAGTGAGCAAAACTGGCTGGTGTCCAGTCTGCCTTGTCCTTGCAGGCGTGTGTGACCACTCCCCTCGCAGCGTAGCAGTTGTCTTTGATCATGGCTGCAGGCACGCGGCACCCTCATGTGGGCCATGGTGTCCTGCTAGGTGCAGGCGTCACAGTGCTGGGCCCTGTCACAGTAGGTGCGGGCAGCAAGGTGGGGGCCGGCAGCGTGGTGGTCACCAGTCTGCCTGCGCACTGCGTGGCAGTAGGGGTGCCTGCCAATATTGTGAAGCGGAACATAAACAAGGAGCCGGTGCGGGAAATGGACCAGTGCACTGACTTCATCCCGGACTATGTCATCTGATTAGCCACAAATAAGTTGACCACCAGAGCAAGGTTTGTTCGTTGCAGTCAGCACAGCCTTTTGACACCCTGTGGTTTTCAGTCGGGACTTAGTTCACAGCACAAACGCTACCCCAGAGTCGTCCAATGAAGATTTGAGGTCCAGGCTGCTGTGTTTGCACCGTTCCAGTTTTAGGGCAGTGTGTCTGATGCTAATGCAAAATTGTTGCGTTGCGTCATGTACACCATGTGTGAGGTGGAGTGATCTATGTATTATTTGCATGCGGTGCATTGTTGTATGACTGGACAATGAGTGGAGGTGAAGCATTTCAGTCATTGGTTATGATAGTTTTGTAGCAGTCCGGCCTGTCAGGTACTGCTGCAACCGATTAGATCCCCCGAAGCTAGCTGACGACGGGCGCATGTGACAAATGCAAAGCACAGGACCGGAGCGGCACCACGGGGAAGACTTATGATGAGGATAACTGCAACACCGAACCTTTTCCGGGTTTGTAAACGACCGAGGCCGAAGCAGTTCCGAGTGAACGCTCGAGACCGACGCCAGGGGCCGGAGGCCCCTGGCGGAGGTCGAGTGCGTTCACGAGGAACTGCGAGGCCGAGGTCGTTTACAAACCCGGAAAGGTGAGGCGTTGCAGTTATCCTCATCGTAAATTGAAGTTATGCTTCCCATGCTGTCGACCGCGCCTGGCCGTATACAGAAGGTCGCGAACATTGAGACTGCGCATTGTTGCCCCTTACCAAGTTTCCAAGCTGCAGCAGACCGGACAGGCCTGCTACGCTGTGCTGTTGCTGAATAACCCTGAGATGTCCCCGAAAAGAAGCGCAAGCGCTCCGCTTTCCCCGCACCGTGTACAGCCGGTAAGCCGGAAAGCTTGACGAAAGGCCAGTCCCCCCGAGGCTAATTTGCGACAGGCTAACAGTGTGCACCACGCGACAACGCGGTGTTGTGCGTGTGCTGTGCTTTCCCGTGTCTGCAGGTGCTAGTGGTAGTGGGCAGCAAGATCAGGGGCAGGTCAGGGTGAGCAGGAAGTAGCAGGTCAGAGGCGCCAAGTCATCAAGGCTGCTGTGCATGGCCTGGTGGAGGCAGCCCGGCCTGATCTTAGCCCATAGCAAGTTGATGCAGTTGTGGCAGAGCTCAACAAGCGCATGGCATTGGGCAGCAAGCAGTGTTGCCTAGCAGCAGTCCTGTGTCTGTCATGGCTGCTGCCCTCCTTCCTAGGCCAACCCACTCCGGATTTCCCAGCAGCAGTTCCAGCCCTAGGCCCCCCTCCCCCCCTGGACCCAGCCTGCCCTCCCCCGCCTTGCAACACGCAGCTCACCCCGCTCTGCAGCCGCCCCAGCCCAGCTGCCCCCCCCCCGTGCAGCTGGACATTCGGGACCCCAAGCTGCTGGCACAGATCAGGAATGCCGTGGAGCTGCTCACTGCTGCCAGGGTGTTAGAGCACCTGATGCGTGGGCCCCACCACCGTGGCATCAAGCTGCTGCCCGGCAAGGTGGCGGTGTTTGAGCAGGCTAGCAATGCCTGGCTGATTGCCATGCTGAAGGAGCTGGATCAGGTGCACCTGCAAGGGGACAACTCCCTTGACGCCATTGCAGGGCCCTGACCCTGACCCTGACCCTGACCCTGACCCTGACCCTGACCCTGACCCTGACCCTGACCCTGACCCTGACCCTGACCCTGACCCTGACCCTGACCCTGACCCTGACCCTGACCCTGACCCTGACCCTGACCCTGACCCTGACCCTGACCCTGACCCTGACCCTGACCCTGACCCTGACCCTGACCCTGACCCTGACCCTGACCCTGACCCTGACCCTGACCCTGACCCTGACCCTGACCCTGACCCTGACCCTGACCCTGACCCTGACCCTGACCCTGACCCTGACCCTGACCCTGACCCTGACCCTGACCCTGACCCTGACCCTGACCCTGACCCTGACCCTGACCCTGACCCTGACCCTGACCCTGACCCTGACCCTGACCCTGACCTTGACCCTGACCCTGACCCTGACCTCCTAATGTGGGGAGGGGGAAGCTGCTGTTATGCACACCTGCTCAACGCCAATGCTCAACACCAAGACAGGGGACAGGAAGAGAAGGGTGTACCCAAGAGCGTTGTTTAGACCCACCCATTCAGGCGGGGCGGGGCGGGGCGGGGCGGGGCGGGGCGGGGCGGGGCGGGGCGGGGCGGGGCGGGGCGGGGCGGGGCGGGGCGGGGCGGGGCGGGGCGGGGCGGGGCGGGGCGGGGCGGGGCGGGGCGGGGCGGGGCGGGGCGGGGCGGGGCGGGGCGGGGCGGGGCGGGGCGGGGCGGGGCGGGGCGGGGCGGGGCGGGGCGGGGCGGGGCGGGGCGGGGCGGGGCGGGGCGGGGCGGGGCGGGGCGGGGCGGGGCGGGGCGGGGCGGGGCGGGGCGGGGCGGGGCGGGGCGGGGCGGGGCGGGGCGGGGCGGGGCGGGGCGGGGCGGGGCGGGGCGGGGCGGGGCGGGGCGGGGCGGGGCGGGGCGGGGCGGGGCGGGGCGGGGCGGGGCGGGGCGGGGCGGGGCGGGGCGGGGCGGGGCGGGGCGGGGCGGGGCGGGGCGGGGCGGGGCGGGGCGGGGCGGGGCGGGGCGGGGCGGGGCGGGGCGGGGCGGGGCGGGGCGGGGCGGGGCGGGGCGGGGCGGGGCGGGGCGGGGCGGGGCGGGGCGGGGCGGGGCGGGGCGGGGCGGGGCGGGGCGGGGCGGGGCGGGGCGGGGCGGGGCGGGGCGGGGCGGGGCGGGGCGGGGCGGGGCGGGGCGGGGCGGGGCGGGGCGGGGCGGGGCGGGGCGGGGCGGGGCGGGGCGGGGCGGGGCGGGGCGGGGCGGGGCGGGGCGGGGCGGGGCGGGGCGGGGCGGGGCGGGGCGGGGCGGGGCGGGGCGGGGCGGGGCGGGGCGGGGCGGGGCGGGGCGGGGCGGGGCGGGGCGGGGCGGGGCGGGGCGGGGCGGGGCGGGGCGGGGCGGGGCGGGGCGGGGCGGGGCGGGGCGGGGCGGGGCGGGGCGGGGCGGGGCGGGGCGGGGCGGGGCGGGGCGGGGCGGGGCGGGGCGGGGCGGGGCGGGGCGGGGCGGGGCGGGGCGGGGCGGGGCGGGGCGGGGCGGGGCGGGGCGGGGCGGGGCGGGGCGGGGCGGGGCGGGGCGGGGCGGGGCGGGGCGGGGCGGGGCGGGGCGGGGCGGGGCGGGGCGGGGCGGGGCGGGGCGGGGCGGGGCGGGGCGGGGCGGGGCGGGGCGGGGCGGGGCGGGGCGGGGCGGGGCGGGGCGGGGCGGGGCGGGGCGGGGCGGGGCGGGGCGGGGCGGGGCGGGGCGGGGCGGGGCGGGGCGGGGCGGGGCGGGGCGGGGCGGGGCGGGGCGGGGCGGGGCGGGGCGGGGCGGGGCGGGGCGGGGCGGGGCGGGGCGGGGCGGGGCGGGGCGGGGCGGGGCGGGGCGGGGCGGGGCGGGGCGGGGCGGGGCGGGGCGGGGCGGGGCGGGGCGGGGCGGGGCGGGGCGGGGCGGGGCGGGGCGGGGCGGGGCGGGGCGGGGCGGGGCGGGGCGGGGCGGGGCGGGGCGGGGCGGGGCGGGGCGGGGCGGGGCGGGGCGGGGCGGGGCGGGGCGGGGCGGGGCGGGGCGGGGCGGGGCGGGGCGGGGCGGGGCGGGGCGGGGCGGGGCGGGGCGGGGCGGGGCGGGGCGGGGCGGGGCGGGGCGGGGCGGGGCGGGGCGGGGCGGGGCGGGGCGGGGCGGGGCGGGGCGGGGCGGGGCGGGGCGGGGCGGGGCGGGGCGGGGCGGGGCGGGGCGGGGCGGGGCGGGGCGGGGCGGGGCGGGGCGGGGCGGGGCGGGGCGGGGCGGGGCGGGGCGGGGCGGGGCGGGGCGGGGCGGGGCGGGGCGGGGCGGGGCGGGGCGGGGCGGGGCGGGGCGGGGCGGGGCGGGGCGGGGCGGGGCGGGGCGGGGCGGGGCGGGGCGGGGCGGGGCGGGGCGGGGCGGGGCGGGGCGGGGCGGGGCGGGGCGGGGCGGGGCGGGGCGGGGCGGGGCGGGGCGGGGCGGGGCGGGGCGGGGCGGGGCGGGGCGGGGCGGGGCGGGGCGGGGCGGGGCGGGGCGGGGCGGGGCGGGGCGGGGCGGGGCGGGGCGGGGCGGGGCGGGGCGGGGCGGGGCGGGGCGGGGCGGGGCGGGGCGGGGCGGGGCGGGGCGGGGCGGGGCGGGGCGGGGCGGGGCGGGGCGGGGCGGGGCGGGGCGGGGCGGCTGTTGATTTTGGTGTGTAGAGTTGTTAACATGATGAGACCACTGGACCGAGTTTGCAGCAGCTACGCACCAGCATGTCATGATAAGCATAGTATACACAGCGCCCACACGGCCGCCTTGCTATTGTTACTACTGACACACTACCGCTTCCACAACTTGCTTGCACAACTTGCTCGTGCAACATCCTTCACATCCTTTGCTACGCGTGCATCCAGTGAGCCAACACAGCTGCCACAGTCACACCCGCGATGGCTACACCTCCAATCACTATCCAAGCTGGCACCGCGCCTCCCATGGCTATGCTCTGGAGAATGGCGTACAGTGATCCCTCGGCCACCCCGGCCGAGTTTTGTGCGATAGAAGCCATCCAGCTTGCCGCCACGCTGCCAGCGATCGGTCCCCTTGCCGCGAAGCCAACAATGCGCAGGATCCAGCTTAGTAGGCACATTCTGCAGCGCCAAAATACGATCGCGCACAAACGCGGTCACCGGTTTTCAAGGCTATCGATTGGCACATTTCGCGTAGACAGCCAGCAAGCCTGTCTCGTTACCCAAGCCCGCAGGACGCGTTAGCTTACCTTACAGTCGACTGGGTTTGTTGTGCGCGCCTCACTGATTGTAGGCACCTTCGCCACCACCGCACGCGACGAAGGCCAAGACGCAATACAGCGTTGTAGACTGCCGCACGGTAGGCCCGTAGTCTATCTCACTCTACGCCATTTCACGGGGACATTTCACGGCGCTGTTTCACGGGGCCGGTGGCGGGCGGGCATAAGGTGCGCGTATCGGTGTCGGGGAGTGGGGTCGCATTGTTAGGCCCAGTATGGCAGTGATGGCCTGGTCAGGCAGCAATGCATCCCACCGGCTGGCCACCTGCAGCCACCATAAACACAACCAAGGCACCTCATCGGCTGTAGCTGACAGCACACATGGCAGGCACAAGGCAGTTGACAACACACATGGCAAGTGACTGAGCACCATAGGCTGGTACCTGACTGTAAGCAGCACTGACCTTGCTGTTTGGAGGCCCTTCAATGTAGTGGCCCGGCCTCGCTGGGTCAGGTAGGGCACCGTTCCTGAACTTGTCCTCGGATGTGACCCCTGCCTCTGTCAGCACCCCCAGCATGCCGCGTCACTCATCAAGCCGTAGAGGCCCCGGGTGTCGATGGAGATGTGCCGAGCCTTGCACTTGCTGGTGGGGGTGAGGGCATAGGGAGTGGGGGGGCGGGGGGACCTCGTCGACAGGTTGGTGGGCTGAGACTGCTCCCAAGGCACCATATCAAGCTGCCAGGCTGCCATGGCTGCCTCCATCTCTCTGGTGGTGTGCACCGCATGGCGCAGCAGCCGGCCACGGTTTGCTGGATCCTCCACCCAATCATGATCCACCTTCTCCCCCTCCTCAAGCCCCAGCAGGCCCCGCTGCAAAGCCACCTCAGCCTGTATGGCTGCAGTCACCACCACCCCACCCTCCCCCACCAGCCAGGTGACCTCCAAGCCGCACACCATACGGCGCACGTAGGTGCACTGCCGCTTGGACCAGGCTGGCAGGTGCCCACCAACCAGCCCCCTCACCCCGAATCGGCACTGGTGCTCGTTGGTGCCCAGCAGGACCTTGGCCCCGGCCAGGGACACTGACTTCTTGAGCCTGCCAGCAAAGAGAAGCGTGAGGATGTTGCCAAAAGCTGTCTCCAGCTGCTTGCCGACGTTGTCCACCATGTTGGTGTCAGACAGGTGGCGGGGGATAGCTTCGAGGCGGGCACACAGGTCGGGGTGCGCGGCCAGCACGGCAACGACTGCTGCACTCGGCTGAGTGCCCTCGCCGCCTCCGGGCAGGCCGCGGCACAGCTGCAGGAACAGATTCCTGCAGCTCAGGTTCGGGATGTCTGCTGCGGAGACTAGGATGTCTGTGTCTGTGTATGATAGTGGCTGGCCTTGCGCGTCAAGCTGGTCGGCTACGTGCAGGGTAAACAAGTCGCGCACGAGGAAGCCCAACAGCAGGCTGCCAATCACCCCCCGCTCGCTGATGGCCTCCACTCGTGGGCGCACAGCCTTGTCAAGGAAGGCGTCCCAAAGCGCTCGCGGGAGGTGGTCGGTGAGGTGGGCTAAGTTGGCCTTTCTTGCGTGGAACGTATTGTCCCTGCTGCGGGCAGCGCGGGCCTCTTCTGAAGCCTTCCTTTTGCGCTGTGCCTCGGTCAAGTCGGGTTGGCCTGCCTCGTCGCGGTCAACTATGTCGAAGTCGGGGTCCTCCGGCACTGCTCTAGGCCCACCCACACCGGTTCGTCTCTTCTTCCTCGCCATAAACAATAGCAACGCGACGCAGCTACATATACTAAGGATTTTCGTGCTTGTCACACACATGTCCACATGGTTGTTTGTGAAATCACACAATGGTCCAGCCATTGTCCTTCAGCAACGCGATGTCCACTGCCATATAAAAACAAGACAGCATCAAGGCTGTAGGCAGTGCCATATATACCGCATTGTATGTGACCAGGGGGCGTCGTGAGTATGAAGAACGGAAGAAAGGACGCAACGAAAAGACGTCTATAACACGTTCCTTACAACAGGGGTCGGAGCCATAGTGTGTGGGTATAGATGCAGCCATAGCATGTGCTCTTACTGATGATCTAGCTCTTCTGCTCTGTTTTGGTAGCGCCTGTGGCAGTTCTGCATGCTGGCGAGCACCAATGCACCATGCTATGCTTGAAGCCATGCACCTATATCCACGTTTGTAGCCTGCAGTCTCAGACACACCTTGCCCTTGCCCATACCGTCTGCCGGCCAGAGGTGGAAAAGCTGATATCTAGCAACGGCTTACCCGCACGGTGAGCCACAGACACCACATGCCATGCATTAACATGGAGAGCTTCCCAGCTAGCTTGTTGAAGCTAGGTGCCAAGCCAGCACTCTCTGGCTAGAGCCCTGGCAGCTGCTTGCACATGCTGCCGCATAGGACCCCTTGTGGAGCTTGCAAGGGGAGTCAGGGCGTCTTGCCTCCCTCCCTATGTGCCAGGCCTATCATTCAGCTTGCTGAGGGGCACAGCCAAGGAGCCGGACAACCAGATGCTGCTCCCAGCCACCCGCTAGCGCCCCTGCCTTCTCAGCCTGCTCACAAGACCACCTTCTCCGGCAGCTTGCTGTGCCTCAACTCATGCTCCGCGGCGATGCCAAGCGTGCTGGCGCCCACCGCATACTGCGGGCCAGGCACCACCTCACGTGTGAACACTAGGTGGCGGATGCCGAAGCTTTTGCCGCCTGACCGGCTCTTGCTGGGGAGGTAGGGCGACTGGTAGTCGTGTGGGGCGGGGGTGTCGGGCCCTGGGCTGAGGGGGTGGCGGAACTTGATGCTAGCGGCCGGGATGTCCCGCGGCTTGAAGGTGGGTGAGTACTCAGCAGGGCCTGAGGAGCAGCAGTCAGGCGGGCAGCAGCCTCAGGGGTGGGGTGCTGGGCAGGCAGGGTCAGTGCCTGACATGAGGTTAGCCGTCGTGTCGGCAGCCAACAAACGCGAGGCAGTGTGAGGGTGGAGCTTTGGTACTGCTGTTGACACTGGCTAGCAAGTCAGAAATAATAGCCAAAGATATCATATGAAGAATAGTAAGACCCTGTCTCTGTCATCTTTCACCAAAGCTTAGTTGCACCAATGCTGTGATGCACCACAGTTCTTTGGGAAGGGAGGCATGCAGCAGAAATCCATGACGGGCAGTACCCCATTGCTATCTTGTCATGCCTCCATTGCGGCTGACAATGTCTGTGGCAGTGACTGTAGCTGGGGTGGTTTGCTGGTGGCACTGTCTGCCCAATACGCCAGCCGTGCTGTGACACTGAAGACCACGTCAAGCACCTGGACGCTTCTCAAAGCGGCTGGGCCCCTGGGCCTTGGCGCCCATGCTGTACGCCACGCATGCAGGCTTCAGCGTCTTGAACACGTCATGGCTGGAGTAGTGGCCGGGGCCAGGGCTGATGTTGCGCGGCAGCTGCAGGCAGTAGGCACACGGCCAGGGTTGAGGAATAGCCAGCCCTCATAGCAGCCCACCGCCGGCCTCATGGGCTTGCAGGGCAGACGCCGAGTTCCAACATAGGGCCCCACATACCCCTACCACACTGCTGCTGGACCACACTGCTCTAGCCGCTGTACTTGTGTTCAGTGGACATGAGTGACCTGGGTGTGAGGGTGCAGGGTGACAGGGGCGCTGCAGGCCCTGCTGCACCTCCCTGCTGCTGCCCGCATGGGTTGGTGTTGCGCTCCCTTTGCAGTTCCCTGGGAGCCGCGCTCTGCCCTGATGCTGCCGCCAGGCCATGAGCACCAGAGGCAGCCCCAGAGCACCTGCCCCTAGCAGCTGCTGCTCAGGCAGGGCGCAGGCTCACCACCAAGTTTGCACCATGCAGGGAGAAGGCCGGGGCGCTGCGCCGCATGCTGTCCCTGGGCAGGTAGTCCAACGGCCCTGGCGTGGCATCAGGCTTGGGCGGGTACACCTGCAACAGGACATGCATGTTCACATGGTGTCCATGCGCCATGCATAACCCATGCATTGCCTGCTCCTGACATGTGCGATGTGTGAATGGTAGATGCGGTGCAAGGACGGGTGTGGCATGTATGACCACCCAGGAGGGCCAAGCCAGCGATGCTTTGCTCAAAGTGGCAGGGTCTCAAGGCAGTGTCAGGCAACTGCCTGCCAACAGCATCCCAGGCAACTGCCTGCACAGCTTCAGCGCAGCAAAGTACTGCCGCAAGAATGTGACAACCCACAGGAGCCAGGGGATCGGGCTGACTGCTAGGCAGAAATGAGCACATGGCAGCTGCATGCCAGGCAGCCAGGCGTTGAGGCAATGACAGGCAACTGGTCCCTCAGCAGCTTGCAGTGCAGTGGTAGGCGGTGGTGCTTGGCTGGTAGCCCCTGACCTTGCAGGGCATGGTGTAGGCGGGTGGTGAGCGCTCCTGGGACACCACCCCATGACCTGCCAGGTGCTCCGCGACTGGTCGGTGCAGGTAGCCCCCAGGGCGATGACCCTCAGGCGGCAGGGCCATGGGGGAGGTGCCTCTGTGGTCAGCAGCAGACCAGGCCAGTCAACAAGAGGGAGGTGTAAGGCAGGTCAGACCAGGCAGGCCAGGCCAGGGGTGGGCCAGGACCTGGCCAGGTCAGGTGAAGCTAGGGGCAGTGAGGCTCATAGTCAGGGCAGGCTATGGTAGGTGCAGGGCCAGTCACGTGTGTTGTGAGGTCCATGACGGCGATGCCCGCTGGGCTAGCTGTTGGGTGAGGAGCTGCAAGCCAGCTGGACCTGCAACAACACATGCAGCTTACACAGAGACTGCCCTACTTGCAGCCACTTCTTTGCACAAACCGTCATACTTTCTCCATCACAGCGTCAAAACAAAGGCCTATGCCTGAACATGATGCCGGCTCTGGCGCTCCTGCAAACCCCTCTATTGCTGGGTGGAGCTCCACATTGGCCTGGCGTGGGGCGCGGTGGCAGGGGGGCTGGTGCAGTGCAGCAGGCCTGCCGCAAGGAGCTGATCAGGGTGGTGCTGCGGGACAAGCAGCACTCCAGCTACGCCAATGGAGCTGTGACCAGCCCTGCAACCAGCAGCTGGACTGCAGCCAGCTTACTGGGTATCTCAGGTCTGTCAAGCTGACTGCGCTCCCCAGCAACAGCTGATGCAGCACTGGCTGCTGGGATGAGCTTGGAGCCAGCAGTAAGATGCTGCCTCTCCTCTCATGCACTGCTCCCAGTCTTATCCCGTCACAGGCTCCTGCAGCTCTCATGCTCCTGACCAGCCCAGCCAGCTGCCTGATGGCCTGCATCCAGCCCCCCCTGAGCCCAGGCCCTGACGTGCCTACCCCAAGGCATCAACACGCCAGCCATTGCAGGCCATTGCAGTCCCCTCGCCGCCAAGCAACCCAGTCAGCATGCTTTGCAATGCAGTGGGAGGTGGTGGCGCCTTGCTGAGCCCACCAGGGGCACACAGCACTGGAGCACAGGCTGCCAGGGGTTGCGAGGCCAGCCAGGGCAAGGCTCAGCAGCAGCTGGCACAGAGGAGTGCGCCCAGCTCCCTATGAGCTGCATCTGGTGCCATCAGTGCATGCCCACTAGAGTATGTCCAGCTGCTGGCCCCTCTCAGGGGTCGCGCAACAGCTCCAGTGCTGGACGGCTGAACCAGTGGCAGGCCTCTGCACCGCAGTCCGTTACTCCATGACCGGCAGTGAGTGACGAATGTGAGTGACGGATGTGGGTGACAAATGAGACACGTGCGAGAGGGGAAGCGCAGCATGCGGGGCGCAGGCAGGGCAGGTCTGTGGACGCTGGCTGTGGCTACTGGACTGCATAAGCAAGGGCAGCTGGTGCGCCCCATTCCTCCATGATGGCAAAAGCAAGCCCTTGGCAGCGGCAGGGGCTGCAGGGACAGCTTGTCTGGGCTTAGACCCTGAGAGGGCTAGGCTAGACAGCACCGCAAGGCCACCCACTGCTTAGGGTGGGATGGGTCAGGGGCCAGGCCTCCCCGCTGCCCTCAGGCACTGAGTCCATGTGGGGACTGGACACTGCGGTGAGGTGCTGGGCTACCAAGGCGGTCAGGCATCACCCCTTGGTGCAGGTGCTGTGAGGTGCAGGTGTGGGCAGTTCTGATCCCTGCCTCCGTGGTGCTGTCCGGGCTTTGGGATGATGCAGGCCCTGACTGAGTGCGGGGCTGCCTGGCAAGGGCGGCATGCGTGTGTGGTGAGCACTGGGTGTCAGCAGGCCTGGCTCGGCATGGCCAGGGCTTCGGGGCCGCATGTGGCCTCACCGCTGGCTTGACAGAGGGTGGCTGCATGAGTCTGGTGCAGAGGTGCTGTGACGGTTGGGGCTGCAATGTCTGGTACTGTTCTTAGATGCTGTTGTGGGCGACCATGGCTCAGAGGCGCTGTATTGCCCAGGGCCAGGCCCGGTGTCATCTGCGCATGAGGAAGCCCATTGAAGCCTCATGCTGAAGCCGCTTGGGCCAGGCAGCTTGGTTGTGCTTACCACAAGCAGGACCATAGCGACCACCAAAGCTATAGGCAGGAGCTGTCTTCAAGGTTGCTGCATAGCCTACACGCCTGCATGCATGACAGGGAGATAGAAAGTGCAGAAGGTCTCGCGCCCGGAAGCCCTTGGACACTTGTAAGACATGCCAAATGTCCGTAGTTCGCACCTGTTCACTAGGAAGTCATCACCAGGAGCGGCTGGCACTGTCATTCGTGCGGAGGTGTCTTAGAGGGCGAGCAAACCGGCTCAAGTTCTCTCTGTAGCTCTATCTATTGTGCTGAGAAGCGCTCCTGTAAAGAAGTACATCGCGAGTAGGAAGAGGCAAGTTTCTATATGATATACTACTGCCACATTGGGTCGCCAGGAAGTTCGCTTCAAGCAATCTTGGCTGCAATCACATAGTGGTTTGGTCGTCATGTCACCTGTGGTTTTCAAAAGTTTGTCAACAGTCCAAACCTGTCCAACTGTCGCCCACACGGAAGATTGTGTGGCAGGGCTTACACATACCAGCATGAACGGAGACTAGATCACTTATGCAGACTACTGGACTAACTATGAGGAGGACCCGTCTGCACTGAGCCCTACCCTGCCCTACTGCACTGCTGCACTAGCAACTAGCATCTGGCACCCAGCACCTGGCACCAGCCGGGGCTATGTCGTGTGAGGTGTGAAGAGCGATAGACGTTAGCTGAGGCCGGGGGACTCCTTGGGGTCACTGCTTGGCCAGGCCACGAGCATAGCCCCTTCCGGCGTCCACTTCAGATCCCTATCCACCCACATGCCAAGCAGCTCGACGCCTGACGCTTCTAAGGTGCGCACCAACCATCACCTGTTCATTCCCATGCCATGATGCCCATGGGTGTCTTGGTTCATCTTGGGGCAGCACACAAGGCCTTGCATTGGCGCATTGAAATGCTGGCTCCTGCCTCACCACAACAGGTGGTGCATCCTGACTTACTGCAGGTTCCCAGCCTGCAGGCCTGGTGGGCTTGCTGTTGCTAAGCCTCACACAGGGCGGGAGAGTGTTTACAGCAAGGCCAGCCTGGCTTGAGCAACACTCAAGCTCCAGAACTTTCAGAGGTTAGTTATGCAAAACTCTGCAGTGGCACGTGGTATGTGGTCGTCAGTACTGGCCACCTCCTGGCACCTACGTGCACCATCGACCGGCACTGGCTTCACATACTCAAATCCGTACTGCCAGCCACGAGTTGCAAAACAGCAAGGTGCCTGACAGTCATATGTATAGCATGCAGTGTATAGCATGCAGTTCTGCATGCAACATGTGGCGCTGCATGCAGCATGTGGCGTGCTGTGCGAGCACAGATGTGTGTCACAGCAGTTCTCCATCTCTACAGGCACCCAAGCAGCCCAATGCCTCTCTACAGCAATCCAAAATGGCCGCGGCAGGAGGCCAACATGCTAGCCTGCCTAGCGTCCTGACCAGGCTCACCTGCGTCGTGACTGCAAGCCAGGCCAGGCTTCTGAACCTCCTCTGAAGGCAAGCCTGACTCCTGCCTTGCCAGGCTGAGGGAGGGCCACGTGGCTGTAATGCCTGCTCCCCCTGCCGCCAGCCTTCATGGCCCTGGCCTTGGGCCCTAAGCCCCAGGCAAGCTCGGGCAGCTCCTTTGAACCCTGCACTGCACTAGAGCTGACTGCTGCCTTGCTCAGGCCGCCACCTCAGGCGAGCTCAGGCACCATCAGGCCTTGTGGGCACCCCAAGCCATGCGCTCCCTCCCTCCCGCACTGCCATCCCCCGTCAGCGTCACCCCCAGCACACTCAGCCGTGGCTGTGCCCTCCACTCCTCAATGCTCACCCCACACAGCTCAGCCAGCCTCAGCTTAGCCCTGCTCGTGAGCACTGCCAAGCTGCCTGTCAGGCTGCCCTAGCACAGTGCCTGGTGCCAGCCCAGCTGCCAGGTCTGTTTGTCTGTGGCCACTGCTGCTGAGCTACAGTGTGGGACTCCAGCCAGGCAGCTGCCAGTCAGAAAAGAGAAGGTCAGGTCAGGTCAGATCAGGTCAGGTCAGGTCAGCTAAGCTTGGCTAACGTGTGGCACCCAGGAAACGATACTAGGTTATAATAGTACTCTCACTCCATGCCATACCCATCCTGCGGCTCTCGTATCCTCACACTCTCATCTGAGTAATTGTTTGCTTGTTCAGTACGATATCCTTGGCACCAGTAAGGCGCATTCCCCCAGGAGGTGTCCAGTTGCAGCCGCACAGTCCATTTGAGTAACTGCTGGGGCAGCCACTTCACCTAAGACCCCAGAGTACTGACTTCTGCCTGTTGCACCGTGCCTCTGCTGCTGCTGCTGCCGCCAGCGCTGTTGTCAGGAGCAGGTGGGCAACAGCTGCAGGAGGCCTGTACAGTGGCCCCGGCGCCAGGTGCTGCTCCTGTCAATGCTTCAGACCACCGCAGCACCTTGCTAGCACCATGGAGCTGGGCCCGGGCACTGAAACCCGGCGGCCACCTCGCACTGCCACTGCTGGTGCGGCTGCAGCCTGTCAGTGCCGCTGCTGTTGGTGAGAATGCTGATGTCAGCTGTGATGGTATTGGTGGCAGCCTTCCCATCTGGCATGGTCACACCCTTCCTGCTACGGCTGTGCTGCTGCTGCTGCTGCCCTGGCTACGGCCTATAGGCTGCTGGTCCTGCTGGTATTACTGCTCCTGCTGTTGATATGCCTGAGGGGGTTGGGGTGCAGCATGCGGGGCAGTGGGCAGAGCAGTTGGTCCTGACAGGGAGGCCGGGTGCAGCGCCCCAATGGTGCCACAGCTGCATGCTGGCTGGCTTCCTTGCCCCTGCCCCTGTGCTGCTTTGTCTGTGCCCGTCGCTGCCCCGCCACCCCTGCTGCTCACTTGTCACAGCCCTCGCTTTTCCTGTTGCCCACCCCGGTCCCTGCCTGGCCCCTGCCTGGCTCCTACCTGGCCCCTGCCTGGCCCCTGGCTTCCTGCCTGGCCTGGCTTCAGGTAGGCAGCCTAATCTGGGGCGCCCAGCTGAGCAGCAGAGCTGAGGCGCTGTGCTGTAGGCTGGGTGAGTTCAGCACAAGGCCCAAGCCACCGTTGACCAGGCTGAGCAGCAGCAGCAGGCTGGGCAGCAGGCCCCCACAGCCCTGAGAGCGCTGCAGCACCACCGCCACCAAGAGGCCGGACAGAGCGCAGCCATACAGCAGCATACTCCACTCGCGCTGCCGGCTGTCGTGCAGCTGCAATTGGCAACATGCAGGCAGGGCAGGGGGAGGAAGGGGATGGTGGAGGACCCCACACAAATGACAGTCAGGGCAGGGTAGGGCAGGCAGGGCAGGGGTAGGAAGGGGAGGGGGAGTACCTTGGGCAAATGCCAGGACAGGTGTGCAGGACATCAGGCGGCCAGGCAGGGCTTGTGTCGCACCCTGCCATAGCCTGCTATTTCCTGACCTCCTGACTTTCCTCGCAGCAGCACATTCGAGCAGGTCGCCTAGCCCCAAGGCAGCCAGGGCACCCACCTCTGCCTGCAGCCGGTCCACAGCCTGGCTCAGCTGCAGCAGGTGCCCACTGAAACGCTGCTCAACCTGCAACATCACCTGCTGTTCCACCTGGGCGAGTGAAGGCAGGCAGCAGGCAGCAGGCAGGAGGCAGCAGGCAGGCAGGCAGGCGCCACGTGTCACTGGGTGCCCAGCTAGAACCGGTAGAAGTGGAGGCAGGCACCAGGGCAACACAGACAACACAGACAGGCAGGGGGGCAGGCGGGCAGGCTGGGGAGGGGAGAGCAGGCAGCGTGTGATAATGATGGTGAACTTCTTGTCCCGCCCCCGCCCCCACCCCCGCCCTACCTGCATGGGCTGCGCCGCCAGCTGTGCCGCCAGTCCTGCAGCCAGGCTGTGCAGTCGGTCCAGCTCCTCATGCGCCTCCGCTGTGTTTGTGTTCAACACCTCCACCATGGTGCCCAGGTAGCGCCACAGCCGGCTCTGGTTCAGCCGCAGTGACATGAACTCCTGCGGATCAGCAGGACCGCGCCAGTGGATCAGTGGTATGCTAGGATGCGTCAGTGGATCAGTGGGATGCTAGGATGCTAGGAGGATACCTACAGGGCCAGTAGGGGCAGGAAGCTAGGGGCAGCAGTGAGGAGGCAGGGCCAGCAAGGCAGTAGTGCAGGGCACACATGGGGCACTGGTTGTGGCACTGCAGGCTGGTCTGTGGCAGGTCTGTGGCAGGTCTGGTCTGGCTGGTTGGCTGGTCAGTGGCAGTGCAGGCGTGGCTGGTCTGTGGCAGTGTGACAGGTGTGGCAGGTCTGTGGCAGGTCTGTGGCAAGCTGTAGCGTGGTGAAGGATGAGAAGGAGAGGAGGCGGGAAGTGGTGGAGGAGGGCAAGGTGGGCTATGCAGTCAAGCACCCATGTCAGGTGTTGGTGGTTGGTGCTGTGAGGGTTTGCTACCTCTGCCACACTGATGCCCCATGCATCCTGAGGTGCGCTGCATGGCTGGGCTGGCAGCACAGCGTGTGTGTGACCACAGTCAAGCAGCCACAGCTGAGCTTGGTCAGGCAAGGGGAGACGGGTAAGCTGCACGACTGCTCTGCTGCCAGGGCACAGACTTGTGCAGCCATTGAGATGCTGAGGGAGTCCCAAGGGATGGGGCAGGGCTGGCGTGTCCCCCCTCCACGGCTGGCTGTGCAGCGGCAGCCCCCCTGTGCCTGCACTCCTGCTGCCACTCAGTTATAAAGCACGGCCGCTCCATTATTAAACCAGCCCAAAGCAATGCCACCCCCCTGTGCCCCCTGTGCCCCCCTCTGCCCCCCTCTGCCCCCTTCAGCCCATGAAATTGTTGAGCCCGCCCAGGGCCCGTCCCCCCGGAGCCCCTCCCCCCACCCACCTGCTTAAACACATCAAACAGGTTGCCGGCTGGCTTGGGCTTGGCCGCTGGACCGCCCTCCAGTGCTGCTATCAGACTCTCTAGGGGGCCGTCTGCCCAGGCTGCTGCTGGCCCCCCCGCTGCTGCTGGGCCCCCTGCTGCTGCTGCATGTGACCCCCCTCCTGCTGCTGCTGCTGCTGCTGGTGTTGCATGCGGAGTTGCAGGAGGCAGGGAGGGGGTCACCGGTGATGGGTGGGTGGGTGAGGCCTCAGGGTCAGCTGGGCTGCGCAGCGGCTGTGAAGCAGACAGCTCAGTCAGCGGCAAGTTGGAGGGGGCATGCAGGGGTGGGGGGGAGGATGCTGCGGCAGGGGCAGGGGCTGGCACGGCCGCAGAGGGGGCGCTGAGTGGAGTGGGGTGGGCAGGGGCAGGTGGGGGTGGGGGTGGGGGAGCTGTGGAGGGACTACCTGGGGGTCTGGGCGTGATGTCAGTGGCTGCGGCTGCCACCCCACTGCCTGACCCCCCTCCCACCCCTGCTGCCCCACCCACTCCAAACACTGCTGTGCCAGCGCTGGTATGGGGCTTAGCTGCTGGGCTGGCCCCCACAGCTGCTTTGTCTGGCACAAAGGCCGGCTGAGCGACGCCCGCCTGCTGCTGGTGCTGGTGCTGGTGCTGCTGGTGCTGGTGCTGGTGAGAGTGCTGTTCTGCCTGGTAGTGAGGCTCAGCCTGCCCTTGGCCCATCATTGCCTGCAGCTGCCTATGCAGAGCCTGAGCGGCAGCGTGGGCATTCTTCTGCAGCTGGGCGTGCAGCAGCAGGTGGGCTCGCTGCTCCGCCTCCAGCGTGGCTGCTAGGGGGGGAGGACGGCAGGGTAGGGGGGGGGCGGGCCTCTGGCAGGTCCTGGGGGGTGGTGCCTGACTCATGCGCTGCTGCTGCATGGGCGGGTGCTGCTGAGTCAGTAGGCGGGCCGCTGCCATTGCTGGTGGCGGTACCACTCGCCAGGGTGTCAGTGCTGCTGCTGCTGCTGCTGCTGGGAGGGTCGTGTGGTGTGGATCCTCTGCTGCTGCAGCCAGCCAGGCCGCCTGGTGTAGCCTGATGAGGCGCCTCACTCCCACCCTCACTCCCACCCTCACTCCCACCGCCGCTACCCACCCCAGGACCCCCTCCCACCCCCTCGTGACGTCCCTCCCCCTGGCCTGTACTCGAGGCAGAGTGCCCTGGAGCGGGAGAGGCCCCAGCTGCTGCTGCCGCCGCACTGGCTGCTGGGGCCGCCCCTGGCTCTTGCGCCGCTGCCTGCCGCTGTGCCGCTGCCTGCCTCAGCTGCAGGTCTTGCCGTGACTGCGCTGCCGCACCCTGAGGCTGCAGGCCATCAGGGTACGGCACACCTAGTGCGCCGCTGGCTGCCGCTGGGGCGTCTGGCTCCTGGCTGGCAGGTCTGGCTGCCACAGGGGAAGTGCTGTGGGAGGCCTGGCCAGCCTCAATACCAGCTACCCAGCCTGACCCTTCCAGGGGCCCAGGAGGGGCAGAGGGCGCCGCTGCTGCTGCTGCTGCTTGCTGGACAAGGGCTGGCTGGCTGTCGGGCAGGTGCTGGTTAGGTGGTGGGGCAGCGGTGGGAGGAGTGGCGTAGTGTGGGGGTGAGCCCAGGGCATCCCCTGAGGTCCCACCCCCAGCCCCACCCCCACCCCCAGCGGCACGACTGCCATGGACGGCGGTGGCAGCCTGGGTGCTGGGCATGGTGTCCCCCTTGACCTGCTCTGCTGCCAGGCCTGCAGGGGCAGGGGAGGGGGTGGCTGCCAGGTTGCTGCCAGACCCACCTGCCTCAGGAGGCTGGGGAGGGAAGTGGTGTGCAGGTGGGGCTGAATGGGGTGGGTGGTCAGTCAGGTGGCCAGAGTCTGCATGGCCTGCTGGGGCAGAGGGGGTGGCCTGGTGAACAGCCGGGGCAGTGGGCAGCAGCGGTGGCTGTCCACCTACAGCAGCCTGACTGCCAATAGCAGCAGGAGCAGCAGCAGCAGCAGCAGCCACAGGGGAGGTGACCAAGGGGATTGCACTGCTAGCGGCATCACGTGCTGGAGCTAGAGGGTCCTGCTGTATGGCACCTGATGCCGCCCCTGCTCCTTCACAGCTGCTGTCTGTGCCACCATCACCACCATCACCACCAGCATGGCTGGGTGAGGGTTGCCAACACTGGCCACCGCCTGGGTCGTCAACACCATCACCACCACCATCACCACTACCGCCGCCGCCGCTGCTGCTGCTGCTGATCAGCCCCGGCCCGGCCTGCTGGCTGCCATCTCCCTGGCCCCCGCCATCAGCTGGCTGAGCACAAGCTGCAGCGCCCTGAGGCGCACCAGGAGCTGGCTCACCCTGCTGCTCCCCCTGTGCGCCATCAGCAGCAGTGCTGGCCGCCCCCTCGCTGGCTGACCCAGCATCAGCCTCAGGCACAGTGCCTAAACTGGCACCCTCACGGCCAGGGTGTGAGGGGGAGGCTACAGGCGCCTCAGGGCCTGTGGCTCCAGACGGCACCAGAGGGGCCACAGCTGCTGAGGCATGGGCTGCCCCAGGCTGACCCTGGCCCTCCTGAGCTGGGTCAGGGCTGCCCGGCTGCCCGGCACCGGGCGCTGCGTGTTGCCCCGCCTCCACTGCTGCTGGTGCTGGCTCAGGCTCAGCTTGCTGGGCCATTGCCCCAGGGGCGGGGGCTGAGGCAGCGGGCAAAGGTGGGGCGGCAGCTGGGGCCTCGTCAGGCCAAGTGGGAGGGACAGCGGCCGTGAACCCCTGACCTGAGGTGTGGGGGTCAGCTGGAGAGTCAGGGGCATCGCCTTCAGGTGGGTCAGCCTGCAGCCCAGCGGCTGAGACCTGGGGGCTAGGAGGTCCTGCAGCAGGTGCCGCCTTCCCCTCCTCCTCCTCCTGCTGCTGCTGCTGCTGCTGCTGCAGGTGCACCCCACCGCCTTGCGTGGCAGGGTCAGGGGGGCTGAGGGCAGCAGGGTGGGGGCTGCCGGCAGGGGAGGCAGCAGGGGAGGGTGCCAGGGTTAGGTCCAAGGTGACCTGCCCTGCTACCGGCAGCTGGGGGGTGGGGCTGCTGCTGCTGCTGCTGCCAGTCCAGCTACCGGTGTTGTCACCAAGGCTGCTGCTGTCGTAGTTGGTGCTGCTGGTGCTGCTGTCAGAGGCTGTCTGTGTCCCTAGGTGGGGCTGGTCAGAGCTGGCGTGGTGCTGGCCAGCCTGCTGCGGGCTGAGCGCTGCTGCAGACACCGGCCCCTCAGGTCCCTGAGGAGTAGTGCTCGACAAGAAGCCTGTGCTGACCTCATGAGCCTGGCTGCCTCCTCCTCCTCCTCCTCCTGCTGCTGCTGCCGGTGTGGGTGCGCCTGTTGGCAGCAAGGGGGTTGTTGGTGTTGGTGCTGGCAAGGAGGCTGCTGCCCCAGGCACTGACCCTACCTGCTCCTGCAGCACGGCACCAACCGAAGTAACCACCTCCCTTGCTGGCCCAAGGGCCACTTGCATTCCTGATGAGAGCGGTGACGGCTCCGTAGGCAGCAGTGGTACTGCTTGCAGTGAAGGTGAGGGGCCCTGCTCAGGGGCACTGGCAGCAGGCTGTCCAGCGGGCAGGGAGGCCGGTGGTGGGGCTGGAGGGGAGGTGGAGGCCAGGGCCTCAGCACCGCATGATGGCGTGGTGGAGGAAGAAGGGGGGGTCAGGGCGGGTGCAGGGTCCACCTGTAGGGGCGTGGCTGAGCCTGATGCCCTGACCTCAGGTGCTTCCCCGGGGCGCTGCTGGCTGGCTTTACCTGCAGCTGCAGGGCCAGCAGGGGCAGCTGGGTGCTGGCTGGCTGTGGCTGCGGTGGGGGGTGCAGCGGGGGGTGGCTGGGTGTGGTGAGGAGGGGTGGGAGGGCTGGGGTGGGGTGGGAGGGGGTCCGGTGCCAGCTGTCGTGCCAGAGCCTCCTCCAGCTCCTGGGCAGCAGACACCCCCAGCACGCTGATGGAGTTCAGGGCGCACACCTCCTCAGCACCATAGTGGGTGTGGAACTGGAACAGCAGGTACCTGGAGAGGGGGAGGGGCGGGCAGTGGGGCGGGCAGTGGGGCAGGCAGTGGGGCGGGCAGTGAGGCAGTCCAGCTTGCGGGACCATGTCGACCATCACTGTGCCAGCTAGGCAGCGACTCGTCATCGCCTTACGCCCCAATCCCACGTCGCCCTTTGCTCGCACCTGATCCGGCGCCTCAGTGGCATCTTGAACAGCTGCGCGCCTTTGCGGTTGGCGGCGGTGAAGTCGCCTAGCAGCTGCCACGACTCGGAGTCAAAGAAGCGCGGATAGTCGCTGGAGGGGCCGTCCTTACGCGGATGGCTCTGCCGGCCCTTCACGCTGAAGTCGCGAACACGGGAGCTGCGAATAGTAAAAGATGGTAAGTAAAATAAGGGCAAGTCAGTTCAGGCCAGACCCATTTTTTTGTAAGTTGATGTATCAGTTCGGTCCGTCGAGGGCATGGCGGCAGGAGAGAGGTAGGAGCAGGGGTTAGCATCAGCACTGAATGCCTGTCGAACCGGCGCCCCCCTGCCATGCCCTGCACCTCAGGCAATCCACCTTTGTGCAAGCCAAGTCACCCAGCCTGGTTCTAGCCCAGAGCCCCTGTCCCTCTATGTCTCAAGTTAAATGCTCATGCACAGTCATAGTCGTCCATGCAGTGCGCTTGCGTCCCCTGTGCACTGCCTGCCCCGCTGCCTGCCCCTCTTGCAGCATGGCGAGGCCATGGACAGGTGTGGGCAACAACCACGGCAGCTGTAGGCACTACAGCCTCGCCCCTCTTGCTGCTCAGCGTACCCAAGCCCTGTCCTGCTGAGCCTCCATGACCCGCTGAGCCTCCCAGGGCTCACCTGTACATCTCTGTCATCACCAGCTCCACCTCGTCCACCCGCCCCAACTGCACCACCACGAGCAGGACAGGTCCTCAGCAGCACCAGGGCTGAGCCAGGACAGGCCAGGGCAGATCCAGGGCAGAGCAGGACAGGCCAGGGCAGGGCCAGCCATGCATGTCTGCATGGCCTTAAGTGGTCCGCCTAGGGCTTGGTTCAGGGCAGCAGCAGGTCATGAAGGCTCAGCAGGACAGGGCCTGGGTATGCCCATCAGCAAGAAGGGTGAGGCTGTGGTGCCTACAGCTGACGGCTGGTTGTTGCCCACGAACCTCCAAGGCCTCGCCAAGAGCACTGACCGGCATTTGACCAGGCAACAGTCAAGGCAGGGTCAGGGTAGGGTCAGGGTAGGGTCAGGGTAGGGTCAGGGCAGCCCCAGCCCCAGGTCACCTAGTGCCTCAACCCCTGCCTCCCGCCTCATCCACAGCAAAGCGTGGCAGCTGCCCCTGCCCCCTTGTGCCCTGACCGCAACCAGCCCGCAGCTTCAGGGACAGCAGGGTTCAGCTGCTGCCTAGCCATGGCTGCAGTGGAAGGTGGCAGCTGCAAGGTAGCAGCTGCAAGGTGGCAGCTATAACTGAAGGGTGGCTGCAGGCTGCTAGGCAGGGTCGCAGGGCTGTGCAACAGAGGGAGGATGCAGGGAGGGGCCCAGGGAGGAGGGGTAGCTGGCACACTTATAGGAAAGGCATGCTGCACCCTTACTAGCGGCTGTGCACCGAGAGCTGAGGGCTACCTTCCCTTCAGCTCCGTCCCTTGGCTGCATGTGCTCCTGGCCGCCTGCCGCCCCTGCTCTGACCCCTGCCGCCCCTGCTCTGACCCCTGCCGCCCCTGCTCTGACCCTGCCGTCCCTGCTCTGCCTGCACCTGCGACAACTCCAGGATGATCCACTTCTGCGCTGCACATGCGTTGCGCACAAAGCTGTCGTCGTCCCCATCTATGGTCTTCTCAGGCTTGCGGGCTTCCTTGTTGGCGGCCACCACTGTGGCCCCGTCAGCTGCTTGCAGCAATCAGGTGACACACAGGAACCTCAGGTCAGGTCAGGTCAGGTCAGGTCAGGTCAGGTCAGGTCAGGTCAGGTCAGGTCAGGTCAGGTCAGGTCAGGTCAGGTCAGGTCAGGTCAGGTCAGGTCAGGTCAGGTCAGGTCAGGGACGCCAAGTTGGCTTGAACCATGGACTCTGCTTCTGCAGTGATGCCTCATGGGTGTAATGGCATGATGTGCCACGTCAGCACAGCAGCAGCGGCAGGGAGCAGAGGGCTGGCAGGTGAGCCACAGTCCACAGCAGTGCAGGCCAGTGGGGTGCATGTCGGCCACATGTGTCTCGCGAGTGGCCCAGCTTGCCCTCAGGCCGCCCCACTCCTGAAACCTGGCACCTGAGCCCTCCGGCCTACACCCAGCCTGGTGCTGCTGATGAGCTGCTTGTGGTCACCTTGGACAAGGCCATTGGCCAGGCCCTCCTGACCTTGCTGCTGCGGCTGCCTCTAGTCCCATACAGCCCTTGCCAGGTGCTGGCTGCAAGTTGGCTGGCTCCCGTATTTGCTTTACATGATGCTACATCTGTAATTGACTTGGCATGAAGAGAGACCTCTGGCGTGCCGCCTCTGGCCCTCTGGCCTGTGGCCTCCAGCCTCCAGCCTCCGGCCAGGACCTCCTGTTCAGTGCCCGCCACCCCTTGGTCCTGAGGGCAGCAGGCCTCCCGTCTCCCCGCCTCTGGCCCCTGCCCTGCCCAGCATCCAGGGCCTCTGCCTAAGCTCACACTTTCCAGGCATGTGTGTGAGGGGCAGCAGGTGGCAGCAGGCACTGGCGCAGCTAACAGGCTGCCCATTCCACATCCTGCCCCACCCCAGACGCTGCAGTCAGGGCCTCTGCCTGAGCTCACCTGCTGCCGCCAGGTTGATGTGGCGCTCCTGCTCCTCCTCCTCCCCAAGCGCCCGCTGGCCTCCTGGGTTGGAGGCGCTGGCACCACTCTCTGCCCAGCCACTGCCAGCCCCAGGGCCTGCGCCCAGCAGCCTGTCACCTCCCGCTGCCGCCTCCCCACCCGCCTGCCGGCCTGCTGCTGCCAGCCACGCAGCCGATCCATGGCTCGGTGCCCCATGGCTGGCTGCATGCTCCCCTGACAGTCCCTGCAGGCCCCCGCTGCTGCTGCTGCCACTGCTGCTTTGCTGACCGCCTATACTGAGGCTGGTCGCCTGGTCCTTGCCAAACTCATCAGGCGAGGGGATGAGGAGGGGAGACCGCTTTGGCCGCTCAGCCGCTGGCGGGGTTGCTGGGCCAAGGCTGGCCGTGTGGGGGATGGTTGTGAGGGATGGCTGAGCAACAGGCAAGGCCTCCAAGAGCAGCGCCGGGCCCACTGCCAGGCTGTGTGCGAACTGAGGGGTTGAGGGATTTGGAAGGTCAGCACTGGAGTCAGCTGGACAGCGTGTGGAGTCAGAGCCACATGTGGCGGCGGGGGACTGGCTGGCTGGTGGGATGGAAGAGTCACTTGCAGCACCTGCTGTGGGGTGCGTGGGCAGGGAGGCGCTGTGCAGCACGGAGGTTGATCCCTGGCTAGCGCTCACTGCCTCCAGGTTCAGCTGCGAAGTTGTGTATGGGGCTGCGTCAATAGAGGGTAACTTGCTGCTGCTGCTACTGCTGCTGCAGGGTTGGCCAACGGGGCAGGACGGACTCGTGTCAACCTCTTCAGCTTCCTGCACTTCGTGCAAAACCGCAGCTGATTGACACTACTCCACACACAGGGGCAAGGGTGAACCGCGACCGCACCACAGATCGCAGGAGCGCTGGGCTGTCGTCCACAGTGTTGCCGAGCGTGCGAGGACCGACTAAAAACCCCGCGATCAAGACGCAGCGGAGGTACAGGCACCAAAGTGACTGTCCGCGCATCTAGGGGCGACGGCCTTGCTTGTTTCCGAGCTCACACAGCTCGTCATGTACTGCTTTGCCGTCGCTAAGTCTGACCAGCAATCTTCACCATTCCAACGGTAATAAGAATTGCTGCAGTTGCATTCGTATCCATGCAGCGGCCCTGCAGGGACCGTGTGGCAGAAGCTCTTGTCAGATGTCCTTGCAGCTCCACTAGCTGGGGTCTGTGCGCCGCTCATGTGACGGCCTAGGTGACGGCCTAGGTGACAGCAGCCTAGCTAGTGTGAACCACACGTTTGAGTTATCATGGTAGGGTAGGGCTGGCTACCCCTCCCATTGAACGACCAACCCCCCTAACGATAAGGGACAACGGCTTTTCCAGACTCATTTCTGCACGGGTTCACACGCTGATTGAAGCGTCGGAATGTGGCCGCGCTGAGCCACACGCTGAGCTGGTCGGGCATTTAGCCGGGTATCCGACCATACCGAGCCTGCTGACTTGATGTACGTTGACCCAGTACCAGTAATTCTCTGATCAACGCGATGGATAGTGCGCGATGTGCGAAGAGCCCGACCTCATGTCCATAATGAAAACCAACATGCGCTGGCTCAGGGGCTTTGGAACTAGGAGGAGACCACAGTAGGAGCACAACAGTGGCAAGTGCATCAATCCCTTGTTGATTAGGCTCCAAAAGGTGGGCAAACCCTCCTCCATGCTCCCCACTCTAATGATGCTGGTCTGACGACCATCGAACTCAATCGAACTCTCCACCCTTGCGTCACTGGCTAGGGAACCCACTGTGAACCCACCGCCGAAGTCTCAACTCTTCCCAAGATTTCCCAAGAGGTGTTTTAGACAGGGGGCCTGTTCGCGGTCGCGAAAGAAAATATTCAAGTTTTCCTCTCCTAACCGCTACGCTTTTTGGCCGCCCGCACGACTGGCGGCTGCTCTCACTGGTCTGACCCCATAGGATTCTTTTGTGCTATGGCAGCAGCCCTGGGAGTGGTTCAGCGCTGCAAATGGGTTCAATTATGGGGCCTCACACGGCCGAGGTGATATTCAAATTGCTCCTTTTGCTCGGCCCGAGCAAACAGGCCGAGCAAAAGGAGAAATTTGAAAATAATCTCTTTCACACGCACGTGCCCGTGGCCGACCCGTGGCCGCGCTGCTCAACAGCCCAACATGGAGGGACTGCTGGGGGAGGCAAATGCCATGGCATTCCTCATAGCTGGAGGGGTGCAGCCCACGGCGGTGCCGCCGGAGGAGATGCGTCTCCTCCAGGGGCGATGCCTGCAAGTCGTGGTGCAGCAGAAGTAGCAGATGCAAGCGCAGCAGAATGCAGCAGCTGCAGCAGTCGCCACTTGCGGTGTCGTCGCTTCCACGTCAGACAGCGCAGATGCTCCAAACACAAATCCCAGGGCCAGACACACCTCGCGCAGCCCCAAACCCGCCTTTTGCAACAGGGACAGCCACCACCTCCCAGACCAAGTTGTCGCAGGGCAAGGACTCCAGGATTAGCGGGTAGGTGCCAAACACACAGAGGATGTATAGCATTGACAGAATGTATAGCATTGACAGATTGTATAGCATTGACAGCATTGCATGCGCCCTTCACATTGCATGCGCCCTTCACATTGCCTCGTGCACAGTGGCATGGCCCATACCCAGCTCATTGGCCACAGAACGCATTGAGGAGCCTGAGGAAAGGAACCTCAATGCTGGGGCAAGGCGCTGGCCAGAGCTGAGCTGACGAGTCTTGATGCGTGGGCGGAGTTGACGCTTGAGCCAGTCGAACGTGCCCCTTCCCATCCTGTACCACGTGTGGTAATGGCTGTCGCCGCAGAGCCGCTCGCCATTTGCATCGACTGCTTTTGTGACAGTCTTGTAGTGGTCAAGGGACCTGGGCAATATGTCCCATTCCCGCCTGCGCAGTGTGCAAGATGCGGGGTTGCGGCGGGCTGCCTGCGAAGTGGTGGGCGCATGCATACTCACACAGCTCTCCCTTCGAATTCGCGCAGCTGCAGGTAGAGAAGAAAGTCGCCATTCTGCCTTTGAAGTATGTCAGCGTCGGCGTCGGAATCGTCCGGCCGCTGCTGGCGCTCATCGTCGCTGCTATCAGTATCCAGTGGTGACAGGTAGGTGGGTTAGTAGTGGCGCAGCCGCAGGCGCAGGCGCAAGCAGTTTGCCCAACTACTAACGAACTAGCAAACCAGCAAATTTGAATGGCTAGTCGACCGCGAATCGGCCCAGGGTTGTGAAAATTGTAGTATTTCACGTGCAAGAAATGAAACTTCCGCTGCAAATCTTTCACGTGCAAGAAATGAAACTTTCACTGCAACAAATGAAATCCCGGTAGCCCCCAGCACCCGGCAGCACGCAGTAAACCAGACGAGTAGAGCCCGATGGCTGAGGCGAATAGTGGCCTTCAAACTCGTGGCCGCGTTGCAGCTTTTGCTGGCCCTTCCCTGGCATTGCCACGGGTGCTGCAGCACAGCGTGATTGGGTTAGGCAATGCGACCCCTCTACAGCCTAACGGGAAGAGGCGACGCACTACCACAGCCACAAGCAGCCCGCGCAGCAGTTGGATCAGAGTGCAATGGAGAATGACATGAGTGGCGCCCAATGTCCAGCCTGATTGCAAGGATGCCCCTGTTGGCTGCAGGTCTTATGGTCACACTCCTGCCCCTTGCCCCCTCCCCCCTTCCCTCCCCCCAACAGCCCTTGGCGTAGCAGCCTAGAGTGGGCAGCCTGGAGCGGGCAGCCTAGAGCGGGCAGCCAGGAGCGGCACCCAAGAGTGGCAGCCACTTTCTTCCTCCCTAAAGGCCAGCCTTAGGCGGGCAGCATGGAGTGGGCGCTAGCAGTAGCGGCCAGCCAGCCCGCTCTAGCCATGCCATGCCCACACACCACACTGACCCAGCCCATCCCTCCCCCAAGGGGACAGCAATAGGAGAGCCAAGCCACCGTACTTGATGTGCAACATGGCTTGGTGGGTGTGGTGTGGTGTGGTGTGGTGTGGTGTGGTGTGGTGTGGTGTGGTGTGGTGTGGTGTGGTGTGGTGTGGTGTGGTGTGGTGTGGTGTGGTGTGGTGTGGTGTGGTGTGGTGTGGTGTGGTGTGGTGGTCTTGTTGGTGTTGTTGGTGTTATTGTTGGTGTGGTGTTGTTGTCACTTGTCACCTTATGTGGGGTGTCGCAAGGCGTTAGTGCCGTATGGAGGTGCCGCGGGGGGAAATAACATGGCATCATGCATGAACAACAACGGTGGGGGAGTATTAGGCAGTAGTAAGTAACTCACCAGCTTAGTATGCGTGGTTTGAAGCTGTGGTATCCTTGTTAACCTTTGGTTTTGGATATCCTTGATGACCTTTGGTTCTCGTGGTTGTGGTGCACCAAATCGTATCCTGAGTGTTGCATTGGGTTGACACATATCTAAGAGGGACGTGTGCAAAGTTTCAGGTCAAAACTCCCGCGGCAACCACGCGTTTTAATCCCGTTTCATGTCTTTCATTCTTTTTATGAAATTTCACAAATTTTATGATGAAATGATGAATGAAAGAAATGAAAGAACGCAAAGTCACAACCCTGGTGCACATGCCTGCAGGCATGGGCTTGTCCTCCAAATCCCACGCCTACAAATGGCTGCTGCAACACTGCTGCAACACACACCTTTGACCTTCGACACTGCTGCTCCTACGCCCCTCACGCTCTTCGTGACGTATGCAGGTCCGTAGTGCAGGTTTTTATTGAAGAGCAGGGGTGGCAGATGCTGCATCTGAGATGCGTGGGTGCTGCGTTAAACAAGCAATGAACAGTTACCAGAATGGCTACACTCAAGCTGGCTTGTATGCTGAGTGGGGGGCGGACACCAGTCGTGAGGGCGCGGAGGAGTGACCGGAAGTGGTTCACGATTGAGTTGTGTAGACCCATCTACATGCATGTCGTCATAGAGCGAGTTGCCAGCACCCAAGTTATTGATGGTCAGGATTGTGCAGCCAAACCAGGTACCAGGTACGCGGCATGCTGGACCAGCTTGTGATTGGTGAAGCCATGCAAAGGGGTGAGAGATCTGGCTCGCAGCTCACGGACTCATTTCTGCGATACCTTGCTGACTCGCTCGCTTGCGTTTGCGATCAGTTTGCAGGGCAAGAGAGATCTCAGGGTTTGGTTAATCGAGCAAAAAGGTTGTGTCGGGCGTCTGGTGAAAGCATGGCCGGGATGTCCCAGATGCCTTTCTTTATGCAAGGGCCGCCACAAGGTAAAAAGCCGCTCAGGTGCCCGCGTGAGGCCTTGTCAAGCAAGACTGGACCCGGCTGTTTTTCTGCGCTTGCCATGGAATTGCCCAGCCGCAGAGCGTGTTACAATTGTCAAAAACCCTGGCGTTGCCTCGCAGCACCGCCCCCTCACAGCCATCTTGTGTGTGCGGGCTGCCAAACGCTGTTAATGTACCCTCAAGGTGCAGCGAACGTGCGATGCTCGAGATGTCAGCACATCACTCCTGCCCCGCCTACCGCGGGGGCCGAGACAGCGCAGCTTGTCTGCAACGGCTGCCGCGTGCTGCTCTCTTACCCGCGTGGCGCCCAGAGTGTGCAGTGTTCGATGTGCCACACGGTCACGCAGGTGATCCCAAGTTTGATGGCACTAGCTGCCAGCCGGTGGCACTACTTCCTAGCAAACGTAGCTCAGCCACAGAACTAGACTATTGAGTAAAGCGACTGGTGGGCCCCTTACGTCTCCACAGCCCAGGCTCCCCTGCCCCTTCTTACGTGGTAGCGTGCCCATGTGCTTGCCCAGGTGCCGGCATACGGCCACCTGGTTTGCAGTTGCTGCAACATCATGCTCATGTTCCCCATAGGGGCCCAGAGCGTCAAGTGCTCCGTGTGCCACTCCGTCACACCGGTGCCAGCCAGTCAAACACAGGCTATGGGGGGCGGGCATGGCGGTGGGGGGCCCTCGGGCTTGGCACCAGGCCCGCTGCACAACCGGCCCAACAACACCGTGGTGGTGGAGAACCCGCCCTCCTTGGATGAGCAGGGCAACCCGGTGCGCCCTGCAGGGCCAGCAGCATCTAGGCCTGCAATCAGACACGGCCTCGACCCACATGCTCCCAGGCTCACCTGCACGCAGCTGCCAGGCCCTCAGGTGCCAGGTTGGGTGCGGGAGCAGAGCACAGCTGAGATTCTGCAGCCACTCTGATTCTTACCCTGCCTGCAGCTATCAGTGCACGCACTGAAACTGCAGTCTTCACACGCAGCTGCTGCATTGCCCACACCTGATCAGCAGTAAGGCGGCAGCTGCTTACCGCGTGCTGGCCCTGCGTGTGTGCTGTGCTGCAGGTCCAGAATATCGCAGTGGGTGTCAAATCAGGCGATGGCAATTAGCCTGGGAGTGGGCAACAGGTGACAGGTCCTGGTGTGCTGCCACAGCCCCAGCCTGACCGCCAGTGCCTGCAGGCTGGCTGCCAGTGGCAGCAACAACCTGAGCGACAGCAGCTCCAGAGCCAGCAGCGGCGGCAGCAATGGTGCCAGCTGCAGCAGGCAGGGCGAATGGGTTGACCAGGAGTGTGGGCCAGGCTGGCTGGCCATTGTCCAGCAACGGCAGCATGCACAACTGCTCTCCCTGCTTGGTCGCCAGCCAGTCTTGGCGTGCTGCCTAAGCTAGTTGAGCGCCAGCCACGCTAGACTCTGGAATGCACTTGGCTTGTCATCAGGCTCAGTGGCACAGCAGTGTCGGTGCTGCGGCTGGTCTGCCATGGCTGCAGCAGGCTTGGGTTGTGGCCACATGGCTGTACCGCAGAAGATGAGCCCCCTCAGCCAAGCAGGCCTGCATTGCTGCCTCAATGCAAGCCCTAGCTGCCAGGCCCTGTCTGTCTCACAACTGCTGCTGTGCATTTTATATTGTGTGATGCATGGGTGCTCAGTACTTGGCTCAGTACTTCGCTTATAGTGGTCCGTGGTCAGAGTGCCTCCTTACTCTGTGACACAAGTGCGGCATGTGCTTTTGCTGCAACTGGCATAGGGAGCTAGAACTGTGTGCAGCAACTGGTATTTGAAAGCTGGATGATCATACGCCATGAAACCTTACCTCAACTTAGCATGGCATGACGTGACTTGACTTTCATCTGACATGCATTGTGTCTTTGACTCAATGACATTGTTGTGTTTTAGCTAGTAGCCTAGTCCAATGACTGGCATTGCTATGGGCAAGCTATGAGCGATGTGCAGTAGGCGGGGCAGTACATGACAGCAGTGGAGATGCCCTGACTTGAGTGCACGCTTGGTGACGGCACGCCATGATCAGCACACAAGGATTAGCATCTGCGTGCAAGCTAACAGTACAGGGGCGGAAGGTGCACTCTGTGGATCCTGACACTGTGAGGTCGTCATACCAGTTGTGCTATTCGCTAGTGACGTGGGGACAAGGTGTTAATGTGAGCAGGTCATGCTGGTAGTGCTAAAAGTCGTTGGCAGCCTGGTTAGCCAGTGTTAGTCGTGTAAGCTTCACTGGCCGAGTGCACCGACTGGGGCCGGCACGACCGCGTATCTGAAGTCGCTTTACTCATGTGCTATGGCAACAAGGAATTTTAATCCCTACAGCCCTCATGCAACACCAAAATAAAGCATGAGTTGTAATCAAACACAGGCTGCGAGATCATTATTGTAAAGGCTACCGACAGTGTGCCTAATGCGCACTTCAGCTAGCCTTCTGGTGTGTGTGCCTCCAGGCTACTACTAGCAAGAGCCCTACCCTACTCTATAGCTCTTACTCACACACATCCCCTTAGTGAGGGGTTTGGTATTTTGTTTTCTTGGGTTGTCTTGCTCCTGGGCATCGCAACATCACAAGTCATACCGAACAGAAAATGTTGCGGGTGTAGTCGCCGCCCAGCTCGTATATCACTCCCACACACCTGGGTGCTTCACGCTTCGTGCCTTAAAGTACAGGCCCGCTGCGTAGCCAAACACTGTGGCTATGCAGCATACGATGCTTCCTGGGCACAGCAGACCAAGGGCGACAGGCCCAGTGCACCAGCGCGGCTCAATGAATGCGAGATGCCTGGCGCGTGCTGAACAGGTGTCTAAACTATTGCTAGCCGCACAGCTCGCAGATGCGTGTACTGAACGGTGCCAGAGATGGCGTAGGTTGTTGACAGCGAGGTCTCCATCCGAAGAAGACCACCCATGGGCACAGACTCTCAGCCGTGAGTAGATTCACACTTTGCACTAAGTTGCAGCTGCAGGATTGTACAGGCTAGAGCTTCGCTCACAGTTGTGTGCTCCACACTACATGGTTGCAGTTGTGGCACCACCAGCTTTCGAGTACATGGTCTTTCAGAAGAAAACAAGCCTAGAAACATACTTGAAGAGATTGTTTGGTGAGCTGAGCTGCACCCCAAACGCCTTACCCACAACAACCCAGCCTCCATGTGCTTTTCACAACATTTCCATGTCATTGTGAAGGTTTCCATCTCAGGCCCAACATGCACCGACAGACTGACGGGTCAACAACTGACCTTTAGGCACCTTGACCCTCGCACCAGCCTGCCCCTGCACGCTACCACTGCTGGTGTGGGCAGGTACAAGGCCAAGGAGATTGAGGCTATGCGCAGCAAGCTATCACTGGCTGCTCTTGCGGGCCTGGTCAAAGCAGCCCCACCTCCGAGGGACTTCAAGGCAGCTATCCAGCAGAAAGCAGCAGAAACAGGTGTGCAGCAGCACCACCTGTAGGAGCAGCAGCGGGAGCAGCAGGAGCAGCAGAAACAGCTGCAGGAGGTAGGGTCAGCCATCCCAGCCCCAACCCGTGCAGTTGGAGCAGTAGAAGGAGCAGCAGCTGAGTATGACCAGGGCTAGGGTTGTCCATTTGTTGAGGGATTGAGGTGCTGGTCTGCAGCAAAGCTGTGCAGTGGGCTGTAATGCCTGCTGGGGCAGGTAAGGGCTGGGGTCGGGGCTGTGCCAGGGACCGTGCTGTGCCCAGCTATCAGCAAGCACGGTGGGTGAGGATCCCTAGGGCATCTAACTTCATTTGGACAAAACATCCCTTTGCCACCACCGCGCACCGCAATGGATGCTGGCCACGCAGCGCAGCAGGGATGGCTACAGAAGTGCCGTACGGGGCAATTGGTCCTGCGGCGATGCCGATGTCGCGGCTCGCTGTCTCCCGGTGCAGGCAAACCTGGGCTGATCGCGGAGGTGAAGAAGGCATCGCCCAGCAAGGGGATTATTCAACCGGATTTTGATGCAGTGCGCATCGCGAAGGCGTACGAGGCGGGCGGAGCGGCGTGCCTCAGCGTGTTGACGGACGAGAAGTTCTTCCAGGGCAGCTTCGACAACTTGCGCCTGATTCGGGCTGCAGGGGTCAGCTGCCCGCTGCTGTGCAAGGAGTTTATTGTTGAGGCGTACCAGGTGTTCAAGGCCAGGGCCAGGTGAGGCTGTGCAGGCGCTCCTTAGGAAAACCACCACCGCTCAGTAAGAGCAGCGACATGGTATGCCAATGTCACCAGCGGTGTTGGCGGCAACAGTTATAACGACAGTAGCAGCGGAGGCAGCAGCAGCAGCGACGGCGACAATGGCAGCGTTGGCAGAAGCGGATGGAGCGACAACAATGGCAGCAGCAGCAGCAGCTACTGCAGGACTGCAGCAGGGTGCAGTGGGAAGCTATGGCAGCAGGGTGGAGCCAGCCAGGCTGCAATGCCGTGAGGCGCTAGGAAGCAGCAGAGCAGTGGGCATGCTCTGTGTGTTAAACTTGAGGGGCTCTTGGGGTCAGGTCCTCCATCACATCACATAGGTCGCAGGCTAGGTCAATGCACTAGGCATCACCTCTCTGCCTCCGTGCAACTGCTGCTGCTCTCACCACTACTCACACCTACTACATCTACGCTGCCTACACCACTGCACCACTCACACTCCCTGCTGCCTGCCTGATGCTGGCCCCTGCTCCCTCCCTCCCTCCCCCCTTCCCTCCCTCCTGCTGCCACCACCTCCGTAAGCATTGAGACAGTCAGAGTTGCCCTGCCGCTGCAGTGGCGCTGATGCCATCCTGCTGATCGCCTCCGTGTTGCCTAATCAGGACCTGGCGTACTTCATGAAGGCGGCCAGTAACCTGGGCATGCAGTGTCTAATAGAGGTGGGAGGAGCAAGCTGGACATGCAATGCCTAGCATCGGCAAGGGCAGCAGCCTGCTACAGCAGCCAGCCATGCCCCATGCTGTGCCCAAGGCCAGCTAAGCGCCTAGGTAGGCAAGGGGCTGTGCAGGCAGGGTGAGGTGAGGGTGCCTGGCAGTGCCACTGGCATGGCAAGTGCGCTGAAGTCAGAGCTGGTGAGGGGCTCACAAGGTTAGGAGTCTGGCCATGACACCTCCTGCAGCACCTGGGCAAACTGGGTACTTGACAAAGGCACCAGCTGGGCAGGGTGGGGTCACCAGGGGGTCTGCAGCTCAAAGGCCTTGGCAGTGGCAGCAGCCTGCCTGCCTGCTTCCTCAGGCTGTGGCTCCAGGGCCCGGCATCATGCCTGAGACCGCCGGCCTCAGCTGCATTGAGGAGGGAAGGCTAGCGTGGGCTGTGTGAGGAGGGAATGCTGGCTGGCACCCCCCGGCAGGTGCACACTGAAGCTGAGCTGGCACGCGTGCTGAGGCTGGAGGGCGTGGAGGCTCACCTGCTGGGCATAAACAACCGCGACCTGGGCACCTTCAAGGTCGACCTGGGCCTGACACGGGACCTGATGGCCAGCGCTGCAGGCCAAGAGGTGAGAGACTGGGAGGGATGAGGGGGAGGGCTCGTCAGCAGCTGCCATTTTAGCATTGGGGAGAGGGGCAGAGTGTAGCAGGGGTGGCTGGCCCAGGGTCTTGTGTCCCTGAGAGGAGAAGGTGGGGCTCAGGGGCCGGCTGCTTGTATGTTTGACAGCCAGAGCAAAGGTCAGGAGCATGTCTGTTCTGTGCCACAAGACAAAAGATTAGCCTGAACCTGGTAGCTCCTCTGTCAATTTGTTCAGTTAGATTTTGAGCTGTGAAGGGTTGCGTTCAGGAAAGGGAAGGGCTTTGGTCTGGTACAATGGCTGCTGCGCTTAGTGGGGCGCTTGGCAGTGAAATAGAGGGCCAGAGGTCTGCGCAACCAGGCTGCTGTCGTATAGCCGCGCTGACCAAGCCCCTGAGCTAGGCGGCGCTGGAACTTGCAGGTCACGCGGAGAGGCATTCTGATGACCGGGGAGAGTGGCATTTTCACCTCCGACGATGTCGCTTTTGTGCAGAAGGTGGGTGATTCCTGTTTTGATTGCATAGTGTAGCGCGGTGCATTTACATCCTGCTGATGAAAGTGGAATCAATCGTGACAGGCTATCGTGCAGGTGCATCATCAAGTTTGATTGTAGCATCAGGTCACAGCGCATGACCTGTTGCCGTGCGTTGTCCTTCTCACGTAGGCTGGTGTGGGGGCGATCTTGGTGGGCGAATCTTTGGTCAAGCAAGGAGACCCGGCTCAAGGCATCCGTCAGCTGCTATCACTAGCCTAGCTTGTGCCACGTGTCAATCCTAGAGCAAATGGCGGCGGCCGCACATTGGGACATTTTCCTCTACGGAGCCGCCATCACTTGGACACCGCGAATGTCCAGCAGCACATTATGTGAGACAGTTACTGATATGATGCAAGCGCACATGGCGTGCTGCGTAGTGAAAGACATTTCGTGTGACAATACCAGGCGCTTTGCCGGAGTAACAGCTGTGTAGTGGCATGCCGCATCGCAATGCATTAGCATCGACCAAAGTTTGGCTCAAAACCGCTGCGCAACTTACGCAGCTAGTCACATGCTGCCGCTTGGATGATGAGGGGCCTGTAAAACTGGTCAAAGCAAAACGGCTCGAGGTTCAATTCCAGGGCGGACACTGGAAAAGGGATGTCGAACTTCTCCAGCACCTGCACCGCAATCGCCCACCAGCACCTGTTATGGGAGTGTCATCCAGCCCATCAGTCTTCTGTATGTAGTGGCTAACATGTCGCTCGGAAGCCGGTTCCCTAGCAGTTTATGTAACGCAAGATCTGTGCTCCTCAACAGCACCTCTTGCCATCAAGAGTGAAACTGGAGGGGATGAATATCGACTAGGTCGCATACTTCGGCTGCACGATAGATAGAGGTCTGCTTGGTTGGGTGCAGGAAAGAGGGTTGGACGCAGGACAGGCTGCCCCGGCCTACAGCAGCAGGACGAGGGCCTGGCCATCACCTATGCCATACCTCACGTAAGGCCCCCTGGTAGCGCTGTGATCCCTGGAGATTACACCCCCCCTCACTCTCTCAACCTTAAATCATGCCTCTACCCTTGCAATGGGCCCTTTTCCCTACTAGTCATGCAAGCACTTATACAGCTCAATGCCTCAGCAGCCACACGAGCAAACCAATCCAGCTCCCTCCCTGCCCACCCACACACCTCAGGGTGGACGACGCCGAAGCTTCCAACCTGGGTGCCCTTGGCCAGCACCTGCGCCTGGCGGCCTGGGAAGAAGACGGGGTCCTCCCCTGGTTGCAGGCAGTAGCTGCCGCCGTACTTTGCCTCCAAGCCCACCTCGCCAGCGCCTGCCAGGGGCACCCCCAGCACCTCCATCACGCGGTTCAGCAGGCCATGCACCTGCAGGCCACCGGCAGTGACACTGTACTGGCCAGTGACAGTGTCCACCAGCAGTGTTCACTGGCAGTCACTGGCACCGACTGGCAGGGACAGTTCAGTGGCCAGTGACAGTGTTCACCAGCAGCCGCGGTGGGAGGGCAGTAGGAGCATGCCCCGAGGCTACTCTCCTCCTTGAATGCACGCCCAGCGGCAAGGGTGACGTCTTTCTTTCTTTCTTTCACCATCAGCCACCGGCAGTCACTGGCAGCAACTGGCAGGGACAGTGCACCGGCAGCAACATGAGGACACAGTCTTTTCTTGCCTCCATTGGTCACTGCCACAGTTGGTTCTGCCCACCATCTCAAAGTTGGCCTCCTTGTTGCAGTACACGGCCACCAGGCGGCGCTCGTTGCGTGCTCCCACTGCGCGACTGCTGTCCACCAGGATGACGTCGCTGGCCTCAAACAGCTTGATGGGCAGCGCCGCGTCCTTGTTGGCGCCCAGGGTCTTCAGGGCGGCGGCAAGCAGCGTGGAGCGGCACACCTGCATGCCCAGGCATCACTTGGCTGCGAGGTGGAGGGGTGCATGAGGGTGTGTATTGCAGTCATGCAGCCATGTCACGATGATGATGATGATGCTGATGACGATGGTGCCGCTGCTGCCACCACCACCACAGCCGCCGCTGCTGCCACCGCCACCACTGCTGCCGCCGCCACCGCCGCCACTGCCATCAAAGCCGCCGCTGCTGCTGCTGCCGCCGCCACCGCCGCTGCTGAGAATGATGTGTGCTGGCAGAACACCAGTACGCAGCAGAGCATGTCTGGTGTGCCTAGCCTAAGAGCCAACGCTGCAGGACAGCAAGGTCGCCGGTGTTGCATGGCAGTGATGGTGGTGCCTGGTCCCAGCAGTGGTGGCAGAGAGGTGTACGCCTCTGGTATGCCTGGCATGCCTGCTGGACTACAGGTTGCGGAGGGTGAAACTGACAACAAGAATGCAATGTGAAGTGCTGTGGATGGTGCAACCGAAATCCAGCTCAGGGGCAAGAGGAAGGCAGCAGAAAGGCAGCCTGAAGTGCTGCTGCTGCCCCTGCAGCCCCTGGCCCAGCCCCAGCCCCTGCTCTTGACTTGGCCCCTACCCCTGTTGCTGCCCCTGTACCCACACCATAATGAGGTCGGTGATGGGGCGCATACAGGGGACTGACCTCGAACTCCGCAGTGGCGGGGTTGCCAATCTCCACGACAGACCCCGGTGGGGAACACCCTCGCCGTAGGTACTCTGAGTTCTCAGCCTTAGAGCACAGCGCCCTGCGCCCACAGCGTGCAGGGGTGGGACAGCAGCACATGGAGAGTCTGCCTCAAGCCAGCCTGAGCTATGGCTGCCATTCACAGGCAGTTTGAGGGCAAGGTCAGTAAGACTATGATGGAGGACCTGGGTGCTGCGGAGGTCATGCTGGAGGCCAGGCCTGTGTGCTGCACTGGCGTCCCTGTTAGTGTGTTGCAAGAGTAAGAGTAAGAGCAAGAGAGCCATAGAAGGGGACACCCTGCTGCTGCTCTCGCTGCTCCTGCCACTGTTGCCTGTCGTGCTCCTGCTGGCCTCTGTGCCCCTGCTGCTGCCGTGGGCCCTGCCGCCCCTGCTGGCCCTCACCAGGTGAGCACCTCTGTGTAGCCAGCCATGGCGCACTCCGCCCGCACCAGCTCCACCAGCTGGTTGATGGGCAGCTCCAGACCCTGGGTGTAGGTTGCGGGGATCTGCAGCCAGCCAGCAGGCCAGCATCAGGTGACCTGGCAGTACCAGGTGACCAGCAGTCAACAGGTCGGGTAGGGAGCTCTGAAGCAGGCAGGGTGTCAGCGGACAGGCAGCAGCTGGGCCAGCACCGAGCTTAGCACCAAGCTGTCAGGCGGACGGGCACATCAGGTTCGGTCAGGTAGCAGGCAAGTGAGCAGGGACACCATTGCACGAGCACATTACACCAGCAGGTGAGCACTGGGCCCAGCTGCAGTAGGCACTACAACACATGGAGAAACAGGCAAGCAACTATGCTGACCAAGCACGTGACAAGGTGTGAACAGTGATGTACAGCGAGGGGAGGCAAGGTGTGAGAAGGTGTGAGAGGCTTTGGGGATGGTGGTTGCGATGTAACGTACCATCTTTGGGATGTTATTGTAGCCGTACGCAATGGCCACGTCCTCAACCACATCTATGGCGTGCAGGATGTCAGACCGGGTGGGCGGCACATGCAGCTGCAGCAGTGGCTCGCCTGCAGCCCAGGCCCACCGCTACCACACTGCTGGCAGCAAAGCTGGCAGTCAAGCTGAGTGTTGCAGGCAGGCTGTATCCCAGTCATGTCAGCCAAACCCTTATAGAGTAAATGTCAGGTTTGTCTCGACCTTCAGTGTGAGACCCTGCACAGCTTTGTACATGGGTAGAGTTCTTCACTGTTGTGTTTGGTGCAGTGCTGGCTCTTAATGTTTTTGAGGCCCCACCTGCTTGACTAACACAGTAGCTGAGGACGGTGAAGACAGGTCTGGAGGTGTGGCTGGTGGCAGTGCTGACGGGGCAGCCAGCCCCACACATCGCTCACCTGCTGCCTGGCCAGCCTCCACGCTGGCATTCAGCTGCATGCGCTGCAGCAGGCTGGCCACCTCAGGGGCTGGCAGGTCCAGTCCAAGGTTGGCGTTGATGTAGGAGACAGGCACCTGAAGGCTGCGGCTCTCTAGGCAGGGGAACACTGCAGGCGGGGCAGCAGTGGCGCGTGAGCAGCAGGGGCAACTGGGCTGGTAACAGAGCTTGCGGCCCTGCCTCCCGCCACCCCACAGTCTGCTCCTCACCAAGTGCTCTACTGCCCACTGCCCTCTTTCACCGCCCTTCTCCCACCAGCCCTGCCAATCCTGAGCCACTGAACCAGCCCTGTGCTCCAGCCCTGCCAGCTGTGCTGGCTGCAAGGTCTCTGCCCCCTGGAACACCCCGCCAGCTGTCCTGCCTGCTCAGCCCTGGCCACTGCCCTGGCTGACGCCCGGGGCTCATGCATAGGCTTGCCTGAGATGTCTCCCGCTGCGTCCTGCACCTCCACTGGCTCCACCTCAAAGCTGTTGCTGCAGTACTCGCTGAACATGCAGACCACTGTGTTCAGCACCACCTTGGCCTTGGTCAGGTCCGTGGCTGTGCACTCAATCAACACATCCCGAGTACTCAGCTTGATCTGCGGGGCGAGCAAGCCAGCAGCCTGGGCTGGATGCCTGAACTAGAGCAGCAGCCTGGATGAGCAGCCCTGAAGCAGAGGCGGCCTGCCTAGGCTGGAGCAGAATCTGGAGCTGAGACAAGCAGATCTGGGGCAGAAGCAGCTCGGTTCATCATGGGTGAGCCCAGCCCTCTGCTGTCTTTCCTTGGGTTCCGCCACACATGACTGTAGCAGGCCATCCCTGGGCAGCAGCTGTGGGTCCCAACTCTGCGGGACACTGCTGGCCTGCTTGAAGTGCTGAGCTGCGTCCAAAGCTGTAGCTATGGCTGTGGCAGCAGCTGTCGCAGCTGTTGCAGCAGCAGCAGCTCTGGCACCTGTTGCAGCTATTGCAGCAGCAGCAGCAGCAGCAGTGTCCACCCTCCCTCTCTACTCCTGTGCAGATCAAAACCCTGCCTCTGCTGAGCCTCGATAGCTTGGCTGCTACCGGCTGCTGACGTTGCTGAGCCAGGAGGTCCAGGTCGCAGCTGTCTTGGCTCCAGCAGCACAGGCATTGCACCATGCAGCCTGCAATGCTGTACTGCCTAGCCTTGTATAGGCGGCTGCACTCCCGCTGAGGCTGCTGCTTTAGGCCTCAAGGTGCTGGACACCCCGTGGCCTGTACCCGCCTGTGCCGCACGCCGTTGCCTGTAGAAATGGCTGGTCGTCACTATGCCTGTGCTCAGCATAGTGCCAGCCTGGATGAGGCACTCAGGTGGATGAGACACTCAGGAGGATGAGGCACAAGGTGGTGCCAGAGTCAGATGTGCCCAAATGTACACACCGCTGAGTGTGCGCCATTGATGATGGGTGGCAGGGACAGCACTGTGCGCTTGGCATCGTACAGCACGGGGTACACCACCGAGTCCTTGATGATGGGCACAAACTTCCGCAGCTTCAGGTCATTGTCCAGGTAATGCTGTAGGGGGCAGGACAGCGGTACACCACAGGTGGGCTGTCTGTTTTGAGCAGGAAGAAGGCTTGGGAGCTGCTGTCAATGTGGCTGCGCCACTGCTGGCCATCATCATCACCCCACCTGCAAGAGCTCTGATGCCTTGAATTCCCTGGTCTGCTTGAGTGGGACAAAGACAATCTCATCTGGAGGTAGGGCCTCGTACGTGAATGGTGCCTGCAAGCACAGCAGTGCATATCGCATCCTTACATATTGCCAGCTCTGCACTGAGGCCCCACGGCTTGCTCTTCCCCTACCTGCAAGGTTTGGAGGTCGTGTGTGCCAATGGCCACCAGGGATCGCTGCCTGCATAAGTTTTGATGCAATTTGTCTTGAAGGTCAATGAAGCTGGCATACCGTGCTGGATCAAACGTGACCCCACGCAGCACGGCACAGACCACGAATGGTCGCACCATCACAGTCTCAGGCTTGACCACCATGCGTAGCATCGTCCTGCCTGCAATCGTATGGATACTGTGATCGGCTGATCCAGGATGACCGGGATGGCCAGGATGATCAAGGATGCCCGGCGCAATGCTCGTTACCTGTCATGTCGGCTAGGCGGTATTTTGGAGCTGCCGACGCATCCCTGAAGATGTTCAGCGCCCGCGCAATGCCTTCCACACACAGCATATCATATCTGTTTGCGGGGATGTCAATTTTGTATAGCACCTCTTCGCTGGCTCCCTGCACCTCAGCTGTTCCCTTGTTCAACTCCTTGCGCGTCATCTCCTTCTCCGTCGTCTGCGCAGTCGATGCAAGCCGGCCCCCTGGTGGCCATTCGGTGGTCTTGGTCCAGCTGCAGGGGCTGCCAGCTTACCACATCATCCAGTTCAATGCCATACTCAAAGCACAGGTCCTCAAACTCCACATCCGTGTAGGATCTGCCCAGCTTTTGGAACAGAAGGTCCCTTGACACGCTGACAGTAGGCATGCTGGTTGCCCTGCTAGTGTGCAGCTGTTGAGCTAAGTCACAGTGTGCTGGCACTGACAATCTGCTGAATCTGGGTTTTGCAATGGGAAAACAATCACTGCTGCTCAGGTGTTGCGGGACGAGGTGTAGTGAGCGCTCGCCTTGCCGTGCCACATCACGCAGCAGCGGTAGAAGCCTGCGCATGCGTGTGGCCGAGCCGCAGCACGAAAAACGGACCTGTGGGAGTGTGACGTACAAGCTTGAGTCGCAGGCATGACAAGAGGACATGTATAGACGATTTGTGCTCTAGCTAATCATTACCTGGTGTTTCAGCGCAGTGAAAACAGCAACTCGCGTCCAGAGTGATCTGGGTGGGCAAAAGCCCTTGTGGTGAGCTTTGGGCGTGAGAATGGCAGGCGAGAGCCAGTACAGGTGTGTAGCCTGACCCATCATCAAACATCGATCAGCAGATCCACCAGCTCGTCTGTTTTGCACGCTGCACAGTTTCTCGCTTACGACATTCTCCCCTAGCGGCAAACTGGTTCAAATCGAGTATGCCCTTAAAGCAGTGTCTGGGGGAGCGACATCGTTGGGCATCGTCGCGTCGGATGGTGTGGTCATTGCGACAGAGAAGAAGTTGCCCTCACCGCTGGTAGACGAGGGGACAGTGAAGAAGATGATGATGCTCACGCCAAACATTGGCGTGGTGTACAGCGGCATGGGCCCTGACTACCGAGTGCTTGTGCGCAAGGCTAGAAAGACAGCCCAATCTTACCACATGCTCTATCGGGAGCACATACCTGTGGCCCAGCTCGTCAGAGAAACAGCCACGGTTATGCAGGAGTTCACACGTGAGTGGCACAGGTGACAGCCCATGTGCATGATGTGCATCCAGCCCACCCACTCCTTCTCCCTCCCTTCACCCTATGTAGACATGACTTCCCTCACCACACACTCTGTAGATATGAGACGCTTGACAGCTGGCATGTGCGGCCTCTGATGTTGCAGAGTTGACAGGTCCAGCGGTGTGGACATCAGCCACTGCCGGCCTCAAACATCCAGCAGAGCCTCTGCTCAAAAGTGTGACCCATTGTTCCTAGCTGCACGCCCCTGTTCACCAAGCACACCCCATGGGTGAAGTGTTCCTGGGCGATGCACAAAGGTCATGTGCTGTCGTCATCAGCGGGTCACCATAGTGAGCAGCTGCCCTGCAGTGGGTCAGCAGCTGAGCTGTGTGGAGGTTGGCCTGAGAGCACAGCTGGTTGTCACCCTGGCTGTGACTGTGTAGCCCTCTCACGCCAGCCATGCTCCCTTAAGGGCAGTTGTCCAGACAGCCAAGCTGGTCAGTTGCGCTGTGTCATGCAGTCTCAAAAGTGCTGGACCAGGCAGGTAGCCTGCATCTTGAACTAGTGGCTGCCTTGGTGCCCTACCTGTGCAGAGTCAGGCGGTGTGCGCCCCTTTGGCGTGTCCCTCATGCTGGCGGGCTTTGACGACAACGGGCCTCAGCTGTACCAGATCGACCCCTCTGGCTCCTACTTTGCCTGGAAGGCGTCTGCCATTGGCAAGAACATGGTCAATGCCAAGGCCTTCCTTGAGAAACGGTACAGCGACGAGGTGGGCCTGGAGGATGCCATTCACACAGCGCTGCTGACGCTGAAGGAGGGGTTTGAGGGGCAGGTGTCCGGGAGCAACATTGAGGTGGGCATCATCGGGCGGGACAAGACCTTCCGGGTGTTGACGGAGGCAGAGGTCAATGACTACCTGCAGGAGGTGGAGTGAAGCTAGCAGGGGAGTGCACAGACAGGCGCGCACCAGCAAACAGCATCGCACATGGCTGGCAGGTGCTGGCTGGTGTCATGCAGGGTGGGATGGAGGAGGAGGACAGCATGCGCGTAGACTGTGCCCATGTGCCTTGCGCACCTGAAGCACATGCACTGCTGCAGCTCTGGTTGTGCAAGCATTGCCCACGGCAGTGTTGTAGGCAGCTGTGGGTGTCAGTGTGCACGGAGGTGTGAGGCTGTGACTAAGGCTAGGTTTTGTTGCGGGCTGTGGGGACAAGCTCTTCTTGCCAGGTGCTGTGAGAAGTGCAGCCATGGCACAGTGTGCAGTTCCGGCAACAAGCCAGCCTGGTGCAGGACAAGGGGTTGGCTGTTCACGGCACTGTGATGGCCTTTTGCCCGAGGGAAATAGGGCAAGGCGAGGCCTTGGTAGTGTCAGTGGTTGACGCCAAGCTCCTGTATCAAGCCAAAGGGCTTGCTGAAAGAAGTGGAGAGAGACGGCAACCAGAGAAGACCGGGACCAGAAAGAACTTCAGCCCTGGGCGTGCCTGGCTGCACATGTAGTTGACATGTATGCTGTGGATGCAGGACAGTTGCCTGAAGGGACCACAGGTCATGTTTACAATTGGGCAACATGTCCATTGCTGACATGGCATGTTGTAACCTGGCATGATAATGATGCAAGTAATGAAGAGCAATTGCGTCCTGTCTTCTTTTGACACCGCTGCACCCAATCCCATATTACCGACAACGTCGCATTTGCTTGGGAATGTTTTCCAACCATGCCCAATGATGTTGTTATTCCTTGCACAAGCTCATGACGGAGCCAGTGCTACAGACTTGGCTGCAGCAACTCGGGCTTTCGCGTACATGTATAGGCCGTTGGTGGTGTGGATCGTGGCGCCGGTGGTCATGCCGATGGTCTGATTCGGCACCAAGCTGAAGTCGAACTCACGGAGCAGCACTGCGAGGGACACTACCGCCTCCATCAGCGCGAACTGATCGCCCACGCACTTCCGCGGGCCCCCGCTGAACGGGATGTAGCGGAAGTCCGTGTTCTGCTCGCTGGGCACGGGGCCGTCCAGTGGTCCAAACCGCTCTGGCAAGAACGCCTCAGGGCTGTCCCACACCGCTTTAGAGCGATGGATGTTGTACACGCTGATCATCACGTCCTGGCCCTTTACCACCTTATAGCCACCGGGTAGCGTGTCAGCCGCAAAAGCGCGGCGCAGCAGCACCGGCGGGTGCGGGTACAGGCGCATGCTTTCGCACACGCACCGCATGACATAGCGCAGGGCCATGTAGTCAGCAATGGTCGGCGAGCGGCGAGCGCCCATCACAGCGTCCACCTCAGCCTGTACAGCACACACCAACACGCTGTCGCCCCAACGCCTTGCCCGCATTTTCGCAAGCGAGTGCAGGGTTCAGCAGGGCATAAAGTGCAGGCAGAGGGCAGGTCCTGTAGCTTATGTAGCTGGGCCTTCCTCGCCCACTGGACCTGCCGCGGCCCACCTGCGCAGTGGCCATCTTGTCAGGGTTCTGCGCCAGCAGGTACAATGTCCAAGTAAGCGCGCTGCCAGTGGTCTCGTGGCCCGCGACCAACATGGACAACAGGTCGTCGCGGAGCTGCGTGCTGTCCACCTCCTCGCGGGCCGCTATGAGAAAGCGCAGCACGCTGGGATCCGCTGCATTCATGTACTCCTTGCCCTCCGCACTGGCGGCGCTGGCTGCAGCGATCTCTTCCTCATCCACCATCGCCTTGCACTGCTTGATGAGGGCGGTGGTGGTGTCCCGGATTAGCTGCACTGCTGCAGCAGCCTTGCGCTGACGGGGGATGATGGCGCAAAGAAAGGGAACCTAAGGCAGCAGCAGCAGTTGTGGCCATTGAGCACTCAACACCAGCAGGGTTCTATGAGTGTCTTACAGATCCCCTTTTCACCCTCTCCTCACCCTCCGCCCACCCTTTCTCACCACTCTGCCTGCCTCGCACTGCCTGTGTTGCTCCCTAATCACCCAGCTGGCCCTCACCTTCCAGTATGGCAGGAGGTCAGTGGCTCGTGTCTCTGTCTCCTTCAGTGCTGTGTACACTGCCTGGATCAGTGGGCTGTCCGTAGTGAGCGCGTTGAAGTCATAGTTAAACACGGCCTTGCCAATGACGTCCAGTGTCAGCTGGCTGAATGCCGCCTCCATGTTCACGGGCTGGGGCTGTGTGCTGTTGCCCGCAGCCGGGCCAGCGTGTAGCTTGTCTGCCAGGAACACCGCACTGGGTGCAAATACACGGCTTATCATTGTCTCAAGGTAGGCTCTGTGGAAACAGCCGCAGCGGCAGCAGCAGCAGCAGCAGCAACAGTGTGGAGCATAGGGTGGAAGGAGGAGGTCTGTGTGGGGCAGCGGCAGCAAGGGCAGAGTTGTGGGAGTGGCAGCATGGTGTGAGCAGCACTTAGGCTGGGTGTCAGCACAGTGGCTGGGCCTCAGGGGTGCATGGGTACAGGCGTCCCTCTTTGCCCTGTCAAAGCTGTGAGCTGGCCTGCTCCAGGGCGCCGAGGGCCTAGTGCCCGATATGAATGTAGGGACGAAGCAGCACACGCTTGTGGCAGTCCGCCTGCCTGTCAGCCGAGGTGCACGCTGCCAACACAAAGCCAGGTGTTGAGGCTGGCCAGTCCTGTATTGTGGTAAGGCGGCTTGGCGACCCAGCAGGGGACACACTGACCCAGGCCTTGTCACCTGCCTCTGCCCCTGCCCCTGCGCCAGCCCATTCACTGGCTCCTGCCCTGCTAGTGCCTGTCCCTGCCTACAACCCTCCCCCCTCCCCCCTCCCCCCCCCCACTCTCCATGTCCCTGCCACCATTCACCTTGCCCCGCCCCAGCCCCTGCCCCTCTAGCCTCTTTCCCCTGTGGCCCTCACCGGTGTAATGAGGGCGCCACTGCCTTGCGCCTCACTCTCCATGCGTCTCCACCTGAGATGGCAAAGCCTTCGCCAAACAAGAACTGAGCCACCTCTGCCACCAACCCCTTCCCATACAGTGGCCGCTGTGGGTTGTCAGTCCCTCGCAGCACGTGCTTGGCGGCAGCAGGGTCAGAGATGACCAGGAAGGACGACACTGGGCCAGTGGGCAGCAGATACACTGGCCCAGACTCCTGCATCCACTTGTACAGCGCCTGGAAGAGGGCCCCCCCTAGCAGGTCCTTGATGTCGTCAGGCTTCGCATCAGCAACTGGAATGTTCTGCAAGAGAGCCAAGCAAATATTATGTTACATGCCGTGTCTGTAGCAGCACATGAGTTACAAGCCTGTGACCTGGCCAGTGTCGACACAGACTCCTCACCCCTTTGCCAGACCACAACATGTTCAACTGAGTCAACCTGCACAGGAGAACAGCTCAGTTCATCAGACACTGGACTGCAGAGCCAGCGCCAGGACTCTGCAGCTGTCAAGAGCCCACCATCCAGGACTGGACCAGGTTGCTCCTGCACCGGCTGCATCAATTGACTTCCCAGAAGTCCCCTGCAAGATTGCCAGACACAGTATATGCATTTGGATGTCTACTAACAAGCAAAGAGCCACCTGTACTTCTTACCTCGTCATCCCGAGCTTGAAGCACAACGCACTTGCGGCCACGAATGCGCTGTACCGATGGCCGGCATCGCGGCAATGGGCCGTGACAGCCGTCAGCTCGGCTCCGACTTTGGATGCTTCTCCGAGAAGCTTGCATCAGAAACACTAAGTGATGAATCAACAGCAACGAAACAAGTGACATGCAAGATGTTTGATGTGATAAAGCGAGTACACAGTGATGATAAAACTGCCCAGCCATCCATCTTCAGAGCCTTTAAGCCCTCATGTTCCTCCATAGTGGAGAATGAGTATATGTAATTGAACATAGGCTGCGAGCTCATTGTGGCAAAGGTTACTGCTACTGTGCCTTATGCCCACTTCAGCTCCACGCACCTGGTATGTGTGCCTCTCCTATAGCTTATGCTCACACCCCCTTTGTGTCAGGGCCTCCCAACTCTGATGTTTTGGCATGTACAACCGTCACATGCGACCGATTGCTCCGGGAGCAGGCCGATGTCTTTAGCCCCGCGCGGCATGGCTTAAACGCGGCCTCTAGTTCTGGCAGCAACCTGCAGCTGCTTCGATTGTGGTCGACAGGGTGGTTGGGATCCGCCGGCCACCCTCAAGACATCGCGCAGTGCAGGCGTGTTGTTGGTGCTCTACGCATAGGTGCTGCTGCTAGCCCGCGAGGTGAGGTGCACGCAGCAAGTGCCACCTATCCCGCGCCAGCACAGGTTACCCGACGAACATCTGATGATGCAGGAGTTTTCGAGTACACCACAGCACACGTAAACAGCGCTTCCCAACTGCAGCTGCGGCTCAGCTGGAGCAGGTAGGAGTTTGCAGCCAACATTAAATCCAGCCAAAACTCAAAGAGTTGTCTTATATTTGTGCTGACCGCTGAATCAAAGGCTACCCTACACATATGCACATCTGCAACAATAGATGTAATATTGCTCACAAAGCTCAGTGATCCATGGATTGTCAATTGCAGGAGCCCAAGCACCACTTACCCTTCCTGCCCACAGAACCTGCCAGCAGCCCACCCTAGCAAGCCCAGCTGCCTACCACCACCTCCCAGCACCTCCTCACTGCCCTTCTGCCTGACATGCCACCCGTCCCAAAACACACGAGAGCAAGCAGAGCCAATGGTGCAAAGACCCAGGCTGGGCATGAGGCAGCCAAGAGCATGGAGCAGCTCACTGCTGCGCATGCAGCCCTCACCGCTGCACATGCAGCCGTCACAGCTGAGCTTCTCAACTTTAAGCAGATGTACAGCCAGCTGAGGGAGCGGCACCTCAGCCTGATGGTCTTTGTTGATCAGCGTGAGCAACAGCAGCAGTTAGACCTCCTGGGGTTCATGCAGCAGGTCGACCAGATGGAGGAGGCGTTCTTGCAGCAACTGCAGGGCACACAAGCCCAACTCACTGACACAGTGGCTGCCCTGGAGGCCGCCCACAAAGACCTGGCAGTGGCCCGCACGGAGCTGGCTCACACCAAGAGGCAGCTAACCACCACCAGCATCAAGCTAGAGCAGCTGCGGGCACAGGTGGCCGCAGCCAACAAGGGCTTCAACAAGGACCAAAAGGACAAGTGGAAACTCCTGATGCGCTCCAGGGTGTCACTGCCCTTCTTGCGAGGCATGCTCAGCAGCCAAGGCACCAAGCCAGCCACGCAGCCAGCCTGCCACCCAGCCACCCAGTCCAGCAGCCTGGCCCCCCCCCCGCAACCAGGAGCGTGACACGCACACGGGGGGGTACACAGCCGAGTACATCCTGAGCCGTGAGCGCCTCCTCTGCCTCCCAGGCGTCTCGGCAAACGCCACCACCCACCGGCGCAACCATGACTTGCTCCAGACCTACATACACGAGGCCCACACAGGTAAGGGGTAGGGGCATGGCATGGCATGGCATGCCATTGCAAGGATGTTAGCTACACACATGGTCAGGCTTCACATGGGGGGCTGGCAGCACCACACACTAGGGGGGGTTGGCCAAGCCACATGGGTCACATGGCCAGGCAGCAGGCAGGCAGGAAGGTGTGCAAAGTCTAAACTACTTGTGTGTGCCCATATGATTGCAGTCTGGCTGCGGCGAGCTTTCGCCGTTCACGTGCAGTTGGACGGCTGCACTATTCCTGCACACGGCAAGGTTGTGCTCTACCGTGTGACTGCAGCTGTCCGCTGCTTTAGCCCTAGCCCAGCTGCTGCGGCTGGCTCCCCCTGCCCTGCCCCAGCTGCTGCGGCTGGCTCCCCCAGCCCTGCCCCAGCCCCCCTGCCCACTGCGCGCACACCTGAGGTACAGGAGATGCCATCTCTGACCCCCCAACTTGAGGTGAAGGCGCGGGTGGTGGCCGTCAGGAAGTGTCCGGACAGCTCGTCATACCCATCTGTTCAGCAGTTTGTGGACGTCTGCAGGAAGCAAGGGGTATGGGGGTCTCTAACCAGCATCACAGTGGACAGCGCAGCTGGCAATATTGGGCGCATCAGCGGGCTGGCTGTCAGCATCAATGCCTTGCGCAGACAGCAGGGGTTGGCCCTCATTATCTTCTGGCCATGTGTCAGCCACCAGATTCACAACGCGTTGCACAAAGCAATGACAACATGGGGCAAGTCAGAGGGCTGGGGCAGACAGGGTTTGCAAGCGCAGCTAGCCCTCAGCATTGAGCAGTTGTGCAGCCTCACCAAGAAGCACTGGGACCTGCTGGGGCTCAGTGTCCAGCACTGCGCCCAACCTTGCGAGCCCTCGCAGTCTCGATGGGGCAGCTATGTAGATGCTTGCTCCTCCCTCACTCGCGTGCTCAAGCCGGTCACTGCTGCAGTCACCGGCATCATGCAACGGCAGGGCAAGGCAGCACCAGCTTGGGCAGGAGACCTGTGCTCGCTGCTGCTAGACACAGATCTCATCTGCAAGCTCATGGTGGTGGCGGTTGTGGGCCAGCAGCTCGTCATGCCTGAACTCGGGTGGGTGGCCACAGAGGGCGGCATGCACGCCTTTGAGCTTGCACGGCATGTGGAGCAGCTGTTGGACAACCTTCTGGACGCCTCAACGCAGGACGCGGAGGAGCGCTTCCCATACATCTTCAAGCATGCTCAGGGGCTCTTTGTCGCCACAGCCCCTTCCGCCCATACAGCCGCTGGTTCCCTCCTCACAGCTGCTGCCTCCGACCCCAACCCCATGGCCTTGGAAGGACAACAATGGGCGGTTGCCAAGCCAAAGCTCGTTGTGCTCATCAACAAGCACATCCAGGCACTGTACGAGTACTTGTACGAACACAGCCAGCTATTCTTCCAACTCCCTCACCTGCTGGCAGCCATGGGCTCTTCAAACGCTTTGTACGCACAGAAGGCAGCTGAGCAGGTGCTGAAACAACGGGACATGAGGCTGCAACAGTGGGACGTGCACCAGCGGGAAAAGCAGCAGCAACAGCAGGGGGGGCGGCGGCAGGCACCAAGCGGGCAGCAGTTGCTGCCATTCGACCCAGCCGTCTTTGACCCATATGGCACGCTCCAGGATTTCCTTGACGACATCCTGGAGCTGGCAGCTGGCCAGCCGTGCAGTCCAGGCCTACGCACACACCTAGTGGAGTTCTTTGGGGCAGCACCCAGCTCAAACCACGCAGTGGAGTCCAGCCTGCAACACACAAAGCACGGCAACAGTGCCAAGCAGGGTTGGATGCCATGATCGGCAGCATCAACAATCAGCTCGACCCTGGGGCACTCGCCAACATCGACTTGGCAGACTTTGAGGCTCGGCTCGTCACGCTCCGCAAGCAGAAGCGTGACAAGGAGACAACCTCAGCAGACGACAACCGGGAGGCCAAGGCAGCACGCAAGACGGAGGAGTCAGCGTGCATGGTAGACGGGAACGCCAAGATGGTGTTGAACGTGCCCACCCAGGCCCCCCTGCAGCAGCTGCAGCAGGCATTTCAGCAACATGCACGGGGTGCAGACTACAGCAATACCTCAGCCAAGGAGGCAACCCGGTTTACACGCGAGCAGCTCAGGGCCTACCTCCTTTACCACAAGGTGCCGCCCAGGGATCAGCCAGTCGGCAACACCCTGGTGGCAGGCTGGCAGAAGGCCGTGCAGAAGCACATTGCTGAGCGTGGCAGCCCCACCGGGCATGGGGTGTTGCCATAGGGCTCTGCTTTGTTGCCATGGGCGTGTAGCTAATGGACAAGAGACCAGGCCTAGCTATGGAATGTACAGATCTTGCCCTGCCATGGGGTGCTAGTATGGGGCTTTGCTGTGGCCATAAGGCAAGAGTTGCAATTGCTCGGGAAGGTTGTTCTGCTAGAAAGAAGAAAGAAAGAAAGAAAGAAAACTACTCCGGTACAAACCGGCGTGCATTAAGGGAGGAGCTTCCGCCTGTGGCGCGGCCTGCTCCCACCTCCAAACGTTGGACACAGGCTGGACATGTCCCCAACAAGCTGCCCTAGCTGTAGCCACAGACCACAGCTAGCACCCAAGGCAAACAAAGAGGCATGAGAGGAGCAAAGACTAGTGCACTTGGCAGCTGGCCTTATCTCTTCTCCTCGTTGACGAGAGCAATTCCACCCTTGTCCGCCGGATGTCGCACTAAAAGCTGAAGTTCAGGCTCCAAACGTCCAAACTTCAGCTGTCAGCCAACGTCCCGCATTGAGGTAGCTCTGCTCCCTCCTTGACGACGCCAGCAACTCCACAACAGCTCGATGACCCGCAGCGGTCGTGTGCGGCACCCGGACCTCATTTGTATTCCGCTGGACAAAGCGGTGCCCGTTCAAGCCTGGGAAGGCTTTCCCGTTGCATCCCAATTTATATACCGCTGGGTGCGGTGGTGAGGTAGCTTAGCCAATCCGTGCGACCGAAGTCAACGCGGATTGTTACCAGGGCCACCGCGTGGAGGTGCCTCACCGCCAGCCCCGGTTGTTCTGCTACCACATCTGCGATGGGTGCTTGCAGTCCTACTAGATGTTTGCCTTTAGATACTTGTTGCTTATCTACTGTACCCAGCCAGTGGGGGATGCACGTTGTGGCATGCACCTACGGTCAGACCCTCCCAACTCTGATAAAACCTTTTACACAACCATGTCATGGACATTCCGACGCCGGGAAGTGTGCGATTGGCGTAGCACCGTGCGGCATGCGATGAACGCGTAGTCTGCTATACGCCCGTAATGCCAGGCACCCCGTAAACGAAAAAAGTGCGCCCACCAATCAGCCGGTCGCTCTCACGACATCGCGCAGCGCAAGTGCATTGTGGAGGTGCTTCGCAATGACGTGGTGGACTCCTGACGCTGTAAGGGCAAGTACAGCCGGCTGTACTAATTCCTCCCGGCTCAATGAACCCGACGTTGTTTCCTTAATGTAGGCGCGCTCATAGTCTTACATCTGTGAGGGCATGGTCTGAGATAGTACAAAATCAGCATCGCACCTCTCAGTGCGAGGTAAGGACTGACATGTACATGTGCACGAAGCTTGCTATGTTGCTTGTGAAGAACACATTGCATAGAGCAGAATGACCCGCCCTTGGTGCCGCTGTCAATGTAGGGAAAGCATATGTTATCAGAACGTAATTGACCTCGTGCATACTAGTACTCAACAACACCATGCTTGACAATTGTTGCAGGATCTGGCCGCCACCACCACCACCACCATCACCACCACCTCCTAGCCTACCCCCAGCCCTGCCCCCAGCCCTGCCCCCAGCCCTGCCCCCAGCCCTGCCCCCAGCCCTACCCCCAGCCCTGCCTCCAGCCCTGCCCCCAGCCCTGCCCCCAGCCCTGCCCCCACCCCTGCCCCCACCCCTGCCCCCACCCCTGCCCCCAGCCCTGCGCCCAGCCTTGCCCCCACCCCTGCCCCCAGCCCCCAGCCCATCTTGTGTCGCTTTGTGGCTTTGCACCTCAACAGCCACCCTACCCTACTCAGCAGCCACCCTATGGGTCGTCTCAACAAACGCACCAAGGCCAACAGGGCCAATCTTGCTCGTGGGCATGCAGCAGTGGCAGCAACAACAGCGGCAGCAGCAGCAGCAGCAGCAGCAGCAGCATCAACAGCAACAGCTGCCACAGAGGCAGAAGGGGCCAGATCTGCCGCTGCCTTGCAAGTGTGCGAAGCAGAACTGCAACGGTGTCTGCAAGCGCTGCAGCGGTCAGAGGACGAGGTGCAGGCTGTGCAAGTGGCTTTGCACCGCAGCCAAGCAGAACTGACAGCATCCCAAAGTAAGGTCAGAAGCATGGCAACCCAGCTGGCAGCCGTGCGGGCCCAGCTAGCAACAGCGACGTGGGCCATGCCCAAGGACGTGCGTGACAAAATGTCCTGGCTGCAACGCAATGAGGTGTCACTTTACACCTTGAAGCGTTGGCATGCCATGCGGGGTGCACCGCCATGCACACAAGCAGCCAGCCCAGCAACAGCCCTGAAGGGCCCCCCCCCCCCTTTGCCACAAGGTGCGTAATGCTCTGACGGGAGCCTACACTGCAGCCTATGCATGCAGCAATGCGGCGCTGTTGACTTTGCCCAACGTGTCATGCCAGCAGCTTGGCCCCCTGCGCACAGCTGTGGCGGCGGCAGAGTTCCCTGATGCCCCACCTCAACCTCAAGCTGGGCCTTCCACAGTACGTCGCCACCAGCTGATGCTCACTTGCGACATTCAACGCACATTTGAGGGTGAGTACCATGGGTTGTTGCCATGTGGTGTTACCATGGGGTAGTTCCATAGTGTAACCTTGCTGTTGTACAATGTTGTTCGTATCATACTCCTTTCATGGTGTTCCATTATGTTAACTATGAGGTGGAATTGAGGTGAAATGTATGTGTGTGCGCATGCGCAGGCCTATTGAGACAAGCGCCAGCAATCCATATCCAGATGGATCGTTGCACCATCACCAGTGGCAAAGTGGTGTTGTATTGTTGCCTAAGGCCACTCTCCCTTTTGGTAGTTATGTGATGCCTGGTGCTTGCTTGTGTAGCCTGGTCAAGCTATGGCAGCCATGTGCCATATTGTGCCATGTTATGTTGCGCCATGACGTGGTGCGGTGTGGTAGTACGGGGAGGGAGTGCAGTTGGACGTTGCAGTTGCCTGGGAAGGGTGCTTGCAATCGTGGTAGCTGTTAGCGATCAAGCTCATCTATTGTACCCAACCAATGTGGTATGCACGTCATGACACAAATTGTCGCTAAAGCAAAGGCTCCTGCATGTTCACACATCCTTGGCTGCCCCCGCCTCCACTGCCTCTAACCATGCTAGTACAAGGACGTCTAAATGAGAGGGCAAGGGGTTTGGCAGTGGCACCTGGGCCATGGCATCTTGGTACAGGCAGCGCATGCAAGTGGTCAACGTGTATGTGAAAAGTGGTGTTGCTTTGCTATGGAGTGTAGAGGCCTTGCCTTGCCATGGGGAGCGAGTCGGGCCAGGTGGGAGGGCATGGTGGGCGAGGGAGTGCATTTGGTGTTAGCACCGTGGACCGAACCACATGTCTCGGTGGTGATGTCCGAAATCGCTTTAGCGACAGAACGAAGAATGTGCATCTGCACACATGCTCTAGCTACAACGACTACGGGGCGTAGACAGCGAAACGAGCAGAAAAGGCGTGAGTATGAAGGGTCCCGCGGTCAGTTTGACTATCAGGCCAGATAGTCTACTGTAATCAAAGGTGAAGGGGGCTCATAGTGTCTTGTTGAACCGCTAGAGCATACAACTACTCCGTCTTACGCGTGACAGAGCGAGCGACACAAATGACGAGTGAAAGCTAATTGATGCTAAGAAGTATGCAGCTGTCCTAATCGCAGCATTAGTAGTGGTGTGGGTGCGTTAAAGAAGCATTTCAGCTTCTTAGGTTTCAAACTCGCAGTTCCGGCCATCGCAACACAAAGCGCGGTTGCACACATACTTGCGTTTGCGTCATCACGGCATCATTAAGAAGGTCGAAAGTGGAGGAGGCGTGCATGGTGATATCTGCCCATAAAATGTAGGCCGGGTTCACGCCCAGGTAGTGCATCATGTACACATTCGATAGAGCTTAGGACAGGCATCCCGTGTAGCCAAGCGAGTCCTCTACACACTGGTGTGCTTCGATGCTCAATCGGTATCTGGAGCGAGAAATAAACCTCGTGTAAAGGACATACCCTCTTTTCATGAGAGTTGGGAGGCTCTGACCTACGGCATGGATTGATGCTAAAGCAAAAGCTGTTAACAAACTCAAGTGCCAGGGGCCTTTGCTATGGAGTGTACAGGCCTGCAGGTGCGAGTGGGGCCAGATGGGAGGACACGAGGTGAGAGGGAGTGCAGCAGGTCATGGCACTGTGGACCGAAGCACATGTCTCGGTGGTGATGTCCCAAAACGATGTAGCGACACAACGAAGGCTTCGCACCTACGCAAATGCTCTTGCTACAACGAACAAAGCACATAACCAGGGGAACGAGCAGAAAAGGCTCAAGTATTAAGAGTCCCGCGGTCATTTTGACTATCAGGCCACATAGTCTACTGTAACAAGATGTGAAGGGTGCAAATAGTGTCCTGATGAACCGCTAGAGCATACAACCACTCCGTCTCTCGCTTGACAGCGCGAGCGACACAAATGACGAGTGAAGGCTAATGAGATGTTAAGAAATATGCGGCGGTTCTAGACGCAGCATCAGCAGTGGTGTGGGTGCGTTAAAGAAGCATTTCAGCTTCTTAGGTTTCAAACTCGCGATTTCGGCCATCGCAACACAAAGCGCGACTGCACACATACTTGCTTTTGCTTCATCACGGCGTCATTAAGAAGGTCGAGGGTGGAGGAGGCGTGCATAGTGATATCTGCCCACAAAATATAGGCCGGGTTCACGCCTAAGCAGTGCATCATAAACATAGTCATGGACGCTCAGGACAGCCGTAGCGTGTAGCCAAGCGAGCCCTCTACATACTGATGTGCTTCGTTGATCAATCCGCAAACTGTACGAGAAATGAACCGCGTGAAACGGACACACCCCCTTTTCAAGGGGGTTGGGAGGCCCTGTTTGTGAGATGTGTTGAAATTTTGTTATGTTTGTTTTGCCTTGCTGTAGCTGGCCATAGCTGACACTAGCGCCGCCGCTTTCGTAACACGGTCCTGACGGGCACGTACACTCCTGCCCAACAATTTTGTGGAAAAGCGTCATAGTCACTAAAGTTAGGGCTTGCGAAAAAGATGAAGCTAGTCAGGAAGCCTTTGTTGTCCTGGTGACACCTTACGCTCCCTGCGCTGGGCGCCAAATTCTTCAGCACGTCGCCAAGCAGGCTCTGAAACACGCCAGCAAGGCCTCACAGCGCGCCACCCTGTAGGAGGCGTCGCCGTGAAGCCGGGTGGCATGTACCTTACTAGTCAGCTGTGATTCTTCCTTTCGCCTTCAACGCTCGCCCTTTCCTGGCCAGCACCCTTCTAACATCCACAGGCGAAGCAGCCAGTCAAGCCGATGGAGTCCGAGCATATTGCGGACAGCTGTGCCAAAGAGAGCCCTGCGTCGAACGCCGATGAGCTTACATGTAGGTTCATCCAGGTTCCTGGCTAGCTGCCACGGCTACGCACGTCTGACTCTGCATCACCGACATCACGCATGCAGGCGCTATATGCTTGGACCAGATTGCTCCAGTAGAGATGGCAGCAGTCAAGGGTTGCGAGCATCTGTACTGTGTGTGCTGCATTTTGAAATGGGCACTCTGCAAGGAAACCAGCCTGTGCCCACAGTGCAAGGTCCCCGTTGCATACCTGTACACTCACCGCCTCCTGGATGGGACAGTATCTGACTACCCAGTGGAGGAAAGTGTGGTGCTCCTTAAGCGCGCGGTTTGGTTCCAACAGCACATCAGGGTGCGTGACCTTCATATGACAGATGCAAAGCGCAGCTGCAGCCACCAGGCATTGCATTGTATGCTGAATGTGTTGGCTGCTCTCCACCTGTGCTGACTTCTGTCCCCTGGCTTTGCAGACACTGGAGAAAGGTGCCCTCCTGCCTTCCTCTGGTGAGGCCCTGGAGGTGGCCGGCATCGATGCTGTAGATGGTGCCAGTTTGGAGGAAGCTGCATATGAAGGGGCATATGAAAGTTTTTATGAGGAGTATGATGAGGAGGAGCAGGTTGAGCAGTTTTTCTTCAGCTCTGCAGCAGGCCGGGCCCGTGTTGTGCTTGGCAACAGGCGTTGGGGAGAAAATGGCAGCGTGCGTGCTGGTCGCATGTTTGCCCGGCCAGTGCCGGCGCCAGCAGCACCCTTGCCCTCAAATGGCAAGGCAGGCAAGGCAGCATCAAGCAACCAGGTCCAAGGAGGCGCCGGCAGCCCGGGTGCCGGCACAAGCGCAGGGACCTCTGGCAGCCGGGCAGCAGCTGGCAGCAGCCAGATCAGCACAGCATCAGGTGGAGGCTCCTGCAGTGGAGCTGGCAAGCAAGGCCGCAGGGCTCGGCGCAATGCCCGGCGACAGGCTGCTGCAGATGATGAAGATTGAACAGAGCACCAGGCAGTAACAGCCTGCTGAAGCACAGTAGTGTGTGCCTTGTCGTTACAAGCTGTATCATGTATCATGGTCGTCATGCCAAACTGTACAGGAGCGTGATTGTGTGCAGTAGATGCGGTAGTGTGCAGTAGATGCACTGCTGCCATGACTGCTCACCATGCCTAGTGTAGCTGCTGGTGCGGGTGCAGTCACAGCCAGTTGTAGCATGATCACCACCCGGGAGCCATCAACAGTCTGGCAACAGCTGCAGCTGCAGCAAGGGCAGTAGCAGTCTGTTGACCAGAGGTGCCCGCTTGAGTAATGCTTGGGCTGTGACTGTGGCCTTGGTTTAATGCGCTGCCTATGTGCCTGGGACGCAAGACAGCTGCATGGCCACCTGCGTAGCCGTTGGTGCCAATGCAGTTTAATAGTCTGGCGACAGTGCGGGCAACAGGTGAAGACTACACATGGCACTGCAGCAGCTGCCTGTTGCACAGCAGTGCCAGGTCATGCTCCTACATGTAACGGCCAATGCCAGGGAGGGCCGCGCACCGTATGGTGTCCAGGTGGTAGCATCAGGACATGATGGTCAGAATGGGGGGATGCTCACACTCCCCAGCGAGGTTGCTGTTGGTATGTGAATAAGGTGTCGGTTGACCAGTGTATGATGGCAGTTTAGATAGAAAAGGTCCTGTCCTGTATGTGTTAACGCCAGAGGCATGGGCTTGGCAGCACACCCATGTGCCATGAGAGTGAAGCTGTCCCATGATAATAGTTGACATGTAATTACATCTTGCGTGGTGGGCTGACGAGGGAGGTGCTGCCAACGGCAGACGACTAACATGCCAGCCTGCCCAGCTCCCTAACTATGCGAACCGGCATCGTGACTGCAGGCCAGGCTAGGCCTCCCAGGGCGCATGAGGAGCTATAAGTGCGATGCAGATATTGCTGGTTACGAGCTGGTTACCGCAATGCGGAACTTTAGATGCCCTTTGGAGCTGCGTGAGAGTGAGTGACATCGGTGTGAACAAGTCGGTGTGAACAAGTATTACCTGTTATGAGCCTAGTGGCGCAATGCCTCCGAGGAAGCGACCCAGTAGCGCAGATCAAGAGCCGCATCCTATTGAAAGCCCGCGAAAACAAGGTTCGTTGTAGTCGTGGTGTGGTCCGCTGCAACTGTGCAGTCCGGTGAGCTCCGCGCGGCTCACATGCCAGCGCAGGTCCTAGCAACTCTCCAGGCAAACAACGCGAGGAGCGAAGGGCTGAATGGAAGACCCAGCGACGACAGGTACGCACCCGCCCCCGCCTTGTATGCCCCCGCACTGTTTGTGTCCCCGCATTGTGTCTTGGCCCGTCAAAGTGGCCTGTCAAAGTGCGGAATGTGCTTGGCCGCAGGTCATCAAGGTCCCGGGTGGCGCTGTGCTGCGCGGGTGCGCTGTGCTGCGCGGGTGCAAGAAAACCCGCCGCAAGCTGATGGCACACTTCCAGCTGAGGGCTGGGGTGCACAGCCAGCTTCGAGTGATCGCCTCTTTGTATGTGCTCAGAATCTTTCTGACATGCCTAGTGGGCTACCCCACCCCGGGGTACCGCAGCGCCCCCACACCTCCAGCCGTGCAACCTCCTCGTGCACAGGATGCTGCCCCTTTACCCCCACTCCCCCTGCGTGTCCCTGCCCAGCCAGCCAGCATGGACATGGACTGGGAGCCTGAGCCAGATCCTGAGCCTGAGCCTGATCCTGAGCCAGAGCCTGCCCCAGCGCCACCCACGCTCAGGCCACCTAGTGCCCGCCTCGCTGCCCGCCACCCCCCACCGGCAGCACCCACTGGGCCACCAATGCCCCTTGACAGCGAAGATCCCGTCATGCTGCAGCAGCTGCAGGTATTTTGTGAGTACTTTGCGAACTCCAAGAAGCTGACACCCTACAACCAGCTGCAGCGGCGGCATGGGCGCCCAAGGCAGATCCTACACTACAGCATCAAGCCCGCCTTTGATGACCCCAGCAACCAGGAGCTGCTGGCCAAGCTGCAGCAACTTGGCAGCGTCAACCTGACTGGTGACCACAACACCATCAGTCATCACTCCATGCAGCTAGCGATCGCCATGCAGCAGCACTACTCCAACCCAGGCAAGTGGTGTTGGTGCATAGACTCTGGACCTGGACCATGACCTGGCCCTGACCTGACCTGACCCTGACCCTGACCCGACCCGACCCTGACCCGACCCGACCCGACCCGACCCGACCCGACCCGACCCGACCCGACCCGACCCGACCCGACCCGACCCGACCCGACCCGACCCGACCCGACCCGACCCGACCCGACCCGACCCGACCCGACCCGACCCGACCCGACCCGACCCGACCCGACCCGACCCGACCCGACCCGACCCGACCCGACCCGACCCGACCCGACCCGACCCGACCCGACCCGACCCGACCCGACCCGACCCGACCCGACCCGACCCGACCCGACCCGACCCGACCCGACCCGACCCGACCCGACCCGACCCGACCCGACCCGACCCGACCCGACCCGACCCGACCCGACCCGACCCGACCCGACCCGACCCGACCCGACCCGACCCGACCCGACCCGACCCGACCCGACCCGACCCGACCCGACCCGACCCGACCCGACCCGACCCGACCCGACCCGACCCGACCCGACCCGACCCGACCCGACCCGACCCGACCCGACCCGACCCGACCCGACCCGACCCGACCCGACCCGACCCGACCCGACCCGACCCGACCCGACCCGACCCGACCCGACCCGACCCGACCCGACCCGACCCGACCCGACCCGACCCGACCCGACCCGACCCGACCCGACCCGACCCGACCCGACCCGACCCGACCCGACCCGACCCGACCCGACCCGACCCGACCCGACCCGACCCGACCCGACCCGACCCGACCCGACCCGACCCGACCCGACCCGACCCGACCCGACCCGACCCGACCCGACCCGACCCGACCCGACCCGACCCGACCCGACCCGACCCGACCCGACCCGACCCGACCCGACCCGACCCGACCCGACCCGACCCGACCCGACCCGACCCGACCCGACCCGACCCGACCCGACCCGACCCGACCCGACCCGACCCGACCCGACCCGACCCGACCCGACCCGACCCGACCCGACCCGACCCGACCCGACCCGACCCGACCCGACCCGACCCGACCCGACCCGACCCGACCCGACCCGACCCGACCCGACCCGACCCGACCCGACCCGACCCGACCCGACCCGACCCGACCCGACCCGACCCGACCCGACCCGACCCGACCCGACCCGACCCGACCCGACCCGACCCGACCCGACCCGACCCGACCCGACCCGACCCGACCCGACCCGACCCGACCCGACCCGACCCGACCCCGACCTGACCTGCATGCAGAGCTACGCATGCATGCATGCATGTCAAGCTCTACGCCAAGGCAGCCAGGGCCCGGCTATGCTGGAGCGGGGAGGAGGCTCAGCTGTTCATCAGGATGGCGTGTAGGTATGGCATCAACGACCAGAGCTCAGAGCTGCAGGCAGCCACCCTGGACAAGGGACATGTGGCTGACCTGATAGAGGAAGCAGCCGAGCAGCGGAGACTGCTGGCCCTGGAGGAGGATGACTCCTTGCAGGACACCGGAAGCCCCAGGTGCAGCAGCAGTAGCGGCCCATGAGTTGGGACTGGCCCGCATTGGCAAGGGCTTGGCCGAAACGCGACAGTGTGTTTGACCAAGCCACCCAGATTGGGGTAGGCATTGACCCTGGCGTCACCCAGGCAGTCAGTGCAGCCTCAGGGGTGTGGGATCCGGCGACAGGCCAGCTGCTGGCAGACCAGCTGCGCCGGTGGAAGCTGACCAAGGGCCAGGTCAAGCATGGCAGTGGCCTGAACATTGCCCGACGTGACACTGAGCGGTGGCTCGCACCAATCAAGCCCCACCTCCAGCACCTGGCAGCAGCAAGCCCAGCCGGCACTTCCCTGGAGGCCAACCTGAAGCACATCACCGTCACACTGGCCACCTGGGATGCGGTGTGGGAGGTGTACCTGGACCCCAAGTGGGCACATCAGCGGCTGAGGCTGTACGGAGCTCAGGATCGGACACTGGAGCAGTTCTTTAAGAAGGTGAGGGTGGGTGGGAGAGAGGGAGGGTAAGGGACTGAGAGGTGGTGGTATGAAGTGAAAGAGGTGTTGAATGTGACATGCCTAACTGTGTGCCACCATGTCAGCCACCGTCTGTTTGCCTCTTGTGCATGGCTGCAGTTGGAGGAGGACATGGCGGAGGTGTCCATGGAGCGCCATGGGCGTGCCAAGCAGCTGGTGGTGTTCTTTGGAGCAGCTGGCATTGGCACCAGGGGAGGCTGGGGTGCTGATACGGTGTTGCGGGCCTGCTGCAAGGTGGTGTGCAGGCCCAGGGGCACAGACAAGCGGCGGGGCAGGGTGGTGCTTGTGGATAAGCACCGCACCAGCCGGGTCAGCTCAGCAGTGAATGGCCAGCAGCCGTGTGAGAGGCAGCTGAACAAGCGCAGGGCCACCAGGCCTGCAGGCTGGAAGCCCCCAGCAGGGCAGGTGGAAGCCCGCCTGCTGCGCCCAGCCTGGAGCCAGCAGCGTGACCGGCCAGTGCGGGGCATGATGTGGTGCCCGGTAGTAGCCCCCCGCAAGCCCCCGCAGGCCCCATGCAGCAGCCGGAAAGCCACACAGGCAGCAGCCTCAGAGCCAGGGCCCAGCACTCCCCTGCCAGCCAAGCGCAGCAAGCGCACTGAGGCTAAGCCGGCAGCTGAGCCCACCAAGGGCAAGGGCAAGGCCCAGGGCAAGGCTGCCAAGGCCAAGCCAGCACCACAGCCAGGCAGGTGGCTGGACAGGGACTGCAATGCAGCGCTGAACATGCAGCGCATTGGGGAGAGCAGGTGGCGGCCGCTAGAGCTGTGCTACTGGCCAGAGCAGGGAGCTCTACCAGCCAAGGGCAAGGAGTACCCAGGCCTGGGGTACAAGCGGGTGCGAGACAAGCCACCCATGGCCCAGCAGCAACAGCAGCCTGCTGTGGCACAGTAGTGTGTGTGCCCCCCCTTTGAGCTGTCATCAGCTTTCAATTAGTGCATGTTTTGTCATGCCAACTCTATGCATAACCCTGTCACAGGGGTCAGGCAATGCTGTAGGTGGTAGGCGACCATGACCATGTGTATGCCATGTATAGGCCATGAGCATGCCATGTGATGGGAACACCACACAGACAAAACACTGTTTTGTAGTGGTCCACAATTAGTGTGTTCGACTGCAATGAAGGCTCACGGTTGAGAGCCTAGGTGCTGCTTAGCCGCCCATCCCTCTATAGGGTCCGGCAATATCTGCATCGCACTTTAAGCTCCTCATTCGCCCTATTCAAACTGCCATCATACACTGGCTAAGTAGCTCAGTGTCAGGCCTGATGGTGCTGCATGAGTTGGGGCAGCTGCCCCTCCAGCTTTACTGGCTAAGGGCTGCATGCAAGTTCTGGAACACTGCCAAACTATCCCACAGTGACCTGCTAATGAGGGTCATCAAGGCAGATGTGGAGTTAGGCAGGAGTTGCCAGACCAGCTGGAGTGCTCAGTTTCAGCTGGCCGTTAGAGAGCTGATGGGGGGTGAGTTTACTTTGAACCCGGACATGGTCCTAGGCACCAAGGCTATGGAAGTCAAGTGGCTCGAGAGGTGGGGGAGGCGTTGGGTTGGGTTTGAGGGAGACCCTAGACTGCCTGAGACGGTGCATCGGGAGAGATGTTCGTATGCTGCATGGTTCAAGCATGGGGACGGCATTGGCATCAATCACATGGCACCACACCTGCTTAAAAGACAGCTCTCTACAGAAGTTCGCACGAGCCTGACTAGGTTCAGGTTAGGCAACAGCGGTCTGGGGGTGGAGAAGGCTCGGTTTGAGGGGGTAACTTTCATTGATCGCACATGCACCAGATGCACAGAGGGGGTAGTGGATGACGCCATGCATTTCATCTTTGAGTGCACTGCCACGAGTTCGATCAGGGAGCAGCCGGAGTTTGCCATGACTTTACGGAACAATAATGAGAACTTGCATGGCTTCTTGTTGAGCCCATGCGCACCTCTGTTTGTGCACCTTGCTTTGAAGTGCGTTACAGAAAGTCCCGAACCCCTAGAGGGGGAGGGCGGCCTAGCAGCCTAACGGCTGACGGCTTAAGCGGTGTAAGCCACATCATCATCACCATCATACACTGGTCATTCGACACGGCAGGCGGCTAAGCAGCGTAGCGGCTGACGGCTTGAGCGGTGTAAGTCATTATCATCAACCACACGGATCGAGTTAGGGACGGGCAGCACCCTGCAAGTGAGAGGAGGACTGTTTTCAATGACAGTGGAAGTTACCATTGTTTGTGTAGGGTGCTGCTTGTACTCCTTCCCCATTTAATCGCAGCAGCAGTGGTTGCTGCCAACACGTTTGAGGTAGAGACCAGAGACTTGGTTCAATGGCACCCACCCAGGCCAATACATGAGCCTGGCCAACCAACACAGACGGATCCATAATGAGGAGACCAATGATTAGAGGCACCATGAGCGGCGCACAATGCGTGCAGCCCTACCATTCCTACCAAGGAAGCATTGGAGCGCAACACATTGATTGCTGCTGGATGCAAGGGTGGCACCAGCACCCTTCGTCATCGTCCTTTGCTCTTGAGTGTGTTGGTCAGCCTGCGGACATGACGCAGGAGGTGATGGGTGCCACATCTCAGGGCTCCTAGTTTCATTCTAAATGCCTCTTGTGCAAGCTGCAAACTCACAATAGTGTGACTGCCTGCTGGTACCACCTGGCCGCTTCCCTGCACTCACCAGTCCAGGCCTTCAAACAGCCCTTCGCCCCGCACAGCCGAAGTCTTGAAAATGGCCCAGTCCCTTGATTTGATGTCATGCAAGCCCATGCCTTCCGCAATCTCCGCATCTGACAGTGCACCAGGCAAGTCCTGCAGGCCAAGGGCAAGGGGGAGCCAGCCAGCCACTGCTGTCTGGCTCAGACACCACAACTCCGGACAAGCCCTAACCTTAAGGCTCAGGACACTCAGGGCAGCCTCAAGAAGCCTCAGAAAGACTCCGGACAACTAAGGATGGCCCTAACCCTAACACTAATACTAACACTAACCCCTAACCCACAGCCCAAGACATGCTAATCTCCCTGTGGCACCCTAGCATGCGCCGCCCCTCTGCAGCCTGCTGGTAATGGCCTCTGAGCACAGCCACCTGAGTGCAGCTGCATGGAAAGAGGGCCACAGGCCACAGGACAGGTGGGCAGAGTTGGAGGAGGACCTACCTGCTCTGCACCTCCTACTAGACTGCCTCTGGTGCTGCAAGCCTTCTGCTTGCAGCAATACCCATGACCCTGTGTCAGGCCATGCCGCACCAATTGCCATGACGGGCACAGCAGTACTGCTGCTGGTGCGGCTGCGGACCTGCTTGTTGGCATACACCAGGATGAGGGCGTCTCGCAGCTCCTCCTCTTCAAGAATGGCGTGAAACTCCTCCTTAGAGATCCCAATCCGCTCTGTATCTGTAGAATCCACCTGTGACCACACCCAGCATGCCTGGTCTAACTTTTTAAGTCGTATCATGTGCAACCAACTGTACCCCCCAGCTGCCCCCCCAGCTGCCCACCAGCTACACTCCAGCTGTCCACCAGCTAAACCTGGGGCTGTACCACAAGTATGGGTCCTGCAGGGAACGCTGGGCGCGAGTGGCTGGCAGTCACAGCACTGGCTCACCACATAGATGATGGCCTGTGTGTTGGGGTAGTAACAGCGCCAGTAGGGCCGAATGCTGGTCTGCCCTCCAAGATCCCAAACCTGGAACTTAATGTTCTTGTAGCTGACAGTCTCCACATTGAATCCAATAGCTGCAGGGGTGAGATGCATTCACATAAGGTAAACTGCTAGAGCACCAGCCTCCAATGTGATGGGTCTGGTGCTACACTGTGATGAGCCTGGCTTATGGGCTGAGCAGCTTGAATGTCGGGCTATGAGTTGCTGAGCTGAGCTGCTGCTCTGCTCAAACAGATAGACTCACTTGGGATGGTTGACACTACCTCCCCAACTTGCAAGCGATCTACGGGTATGCAGGCTGGCAGGGTTGCTTGTGTGTCATGGGATGGGGCATACCAACTGACTTACACAAAATCGTTGTCTTGCCGGCATTGTCCAGGCCGAGCACCAAAATGCGTGCTTCCCTTCACTCATGAAGGTTTGAGTTCGTGATGTAAGCTTGCAGGCCACGGAAGGGAACGGGATGTGGGACAGCTCACCGGTCTCCAAAGTAAGACATTAATCGGCTCATCCATATCCCCATCCCAGTGGCTATTGATCACTAAGGCCAACCAGTTCGCGGATGAAGCTGCGGCGAAGCTGAACAAGTCGATGATGATGTGCGTTGCAATGTACTCGCTGTTCAAGATGCAGCGTGACGGAGATGCCAGATGGAGGGCGCAAATTTGATTGCATGCTTGCATCTCTTCAGACATGGAGCGCTGTGGTCATACCATGGGGAGCAACAGCGTGTAAGACTGCATATGTAGGGGCGTATCCTAAGCTTTCTGAACTTGTGATGCTGTGAGCGGTACAAGACACAAGATCTTGCTCAACCACCAGCACGCCTTGGTGCCCGGACTGGACGGTGTCGAAAGGCCAGGCCACCAGCACACCTCCAGGACACACCATAGCATGCCACCAGCCCTTCACAGACAGACATAACACGTTCAATATGGAACAACATGTTTGTCTGTGGGTGAACCCACTCGGCTACAATCCAATTGTAACGTCATCGGTCGCACCCTTGATGACCATGACCCCCACACTGGTGGCACGTTCTCCTCAAAGACCACTGGGCACCTAATCAAAACTGACTGCTCAATGCATGTAGGGCTAACAGCTTGTCCAAACTACTAGGCGCTATGGGTTGTTGCGGGCCGGCCATCAATGCCCCGCCGGTACTCTGCAGCCCAGTGTAATCTCTGCCTGACCTTGGGCAGCCAGTTATGGGGGGCCTGGGGTCGTGGCACTGGGCCAGGTGCGGCAGGTGGATGGTCCTGGGCAAGGGGAGGCCACCAGCTGTTCCCACCAGCTCTTCCCAGTGCGCTGCAGGCATTGGTGTCCCTGTCAAACCACCTGCTGGGTGGCTGGTGTGGAGGGACCTTCTGCAGCCTCCTCTCACTTGTGGCCTCAGGCCCAGCACTGCATTGTTGTCCCTAACCCACCATCACCAGGTGGGTAGCATGGAGCAGGGGCCTTCTGCTGTCTTGTCCTTGCCCTTGGCAGCCTTAGCAACCTGCTGGTTAGCATTGACAGGCTCAGGGCGATGTAGTGCAGGAGGTGGGGTGCTGGATTCAGGCTGCGAGGCTCCTGGCCAAGAGGTTGCCTGGCTGCGTATGGCTGTGGTAGGATGCACTCAGGCCCTATGGGTCACCACATGGGACACTAGCCCGCCACACTGCTTGCCTCAGGCTGGGTAAAGCAGGTGGCAAAAGTAAGCTCAGCAGCCGCAAGGGAACCCTAAACCAATGGGATCTTCAGTCTCCTCAGCCTGCTGCAGAAACAAGCGCAGAAACAAGCTGCAGAAACCTGCCCTTTGGAGGTGCCCTTTGGAGGTGCCCTTTGGAGGTGCGAGAGTGAGTGACATCGCCTCCTGGGTATAAGTCGGTGTGAGCAAGTGTTAGCTGATATAACCCTGCTGGTGGAACCCAGTGCTGTGGCCGGGGCGGGTTGCACTGCGGGTGGTAGCCATGCACAGCTGAGCTGACCCGGGCTGGTGCGAATTCTGGAGAGAGAGAATTACTCCTGTAGCATGACCTCTCAGCTGACCATGACTCACATGGTCGCTCCATCACCTCCTGCCAGGTCTGCAGCACTGCCTTGGTCCCCGCCACACCCTACAAGTGCATGCGTCATGTACTGACCTGGACTCGCAGTATGGATAGGCGCTTTGGTGTAGAGACAAGCTGCTGAGTGCTACTGTCTTTGCCCCCCGTCTACTGGGTCACGTGCTGTTGTGTTCGGGTGCCGCATGTCGTGCAATCAACGACAAGCCACGACCATCACGACCACCATCGGTGTCTGTCGCTGGTTCCAATAAACTGTACACATGCGCCTTATCAACAGTATGCGCCTTCGTTCATTGTGACCCATATGACTGGCAGGCCTGAACGGCACCAGGTTCTAGTAACAAGGAGCGATGGCAGCGTCTTCGATTTGCGATATGCTAGACTGCAGCTCAAGTACGGGCAGCGCTGGATTCGCAAGGTACATAACTCATGTGGAATAGTGCATCAGCGGTTTTGTGCACAAGTCCGCTGCCATGTTCGTTTACCCCTAGGTCTTTCCCCACAAGCGACAGAAACAAGCCGAGGCTGGCGAAGAGCAGTGCTCTGCCCAGTTCCTCATCCTCAAGCACGATAGTGGGCTAGCTGACACCGTCCTTGAGGGTCATGAGATGCAGCTGCTTGCCCCTGGCGCCTTCCTCTTTGCCAACATGCCCACTCTAGTTGACTCCATCCCGCCTGCATTCCCCAACAACTGCTTCTTCATGCCTGGACGCAACCAGGATTGGTCAAACAACCTTGAGAAGTGAGCCACCCAGGTTAGGATGGTGTTGGGTGGCCAACCCCGTGCATGGTCCTGCGACCCCGTGCACGATCCTGCATGCAGCTACATGACCATCGTATTCTCAGAGCGTACACGGGTGTACATCCTGCTATCCACCCTACAGAACGAGCCCAAGTGAGTCCTCAGCACTGAGAGGCCTGCCGTCTGGCTCATCAGCAGTATTGGGGCTGGCATGCGCTCTTCAGGGCGTGACCATGTTGTGTGCAAGCACAGTGTCTAGCATCAGGCTTCCTACGCAACAGCCTGAGCAGGCTCAAGTCCCGGCACCTGGGCATCATAGGTGGCTGCGGGGCAAGTTCCATAAGCTGCGAGACCCAAACTTCAGTGAAGTGCACATCAAGGTCAACTGGCGCATGCACCTGCCAGGCAGGATGCAGTACCTGCTGGTGAGCGTCCATGCCAAGCACAGCATGTGGCCTCGCAGCAGCAGCAGCAGCAGCAGCAGCAGCAGCAGCAGGTTGCTAAGGAGGTTGCAGGTCCCCTCACCAGGATGTGCCCACACAGCGATGCCGGTCATGCAGCAGCAGCACCTTCAGCAACACTATGACGTCCATGTGCCAGCTAGGCATGCATGGCTCTGATGGTGTGTGTGGCTGCAGCTAGGGAAGTATGCGGCCTGGAAGCGCAGCAGCATGCTGGTGTTCAAGAGCAAGAAGGCGTATGGGCCCGGAGACCAGCTGGAGCTGGGCGGGCCAGGGCTGGCGGACATGACTGACCTGCAGGTCAGGCGCGGCTGCAGCCAAGTGGCTGGGGCCAGGCACCCACAGCCAGCCACCAGCAGCCCCGCTGCCCACCCATCACTGTTATGACCTGTCACCACCCTGATCTGGCAGCTAGCAGCAGTTTCACTGCCTGCCTGCCGTGACTTGCATGTGGTCTCACACCACTCACTGTTTGTAGTGCATGCATCCATAGCTACCATCAAGCTACCACCAGCCCATCCCAGGCAGTGGACCCTGTCTGCCTCCCTCCCCTGCCCTTAAAGCTTCATAGCTGCTCCTCGTGGCCGCAGTACATCGCAGCCTTCCGGCATGAGCCCGTATGGGACGCCTCTGAGGCAGTGGCCCCCTCTCTAATGCACGACAGCTTCGTGCCTCAGGTGCGGTCCTGGGCAGCAGCAGCAGCCAAAACCAGGGTTTGAGGCAGCTAGCCGTGGCAAGCCAGTCAGCCTCAACAAGACTCAGGCCATCACAAGCTCAGAGCACTTAGCCTCCCCCTTCCTCTTGATGTATTTCTCCACCTCGTCCCATCAATGTTTCGTCTCCTCATCCTCAACCTCCTCCTCTGTCCCAAGGTATGGCTGCAGGCTGTTTTGCTAGGGTTTTGCTAGGATCCACCATGCACTTGTCTTGCATGTAGTAAACCAGGCATGGCGGAGGAGTGCTGGCACTGCATCCTCGCCTACTCCTCAGCCCTGCTCTTGTGACACCACCAGCACTCCTCACGCTATGCTTTTCCTGAAGGGTCTTGCGTGACCTGTGGGTACTGCTCTCTTCACTGGTCACCGTCCTCACCAGTATCCACAGTCACTGGCGCCCTCCACAACTTGGTCGTGATCTTTGCCATCTCATGTTCGACATCATGGTGCACTCAACAACATCCTGACGCCAGTCCTATCTTCTCCCAGCCCGTATGCCTTGTTGCTCTTATGTCATGTGCGGTATGTATGTCATCTGTGTCCGCGCCTGGCCTGCCTGCTGTTGGTCAGGAACCCATCGGCCAGGGCGACCGTGAGGCCTACCCCGCCCCAGACTTCCCCTCCTGGTTCACGCGGTTTGCCAAGGCTGTGAAGCGTAACAGGGTGGCAGATGTGCGCTTCATGATTGACACAGGCAAGCGCGCCACAGCAGCTGCAGGCCTTAGTTGCAGCGCCGTCCCTGGCCCCTACTTGCAGTCTCTGGGCCCTGTCTATGATGTCAAGTCCGGTGAGCGGGCCTGCGACACTGACCCTTGCAGCGCGCTGTGCCTGTAGCTCACACAGCGGACCAGGGCCAGCACGTGAGCTTGGGCTCGAACAGCCCCCTCATCCCTCACTGGGGCCTCCCTTAGAGTAGGACCACTAAGCACCACTAGGGGCCACTAAGGAACACTAGGGGCCATAGGGACCACTCAGAATAATAACACAGCCTGCTCTAGTCCCCTGGGTCTAGGCCTGGCCCTCTGCTATCCCCTCAAGTCACCCAAGCAGACTAGCATCCCCAACCACCACCACCTGTGAAATGGCAAACTAAGCAGCAGCGACCCTCCTGCAACAAGTCGCTTCAAGATGATGAGGGCTTGGTGAGATGGCGCCTAGTTGGCAGTGCAAGACAGGCGCGCGTTCCATGCAATGACCGTCATGCCTTTGCCGGGGCATATGATGGGCTGCTCCCCTCACCCTGCTGCTCACCCAACCCCCACCTGTCAGCACCACCACCTGCCAGCACAACAAGCAGCAGCAGCAGCCCTCCATCAACAAGCCCTCCCCCCTCCCTCACTGCTCCAGCTCGCTCCTGGCCATCTTGTGCATCTGCTGTCAGAGGTGGCGAAGAGCAGTGCTCTGCCAATTCCTCATCCTCAAGCACGATAGTGGGCTAGCTGACACCGCCGTAGAGGGGCATGAGATGCAGCTGCTTGCCCCTGGCGCCTTCCTGTTTGCCAACATGCCTACTCTAGTGGACTCCATCCCTGCCTGCATTCCCCAACAACTGCTTCTTTATGCCTGGCCGCAACCAGGAGTGGCCAGAGCGCTGCAGTCAGAGCTCTGCAGTCACAGCACTGCAGTCAGAGCATCAGCAGAGCCTGCGCACACACTGCAGCAGAGCGGGCAAGCACTGCAGGCAGAGCGGCTCAGGCAGAGCACTGCAGGCATGCCTGATCACCACAACCCCTGCCCCTTGACAAGCGTGTTGCCTGGTGTCATAGCCAGCTGTCACAGCCAGCTGTCAGAGCCACGGCTGTGCTCCTGACACTGTAGAACTGGAGCGGGGGGACCAGTCGTTCCTGCTGCAGCCAGAGGTCTCATATGCACCCCCCAATGAGCAGGAGGTGAGGCCCAGGGGCTGCACCTGCTCTGTACAGCGCTCTGCAGGGCCATGGAATGCTCCATGCCCCATGCATCTCCATGCCCCATGCATCTCCATGCCCCATGCATCTGCATGCTCTGTGCATCTCCATGCCCCATGCATCTCCATGCCCCATGCATCTCCATGCCCCATGCATCTCCATGCCCCGTGCAGCTCCATGTCCCATGCATCTCCATGCCCCATGCATCTCCATGCCCCATGCATCTCCATGCCCCGTGCAGCTCCATGTCCCATGCATCTCCATGTTCCATGCATCTCCATGCTCTGTGCATCTCAATGCCCCATGCATCTCCATGCCGGCCCACTTCTCCATGCCTTTTGCCTGGCTAGGTGCTGGTGGTGGATCTGGCAGTGCGCGCATCAAACCTGGAGATGCTGTGCCTCCTGGTGAGTGGTAGCAGGGGCTGGGCCTGCTCACTGGTGCTGTGTGCTGCCCAGTTACTGCCATGGTAACCCATGCTTCACCTCCCAACTTATGCATCCCAACCACATGCCCATACCCACCTATCCGTGTGGTGCTTACATCTGCATGGTGGCCCATCTGCCGCTGTGCACCTCAGCGATGTGATGCAAGTGCGTGTGGGTGCTAAGGGAAAGGGACACCTCCCACCCCTCACCTCTGTACGGTGATGCAAATGCGTGTGGGCGGGTGAGGAAAAAGCAGCCGAGGGTGAACTGCACATGTCCCCCGCACCAGCATGCCTGCACTGTCAATGTTTCACTCCAGGGGCGTGTAGCCGGCAGTCCCCTGCCTCATGCACATGCCCCTGGAGTGAGTGACCACGGTTCCCTGGAGTGGAGTACCACCGGCAGCCCCCTGCCTGCACCGCCTCATGCAGGTTCACCTGGGCCGCTGCTCCCTGTCCTACAAGGCGCTCAAGTACTTGGTAGGGGCAGCAACAGCCCTGGCTCCCCTTGCCTGCACAGCACTTGCATCGTTTGCACTGGGTGGAGGCAGCGTCAGCACCCTCACCACTGGGTGGAGGCAGCATGAGCACCCTGTTGTATCGTTGTGACAGACGTCTGGCTGTCAAAAGCCATCGCCGTTTCGAAGAGCCCCTTTGGCCCGCTGATCCCGTGGACTGCCTTGGCATGAGCATGTGAACGGGCTGTGACCATGTGGACGGGCTGTGACCTTTTCAAGCAACTTGGTTCCCGCAGATCCATGGAGCGGTTCATGGAGTGATGACTGCTGCCAGCTGCCTTGCCAAGCTGCCACCTGTTGCCAAATGAGCCACAAGCCGCTGCTGGCCTGAAGCCGTCCCAGGGTCTTTGGTGGAACCACCGAGCCCCTTGCCCCCTGCCATGTTGCTGCTGTAAATGTGGTGTTGAGCTCCCGGCCTCTCCCCTGCCTGCTGCCCACCGCCTTAGGTGCACCACTGGGAGGACTGCCCCGTGGCCTACACCACCACCCTGAACATCCTGCTCACCTACCTCCTGCGCCACCCAGGTGCCAGCAGCAGCAGCAGCAGCAGCAGGCCAGTTACTGCATGGAACGTGCTGCCCCACCCGACTGTTGCCAGCACATGTGCTGTACAGCATCAGCAGCGCCTGTTAACTCTCCGGCAACTGCCATGTCAAGCCCTCCCACCCACCCTAGCAGCTTAGGACCAGCTTAGGACCAGGCGCTGCTCCAGATGTCCAAGCCTAGCAGGCAACCCCTAGTCTAGATAGATTCGATAGCAAGGAAGGGAGGCAAGCGCTGGAGCTGCTGTATGTCCAGCCAAGCCAAGCCAAGCCAAGCTTCAACGCCAGCGTCAGCACCTTGGCTCTCACCCTTGAGCCTTCATTGCAGTCGAACGCACTGATTGTGGACCACTACAAAACGGTGTTTTGTCTGTGTGGTGTTCCCATCACATGGCATGCTCATGGCCTATACATGGCATACACATGGTCATGGTCGCCTACCACCTACAGCATTGCCTGACCCCTGTGACAGGGCTATGCATAGAGTTGGCATGACAAAACATGCACTAGATTGAAAGCTGATGACAGCTCAACAAAGGGGGGCACACACACTACTGTGCCGTAGCAGGCTGCTGCTGCTGCTGGGCCTTGGGTGGCTTGTCTCGCTGCTGCTGGGCCTTGGGTGGCTTGCCTTGAAGAGCAGAGCGGGTGTAAGGCAGCAGCACAATTGCCTGCCTGTCTGGGGTACGCTTCACTGGGACAGTCTTTGGCAGTCTGTGGCAGTCAGACGCATTGCCAATGCCAGTGTCAGTGTCAGGGGCTGGCAGTGGCAGTGAAGGCTGGAGGCAGCCACCAGTGAGCCACCAGTGGTCAGCCACCAGTGAGGGCAGGTGAGGTGAGGTGAGGCCAGCAGACCCCGCGCAGTGCCGGTGTCAGCCCAGCACCGCAGCACACGACTAAGGCCAGCAGCACTGCATGGCCCGCAGGACCCTTGGCGGTGGTCAGCGCCGTGATGACTGCGCTGCGGGCTGAGATGCGGCAACGCCACAAGCGCAAGCCCACAGCTGCCCTGGAGGAGGCCCTGGCGGCATTCCAGCAGCTGCAGGTGGTGCAGGGTCACCATGCCAGCTGCTAAGGACCTGCGCAGCTTGACAAGCCTAGGTGCTTTTAGCTTAGTGGCCCTGTGACAGTAGGCCTTGCTAGACCCTTGGCCTGCTTCTGCCCAGCTGCTTGGGAGTTGCCTGTACGGGAAGACAGGTACTGTCAGTGGGGTGATTGGCTGAAGGTGTGCCGCTGTTGTCTGTTTCTTCTCGTGTGTATTTGTTATTGAATAGTTCTTGCTGACTGTTGACTGAGCACAGTGTGAGTGATGCAGCTGCTGGAGCTGTCTGGGTGGTGACAGCAGGGCAGGGCAGGGCAGGGCAGGGCGGGGCGGGGCAGGGCAGGGCAGGGCGGCAGGGCAGGGCAGGGCAGGGCAGGGCAGGGCAGGGGCAGGGCAGGGCAGGGCGGCAGGGCAGGGCAGGGCAGGGCAGGGGAGGGCAGGGCAGGGGCAGGGGCAGGGCAGGGCAGGGGCAGGGCAGGGCAGGGCAGGGCAGGGGCAGGGCAGGGCAGGGCAGGGGCAGGGCAGGGCAGGGCAGGGCGGCAGGGCAGGGCAGGGCAGGGCAGGGCAGGGCAGGGCAGGGCAGGGGCAGGGGCAGGGCAGGGCAGGGCAGGCGGGCAGGGCAGGGCAGGGCAGGGCAGGGCGAGGGGCAGGGCAGGGCAGGGCAGGGCAGGGCAGGGCAGGGCGAGGGGCAGGGGAGGGGAGGGGAGGGGAGGGGAGGGGAGGGGAGGGGAGGGGAGGGGAGGGGAGGGGAGGGGAGGGGAGGGGAGGGGAGGGGAGGGGAGGGGAGGGGAGGGGAGGGGAGGGGAGGGGAGGGGAGGGGAGGGGAGGGGAGGGCAGCCGTAGAAGCAAGTAGCACCCCCCCTGGCCCCTGCCCCACTGCTTGGCTCCCCTGCACTTGTCTGTCGGCTGCACAGCACCTGTGCCTGGCCAAGCTGCAAGAGATCCTGCGCAAGTTTGGAGCGGATGACCAGGAGCTCATGCCACGAATGGAGGCGATACTGGACCCACCGGTGCGTTTGCCCATGGAAGGCAGGGTTGAGGCAGGGTTGCTGGCAGGGCAGGGTTTGGGAAAAGTTTTGAGTTGGGGTCAGGGCAGGGATGAGGTCAGGGCTGGGTTGGGGGCAGGGTAGGTAATCCCACTGGTAGCCTCACTGGTAGCTTTAGCCCATGGGCTGGCTTCACGGGGAGCCAGGTGGGGTTGGGGTGGGCTGGTGAGTCCCAGGGCACCCTCATGTGAGCCACCCTAGGCAAGCGGCACATCCTCTCATGCTGATGTCAGGCACCAGGCTGCCATCATGCTGCCCCTGCCCTGTCCCTTCTCCTCCACTTGCTCTTGGGTTCGCCCCTGGTCCAGGTACAGTGTCAGGAGGCATGCCTATGCCACTATTGTTGCTGCTGATGATGGACTGACAGATGCCCTTTGGAGGCTTGAGGGCTAGGTTGAGGGCTAAGGTGCAGTACAGTGTCAACGCCAGTGTTAATGTCGGCAACTGCCGATAGTGTACAATAACTGCACCGTCCCTAGGCCCGAGTGAGGGTCAAGGTACTTTTTAACGTTGCCCTGACCTCTGGCCCTATGCCCTGTGGCCGGCTGTCCTGCTCGCAGCGCCTGGGCCCGTCACTGCTGATCAGTGAGATGCGGCCACTGCGCATGGCCTTTGACGACTCTGACGCCACCTTCATGAACGCGCCCCTGGTGGCCTCTTACCTGCAGAAGATCTGGTGCGCCGGAAGAGGGCAGGGGACCCATGGTCAGGCAGGCTGTGGGCGCCCATGCCGCACTTCGTAGGGGAGCCAGGCGGGCAGCGAGGAAGGCAGGGCAAGAGGAGAAAGACGATGGGATGAGCAGCAGGCCCATAGGTACCACGGCTGGTTTCAGCGCTAGCACAGGTGGTGGGTGTGAGGTAGAGCTACACCAGCTGTGAGGGAAACATCCCGGGCTGTGACGAGGGAGGGAAGGTGTTGCTTGCTTCTGGTAGGCCATGATGGCTGGCTGTTGGCCTAGCCTCCTTCACCCCTGCTGGCTGTACTCCCTGGGGCCCTAGGCCCGCAACGCCGTGATCTTGGCCCCAGCGGCAGCTGGTGTGTCCAAGCACCATCACCTGGTGTTCATCCAATCACAATCACCATCAGCTGGTGTGGCACCAGGCATCAGGCACCTGCACCAGGCCACGTGCTCCAGCAGACCTGGAAGCCAGTGGCCTGTATACAATGCTCCAAAGCAAGCAATGGGACCGGGAAAGGGAAAAGGGCTGCACTCTCTCATCAGCGGCCTGTGTGCTTGTGTTTCCCGTTCCCTGACCCTGCGCTCATGCTCCACCCCTTGCCTGCTGCGCTGCTGCCGCTACTGTGGACCCCTGACCCTGACAGGATGGGGAAGGAGTATGTGCTGGAGACCTGCAAGGATGGACGCAGGGCGCTGTCAAGCCTGGTGGGTCAAGGGTCATCACCAGCAAGGCAGCAACAGCTAACCGCGGTGGCTCTGCTGGTTGCCCTTCACCAGGCAGGCTGTGCTGACCCTGCGCTGCAGGACCCCAGCTTCGGCTTCGCAATCCTCCTCAACCTGGGCTTCTGCCCGCCCTCCGCAGTCACCCTGGAGTATGCGATGCGGCTGTGGCACCTTTGCTGCTTGAGCCAGCGGGTAGGCCCACGTACTGGCAACAACCACACTGCTGAAGGTGCCTTGCAGCAGTGGCTACAGCTGCACTGCCGAGTACGCCCTGTCCCATGAATGTAGATGCCGATGCTGGACAGGACCTAATGCCTGATGAACGGCCTGTCTACTGTTCACTGGAACAGCACCTTTCACCGGCTGCCAGGGACTGGGCGGGCAGACTGGGCGGGCACCAGACTGACTGGGCGGGCATTAGGCACAGGGCAGCAGCAGATGCTACATGAGTGCTGCTCAACAATTGTTGGGCAGCCGCTTGACATGGGCGGTGGCAGTGTCGGTGGCTGCATGTGTGCGTAGCAGTGCGACCGCTTGGGTGCATGACTGGAACACGGTGGGTGTGGGTTCTGCCAGGGCACTGACCGGGACAGCTGGCTGAGGTGATGTTACCCTACAGGTTAAGAGTGATCAACCTGCAGTGTTACATATACTTTTTTATGCCAACATATACACATTGTTATGGATACATATAGGGTTGATTAGTTTCAAGTTCTGTCATCGTGTTTGGGCTGGACTACTGACCTCCACCGTCATCCCCTGCAGGCGTTCTACAACAGCCCTCGTGCCAGGTGGGCCGTGCGCTTCCTGGGCTCCATCTTGTACTTCGTCGCCTTCCTCCAGGCAAGCGCAAGCGCACTGCCTCGAACCACTCAGTGGGCGTGGCTGTGTGGGGACTGTACAAACCGGTCCTACTTGCCCCTCCCCAGCCCTAGTTCTTTCCTGCACAGCCGCCTGCAGACACTCTGCTGTGCCCGTCCCTCACGCCCTCGCCCCTGCTGACTCTGGCCCAGCCGCCCCTGGCGCCCCACAGGCTACAGGTGCCCCCCGCAGGTGGTGGGCACGGACATCATACCCAGCTGGGCGCCTGAAGCCAACAGCATGGACGAATGGTGCGGCCAGGCCTTCTCATAGCCCCAACACATGTGCTTTGCTGCCGGATAGTTAATGGAAAAGTTGCACACAGGAGTAGGGCAGCTGTACAGTAAGTCATGAGCACCTCGGTGGCGACAGGTGTGCGAGGTTGAGGCATGGCAGGCAGGCAGGCAGGCAGGCAGGCAGGCAGGCAGGCCTCAACCTAGTTGTTCCCATGTTGCTTTCACCTGCTGCTGCTGCTGCTGCTGCTGCTGCTGCCGCTGCCGCTGCTGCTGCTGCTGCTGCTGCTGCTGCTGCTGCTGCTGCTGCTGCTGCTGCTGCTGCTGCTGCTGCTGCTGCTGCTGCTGCTGCTGCTGCTGCTGCTGCTGCTGCCGCTGCCGCTGCCGCTGCCGCTGCCGCTGCCGCTGCCGCTGCCGCTGCTGCTGCTGCTGCTGCTGCTGCTGCTGCTGCTGCTGCTGCTGCTGCTGCTGCTGCTGCTGCTGCTGCTGCTGCCGCTGCAGGGTGGGGGGGCAGACTACGAACAGCATCCTGTTCCTAGTGTGCATTGCCGGCAATGCACTGGAGGCCCTAGTGGTGCTGCTCACACGCTACCACCTGGACGCCATACGGTGCGTGGCCCTTCCTGGCTGTGGTCCATACTGGCATTGGCCGTTACATGTAGGAGCGTGACCTGGCACACTGCTGTGCAACAGGCAGCTGCTGCAGTGCCTTTGGCAGTGGGCGGCAGACTGGCCATTCCCAGTAGGCTTGGGCCCTTGGGCCCTTGGGCTGGTCTCAATGCTTGCCTGCTGTTGTGACCAGCTCATAACGCCACCCTGACTCGCTTTTGCTGACTGCCATGCAACTCCGCTCACCTATGCACTGCATGTTTGGCACAGCATTGCTGTCCCATTCCAGTATGCGCCTGCTTGCTGTCTTGCCTTGGCCTGGTCTTGAACAGCCTGCCCTGCTCTGACCTGCCCTTCTGCGTGTTTTCGCAATCTCACATCAAAACCACGAGTGCACGACAGTGAACAGCATCCTGTTCCTGGTGTGCATTGCCAGCATTCACCACCCTAAACCAGCATGAGCTCTTCAGCCTGCTCAGCCTACTGTGCTGGGCGCGCCCAATTGGTGGAGGGATGCTTGGCCTAACGTGGCACTGCATGTTCATTTTTGCATCAGTTCATGATACATCTGAACTGATGCAAACTGATGACTGATGCATCATGAACTTGCATGATGGTCTGATGTCGCATGGCCAAGTGTTCGTCTGCTTTTGGCCTAGCCAAGTGAAGCCAAGCGGTGGTAATGGGGGCGCTGGTGTGAAGGTATGGCTGCTCCCTGCTGTGCACCTCAGGTTCATGAAAAGGGAACCCCTGCAGATGCTGTACCTGGGCGTGGACGTGCTCATGCTCTTTCTCACCACCAGCTATGGTGCGTGCAGCTGCAGGATACACTGCATATCCACATTGTCCCTGGGGGAGGCTATGGTAAAAGGTTATTAATGTTTAATGTTCAGGGGTGACTCACCATGACCCTGACAAGAAGCCATAATCTCGCTCAGGCTGTGGGTGCCTGACCCCCAGAGGTGGCTAGCCAGTTGTGGCATGACAGACATGCTGTGACGCTAGACGGTGCAGCTGATGACCAGACGCACACCACTGTGCCACAGACTCTTGCTCCGGCTCCTGCTATTGGCCCCCAGGCCCATGGTCTTGCAGCCGCTGGTATCCTAGACCAGGCTACTCCCTGCCCTGCCCCGCACTCTGTGTTGCCTGTTCTGCCCACCAACACAGCTCTAGCAGCCACCACCAATTGTCCCCAGAGTGCTGCATGTTCAGCGCTGCATGGCAGTCCCGGTCCACCCACCTGGTGGGGCTTGGCAGCCTTGCCCTTGCCCTTGGTGGGTTGGGTGGGCTTGGCTGCCTGCTCAGCCATGGGCCCTGGCTCTGGGGCTGCTGGCTGTGTGGCAGCCTGGCTGCATGGAGTGTGAGAGCTGGAGGGAGGGCACTTGAGCGCACCACATCAGGCCCGGGAGTGGCCGGTCACAGCGCTGGCATCAGGTGGAGGGTCACCTTGTCTGCTGGAGGCTTCCGTCCCTCAGGCCCTGCGGCCTTGCACTTTTCCAGCCTGTTATCACAGGGCTGGTGCGGTGCTCATCCGCCAACACTACCTAGCTGGGCAGCCGGTTGGGCTGTTGCTTGCGTCTACTGGGCCTCCTGAACACCCTGCGGCAGGCCAGCAGCACCGTGTCACAGCAACCCATACATACCCCATCCTTATCTCTGGCTCACAATCCACTGGTTGCTGGTCCCCGGCCTTGTGTTCACATATCAGTTCCCTGGTGCACAAAAAGCCAATTGCCTCGCCTGCCTTCTTCCCTGCCTGTTGTGCTGCTTCTACTGCTGAGCATGCGTCTGTCACACCTCCCTCATCAGCCCAGCGAGCTGCACTCGCTGGAGACTGTGACCAACATTGTGTTCCTGGTATGCATTGCCAGCCAAGCACTGGCGTCACCTTCTCTAGCAGCAGCCGTTCATCCCCGACCAATGTAGCAGCAGCAGCTAGCCCCACCTTGTGCTGTCCCACCTTTGAGCTGACCAGCCTGCTCGGGTCTAGGGTTTGCTCGACCGCGCCCTTCCTGCGTTGCGTCGCGGTTCGCATACGGTAGCAGCAACGGCAGCAGGACAGACGTCTCTCACATGTCTCGGGTTTGCACGTATTTTTGCATGTTTTCACATGCTTTCTGATATAGCACGTGTGCTTCCCAAGGCGCAACACCCAGCGGGCCCCTCCTTCCTGCTGGCCCGCCCTGCTCGCAGTGCTGCGCATCAACCACCGCATGGACGCCATGGACGACGGGTAGGTCACCAATACCTTCATTGCTACACGCAGGGCCACCTCATCAATCTGTGACATCACCTAGCGCACCCTTACAAAGAACCATGCTGCCAGGACCCAGGATAGTATGATGCAAACAGGCCTAGGCTGGTACACTCTGAACGCACACCCCAAACCATGTGCCAGATGACACAGTCCTGACTCGGGTCGCAGTACTGCCCTGCCCCTGTCCTGCTGGCCCTGCTGCCAGGCTGTTCACGCGGCTGACCTTTGTGTGGGCAGCCATGGGCCCACTGGTCACTGGCCGCCTGCTGCTGGTCATGGTGCCGCTGCTGGAGCGGCTGGGCCCGCTGCTGAACACGGTGCAGTCGATGCTGCTGGACCTGGCCACCTTTGCACTGCCCTGGCTATTCCTCACAGCAGGTGGGCCGCGCCTCAGCTTGGCACCACTCCTCCCCGCACCTTCCTTTCCCTCACCATCCTGTGCATGCTGTGAAGATAACAAGAACCGCTGCCGCACCGCACCGTCATGGCAGCACCTCTCTCATCAGCCATCAGATGGCATTGTGCAGCAGGGTTTGTTTTGCCACTGAACACGTAATGGCTGGGTGCAGGGTGAAGGAAGGGTGGCACACGGGCCTGTGAGTGAAGTGCACATGATCTTGAGCTGTGCGACACAGACATTGGCTCCAGCTAGTAACCCTTGCTGCCCAGCACTGGCTAGCCACATGCCAGACCCGTGGCGCATGACGTGCTGCTGCTGCTGCTGCTGCTGCTGCTGATAATGATAATGTTGACTATGATGACATCTACCCAAAGGCAGGGTCCTGGGCCCCCACTAGGGGTGCAATGCACCTGCTTACCGATTGCTTGACCCCTGTGAAAGGGCTATAGCCTGGAACACGCAGGAGTGACGGCAACGAGTGTAGGGCTATTGTCCACTGGGTCTTGGGTGACCTAGGCATGCACTCTGCCACCACAGCAGCTCATGGGTTGTGGTAGCTGGCATAGGGGCACCTAAGACCAGAGGGCCCATGGCGACGGCCTTGTGGCTGACGACTGATACCGCACCCCAGCTGGCGTCAATCGCTCTGCCCTGCTGCGCTGCATGTTGCCCTACGAGGCTGAGGCTGCTGCGCTGCATGTTGCACCGCAAGGCTGAGGCTGCTTCTCTGTGCCTGCTTGCGAGCTGCAGGCTTTGCCGTCAGCCTCCAAGTTGTGTTCAGGTGAGCAGGGCACCCGCAGTCACCAGCAATGCCATGACCTCACAAAGACCCAGCTTGCTTGGGAAGTGAGGCCAGCCCAGCCTGCTTTGCGAGGCTGATGGTGATGAGGTAGCGGGGTCAGGGGTAGTGCTGCCTGTGCCGTTGTCAGGCCTGCTGTCCACATCGGGGTCAGAACCCCTGCTGAGTGCCTAGCACCGCAACAGCTGCTGGCCTGCCCCACCAAACACTGCGCCATGAGCCCTATGCCTACCTCGGTACATCACCTGCTGTTGAGGGCCAATCCGAACCACCATCACCCCAGATTGGATTGACAGCTGCTTGCATGACAAGCTTAAGGACTGCTCCAACCCCGCAATCAGCACAGTATTCCCCTGCTAATGGGCAGAGGCTGTGTTATCTGTGATTTGTATGAGACAAGCATATGGTACCAACACCTAATTTCCTACCCCTCCCCCCTTGCGAGAGTCAGGCGATCGATGTTGGCATGAAACACAGGCCCTGATGTGAGCACCAGCTTAACCACTGCCTGGTGCACACATGCTACTGTGGTGACTCTCCTACCAGCATGGGCTCTTCAGTACCCCGCAATCAGCCCGGTGGCCCTGTGCCCTGTCTCCTGTGGCTGGAGGTGGTGGCGGGCATCAGTGGGGCATCAGTGGGGTGGTGGGCAGACGGTCACTGCCGAGGGAGTCGGTGGGGCATCTGTCAGTGCATCACCGTCCTCCACCGCTGCACCGCTGCCTGTGTGTGCCTGTGTGTAGTAATGCTCACAATGAAGAGTACGCTCCCATTGAGCGCCTCAGCATCTTCAACAGCTTTTGGGAGACGATGTTCTTCCTATTCAGAGGTAGCGCCATGCAAGCACAGATGCCTGCACACCGACTTCTACCCAGGAGGCGATGTCACTCACTCTCGCACCTCCAAAGGGCACCTCCAAAGGGCACCTCCAACGGCTGCTGCCAAAGAGCTTGTCAGCTCATCAGCAGCATGCCTACACAGAAGACGAAGTGTGGAATCTCACACTCACAGCATGCAGCCATGCAGTAGCCTGCTGCTCTGCCCCACCCATCTGAGTTGTAAAGGCCCTAGCCAGTCATTGCGTCATCCCCCACCCTTGTCGACCTCAATGACCTCCTGCACTGGCCCACTGTAAGCCTGTTGCAAGGTTATAGCTCAGTCGGCGAGTCCTTAGCCCTGGCCTCATACCCTCACGGCCCTAGTCCTGGCCTAGGACCCTGCTGGCCCTGACCCTGCTGCCGCCTCTGCTCCGCCCAGGCTTCACGGACAAGTTTGACTACACCCTGTTTGAGGAGGTGCCCAGCCGCGAGGCCCGAGTGTATGGCCAGGTGGGCTGGGTCACGGCACCAGGGACCACAGGCAGATGCACTTATAAGCAACCACAGGCAGCTAGGGCTGCGAGCAGCTGGGGCCCAAGACCCCAGTCAAGTGCCCAGCAGCCATCCAGGGAGAGGGAGCCTGGGGCATGCCTGTAGCCATGAGGCAGCGCTGGGAGGCAGCACCTTTGACTGCCATCTGAACATGGTGAGTCCGGTAGACGTTCTCACAAGGACCCATCAGTGTTTGCGGGTGGGTGGGTTGTGCTGGCACCATGTCCATGTTATGCCTAAGGTGTGCATGCTGGAGCACTCACCAGCCGCAGCAGCGAAGTGCTGCGGTTCCTGTTGCTGTGGTGCTGGCCCCAGGCCATCCTGGCCATCTACTTCACGCTGTGCGGCCTGCTGCTGGCCAACCTACTCATCGCCATCATCACCCACAGGTGGGCACACGCTGCACTGAGGCACACGATGTCACTTAGCACCAAGCGCCAAGGCCACGCGAGGCAAGCACCGAGGCCAGCTCTCACAACCCCATGAGCTGTGGTGGTGGGGTGCATGCCCACGCCCCAGGCAGGAGGGAGCTGCTGGGTCTCTGGGCCCCTAGCTTTGCACCCTCTGGGTCACTCGCACCTTGTATCCCCTGGTGGTGATCAGTGTGGTTGTGGTCACCTGGGTGGTGGTTATAACCCTGCAGGGCAAGGGGACTGGGGCGGCCAGCTCCTCACTCAATGGCGAGCCACCTGCCTTCCCCATCCGTGCCCTGCATTGTTGCCCTGCACCCTTCCTTGACCCGTCTGCCTGCCTATCGTCTAGGCTGCGTGTCAACCTGCACCAGCCTGATGGCCCCTTCCCCTGCTGCCCCTGTGATGACTGGGGAGGGCGGCAGACTCCCGTCCCTGTTCTCATCCAGCCTGTCTCAGCCTGTCTGCCTGCAGTGCCCACCCTGAGTTTTGCCCTGCACCCGCCCTGTCCACCAACCTAATGGCTGGCCGGCCTGCTCGTTTGATGGCCTGCATTCCTACTTGATCATCCCAACCGCCTGCCCTCCTGCCTGGTCCCAGCCTCCCTTCTTGGCTGGCTGCATGCAGGTACAGGCCGGAGGACACCAAGGAGCAGAATGCGCTGAACATGGCGCAAATCATCGACAACCACCAACACCAGGCAAGCAGGCCGGTAGGCAGGCAGGCATTTAGGCGGGCGGCGGGCGGGCGGGCGGCGGGTCGGCGCAGCATAGTCAAAGAGAGTGAGGGCACGCAGCATGCACTCCTTTACTGTGATCCTTTACGGTGATCAGCTTAATGCCTACATCACGCAATGTATTTGAGGCAGTGGTTGTGGGGTTATGTGCCTGGTAGCTTGTCCAGCCAGAGTATGTTGAAGAGCAGAGAGGGTGTAAGGCAGCAGCGCAGTTGCCTGCCTGTCTGGGGTACGCTGCACTGTGCAGTCTGTGGCAGTCTGTGGCAGTCAGACAGTGGTGGAGCTGACCACTTTAGCCCATCCTCCCTTGCCTTCCCGCTGCCCAGTTCCACCCAACAGGGCTGCATGCGGGGCCTGATTGCCTCGCAGAGGGTCCTCAACCAGCCTTGTCTGAGCTGGCACAGACAAGCAGGAGCTAGCCAAGACGCTGAGATGCTGAGACAAACATGCGCATAGCACATGCTGTGTGTCCGCTGCCCAGGTGGAGCGCTGCCTGTTGTCCAGCCCCTTCAACCTGGTGTGCCTGCTGTTCAGCTGGCTGCCTGAGGGGCGGCGCAGGAAGGTGCACCCCTACTATTGGTGGACCAGGGGTCTGCCATTACTCGATGGTGAGCAGTGCGCCAAGAAGGACACGCGGCGCTCGTGCCGTGAACTGCCTTTGCCATAGCGCTTGCCATTGCCTGTGCCAGCTGCCTTGCCATGCTGCCACCTATTGCCTCGCTGGGCCACCGGCTTTCGCCGGCTTCAAGTACATATCTAGGGTTTGCACGTTTGCACGGCTGGGCAGAAAGGGCTGCGGCTGTGCGCTGCGAGTGCTGCTGGCGCTGCTCTCATTGCTGCTGGCCCTGCTGCGGCTGGTTTGCGCAGGCTTCACCCCCGCCAGCCCCCGCTTCCCCACCGTGGCCACTGGCGGCGCTGCAGTGCCTCACCTGCTGTTCCTGCTCTGCCTGCTGCCGCTCATCTGGGCTACAGCGCTGGCCCTGGTGCTGGTGCATGCGCCACTGTGCATCCTGTACTTTGCAGCCAAGGTGCGGCACAGCCCCACCACCCGCGTTTCAGGCAGTGAGCCATGCTGCTTAGCCTCCTCCCTTTGTTGAGCTGTTATCAGCTTTCAATTAGTGCATGTTTTGTCATGCCAACTCTATGCATAGCCCTGTCACAGGGGTCAGGCAATGCTGTAGGTGGTAGGCGACCATGACCATGTGTATGCCATGTATAGGCCATGAGCATGCCATGTGATGGGAACACCACACAGACAAAACACTGTTTTGTAGTGGTTCACAATTAGTGTGCTCGACTGCAAAGAAGGCTCAAGGTTGAGAGCCAAGGTGCTGCTCAGCCTCCTCACACACCAGATGGTTGGAAGAGGGGCTGTTCGCGGGTCGTCCTTGAGAGTGGCGGAGGATTCAACCCCGGGCTTTCCTCCACCCCTGCTGCTTGCCCTCGTGCGGGTGTAGTACTGAGTGAGGCACGCAGTGGCACCGCAACGCCTGAGTGTCATCATCCTCACCATCATTCCAGTTGCCGATGTGCGGTTCAGTTGTAATCTGCCAGCGTTCCTGCAGCACATGAGACGTAGAGACCTCCACTGGTTCAGGCTCGCTTACTGCGGGCATGCCAGGCCTCATGGTCCTGGCTTGACCCATAGCACAACAGCCTGCTCTGATGCCTGGGCTACATGGTCTCAGGCCAAGTGGCTGCCACCCGTAGGCCTGTGTAGAACTGTCTGCCTGCCCTGCCTGGCCAGACGTCTTAGGCCCCCACAGCAAGCATCAGCTGCTTCACAATGGCTGCTTCACTACATGGCCCAACCAACGCAGCCTGTGCTCTTGTAGTACTTTATGATTGACTGGCCGCTGGGTGCGCTAGTCTAGCTCATCGTTGCTGATCACATCAAGGCCCAGGCGGCTGCGCAGGATGCAACCCAGGCAGATGGCGTGCAGCACATCCAGCTGCTGCAGCTGCTGCTGGGACAAAGTCCAGGACTCAGCAGCTGCATACAGGCAGAGTGTGTCCAACACTACTTGCCTGCGCCGCATCCTGTGCTGCCATTCACCCATGCAGCTACAAGTGTGCACTCACCAACCACTTATGCAGGCACTACTGCAAGAGCACTGACCACTCGTGGTGGCTTCTATTGATAGCATCAAGCCATTTCATCGAGCAGGCCCCACATCCTTCTGTTTGAAGAGTGTGGCTCAACCACGACGCAATCTACTTACTCGCCTTCTCGCACGTGTGCCGTCGTTAATGTTGCGCAGGGTCACCAGAAATTCCTGGTCGAGGTAGATGAGCTGCTGGGCACAGGACCGCGGAGCGGGAAGCGCCGGAGCTGGGGCCGGGTCAGCCAGGGCGGCGAAGCGCCCTGGGAGTCGTCGCCAAACGCAAGCAGCTCAGCACCCGCCCAACGTCAAGACCGGTCGGCAGCAGGCGCCTCAACATTTGGAACTGCGGCGATCTCTCGACGCAGGTCAGGCTCCAACAGGTGCGTGGGGGGCACAGCACGGGGCCCCATACCCAGCGAAAACTTGAAGCTGGCAATGCCGGCAATCCTACCTCAGGTCGTTGGGAGCAGTGCGCAGCTGAGAGCCGCAACACTTACCGTGGCTGCTGTGGCTGCTGGTGTGCTGCACAGCGGCATCATGGATGCCAGTGAGCTAAGCCATGTGCCTGGGCATGACGCTGGTCGCCAGCCCTTCCGGCTAGCCTCCCTGCTGACAGCTGAGGGGCTGTGGGCAGCTGCCCAGCAGGTGCCGCGGTTCCTGCTGTTCCTCCTCATTGGTGAGGATCAGCAGGTCAGGGTGCTCGGCGGTGTGGTGGAAGCGAATGCAGTGCCAGGTCATACTGACAATGAGGGTAGCTGGAGTTGACCTAGGGTAGGTGGTAGGAGCAGGCCGCGCCCCAGGCGGCAGCTCCTCCCTCAATGCACGCCGGCTCTGTCAGAATAGTCTTCTTCTTCTCTCTTCTTCTTCTTCTTCTTCTTCTTCTTCTTCTTCTTCTTCAGCTTCTTCAGCTTCTTCTTCTTCTTCTTCTTCAGCTTCTTCTTCTTCTTCTTCTTCTTCTTCTTCTTCTTCTTCTTCTTCTTCTTCTTCTGCTTCTTCTGCTTCTTCTGCTTCTTCTGCTTCTTCTGCTTCTTCTGCTTCTTCTGCTTCTTCTGCTTCTTCTGCTTCTTCTGCTTCTTCTGCTTCTTCTGCTTCTTCTGCTTCTTCTGCTTCTTCTGCTTCTTCTGCTTCTTCTGCTTCTTCTGCTTCTTCTGCTTCTTCTGCTTCTTCTGCTTCTTCTGCTTCTTCTGCTTCTTCTGCTTCTTCTGCTTCTTCTGCTTCTTCTGCTTCTTCTGCTTCTTCTGCTTCTGCTTCTGCTTCTGCTTCTGCTTCTGCTTCTGCTTCTGCTTCTGCTTCTGCTTCTGCTTCTGCTTCTGCTTCTGCTTCTGCTTCTGCTTCTGCTTCTGCTTCTGCTGCTTCTGCTTCTGCTTCTTCTGCTTCTGCTTCTGCTGCTTCTGCTTCTGCTGCTTCTTCTTCTGCTGCTGCTTCTTCTTCTGCTTCTGCTTCTGCTTCTGCTTCTTCTGCTTCTTCTGCTTCTTCTGCTTCTTCTGCTTCTTCTGCTTCTTCTGCTTCTTCTGCTTCTTCTGCTTCTTCTGCTTCTTCTGCTGCTTCTGCTGCTTCTGCTTCTTCTGCTTCTTCTGCTGCTTCTGCTGCTTCTGCTGCTTCTGCTGCTTCTGCTGCTTCTGCTGCTTCTGCTGCTTCTGCTTCTGCTGCTGCTGCTGCTGCTGCTTCTGCTGCTGCTTCTGCTTCTGCTGCTTCTGCTTCTTCTGCTTCTGGTTCTTCTGCTGCTTCTTCTGCTGCTTCTGCTGCTTCTTCTGCTTCTGCTTCTGCTTCTGCTTCTGCTGCTTCTGCTGCTTCTGCTGCTTCTGCTGCTTCTGCTTCTTCTGCTTCTTCTGCTTCTTCTGCTTCTTCTGCTTCTTCTGCTTCTTCTGCTGCTGCTTCTGCTTCTTCTGCTTCTTCTGCTTCTGCTTCTTCTGCTGCTTCTGCTTCTGCTTCTGCTTCTGCTTCTGCTGCTTCTGCTTCTTCTGCTTCTTCTGCTTCTTCTGCTGCTTCTTCTTCAGCTTCTTCTTCTTCAGCTTCTTCTTCAGCTTCTTCTTCTTCTTCAGCTTCTTCTTCTTCTTCAGCTTCTTCTTCTTCAGCTTCTTCTTCTTCTTCAGCTTCTTCTTCTTCAGCTTCTTCTTCTTCAGCTTCTTCTTCAGCTTCTTCAGCTTCTTCTTCAGCTTCTTCAGCTTCTTCAGCTTCTTCTTCTTCTTCAGCTTCTTCTTCAGCTTCTTCTTCTTCAGCTTCTTCTTCAGCTTCTTCTTCAGCTTCAGCTTCAGCTTCAGCTTCTTCTTCTTCTTCTTCTTCAGCTTCTTCTTCTTCTTCAGCTTCTTCTTCTTCTTCAGCTTCTTCTTCAGCTTCTTCTTCAGCTTCAGCTTCTTCTTCAGCTTCTTCTTCAGCTTCTTCTTCTTCTTCAGCTTCTTCTTCTTCTTCAGCTTCTTCTTCTTCTTCAGCTTCTTCTTCTTCTTCAGCTTCTTCTTCTTCTTCAGCTTCTTCTTCTTCTTCAGCTTCTTCTTCTTCTTCAGCTTCTTCTTCTTCTTCAGCTTCTTCTTCTTCTTCAGCTTCTTCTTCTTCTTCAGCTTCTTCTTCTTCTTCAGCTTCTTCTTCTTCTTCAGCTTCTTCTTCTTCAGCTTCTTCTTCTTCAGCTTCTTCAGCTTCTTCTTCTTCAGCTTCTTCTTCTTCTTCTTCTTCAGCTTCTTCTTCTTCTTCTTCAGCTTCTTCTTCTTCAGCTTCTTCTTCTTCTTCAGCTTCTGCTTCTTCTCTCTTCTTCTTCTTCTTCAGCTTCAGCTTCAGCTTCAGCTTCAGCTTCAGCTTCAGCTTCAGCTGCAGTCTGGGTGCAGCCTAGCCCTGAGACTGCCCCCAGGGTTGAAAAGGCAGGGATAGGTAGGGGCACAGGGGGTGCCATTCAGTAGTTGAACATAGTAGTCGGGCAGAGGCAGGCCACCAAGCACGGCCACCAACAACCCTCACCACAGGAGGGGAAGCAGCCTTTGACAGTGCAGCAGTGTCCAGTGCAACCCATCGAGCCCAGGCGTGCATAGCATGGTCATCTAGTACAGCTCAGTGGTGGACACGCTGGTCCTCTTGTCATCATTACACTAGTCCCTCCCTGCTGGCTGCCCTTGTTATGCGCCAAACCTGTGCGGAGGTCCTCACCCATTGAGTTGTGTTTCTGGATTGCTGCTACAGGTACGCTGCTGTTTGTTATCACACAGCTGGTGGTGCTGCAGCTGGTCTACACAGTGTATGGATGGTGGGTGGCAGTCCCGAGGCTGGGGACTAAGTGGCGCATGGGTGGCCATGCCCTGCTGGTAGCGTGGGGCACATTTGCGTAGCGCTCACATACCATCAAGGGGTCACATGTTGAGCAGGATTCCCTTCCCTCTTCAACCACAGCTTCATCACTACAGCTTGATTGAGCACCCTCAATGACTACAAATCCCATCCCTGGTGCCACGTTCCGTTCCCTGACCATTGGCCCCGCCTGGCTGTGAACATAACCTCCCCAGCAGCCCACCCAGCAGATGCAGCAGCTTTTTCGACCCACTACAAACCACACATTGCTAACCACAGCAGACCTTGGAAGCACCAACTTCTGGCGTGGATAGCACCCAGTAAAGCACCAGTGGTCCTAAACACTATGTGCGGCGCCGCTGCCTGACATCCTGCCACAGGTTCGGCTCCGTAGCATGGTGCTTGCGTGACATCCTGCTGGGCGCCTGGGTGCAGCTGTGGGGCGACACATCCGCTGCAAGTATGCCCTCAACAGGCACACGCAGCACCAGCCCAGATCCTGATGCCGGCACCAACGGCCCGCCTCCCGCCGCCCCCTCGACCGCAACGACAGAGGATGTGCGCGCAGCGAGCAGAGCCACCGGATGTTTCTGGTGGAAGCGCAAGCCCGCGGCGAACCAGGTCACACCCGGCCCCAAGCCATGCAAGGATGATGGTGCCCGCAGGGCTGTGCAGTACACCTCCCAGCAGGCCGCGATGGCGAAAGCGCTGGACGAGTTTGAGGCTAGAATCAGGTGAGTGAGTACATGGCAGGCGGGGTTGGGGTTGGGGCTGGGGCTGGGGTTGGGGTTGGGGCTGGGGCTGGGGTTGGGGTTGGGGATGGGGATGGGGATGGGGATGGGGATGGGGATGGGGATGGGGATGGGGATGGGGATGGGGATGGGGATGGGGATGGGGATGGGGATGGGGATGGGGATGGGGATGGGGATGGGGATGGGGATGGGGATGGGGATGGGGATGGGGATGGGGATGGGGTTGGGGCTGGGGCTGGGGTTGGGGCTGGGGCTGGGGTTGGGGCTGGGGCTGGGGTTGGGGCTGGGGTTGGGGCTGGGGCTGGGGTTGGGGCTGGGGATGGGGTTGGGGTAGGGGTTGGGTAGGGGTGTGTGCGTGGGACATGGTATGCCAGAGGTTTGACTGCCTGTTGCGTGTGTGTTGATGCGCCTCCTTGAGCCCCACCATCCCTGCTAATCTTGACCACCACTATGCCAGTACGCTTCCTTCAGCACTCAGGCTCTCCATGCTGCCAGCCTAATGGACAACGGAGTTAGCACAGTGGAGATTGACTGTGGCCATGTCACAGTACCCAATGATGTGACTTTTGTGAGCCACCAGCCAACGAGTGGCAAGGTGTCACAGACGCACTAGCGAGTAGGCAGCCTGGCATGGCCACAGAAACGCGAAAGGAAGGAAAGACTGCACCTGGCCTCCACCAGCAGCCATCCAGCGCATGCCCCCGTGGCCCGCTGATGCAGGAACAAGCGCGCAAACGAGCTCAACTACATCGACGCCCACGAGCTGCAGGCCCTGATCGTGGCAGTCTTTGGGCCGCAGTTTGCAAGCAAAGACACCGGCCTGGACGCCCCTAGCCCGAGCGCCCCCTGGGTTCCCCGCCCTCCCCAAGCCAGGTCGACCTCTCAAGTCGACCTCTCTAGGCCCTCAGGCACACACCTGGGCCCAGGCCTCCCCACACCATGCCTACCCCCTCACAGCATGACGACCCCAGGGGCAATCACCCGGGGCAAGCGGCACAGCCAGGTGGCCTGGGGCCCCTCGCTGGCCGCCTCCCTGCTGGCCAGGGGCCTACAGCCAGGGGGCTCCAGCAGGCAGCCTGGCTCAAGCCTGGGGCACAGCAGCAGGCTTGGGCCTGACGCCCCACCCCTTCTTGGCCAGGTAAGGCCTGCTGCTGCCAGCCTGCTCGCAGGAGATCAGGGGTCTGCGGAGGGGAGGGGCGGCGGTACTGCCCTGAGCAGCGTGGCAGGGGTGGCCAGTGTGAGGAAGGTGGCGCAGTTGTGGCTGGGGGCTGGGCTGTCCCCTAGGCAGGTGCCCGCACCCAAGCAGTTACCAGCTGGCCAGGAGTCACAAGAGCATCCAGCAGACCAGCAGCAACAGCAGTCTGAATCGCAGCAAGACGTCGAGCTGCAGCAGCAGCAGCAGCAGCTGGAGCAGCAGCTGGAGCCACAGTCGAAAGCTGCACCTGCAGACAGCCGCCCCTCTTGCCTCACCTTGCCAAACCTGGTCCCCCATCAGTCCCCTCCTTCCCTCCCTGGCCCTGCCAAAGCCAGCCCCCCCGACCTGCTGCCACTGCTGCTGCTGCTCAACATGCAGTTGCTGCAGCGGCTGGGCCCGAGCTGCAACCAGGCAGCTCCCCCCCAGCAGCGAGCACCCTGCCGGAGCCCCGCCCTGACTGCCAGCAGTAAGGGCAGCAGGCCAGAGGGGAGACCCAGACCCAGCCAGAGCCGCCGCAGCTACCGGAGTGAGGTACGAGGCAGGGCTGTCCGATCAGCCCGACCCAGCACCAGGCAGCTGGCCAGCCACAGCCGCAGCACCACCCTCAGCAGCCTCAGCACCAGCAGGAGCATGTCAGATGCGGCCACCTCACTGGCACCAGGGCCAGCTGATCCTGACTGCCTGCCGGCTGTGGGCTCGATGCTCCCTGAGCAGGCCCGGCCCATGCTTATTCACCCACACCCACCACCGCCACTCGAGCTACACTCCCCACAACACGATGTGCACCTCCCCGTGCCATGCACCTTGCCTGAATGGCCAGGGGCAATAGCAGTTGCTCCAGCCTCTCCGCCCTACCTGCCTCAATATGAGCCTCACATCCAATCACTCGCCTCACACCCCAATGACTCCCTACGGCCTGCAGCCAGGCTAGAACTTGAGGTAGAGGGGGAGCAAGGACCTCAGCCCCTGAACCACCCTCAACCTTTGCCTCGACCCCTGGACCACCCACCACAGCTCCACAACCAGCACCAGCCTCAGCCACGGGACCAGCGACGGGACCAGCGACATCACCAGCACCAGGAGCAACAACAGAAGGTACTACAGCAACAACATGAGCACCGGCAGCAGGAGGAGCAGCAGGGGCAGCAACAGCAACAGCCAGCGCAACCAGCATCAACGGCTCGAACAACTGCAGCAACACGCGAGGTGCTGGCCCCTATCAAGATATCAGGAGCCATCAGGGGTGCTCACTTATTGATGCCACTCAACTCCTCGCCTGCCTTGTTGGAGGACTGAAAACTGCGCTCTGTTGGGACCCACACTGGGCAAGGTGCAGAAGCTACGGGGTCCAGGCATGCCTACAGTGCACTGACCCCCAATGGCGCTGACCCACAGCCATGAGACTACATGTAGACGGCACCATCACCGTCCTCATCCTCCCTATCACCACCCTTACCTCATCACGTGCCACAGCAGTGCCCTGGGCGGGGACATAACCATATGCCATAAACTCAGCTGACTACCCCGGCGGCGAGACTATTATGCATTGCCATTATGGGCAAGACATCCTTGGGGGTTCAGGTTGTGCAGTCGCAACACTGTCATAAGTTGGGACGAGCTGCTGGGGCAGGAGGGTGGCATGAGGCCATCGCAGGCGCCCAACCTCAGTGCATATACTCTACTTGCTCACTGACGAGAAATGAGGGCCGGTCGTGACATGGTCGGCTTTCAATTCATAGTTCAATTGATACCTTGCCACTATCTAATTCTAAGTCTGAGCCACGGTCTAAGTCTTATTTAATAAATATGTTGTGATTCGCGACCGTCGCAGCGTAGTTATTCCCCGCACATTATAAATAGCTACTTACTGCATCCAACTGTTCTAGATAGGTGGCTTACACCGCTTAAGCCGTCAGCCGCTACTGCATCCAACTGTTCCACTTGTACGAAGTAAGAATGGCAAAATCTTGAGCAATTTATAGCATTATAGTTAGAGCAATGTGGCTATTAAGTGGCGCGCTGACAGGTGGCCTTTTCGAAAACTCTATGACGTAGTCGAATCATTCATTGAAGCGTCCGATGTGCCGACAATCACGGGATGTATAGTATAATGTCGGAGGCCAAGCTGTTACGGGAAAATAACGGTCAAGGCTGGGTCGAGAGTTGCGGTAAACGTCGAGGCGCAGCCGAGACGTTTACGCAACTCGAGACCTAGCCGAGACTGTTATTTGGACGTGAACAGCGCTGACCGAGACATTATGCGATATCCCTTTACATTACGAGCATACGGTGTTCTAGCCTTGTGATATGAATGCCCCCTCCACCCTATCCTCTCGAGAAGCGCAAGCAACAAGTGCACCAATGTGCAACTCGTGCAAGCCGTAGCTCGCATTATGATAGAGCTTGCACGGTGAAGCGCATTGGTGTAGCGGTAGACGACGTTGTAGCGAGGTTAAGAAAGTTGCACGCACTTTCCCAGTAATTGGGGTCAAGTCGCGCACTTTTCCCGTAATTGTGGGTCAAGTCGCGCACTTTTCCCGTAATTGTGGGTCAAGTCGTGCACTTTTCCAGTAATTGTGTCAAGGCGTGCACTTTTCCAGTAATTGTGTCAAGGCGTGCACTTTTTCCCGCGAGTCAGCGCTAATGCCGCGACCCTTATGGTACGCTACGCGAAGTCATGTATGAGGCCATCCACGCCTCAAGTCATCAATTTCAGCGTCCGAAGTGCCGACCATTACGGGGATATAACGAACTGTGATTTTCTCGTAATGGAAAGGGATTATTTTCTCCTGAAAATGGAAAGGGATAAGATTTCATAATGTGGATTTCAGTCCTCCAACAGAAAAGTTGGTGAATCAAAAAGAGGAGATGGGGAGTTTTGAGGGCCGGTCGTGACGTGGTCGATCATAGTTCAATTGATACCATGTCACCATCCCGTTCAATCGGTCTAAGTCTTACGTTGTAACTACGTTGTGATTCGCGACCGTCTTGGCGTAGTTATTCCCCTAAGTACATCCAACTGTTCCACTCGTATGAAGTAAGAATGGCAAGAATTAGGTATGGTGCAGTACTGCACTGCAAGGAGTAGCTAACAGAAGGGATACCTAATTAATAGTTATATAATTCAGGAATTTCACTAATTACTATGAGATTTTTCACGATGTTGGTGGCCATGGAACAAAAGTCTCATTCCGAGGCGAATCGTTGACAAAAACCACCCCCTCAAAATCGATAGTTGTGCACTAATTAGCGTGTGTGGAGGGAGGTGGGCCAGGCTGGGGCAAAGGCTGGGGTCACAGGACAGGCAAGGGCGGCAACCAGGCTGGCAACCATGTCAAGGGGGGAGGCGGTTGGTCATGCACGGGCAGCCGGCCAAGGCGGGGTGGCTGCAGGAGTAGACTGAATGCTCCGAGGCAGATGATGAAATATACCGCCACTGCCAGTAGCAGCAGGAGGACCACGACTTTACAAGCGAGGTGTAGTGCCCCATGTGATGTGGTCAGGTGATAAGGCCACTAGAAGAGAGGCCACGACAGGTGACTATATTGATCATATGATTTAGATGCGAGATTAATGGGGTGGGAGGCTTGATTATTTTTATGCACGAAGACGTTCTCAAAATTAACTTTACTTTAACGTACTTTGGCCATCGGGGAACTTGAAACAATGAAGAATATGCCTCGGGAATAATACTACAATTATAGTTTCCGAGGCTTCGGGAATCAAAAGGGAGACTACGGTATTGTGGATTTGAGTCTTCCAACAGAAAAGTTTGTGAATCAAAAAGAGGAGATGGGGAGTTCTTGCCATTCTTGATCTGCACCACTGGCTGGCTGTATAGACATTCATTGCTGATTATTCAGTGCTGTCTCGCAAGCAATGTCACCAACTATGACCTATGCAAGTCAATGGAAAGGCAGATGAAAGAGCAGCACTGTAGGAGTTTTGTGTATCACAGCCCCCTCGTCCCTCACAAGGGCATCCATTAGAATCGGACCACTAGGGATCACTCAGGATGGTGTATAATAAATAAGTACCAATGCACCTACACCATTGCCTAACCCCTGTGACAGGGCTATAGCCTAGAGTTAGCACAACAAACATGCGCCAATTGGGAGCTGATGACAGCTCAAGAGGGGGGCACGCACTACTGTGCCCCAGCAGGCTGCTGCTGCTGCTGGGCCTTGGGTGGGCTGTCTCGCAGCCGCTTGTACCCCAGGCCTGGATACTCCTTGCCCTTGGCTGGCACGGCTGCCTGGGCTGGACTGTAGCCCAGCCATGCACCATGAACACCAAGCCTCCTTTATGTGTCAGCCTGCTGCTGTGGCCTGCTGAGCTGCAGTCCTGGTGCGCTGAGCCCCAGCCTGTCCGCTGCCTCCAGCTGGGCCCTGCTGGTGTGGGGCGCCAGGGCCACCTGCAGCAGGGCCACCTGGCCAGGGATGCCGCGCAGCTCCCTCTTGCCCAGGGGCCGGGCCACCAGGGGCGGCAGCAGACCAGGCAGGCACAGCGGCTGGCCCTGGGAGAACAGTGAAGCTGAGGGGCGCTCAGCACCCTCACCACCAGCCCCACTGCCTGCCTGTGTGCTGCTGTGCAGCTGCTGCAGGGCCGCATGCCACTGGGCTGTGACTGAGCTCACTGTACCACTGCTGCAAGGCTGCCGAGGTGGGGATGAGCTGACATCCAGTACAGCTGCTTCCCGGGTAGGGCCAGTCATCAGCGCAGCCTCTTGTTTGCCCTGTGATGCAACAGGCTGGTAAGAGACAACACGCAATTTACCCAACCACAGCTAGCGTGGCTGTATACCTTGGCTGCTGCTAAAGCGTCACACAACCGTGTATTTTTCACGGGAAACCCAAGTTCCTTGAAAAGGCCACCCCCCGTCGCACTGCGCATCATGTGCAATGTGCAATGTGCACTGGGTTTACTCCACACAGCCCCTTAACACTGTTTGAGCCGGATCTAGTTAGTGGCTGCTAGTGGCTGATAGTGTATGCTAGTAGGTACTTCTGATCCGGCTCAAATGGAGGCCCTAGTGAGGGACAAGGGGGCTGGTAAGAGACAACGCGCCTGGGCTGCGCAGTGGAGCCGTGTGTTGACTTCGCTATTGAGATGTCAACCTGCTTGCTGCCCTGGGCTGACCAGCTGGCTGTGCTGGGGGCTGGCTGGTCTGCAGCAAGTGATGCCAAGGCCCGAGCTTCCTTGGTGGTGGTGACAGGGTGTAGGGCAGCCAGGGTGCTGGCCCAGGCTGTCTCGGAGCACCATACCTGCAGTCAGCACATCAGCATGCCACCAGCCTGCAGGTCCATCAGGGACCTCCATCACAACACAATCAAGGCCCATCAAGGCCAGGAGGGCCAAAGCTGCAGCTGTGCAGTGCACAGTGTCATGTGCCTCCCACCCACCTGGCCGGACACTGCCAGGCCATTGATGCGTGCAGCCCGGTTCAGGCAGCGGCCCCGGTAGTTGAAGCGGCCGTTGGCAGGTGTCAGGTCGCAGGCCACCTCACCCGCATCCACACCCGCCTGCATACCACCATTACCATCGTCACATGGAACTATCTTCAGCATGTAGCAAGATTTCATGCCGGCAGTGATAGCTATTGCACCATTGAAAGCCATTCAACGGCTACAAGCATGGCCCGGAGCTTGTGAGGGGCGCCTTCTACTGGAAGCTGCCACAAAGCTGACATGCCTTGAGTTGGTGTTGTGGCCACCGAGCTGCCCAAACCCACTTTGATACGCAGGCCACGCAGCAGGCGGAGGGAGGTTTTGTGACTAGCTCCAGGGTCGCCAGCCTCGCCCGCTGCTGACAGGGGTGGGTCTGCAGCTGCTGTGCTGTCAGGGTCTGCAGCCCAGCTGGGGCCTGCCTGCGCTATCACCACCTCCTCCCCTGAGGCGCTGTCTAGCAGCGCCTGTGGCCAGTCCATGTCCATGCAGGTGGTGAGGGTGAGCAGCGCCCAGTGCAGGCACTGCAGGCTGCAGGGGAAGGCGGCCAGCACCATGCCCTCCTCCTCCGCGCTGGACACCCAGTAGCCAGCAGGCAGCTGTGGCCCCGACACATGCAGCAGCAGGCGCTGGGCAGCGGCCTGGTACAGGGCCACGCACTCCTGCAGGCAGGCAGCCAGGCAGGCAGGCAGGTGTCTGGGTCGTCCTGGTCTTGGCGAGCATTGTGACCTGGCCAGGCACACCGGGTGAAGGCAGAGGCTGGACACACTGGAGGTCACCCACCCACCTGGGCCAGCTCCGCACTCCAGGCCTTGAGCTGAGGCAGGCCCACCACTGACATGAAGGCTACAGCTGCTGCACGGACAGGAGCATGCAGCACGCCTGGCTGCAGCTGCCTCAGCGTCCTGCACAGCGAGCAGCGTGCCCCGCAGCAGCCATGTCAATGGGTCTCTTGACAGCAGGCGCATCAAGGTATGGGAGAGTGGTGGAGAGGCTCACAGCTGGCACAGCCAGGGCACAGCACAGCACCACATCCTAGTCAGCTGCCCAGCTTCCCCTGTGCCGCTGCAGCCACCTCACCTCAGCGGCCCCATGGCCCACAGGCGGTGAGCATGGTCCGGGGTGTTCAGGCAGGCGCAGTACAGCTCCAGGGCCATGGCGCCCTTGCCCTCACCCAGCGCCACCAGGTGCTGCCCCATGTGCACCACGCTGATGCCAGCAGCCCGCAGCTCCTCAACAGGCAGCTGCATCACCAGACCATGATGACAATTCCTTGCTATGTGGAAAGCTGTCTCGTGCTGGGCGGCTGTGGTGCAGTTCTACATTTTTACCAAACTAACCCGGGTTTGTGCTTGGCTGTGCCTACCTTGACAAAGGTGGCAGCACTTAGCGTGACCTGACCCCCATGAGCACAGGCCTGCACAGCAGCAGCAGAGTAACAGCAGCAACAGGCTCAATGTCCCTGGAACCTGAGCTGTGGGCGACGCAGGGGCTGGCTGCAGCACCCATCCACCTGCACTGCCTTGGCCAGCACCAGGGCTGCCCCGCCATACGTGATGGAGCTGGCCCCCATGCGCCTCTGCACCATCACCTCGTCAGCAGCCAGGCCAGTGTGCAGGCCCTGCAGCACGATGACAACGTAGGCATCAGCAGGGGCACAGCGTCACGAGCTTGCTGCTTCAGGCAAGGCACCACCTTAATTGTGCAATCATGCCCCTGGTGCACTGCATTGAAGGCAGGAGGTTGGCATAGGCAGAAGATTGGCAGCAGCTAAGGTTAGGAGCAGGCTGAGGTTAGGAGCAGGCTGAGGTTAGGAGCAGGCTGAGGTTAGGAGCAGGCTGAGGTTAGGAGCAGGCTGAGGTTAGGAGCAGGCTGAGGTTAGGAGCAGGCTGAGGTTAGGAGCAGGCTGAGGTTAGGAGTAGGCTGAGGTTAGGAGCAGGCTGAGGTTAGGAGCAGGCTGAGGTTAGGAGCAGGCTGAGGTTAGGAGCAGGCTGAGGTTAGGAGCAGGCTGAGGTTAGGAGCAGGCTGAGGTTAGGAGCAGGCTGAGGTTAGGAGCAGGCTGAGGTTAGGAGCAGGCTGAGGTTAGGAGCAGGCGCGCTGCACTGCGTTGAAGGCAGAAGGCGTTGAGGATAGCCTCCCTCAACTCAAACCCTCTGTCCCCAGCCTGCAGCCAGCAGCCCCACTTACAGCTATTCCGGCCCTTACCACAACACTGGCTACTCACCACCCTGACCCTGAGGCCCGCCAGCACAGTGAGGGCTGCTGGCGCCTCCACCTCCACCTCCTTGTACAGCTCACACAGCCGCTGCCAGCTCACCCTGACCTGGTCAAGGCGGGGCTGCCACTGCTCAGGAGACTCTTTGTGGTCCGACACAGATGCCTGCATGGTAGTACACACAACCGTGGACATTCAGGCAACACATGCATGTTCAAGGATGTTCAAGCACGTTCAAGGATGGCTGAAGCAACAAAAAAGATTACCTGCTTCATGCCATCCTCTTCCTCACAGAAGCTGAACGTTGTGTTGGATACTTCTTTTCCAGGTTGGCGCGTGAGCAGGCCCAGGAGCCCCTGTGACAGGGCATCTCACAGTAGCAATGTGTGGTTTAGGAAGCAAGGGGTGGCAGCAGGCTCCGTTGCCCTGCTCTCCCACCTGCCCGTCCTCTACTCCATTGGCAGTGGTGGCTCGCAGCTTTGGAGGGGGTAGGGCGAATGTGGGGAGGCGCAGTCCCAACCTCTTGGCCGATCTGGGCCTTGGCAGCGGAAGGATGTGTGCCAGGGATGCGGATGCATCTGTGGTTGCTGGCGGGAGGGTGGCTGACTGGCGATCACATGCCACAGGGCAGCCTGCATGACTGCTAATGGGCACAAAGATGGGGTTCATGCATTGCGTGGGCTGCTCCTCCTGCTCCTGCTCACAGCTGCCGTGTCCCACAGCTGCCGTGGTGCCAGCTGCTGCCATCACAGATACCTCCAGGCTCAGCCGCTCTGTAGAAACTGCTGTGTGCCTGACCGTGCTCGTTCCCTTTGCTGGCCCCACACTCATTGCAGTACTGCGCCTTAGTGCCAGAGCCGCCAGCACAGGTTGCGACAAGGTGCTGCTGCTGCCAGTAGAGTAGCTGACTATGGTGCCCGTCACATTTGAGCCAGGCCACACAGGGGCTAGACACAGCGGCTGGCCAGGGCTGCCCTCTGCAGCCAGCTCCACAGGCCACTGGCTGCACCTCAGCAGCGCATCCTGCACAGCAAACACACATGCAGGTTGCACTGTAGGGGCTAGACATGCTGTCTTTCCTCTGCCGTGCTGGGCACTCCTGCCTCACTGCCTTGCACCTGGCTCACCTGCAGCATGACCATCCTGCCTTAGCTCACCTGCAGCTGGGTGGCGAAGGTGATGGCTGCCTGGGGGGAGTGGAAGCACAGGAGGAAGCTGCAGGGCAGCAGGCAGCAGGGGCGCTCTCAGATGCTTGGCATTGCATGGACGTGCCAGCAAAGGATGAGGATAAGCTGCAGGACAAGATACAGAGATGATATTGGATGATAGCAGCAGCCTTCCTCATTCGCCCTGAGCAAAGGAAGCAAATAATGTGCGTGAGTGTGACCTCTCTGACCTCAGGGTTCTAGGCACTGCCGCTGGTGTTCAAACCAGGCACCCCTGGCCTGCCCTCCTGCCCCTCACCTGTCACCCTCAGTGGCCCACTCATAGCCTGAGCTTTCCAGGGCCAGCCGCCTGACCTGCAGGTAGCAAGAGGAGGGCAGCTGTGAGGGCTGTTGCTGTTGTTGTTGTCAGCCGCGTTATTTGACGACTCATCTCACCAGGTCGTCATGCAACTTCATGCTGGCCTCCACCACCACAGCTGGCAGTGTCTCCTGCAAACCCACAGCCAGGCTGAGGTAGACAGGCCTTCAAATATGACAGGCCACTGTAAGCAGCAGCTATCGCATCTGTAGTATCCGGCACGCTTCAGTCACGGCTGCCACGGCTGGCTGCAGCAACATGTGGTGTGGTGCAGCAATGACAGCAGCGAGCATTGTACCTACAACCACAGTGCCGTTGTACTTTGTAAATGCTGCCCTCTTTGTCTGGGTGTGAGTGCAGCCCTGCTCACCCATAGCTTGCTTGAGCCCTGCACGTCCGTGATGACCAGGGTGGCCTTGTCGCCAGCAGCAGGCGGCAGCACATGGCCCAGCAGGGAGCGCTGCAGCTTGGCATTGCGGCGTAGGTTGGTGATGATGACGGCCAGCAGCAGCAGCAGCAGGGAGCACACCCCCACTGGCACGGCTATGACAGTGGCCAGCACATGAGGGCTGAGGCCAGGTGAACCTGCAAGCAAGTGAGCAGACACAGCAACAGGGACTATGCATGTGCTCTAGTCACGGTGACCCCCTGACCCTCTGAGCCCTGACGCTGCTCCCTGACCCCTCACCCTGCATTGCAAGCTGGGCCTTGCCTTCTCACTCAGCAGTAGGGCCTGAGCCTGAGCCTGTGTGTGTACTCCATGTGTGCAGAGTACACACTATGTACTGCTATGGAGGTAGGCGCAAGGTGATGGCACCACAGCCTAGCACAGCAGGGCCACAGCAGGGCCACAGCAGCAGGGCTCCTGGTCACGATGACGCAAGATGATGGAACCACAACTTAACATTGCTGCCCGGCCTGCTCCCTTAACCCTGAGCCCGGCCTGTGACCTGACCCCTCACCCTGCACTGGAAGCTGGGCCCTGCCTTCTCACCTGTGGATGGAGGCGGATGGGGCGGTGAGGGCGGGGCAGGAGGTTGGGGTGGTGGCACGAAGCCAGTGGTGCCCCACAGCTGCTCCCTGAAGGCTGTTGTGCCCAGGCTGTCCCTCAGAGCCCTCAGGCTAATGGTCATGGCGTGCATGGCTGTGGCAAAATCATCTGGGGTGCAGGGGCCGTGAGAGGCCTGCAGGGGATGGCAGGGCCATGCAACAACATGCAAGCAGGGTACACAACTGCTCCAGTCGGTCCAGGTGTCTAGCTGCTCCATGGTACCTGTGTGGTCACAGTGGCGCTCAAGCCTACATCTGTGCATGGCCATGGCCTGGATGTAAAGTATCCAGCAAACTACCTAGTCCACCGGCAGGAGCACAACACTGGTGAGTGCCTCTCTAAGTCCAAGCTGCACCTTGCTTATGAGTTGGCTCACTGGGACCGACAGTGCGAGGGACATGTCTGGGCCTGCGCAAGTACCAAGCAGTGCAGTGGCAGCTTCCCATGAAGCAGGCAGGCAGCAATGGCTGCACCGCCAGGCACCTCCAGGCACTTATGGGTTGAGATTTAATGAAGACAGCTGGTAGAGAGCTAGAGGTTGAAACACCACACTCTGCTGCTGTGTGGAGCAGTGCAAATGGGCATATCTTAGCAAGCTTTGAGCAGCTTTGAACTGTGACATGAACACAGATCTGAAGCGTGCGGCAGCCATTAGAGCAGATTGGTAGCAGCTTGGTACAGCTGGTGATACATCGCATCGTAGCGCAGTACAACATGCTGTGCAACATGTGACATGAGGGGCAACGCATCGTGACAGGGAAGGGATATGAGCTGCTTGTGACTAAAGCTTCTGGTATTGGCAAAGCATCCGGCAAATAGAGAAGGATCAAGCTGCCCACCAGCGTCAGACTGGGTCCAGCGGCCATCCATCCTTGGCTCCATGGCTGTGGTCCGAATGTCCAGGGCGTCGCTGACCGCTGATGCAAACGCCTGCACGGGCTATGCTCAGGGCTGGCACCACCCACATCACAGCTGGCAGCCAGGTGTACGGACCAGGTCAGCTCCATGTCTTGCTGCCACCCAACAACTCCTACCAAGACGTCAGCATCAAGGTAGCCATTTCTACGCCAGCTGCTCAGGTCAGGTCGCAAGATGTCGCCGTATTCGTAGTCGCGTAGACCTACAATCGCCAAAACATATCACTGGCAACAGCTCCCGGTCTCGGCAGCTTAGTTACAACATGCTTGCAGCATGCTACGCATGCAACATGAACCGCATGCTTGCACTGACGAGGGGCAGCCATAGGGAGGTCTCGGGTGTTGGGCCAGTGATAGCCAGGCGGGGTGCATTGACATTGCATGCAAGCATGGTGTGGCTGCATCACATACTACAGGTGTGCTGTAGTTGAAGTTATGTTGTGACCATGCTCGCAAGCCCAGCCGCGTCCATGTTAACACTCACCATACACCTCCCGCTCACCATACACCGCTAGCACCCCACCGCCTTGGGCTGCCCAGACATAAGCCGCCCGTTTGATGGTTCGACAAGGATATCAATTTCACTTGCATTGGTGAGAGCTGGTAGCGGCGCAAGAGCTGTGCTGGTGGCCTGGCCTAAAGGCATTGTGACACCCACAGGCGGATGAGCGAGCAGCTCTGTGAGAAGCCCTAACAAGAGTAGAACTGTTTGATTAGATCAAGAATCACCCATAGTGCCTTGGTGAGCTTTCACTCCTAATAACGATGAGTGAGCTCCCACTTTCTGCATGTGTTTAAGTTGGCAACACTGGGTTAAACAGGACTTACCAGTTTCCTGCATAGGTGCCAGCCCAATCCCCGGGGTTTGTAGCAACAGCTGCACGGCACACAGAGAGTGTGGCAGTTGTGGGCCCTGGGCGGTCTGAGGTGCTGACTGAGGCCGAGGCCAGTGAGCCCCACCTTTGTGTTGTGAGGCCCGCCTGCATGTCATGGCATGCAGGCGACATTGCAGGCAGAAGTGTCGCAGGCATTGAACCAGGTCAGGCTGCTCCCGCCTACACACACCCACCAAGGTGTGCCAGCGCTGCGTACATGGCTTCCCTAAGCTGCAGCGGGGCTGTGGAAGTCATGCTTAGGAGAACAGCGGGGCGGGATCTGGAAGGGGCTACATTCACTGCTCCTCCTCCGTTCCTACATGGAGGCACCTCACCAGCGCAGTTGAGCATTGGACTTGTCTAAAGGGGCACGTGATGGCTCAAAGTCCTCAGTGGTCCACCCGCCCTCTCCGGCCCCATCTGAGCTCATGACACTCTTGTCACATCATGCCAAATGGCTCAGCAAAGGACAACTACAGACCAGTGGTAGCCGAGAGATGGCAGCCTTGTGGCCACCTGGCATGAGCTGCATGCCACCCTTAGCCATGCCACCCTTACTCACTGTGTTGTGCGCCGGCTGTTGCACAGGTCCTGGCGGCAGGGCACCAGCTGCATGGTGCTGCGGTCCAATACCTCGGTGCTGCCGGGCAAAATGGACATGGTCAGCTGCCTGGAGGCAAGAGAAAGGCTGCATGTGAACTGTGTGCTGCTTCAACTATGACGACATGAGCCTCAGCTTACCCCCGGTACACATAATTTATGCCGATTTGGTGCAGGGCTTTGAAGACTTCGGCATCATTGATGGCTATGGCGCATTGTGCCATGTCGATAAAGCTCGGGGCAGCAAAGGTCCTCAGGAAAGGAGTAAGGTCTGCCACAAGCTGCAGCACCTGCAGGAACAGCAGTCATGCCCACTTTACCGCCGCCCTTGTACATGGTTTGGTGTGGCTGCACCCTGGAGCTCATACAGGGGCAGCCACATTGCGCCCACCCCAAAGTGGTATGTGGTTTGTAGTTGCCATGGTCTGATGTGGCTGCACCCTGGAGCAACCACGTTGCTGCCACCTTACAGGCTACACTCTGACAGGATCCAAGCTTGGGAACAAGTTGGCCAGTGAGTCTGAGAGAAGGCTGGCCCCCGTTGGCAAGGAGTACCAGCAGGACTACAAGCGGGTCAATGACCGGCTGCCCAAGATCAGGCAGAGGCTGCACCGGGCTGCAGAGTACCGGCGAGGCATTGATGGTCGGGCCCGTAACAATGCATAGGCCCTAGTAGTTTGAGCAGGCTGTTAACCTTACAAAGCATTACGCTGTCAGTTTTGATGAGGTGCCCAGTGGTCAAGGGGGATTAGCCCCAGGAAAGAGTGCCACCGGAGTGGGGTTGGTAGTTATCAAGGGTGCGACCGAGGATGCTACAACATGCTTGTAGTAGCTGAGTGAGATTACCCACAGGCAAGCATGTTGTTCCTTGTTGAATAAGTTTTGTTTGGCTGAGAGAAGGCTGGAGGGCTAAGGGCTTGTGTAGAGGCGGCAACCACAGCATACCAGCTACACCAGGTGCAGGAACCTGACGGGGTGAAGGCAGCAGCTGAGGTGTTGCATTGCATGACTCACCTGCTGCATGGCTGTGTTGTTAGTCAGAGGCTCCAGGGTCAGTGGGTCATACAGCCAACCCTGGGTGGGGCCAACGGTCTGCATGATGCTGGCCATGACTGCATGGATTAAGAACAAGACACTTTGCTCCGTAGGTAGGCACAAGGCATGGCGGGGTTTGCCCGTGACTGGGTCGCTGGCAGTGGCGTTGACCTGCCGCATCACTGATATCAGCCCCTGCCAGGTGTCAGGGTAGAAGGATAGGCGGCCAGCCTCGCCCACCACAGGCTGGCTGATGTTGTAGGGGGCTGATGTCAGGAGGGGCCAGTTCACGTATATGATCAAGGGGAACTCTAGAAAAGGGATGGCCACCACCTGTGAGGAGCAAGCAGCACGGCAGTGTTATGTTTTGCTGGGCTGGTGGTATGAAATGTGTTGCCTGGTGGCATGCGTGGTGCCATTTTATGTCTCTGATGCATGATGCGTGCACATCCAGAAATCTGCGGATATGGCGAGGTGACCTCAAGGCAACCTAGAGGCATGGCGAAATGCGCAAATACCAGCACCCTAAGAATGACGCTGTTTTACATGTGTGCATTGCCTGCATGGTCAGCCAGTAGGATTCTGGGTTGAATATTTGAGGCAGAGGCAGCCAGCGCTGCTGATGCAACCATGCCATCTGACACTATACCTCTCAACAAGTAAGCAGTTTGACCGGGTTAGGAGGGAGCTTTGAGAGTAGAAGTTGCGGCTAGATGCAGCTGCAAGGCTATCAAAATGTGATAAGATATCACTTCTTTCAGAATGAAACCATCACCCCTAGTGTGGGTCCTATCATGCTACCCTTTCATACGGATCCTATTATGCTACATGTATAGGCTGGGCTGAAGGAGGTGCTGATCATGCCCTCCCTCTTACACCTCCGACACATTCCCAACACAGCCACACTTACGCTATCCCCAAACTTTGAAGCAAGCGAGCTTTCATATGGGGGCAGGTCAGACCAGGCTATGATCTGCAGGCAGCCATTGGTCCATTCACAGCAAAGCAGGCTTGCGGGTTAAGTTAAACAGATACATCAACATCAACAACAGTCTGCAAGTGTGATAGGAACAGGCTAATGAGGAGTGAAGCTATATCCTCCCCACACACTCACCTGCTTAGGGTCATTCTTGATGTATGGCTGTATGTCAACCAGTGCACCACCACGAGCAAGGTCACCCAAGCTTGAAGAGGCGTAAACCACTGCGTCATAGGTTGCCCCGTTCACGCTGCTGTTGTGGGTCTGCAGCCGGCCCAGCCTCTTCACTCATGTCAAAGCTGCTCCTCTCAACAGCATTCATTACATAGTGGCGGCCCTTACCAGGCTGTCAAGAAGGATGCTCGGAATGTCTCGCACACTTGCAAAGCTTGGCACGAAGCGAACTTTGGTGGCGGCCATGATTTGGTCCATGGTCAGTGCATAAGCATTCTCCGTGCCCTTGGGTGAAAGTATGCGCAGGGGCTGTGAGCAGCAGCAGGCAGCAGCCGGCAACGAATGGGGGGTGGGCAGCATGGGTGTGGTGCCTTGCGTGCACCATGCAGTTGGAGGAGGAGATGGCTGGGTGTCATGGGAGCGCCGCAATGGGTGTTATGGTAGGGCCACATGGGTTTTGAGAACTTGCTGGTAGACGACAAGCAGCCTGGAATATGCCATCTGGGTATTGCCAACATGTGGTGGTGCTCTATGGGGTGGTAAGTATACAAAGCAGCACACCCTCAGAGTCACAGATGCTCCAATAAAGCACTCTTTGAAAAGCTGACTGGTCTGGTCACTCCAGTATTCCTCCAGCGTGTTTCTCGTGCTGCCCACTCCTGCATCTTGGCTGCGGGCAAAGTGAAGGTGCCCGGGTGGCCGCGGCCACAACCAGCCGGCGCCCGGCCCGCAAACACGTACCGCGTGACGATGCTGTTGACGAACTGGGACGTCCTTGAGAAGCATTGGTCTGTTGCGGTGCACTGAGGGCACTGAGGTGGGGGTGGCGCAGGATCAAGGCCGCGCGCTAAGCTGGCGAGCATCAGCAGCTCAGCTACCGTGGCTGCTATGCCAAGCTGGGTGCGCATACTGCCGCGCTTAGGTCGTACGGGGAGCACAGACCGACGCCCACCACCGTCAACAGCGCTGCTGGCACGAACCTCCCCTCTTGATGATGATAACTGATACCAAACTTTGTCAGTTCAAACCTCGTTCCCGGATGCTCCGACTTGCTTATCCATGCATGCTGGCCGGTAGTGGCGGGGCGGTACAGGCATTGCCACATCTCATACTGTGCAGGCTGTACAATGTAGCTTGAAGGTGACGGTGCTGCCACTAACAGCCGCAGAAAATCATGGCGCCGTAAGAAACATCCAACAGTAAGCAGTAAGCTCTGTTTAAGTCTGGCTCCGTTATAGCTATTGTTCGCTTGAGGGCAAAGGGTACCAGCAGGGCTGCAAGTCGCTGACCAGTTGGTCGCCGGTGGCACCGGGCAGCGGAGTTGAACCAAACTTCCCTTATGAACACCCTGCAGACTGCAGCCCCCTCGACCATCACTAGGGCCTCCATTGAATCGAACCACTAGAGATCGCTAGGGACCACTAGGGACCGTTCAGAACAATATTATGGGGCTGTGTGAAGTTATGTTACATGCATATGGCACGGTCGCCTACCACCTACACTATTTCCTGACCCCTGTGACAGGGTCATCATCTAGAGCTGGCATGACAAACTCATTGCACTCATTGTAAGCTGAGAACAGCTCAAAGGGGGGCACACACATTGTGCCACAGAAGGCTGCTGCTGCTGTTGGGCCTTGGGTGGCCGGTCCCGCAGCCGTTTGTACCCCAGCCCTGGGTACTACTTGCCCTTGGCTGGCAGATCTGCCTGGTTTAGCCACCAGCATAGCTCCAGCGGGCGCCACCTGCTCTCCCAATTGCGTTGCATGTTGTTGCAGTCTTGCCCTGGGCCTTTCCTTTGCCCTTGGTTGGCTCGGTGGGCTCAGCTATGGTGCGCTTGCTGACTGCATCCCGGGCCTGTCAAGCAGCCTACTCATTGAATCGTGACTTACGAGGAGAGGTGTTGGTGGAGATGGAGGTGCAGAGGCAGGGGCTGGGGAAGCCTATATAAAGAAGAAAGAAAGGTCAAGCCCTCGCCAATGGGTGTGAGTTGTGGGGAACTTGGCGCCTCCCTGCTGCATACCTCAGCAGCACCCTCCTGACCCCCCAGCAGCACCCTCCTGACCCTCCAGACCCCCTCACGAGGACCCCCTGTGTGTGTCCCACCTGCCACTCGCGTTGCATGGACAAGGGCTATGGGATGGCTCCGACCCTGCTTTCATACCAACTACCGTGCCTGCTACCATCCATTACAACGGTGATGGCCCCAACCCTGCCCCAGCCCTGCTAGCCCCGGGGGGTGCTTCACTGCCGCTTGGGCTTCGTCATAGGCTGAGGCTGTCACACAAATATGCAATGCTGTCAAATCCGGATCATCTTGTCAGCAATGTCACTAGCCATAACATATACAAGCCCATGACAATATGAAGCAGATTGAAGAGCCGCACTGTACGAGTTATGTTTGTATCCCAGGCCTGCCCCATGGACACCCCGCCTCCTTCAGGTGTCAGCCTGCTGCTGTGGCCTGCTGAGCTGCAGCCCTGGTGCGCTGAGCCCCAGCCTGTCCGCTGCCTCCAGCTGAGCCCTGCCGGCGTGGGGCGCCAGGGCCACCTGCCATCCGACAGACAGCAGTAACTTACTGAGTAAGCTCTGGCTCCGCTATAGCTATTGTTCGACCGAGGGCAAAGGGTACCAGCAGGGCTGCAAGCTGCTGACGAGTTTGTCACCGGTGGCACCGGGCAGCGGAGCCTAGGCAAACTACTCTCCAGGCCCACACCCTGCAGCCTGCAGCCCAGGCCTGTCAAGTAGCCTACAAAGTACATCGTAATTCATAAGGAGGGGTGCTTGATGGTATGGAGGTACAGAGGCAGGAGCTGGGGCTGGGGGGACCTAGGGAAGGGTTGTGAGCAGTGATGGGTAATACGTGTATCGATACAGGAAATACAAGAAAATACAAGAGAAACGTGTATTTTTTGTATCGATACAATACAGCGATGTCGCGGGAAAGGAGCAGCTAGGAGCAGTGCAGCCAGTCCCGCAGCCTGTTCTTGGTGTCTGGGCAGGACGGCGACGTCGGAAAGTCAGGGCCTTTCACGCGTCTGCGTGCGTGGGGTCAGGGTCAGGCACTACTTGCTGGTGCCTTTCACGCGTCTGCGTGCGTGGGCCCATAACCCTGTAGAGAGCGTAGGTACAGACGCGGCACTCAGTTTAGGGTGCCGAGGTCTGCCCCTCTAACTGCCTCAAGACAGACAGTCTCACTCTCTCACTCTGCAGCCCTGAGTGCTGTCAAACATGTCTCACACTCCCGGTGCTCAATATCTTTTGCACCAGGACATGTTCACAACATAACCTCCTCACCTCTCCACCCACCTATGCACCTCAAGGCAGACACCAAACTACCACGCCCGGTTGGCATGTTCACCCAACCTCCCTCAAATCAAAGGTCAGCTGCCGCGTGCAATTACAAACAGTTCGATTGCTGGCTAGGTTGCTACATTTGAGCAGCAACAGCAGCAGGAGCAGCAGCAGCCAACTGCGGCAGGGGCCTCACCAATAACTGAGGCCCGGCTCCAGGAGGTACTGGCGCAAACACTGACACAGGCATAGAGCATGGAGGACTATGAATTGCTGGCTGGCAGCTGTCAGCTGGCCATTTGCCTCCCTGCTGCCTGCTGCTTGCTCAGCACCCGCCATTCACCCCTCCACAAGGCTCACTAGTGTATGTCCCACTTGCCCCCGACCCGCCTTGCATGGACTAAGGCAACAGTGATGGCCCCGACCCTGCTTTCATACCAACTACCCCAGCTCGCCGCCCTAAGCTCTTCGCTTGATGACCTCCACGGGTCAGCCTGGTGCGGTACGGCCTGCTCCGCCCTGGTGCCTTATGCCCTAACCTCTTCAGCTCTTCGCCTCCCTAAGCTCTTCCACAGGTCGGCCTGGTGCAGTGTGGCCTGCTTAGCCTTGATGCGCTTGGCCTGCTCAGGCCAACCCCAGGCAAGCAGCCCCCTCAACTCACAGCCCTCTCGCCCTGCCGGGCTCCTTACAACCCTCGTGGCCCAATGAAGGCAGGTTGGACCCCTTGGGCATTAAGCTCAGGGCACAGTTCTGGGATCTGGGACTCTGGGAGGCCTCCTTGCAGCGCTTTCAGCGTGCTACTCGTTTCCCCCACCCCTGACGGCAGCAAACGGTCATGGGCACCAAGCAGACAGTCAGTCTGCACCAGTCACCCCTGCCGGCATCGAACAGTGAGTGGCAGCCTGGCCTCAGGCTGCTGGCCCTCTTCTCCTCCGCCACGCCTCATGTCTTGCTGACCATGGCTGTATGCGCAGAATACAGCGGCACCAGCACCAGGGCCAGCACCACCACCGCAGCAGCCACCACCCACAAGCTGCTTGACGACGCTTCGCTGCCAGACCCTGACGCGCCTGCTGAGCCAGCACCCGCCGCCGCTCCCGCTGCTGGTGGTGCTGCTGCCGCCCCCTGTGGACCCCCAGCAGCATCTTGAGCAGCAGCCACTGCCTGCGGGCCTGCTGGCGGCGCATCACGACCCAGTCCACCCCCACCCCCACCCCCAGGCCCATGACCCAGGGTTTGCCCGGCCTGTGAACTATCCACCGCCAGCGCAGCATGGCTCTGGGTAGCAGCTGCAGCGGCGGCCTCTTGTGGGGCTGCCGGGGGGGCTGCTGGCTGTGCAGCCTGCTGCTGCCGTACCTCATGAGCCGCCACCCACTCTGGGAACAGTTTGCGAAACCTGCATCATCAGGCAGGCATGCGGGCTCTGAGCAGTGAGAACGGCATTGACCCAGCAGGACAAGGGTGGCATGGTGTCAGGGGAGAGGGAGTGTCAATTGCCAGCAGTCAGGGTCGAGGCTGCTGGGCTGCTGGTGGGCTGCTACATTAGCTTGGCCTGGACAGAGGCGAGCGGTAGGCAGCAGGGGCGGGACTTGGCAGTAGGTGAGACAGACACAAGGGCAGGGGCAGGGCTATGCCTGGCCCCTTGGTGCCCCCGCTGCTGCAACTGGCACCCAGGCAGGCAGGCAGGCAGGCAGGCAGGCAGGCAGGCAGGCAGGCAGGCAGGCAGGCAGGCAGGCAGGCAGGCAGGCAGGCAGGCAGGCAGGCAGGCAGGCAGGCATCTGGGCAGGCATCTGGGCAGGCATCTGGGCAGGCATCTGGGCAGGCAGCTGGGCAGGCAGGCAGGCAGCTGGGCAGGCAGCTGGGCAGGCAGCTGGGCACACGGAGTAACAGGCAGGCACATCAGGGGCTCACATTGGGCTCTTCATGTTGAAGGCCAGGGACTGTGCTGCCAGCTTCACTTTCTCTTCCTTGCTACTGTCGATGCTGCCGGTCGTGCGCTGCGTGTCGTTCATGAAGGAAAGCAGACCGGTCAGGATGGTGCCCACACTCCTGGACACCACCCAGCAGCAGCAGGAGCAGCAGCAGCAGCAGCAGCAGCAGCAGCAGCAGCAGCAGCAGCAGCAGCAGCAGCAGCAGCAGCAGCAGCAGCAGCAGCAGCAGCAGCAGCAGCAGCAGCAGCAGCAGCAGCAGCAGCAGCAGCAGCAGCAGCAGCAGCAGCAGCAGCAGCAGCAGCAGCAGGTGAGGAGAGCCATCCCAGCCCCTGCCCTGGAAACAAGCTGTAGCCCTTGCTATCAGCAGGGAGGTTGGGTGGCACATGTGCTGTGTAGCATGGTGTTTTGTACAAAAGGTGCAGATGAACAGCGGGAACCCATGGCAGGGCTGTGGAGAGTGGAGAGTGTTGGGTGTGGAGTGAGCTGTGTTACGACTGCAGGGGTGTTTGCCCAGGAGGAGAACTGCAGGCTGGAGACAGGGGCTGGGCGCTGATAAGGTCGCATGAAGATCAGGCAGGTGGGCCAGTCAGATGGGTGGGGTGAGCAGAGGGCAGTCAGGTCAAGTGAAGACGTGAGGGAGCAAGGGCGTGAGGGCTAGGCTAATGGGTGGGCAGGCAGCCAGTGGGTGGGTGGGCTGGCAAAGAGTGGTGTGACAAGGAGGGCCGCTGCAGGCCTTTTAGCCTAAGGAGCATCAGTCACAGCCACCACCACTACAGGGGCAGCGGCAGGCGGTGCCAGGTGCTGCTGAGGAACCCGGCAGGCCTTCTTAAATATAAGCAGCTAAGCTACCCACCACATGGGGTTCCAGCCTGCATACAATACACACACAGAAACATGTGTATAGCAGCAGCAGCAGCAGCAACAGCAGTGGTGGCGGTGGCAGCAGCAGTACTAGTAGCAGCAGACAGTCACGCTCAAACAGCTGGTGTAATGGGGTGGAGAACCCTGACCCACTGAGCCAGCAGCCCGGATGCATGCCGCACCAGCAGGGCCCCATCATGCTGCTTGCAATGTGCCTTCTGTATGCAGGTGTGTGCTGGCCTTGCAGCCCAGGCCCACGCTAGCTGGGTGGTCAGCCTTTGGCTGCAGCCTCCTAGTTCAAGTGCAGGTCCTCAGCCTGCAGGTGGGCGGGGAGCATGCCCGCCTGCTCATCCTCCCTACCCCCTCCCATCCTTTCCCCTCTCACTCCCTCACTCCCTCATCTCCTCACTCTCAGGGTGGAAGTCCGTCATGGACAGGCACAGCTTGGTGTTGGTGGCAAAGCGACCGTTGGGCGTGTACAAGCTGAGGCTAGGCGGCTTGAAGGGATACTCTGTTCAGCACCACACCAGCACACCCCTTACCCCGCGATGGAAACAGCAACAGCGACAGACACAGCGGCAGCAGCAACATCAACAGTGACAAAAAATGAAGAACCTGTAGCTGCCGCCGCCAGAACTCAGGTGGGGCATCACACTTTCACTAGCAACAGCAAGAGTGAAAGACTCATCATCATCATCATCATCAGCAACAGCAGCAGCAGCGGCTGTAACCCAGGTTGAGCATCAGGGCCCCGTGGCCTTGGGAGCACATGAGGTGGGAGTGGCCGGAGCTGCGCCTGGACCTCCACCACCACTGTGGTACACCCCATACCCCTGTGCAGGGAGCTGGGGCTGGCACCCTGCTAGAGCCCTGCAGGGTCCTGCTAGCCTGTGGCTAATACTGGCCCACAGGCTGCTGGATGCTGGTGCGAGCATCTGCTGTGAGCGGCGGTGGCTGTACCTGGAGGGAATGCAATCTTGCCATGGTACACGCCATCCTTGAACTCGGAGGTACTATCGCCTTCCAGTACAAAGTGCCACTCCAGCAAATTGTTGGGTGAGGGGTGTGCAGTGATGTGTGGTACTGGCTCCTGCCCGCAGTGCAGGATGGGTTGACACCTGTTGCTTGAACTCCTTGGTGCTCTACTACGGCCGTGACCTTGGGTGCTTGCTCCCTACCTTCAACAAGCTCTTATACTCTTTTTGCAGCCTGCAAGCAGAGGACGCATTTTAAGCCGTGAGACTAGAAGCCCTGGTGCGATGCACGAAAGGGCAGGCAAGCGGAGCACACCTCGCCACACACTGCTTGTTGTGCCCAGCCATAGCTAGGCGGGCTAATTCGCTCGCACAGGGCTTGCACGGACAAAGTGGTGAAATTCACGCTTGTCATTGCCGAGTGGGGCGATCTTGCGAGTTTGGGGGTTTGGTGTATAACCCTGCTGACTGCGACCACACGACACGGCAAGCACATCAAATGGCCACCGTTACCAAGATTGCCTGCCGGTAGGCTAGCTTTCTCTCGCTATCCCCAGTACTTCCCCTCATGTTAGTGGCACTTTCGCTCCCTGCGCTACAGGTCCCAGGTGTCTGCTCGCCCAGCATCGCGCAGGTGCGTAGATGCAGCTTATCAGCTTCTGTCCCTCTTTTGTCCCCCTAACAGGTCTTTCACCTCCTTCACTCGTTACTACAGGTCAGCGGTGGTGGTCCAGGCCTCTGCTGAGTCCCGGCGCGCGGTGGGTGTGGGCAGCGTGCAGGACGTGCCTTTGGCTGCAACATGTTGTCAGCATTGGACGACGGGCTCGCGTGTGTACAGGTCCTCGGTGGATTCCTAGCTGGCGTTGCAACCCTAGCTTCGGCGGGTGCTTCCCACGGCACCGCGACGCCCGTGGATCTCTTTGACGACCGCGTGGTTCGTGAGAAGGGCTTCGACATCATCTATGAGGCCCGTGACCTGGACTTGCCGCAATCTCAGCGGGACGGCTTCACCCAGGCACGGAAGGCACTAGACGAGACCAAGGAGCGTGTCCGCCTGAGTGAGGCCCGCATTGATGCCGATCTCCAGCCCTTCATTGAGAAGGCTTACTGGTAGGCAGCTACGGTCAACGGCCGGGCACGATGCAAACCGTGCAGCCGGCACCATGCATAGGCAATGCTCGTGTGATACGTGCCCAAGTCTGACTGCCAACGCGGGTGGTGGCTCCTGCATGTGTCTGAACACTGTCTGAGCTGCAGAGGTGCAGGTGGTGTTGTCTCTCAGCATCATGTGGCGCCCGTGAGCCATCTGGGTGTGCTTCTGCTGCTGCGCGCAGGACTGAGGCCCGTGAGCAGTTGCGGCGACAAGTGGGCACCCTCCGCTTTGACCTGAACGCTCTGGCCCAGACCAAGGCCAAGGAGGAGAAGAAGACAGCTCTAGAGCTCAAGAAGGACTTCATCTCCAAGGTCGGTGTGTTGTCACAAACGCATGCCGTCAAGGGCTGCCTCTCCCATGTGCATACTTGCCTGATCAGGGCCATGTGCTGAGTACGTGCCCACAGGCTAGCACCGGACATAGGTTGTGCGGTGCTGATTTGACAGCCACGCGTGTACAGGCAGCCATGTATGCAGGCAGGCAGGCCAGGCGCCCTCCCCTTCCCACAGCCTGGCACCCTACCCACAGCTAGCTAGCCAAGCGGTCCATCCCCCATCAGTATTCAAAGCAGATCAATCAGAGCGATCTGTTTCAGTCTTTGAGCTGTCATTGTGCTGATGCGGCGCGAGTGCTCCTAGGCAGCTTGTGAGGAGCCAGTTGCCAGCCGTGGTCTGCTTGCTAGGCTGTGTGGGTGACGCCCCCTAGAGCCTGCCTGCATGTGTGGGTGCTGGCTGGCTGCAGCTGGGTGATGTGTTTTTGGTTACACCCTGAAACTGCCAGCCCGGTGTGGCTGGAAGACAATTTTGCACCAGACTGGTAGGGTGCAACAGGGAAGGGCGAGGCGAGGCAAAGGGTGGGGCCCAGCAGGGCAGCAGCACAGTGGGAATGGACACCGCTGGCCAGGACCTGTGAATGAACTGGCTGAACACCTGTATACCAGTATCCTAGCTGCTGATCGTTCAAGGGAGTGCAGCTGAGCAGGCGCTCGCTGCAGTAGCACAGGCCGGGCTACAGCGGTGCACTGCTGCCCCTCGCCTGCCAAACCCTGTTGGCCTTGCCACCCCCTACTCAGCTTCCCATCCCCTGATATCCCCATCCTCTACTTCGCTTGTTTTCCTTCCTTGCCCTCCAGCTGCCCTCACGGGCTTCAGCTTCTGGAGGCTGGTGTGTATTCACCCGGGCCTAGCCCCCTCAGTGGGATCCATACCTACTGCCCCCATGCCCCCCTGCACTCACCACCCCTGACCTGCCAACCCCACCCAGGCGTCTCTGTCTGTTTGCTCTCGTATCTAGTGACCTGCCTTGCTTGTGCCATGGGTCGGTAATGGGCAAGGCCCAGCAGCCATACCAAACCACAAACTATACGGCGCAAACCCACCATCTTCATCGTGGCATACTCTCGTGGCATCATACCTCATTGTCTAGCTACTTGACTAACTGACCTCCTGCCTGCCTGCCCGCCTGCTGCTCTCAGGTTGAGGCCCTGGACTTTGCGCTGCGCCAGAAGGACCAGAGCACCGCACTGAGCAAGCTGGAGGCCACCAAGTCCTCCCTGGACAGTGTGCTGGCTGCGGTGTTGTGATGTCATCATGCACTGCCGGCCCCCTGACCCCAGCCCTATACCTGGGGGAAGAGGGCCAGGCTTTGTACTTGATCATTGAGGCTGCTTTGAGTAACCAAATGTCGGCTCAAGTGGCATGATTGTTGCTGCTCAGTCGAAGGGGGGGAGAGGTGAGGATTGGGGATGTATGGTGTTGAATGGCGGCTTGTCAAATCGTGGACTGCGGTGTTTGCAAGGGTTTACAATGGTGGAGATGAGAGTGGGGTTGGGCAGCGCAGCAATGCGGCTGTGTGACCTGTGGGCCGTGGGCCGTGTAAGGATAGTGCCTGGATGCATCCCCCCCCCCCTCCGTTGCTGCGGCATTGTACATCAAGCTTGCAGCGGGAAGCATCAAGGCTTACCAAAGCACAGCGCCTGTGGACCTTGGCCGTCACCTTTGACAGGACAGGGAAAGCGCAGGGTCGCTTGGTATTGGTCTTGCCTCGTCGCAGTACAATATGCCAGAGTGCGTCAGCCTCGTCGAAGTACAGTATGCCAGAGTGCTTCAGCCCCCTCGCCCCTTATTAAGGCCTCCATTAGAGTCGTCCCAGTAGGGATCACTAGGGCCCACTCAGAATGGTGTTATGGGGCTGTGTGGAGTAATGTTCCCATGCATATGGCATGGGTTCCTACCACCTACACCGTTGCCTGACCCCTGTGACAGGGCTATAGCCTAGAGTTAGCACAACAAACATGCGCCAATTGGGAGCTGATGACAGCTCAAGAGGGGGGCACGCACTACTGTGCCCCAGCAGGCTGCTGCTGCTGCTGGGCCTTGGGTGGGCAGTCTCGACAGCCACTTGTAGCCCAGGCCTGGCCTGGCCTTGCCCTTGGCTGGCAGCTTCCCTTGCTCTGGCCAGTAGCACAGCTCCAGCGGGCGCCACTTGCTCTCCTCAATGCGCTGCATGTTGAGCGCTGTATTGCAGTCCCACCAAACAGCCTGATGGGATGCGGGGTGCTTCATGTGTCATGTCCCTCGCTTCATGGCTGCATCACTTGTGAAGGGTGTGGCAGCCTCATTAGCCTGAAGAGGCTGGGCAGGCTCAGGGCGGAGCAGGCAGTGCTGCGTCCGATCCGTTGGCTTGATCAGGCAAGCAAAGGATGCGGTAACATCACCGCAGTGCACATGAACTGGCCTGTTCACGCATATAGCTGAGCTGTGCGCATCCTCATTATTTGCAAGCTGCAAGCCCAGACAGTTTATCTGTTGCAACCTTTGAAGTTCATAAAGAGAGGGCGATGTAGACAGAGGAAGGAGAGGGCGCAGTCACATACGCCCACAGCGCACGCATACCGATCACACAGCATCATCAGCGGCGTAGTCAACGCTCTGACCACCCAGCGCTGACCGGTGCCAGTGAGGCCGTCCGCACCTGGTGGAACCATGGATCAGTATGAAAAGCTCGTGCGTACACCGCCAGCGCGCAAACGTTTGGAAGGTCAGACGCCAGCTGTTGACTTAATTCCAGCACTATGCTTACGTTCACAGGAGAAGATTGGAGAGGGTACGTACGGCAAGGTCTACAAAGCTAAAGACTTGAACACCGGGAAGCTGGTCGCACTGAAGAAGACCCGTCTGGAGGTAGTTGCCAGCCTTCTTACGAGCACAAGCTATATAGTTAACAAGTCAGCAACATATGCTGCACCGCACACTGCCCGCAGATGGAGGAGGAGGGCGTCCCTTCCACGACCCTGCGGGAGGTCTCGCTCCTGCTGATGCTGAGCGAGAGCAACCACATTGTCAAGTGCGTGCATGTCGCCAGTGACCCTTGTACGGTCTGGTCTTCTGCTGACTTGTGTGCAACTTACCTGCAGACTGCTTGCTGTGGAGCACACTGAAGAGAACGGCAAGCCTTGCCTATACCTGGTGAGGTTTTTGGTATCCCAATCACTATGTTCATCTAAGCTGATGCGTCGTACTAGCCTGATATATTCCTTTGTTACTTGTCGAGCAGGTGTTCGAGTACCTCCAGACAGATCTGAAGAAATGGATGGACCGCAATGGAAAGGGGCCAGCATACCCTATCCCCAAGAATGTCATCAAGGTCTGACACATTGTATAAGCAACAGACAGCAGCATCCATCACACACATATGTTGCTTTTCTTGCTTGCAGAACCTCTTGTACCAGCTGGTCAAAGGGCTGGCACATTGCCACAAGCATGGCGTGCTGCACCGTGACTTGAAGCCCCAGAACCTGCTTGTGGACGATAGCATTCTGTGCTTGAAGATTGCAGATCTTGGTCTTGGAAGGGCATTCAGCATCCCAGTCAAAAGCTACACCCATGAAGTACGTGTTGGGAAAGTCATTCTAGGCGCTCAGCTGCAGCTTCCAGGCTTGTAGCTGTACAATCTCAGCTCCACAACTGCATAGTGTGACACTACATCACCTTGCCCTATCACCTTGACTATACCTTTTTCGTCATGCTCTTGCGTAACATCACTGCAGATTGTGACACTGTGGTACCGCGCGCCAGAGGTCCTGCTTGGGACCACACACTACTCAACACCAGTAGACATGTGGAGCGTGGGATGCATTTTTGCTGAGTTGGTGCGCAAGGTACTGGTACAACAAATGACATGATGGCAAAGGCCAGCGCAGTGAGCAGGGGATAACTTCATAACAAACATTTTTTTTGCAGCAACCGCTCTTTCCTGGTGACTGTGAGCTTCAGCAGCTCCTTCATATCTTCAAGCTGCTGGGAACGCCATCTGAAGACAACTGGCCAGGCGTAACCAAATTGAGAGACTGGTGAGTGGTGCAATGCTCTAGCAATTGGTGCATCCGTTGCAACTGCTTGCTATCTCCTGTGTGTTTCTGCAGGCATGAGTGGCCTCAGTGGCACCCACAGGACTTGTCTCGCATCTTCCCAACTCTGGAGGCAGAGGGCGTTGATCTGCTCCGCAGAATGTTGGACTATGATCCAGCTAAGCGCATCTCTGTGAGTCATCCTGATGATCTCTTGTCGCTTATGGCATGAGTTTGCTCGCTGGAGCAATAACCCTACTTGTTGCTAAATCACACAAGCAACAACTTGTGTGCCCGCAGGCCAAGGAAGCGCTGAAACACCCGTACTTTGTCGACCTGGACAAGGACGAGATTGACGCCCTTGAGAACCCTGAGATCAGAAATCGTGTGGACTAGGCTGGGTTGGGAGCCATTGGCATCTGTATGACTGCAGGATGACATTCAGGGTTGAGTCAAGACAGCCATTTCCTGAGGTAGACAGCTGGGCGTCCATAACAAACAAGCCCTGCATAGAATAAGCAGGAGGTTGTGTCTGATGACACAGGGTGCCAGACGCACATGCCTTGTGTGCAGAGTTCTGCTTTGATGACCTCAGATGGCCTGCTCCATAGCCCTAAGATTGGCAGCTGTCAATATGTAACATATGTGGCCCACTGCATCCCCAATGCCCGTACCCACGTGTGTGCGTGTGTAGCCAAGGGATGCACCTTGGTGCCTCGAGTGATCCTTTCCCCCTGCCCAGTCCAGCCACATGCAGGGAGGGGCGAGGAGTGGGAGCACGTCACGTTTCGTTCCTTTTAACTTGTTGGCCTGTAGGGAAGCTGTCTCCACTGTACAGCCACCTCATGCATGGGGCACCCCTTCTGCTGCAACTAGAAGCTGGTTGAGCAAGAGTCATTGTGCTAGCCAAGCAGCCCCCTCGTCCCTCACTAGGGCCACTCCTTTAGAGTCGGACCACTAAGGATCACCAGGAACCAGTGGGGATGGTGTTATGGGGCTGTGTGGAGGTATGTTCCCATGCATTCCCCCTGCGACAGGGCTATAGCCTAGAGTTGGCACGCATTAATGTAGGCTGGTGACAACTCAAGAGGGGGGCAAACATTACTGTGCCCTAGCAGGCTGCTGCTGGGCCTTAGGTGGGCTGTCTTGCGGCCGCTTGATGATGATGTGGCTTACACCGCTTAAACCGTCAGCCGTTAGGCTGCTAGGCCGCCCTTTCCCTCTAGGGGTTCGGGACTCTGTAACGCACTTCAAAGCAAGGTGCACATGGACTCAACATGAAGTCATGCAAGTTCTCATCATTGTTCTGTAAGGTCATGGCAAACTCCGGCTGCTCCCTGATGGAACTCGTGGCAGTGCACTCAAAGATGAAATGCATGGCGTCATCCACTACTCCCTCTGCGCATCTGGTGCATGTGCGATCAATGAAAGTTACCCCCTCAAACCGAGCCTTCTCCACCCCCAGACCGCTGTTGCCTAACCTGAACCTAGTCAGGCTCGTGCGAACTTCTGTAGAGAGCTGTCTGTTAAGCAGGTGTGGTGCCATGTGATTGATGCCAATGCCGTCCCCATGCTTGAACCATGCAGCATACGAACATCTCTCCCGATGCACCGTCTCAGGCAGTCTAGGGTCTCCCTCAAACCCAACCCAACGCCTCCCCCACCTCTCGAGCCACTTGACTTCCATAGCCTTGGTGCCTAGGACCATGTCCGGGCTCAATGTAAACTCACCCCCCATCAGCTCTCTGGCGGCCAGCTGGAACTGAGCACTCCAGCTGGTCTGACACCTCCTGCCTAATTCCACATCTGCCTTGATGACCCTATAGCCTAGAGTTGGCACGCATTAATGTAGGCTGGTGACAACTCAAGAGGGGGGCAAACATTACTGTGCCCTAGCAGGCTGCTGCTGGGCCTTGGGTGCAGTGTTGTGAAAATTTCAGATTTTCATTCAGATTTTCAATGAAAATTTTCATCTGAATATCTGAACGTATTCACTGCAAATCTGAAAGTGCCGGGTGCTGCCCCCGGTCAGATCGCGGCGCGATGGCAGCAGCAGGCGAACAGCAGCTCGCAGGCAACCAGAGACTCGCCCTAGTGCAAACTGCCCGGGCTATAGTCGCTGCCATCGGAAGGAGCCCGGCGCTGCCAATCCCACGGGTGTCGCAGTGCCTTTCGCTTGGCTTGGCTGGCGCCAGCGCGCTGCAGCCACAGCGGAAGAAGCGTAAGGCAGGCAACGCCAGCATGGACGGCTTGCATCTTTTAAATTGGCTTGCATGTCTGACCTTAAGCGAACTGAGCATTTGTGCATTTCTTGAAGTGCAGACCTGCAAACAAGCCGCGTGCATAAAGGGAGGATGGGAAACCAGCTGCAAACGCTCATTTTCACTGGCGCGAAAGTCTTTCAGATTTTTAATGAAACACTTCCATTTTCATGAAAATCTGAAAATCTGAAAATCTGAAGATTCACAACACTGCTTGGGTGGGCTGTCTTGCGGCCGCTTGTATCCCAGGCCAGGGTACTCCTTGCCTTCTGCCTGCTCTGACCACCAGCACAGCTCCAGCGGGCACCACCTGCTGTCCCCTTTGCGCAGCCAAGCAGCTTAGGTGCTCAGGGTGATCATTATCCAAGGGCAGGGCACCATCGTGCCTGGCCCTTGATGGCACCAAGCACACACCCTGTAACACCCTTGGTAGCTAGGCTGAGCTGCCTCACCCACCCCGGAGAGGTGTCCCTGGGTCAGCAAGTTACGTGACACAGCCAAGCTATTTCATAGCGACCTGCTCATGTGCGTGTTCAAGGCAGTTGTGGCCGTTAGAGAGCCGTTAGAGAGCTGATGGGGGGTGAGTTTACTTTGAACCCGGACATGGTCCTAGGCACCAAGGCTATGGAAGTCAAGTGGCTCGAGAGGTGGGGGAGGCGTTGGGTTGGGTTTGAGGGAGACCCTAGACTGCCTGAGACGGTGCATCGGGAGAGATGTTCGTATGCTGCATGGTTCAAGCATGGGGACGGCATTGGCATCAATCACATGGCACCACACCTGCTTAACAGACAGCTCTCTACAGAAGTTCGCACGAGCTTGACTAGGTTCAGGTTAGGCAACAGCGGACGCCATCGTTTCATTCTTGAGTGCACTGCCACGAGATCCATCAGGGAGCAGCCGGAGTAAGCCATGTCGTTTCAGAACATTAATGCACCTTTGTTTGTGCCGTCAGGGACTGCCAGCCACTCCCACACTACGGCTGGTAGGCGAGTGGCTTGACACCAAGATGGTGATGACTTGGCTATGCCATACTTGGCTGGGGGCTTCAGACTTGAAGGCAACCCTCTCCTTCCCCTGACCCTTGCTGCCATTAAAACTAACTTTAGCCTTGCATCTGGCCACTCACCCAAGCATCCCCCAACCATCCTCTCTCACACCTTCACCCTCTCAAGCCACTTGCATGCGTTGACCCTGTCACTCCCCGCCTCACACATTCAAGCTGTCCAAGAACCGTTCAAAGTGTGCTATGCTGGAGACTGCGATGAAGTAGGACAGGTAGGTCTGCACCACATACACATCCCAGGCGCCCTTACCCCCTGCCCGCCACAGCACCCCCTTCTGCCGCCCTGCCTGCTGCTCCCCACCTCCCAGCTCTACCCTGGCCTTGACCTCGTGCACCAGCTGTGCCCCAGCCTGCTGCTGCTGTGATTGTGGGACCTGCTGCACACAGGTGCTGCTGCTTTGGCTAGACAGGCTCCCCCCAGGTTGCTGGCTGCTGCCCGACCCCTGCTGCTTGCGCTGCCTGAGGCCTGCAGTGACTGTGAGCTTCAGCAGCTCCTTCATATCTTCAAGCTGCTGGGAACGCCATCTGAAGACAACTGGCCAGGCGTAACCAAATTGAGAGACTGGTGAGTGGTGCAATGCTCTAGCAATTGGTGCATCCGTTGCAACTGCTTGCTATCTCCTGTGTGTTTCTGCAGGCATGAGTGGCCTCAGTGGCACCCACAGGACTTGTCTCGCATCTTCCCAACTCTGGAGGCAGAGGGCGTTGATCTGCTCCGCAGAATGTTGGACTATGATCCAGCTAAGCGCATCTCTGTGAGTCATCCTGATGATCTCTTGTCGCTTATGGCATGAGTTTGCTCGCTGGAGCAATAACCCTACTTGTTGCTAAATCACACAAGCAACAACTTGTGTGCCCGCAGGCCAAGGAAGCGCTGAAACACCCGTACTTTGTCGACCTGGACAAGGACGAGATTGACGCCCTTGAGAACCCTGAGATCAGAAATCGTGTGGACTAGGCTGGGTTGGGAGCCATTGGCATCTGTATGACTGCAGGATGACATTCAGGGTTGAGTCAAGACAGCCATTTCCTGAGGTAGACAGCTGGGCGTCCATAACAAACAAGCCCTGCATAGAATAAGCAGGAGGTTGTGTCTGATGACACAGGGTGCCAGACGCACATGCCTTGTGTGCAGAGTTCTGCTTTGATGACCTCAGATGGCCTGCTCCATAGCCCTAAGATTGGCAGCTGTCAATATGTAACATATGTGGCCCACTGCATCCCCAATGCCCGTACCCACGTGTGTGCGTGTGTAGCCAAGGGATGCACCTTGGTGCCTCGAGTGATCCTTTCCCCCTGCCCAGTCCAGCCACATGCAGGGAGGGGCGAGGAGTGGGAGCACGTCACGTTTCGTTCCTTTTAACTTGTTGGCCTGTAGGGAAGCTGTCTCCACTGTACAGCCACCTCATGCATGGGGCACCCCTTCTGCTGCAACTAGAAGCTGGTTGAGCAAGAGTCATTGTGCTAGCCAAGCAGCCCCCTCGTCCCTCACTAGGGCCACTCCTTTAGAGTCGGACCACTAAGGATCACCAGGAACCAGTGGGGATGGTGTTATGGGGCTGTGTGGAGGTATGTTCCCATGCATTCCCCCTGCGACAGGGCTATAGCCTAGAGTTGGCACGCATTAATGTAGGCTGGTGACAACTCAAGAGGGGGGCAAACATTACTGTGCCCTAGCAGGCTGCTGCTGGGCCTTAGGTGGGCTGTCTTGCGGCCGCTTGATGATGATGTGGCTTACACCGCTTAAACCGTCAGCCGTTAGGCTGCTAGGCCGCCCTTTCCCTCTAGGGGTTCGGGACTCTGTAACGCACTTCAAAGCAAGGTGCACATGGACTCAACATGAAGTCATGCAAGTTCTCATCATTGTTCTGTAAGGTCATGGCAAACTCCGGCTGCTCCCTGATGGAACTCGTGGCAGTGCACTCAAAGATGAAATGCATGGCGTCATCCACTACCCCCTCTGCGCATCTGGTGCATGTGCGATCAATGAAAGTTACCCCCTCAAACCGAGCCTTCTCCACCCCCAGACCGCTGTTGCCTAACCTGAACCTAGTCAGGCTCGTGCGAACTTCTGTAGAGAGCTGTCTGTTAAGCAGGTGTGGTGCCATGTGATTGATGCCAATGCCGTCCCCATGCTTGAACCATGCAGCATACGAACATCTCTCCCGATGCACCGTCTCAGGCAGTCTAGGGTCTCCCTCAAACCCAACCCAACGCCTCCCCCACCTCTCGAGCCACTTGACTTCCATAGCCTTGGTGCCTAGGACCATGTCCGGGCTCAATGTAAACTCACCCCCCATCAGCTCTCTGGCGGCCAGCTGGAACTGAGCACTCCAGCTGGTCTGACACCTCCTGCCTAATTCCACATCTGCCTTGATGACCCTATAGCCTAGAGTTGGCACGCATTAATGTAGGCTGGTGACAACTCAAGAGGGGGGCAAACATTACTGTGCCCTAGCAGGCTGCTGCTGGGCCTTGGGTGCAGTGTTGTGAAAATTTCAGATTTTCATTCAGATTTTCAATGAAAATTTTCATCTGAATATCTGAACGTATTCACTGCAAATCTGAAAGTGCCGGGTGCTGCCCCCGGTCAGATCGCGGCGCGATGGCAGCAGCAGGCGAACAGCAGCTCGCAGGCAACCAGAGACTCGCCCTAGTGCAAACTGCCCGGGCTATAGTCGCTGCCATCGGAAGGAGCCCGGCGCTGCCAATCCCACGGGTGTCGCAGTGCCTTTCGCTTGGCTTGGCTGGCGCCAGCGCGCTGCAGCCACAGCGGAAGAAGCGTAAGGCAGGCAACGCCAGCATGGACGGCTTGCATCTTTTAAATTGGCTTGCATGTCTGACCTTAAGCGAACTGAGCATTTGTGCATTTCTTGAAGTGCAGACCTGCAAACAAGCCGCGTGCATAAAGGGAGGATGGGAAACCAGCTGCAAACGCTCATTTTCACTGGCGCGAAAGTCTTTCAGATTTTTAATGAAACACTTCCATTTTCATGAAAATCTGAAAATCTGAAAATCTGAAGATTCACAACACTGCTTGGGTGGGCTGTCTTGCGGCCGCTTGTATCCCAGGCCAGGGTACTCCTTGCCTTCTGCCTGCTCTGACCACCAGCACAGCTCCAGCGGGCACCACCTGCTGTCCCCTTTGCGCAGCCAAGCAGCTTAGGTGCTCAGGGTGATCATTATCCAAGGGCAGGGCACCATCGTGCCTGGCCCTTGATGGCACCAAGCACACACCCTGTAACACCCTTGGTAGCTAGGCTGAGCTGCCTCACCCACCCCGGAGAGGTGTCCCTGGGTCAGCAAGTTACGTGACACAGCCAAGCTATTTCATAGCGACCTGCTCATGTGCGTGTTCAAGGCAGTTGTGGCCGTTAGAGAGCCGTTAGAGAGCTGATGGGGGGTGAGTTTACTTTGAACCCGGACATGGTCCTAGGCACCAAGGCTATGGAAGTCAAGTGGCTCGAGAGGTGGGGGAGGCGTTGGGTTGGGTTTGAGGGAGACCCTAGACTGCCTGAGACGGTGCATCGGGAGAGATGTTCGTATGCTGCATGGTTCAAGCATGGGGACGGCATTGGCATCAATCACATGGCACCACACCTGCTTAACAGACAGCTCTCTACAGAAGTTCGCACGAGCTTGACTAGGTTCAGGTTAGGCAACAGCGGACGCCATCGTTTCATTCTTGAGTGCACTGCCACGAGATCCATCAGGGAGCAGCCGGAGTAAGCCATGTCGTTTCAGAACATTAATGCACCTTTGTTTGTGCCGTCAGGGACTGCCAGCCACTCCCACACTACGGCTGGTAGGCGAGTGGCTTGACACCAAGATGGTGATGACTTGGCTATGCCATACTTGGCTGGGGGCTTCAGACTTGAAGGCAACCCTCTCCTTCCCCTGACCCTTGCTGCCATTAAAACTAACTTTAGCCTTGCATCTGGCCACTCACCCAAGCATCCCCCAACCATCCTCTCTCACACCTTCACCCTCTCAAGCCACTTGCATGCGTTGACCCTGTCACTCCCCGCCTCACACATTCAAGCTGTCCAAGAACCGTTCAAAGTGTGCTATGCTGGAGACTGCGATGAAGTAGGACAGGTAGGTCTGCACCACATACACATCCCAGGCGCCCTTACCCCCTGCCCGCCACAGCACCCCCTTCTGCCGCCCTGCCTGCTGCTCCCCACCTCCCAGCTCTACCCTGGCCTTGACCTCGTGCACCAGCTGTGCCCCAGCCTGCTGCTGCTGTGATTGTGGGACCTGCTGCACACAGGTGCTGCTGCTTTGGCTAGACAGGCTCCCCCCAGGTTGCTGGCTGCTGCCCGACCCCTGCTGCTTGCGCTGCCTGAGGCCTGCAGCCCCTCCACCCACCACCATGCAGCTGCCCTGCCTCACATCGCCTCCACCAGCCACCCCCACCCAGCCCGCCTCCGACCCTGGGCCTGGCTCCTGCTGCTCGGCTCCCCAGCCGCCTCCCCTCATCAGGTCAGTGCTGCTGCAGCAGCTGCCTTCACTGTGGTGCTGGCCTAGCTGCTTGGCAGCCAAGAACACGGAAGCCTGCGCGTCAGTGGACCCTGAGCTGTAGCTTACCAGCGCGGCAGAGGGGCCAGAAGGGTGGCCTGCTGCCTGCCCCTCCTTGCTGCCTACCCCTCCACCCCTCAGCAGCCCAAGCTCATGGGCCATGCTGTCCGCCAGATCACTCTTCTCAGACTCCTCACACACTGGTGGCTGCCATGCCTGGCGCAGCCAGTCTGGTGCTGCCCCCATCAGCACTGGCAGGGCCTTGCTGAGCAGGGCCTTGGCCAGGCTGCGCAGCAGCAGCACATTGGCCAGGCCCCAGGCTAGCTTGACGGCAAGGTGCAGGGGCTGGTGCAAGAGGGAGGCTGGCTGGGCTGGGCTGGCCAGGAACTGCAGTGCAGGTGAGGGGAGGAGGGAGCGGAGGAGGGAGCGTAGGAGAGTGGCCAGCCTGCACAGGCAGGGGGGCAGCAAGCAGTGCAGGAGTAGGTTAGGGTAGGAGTAGGTCTCCAGAGTCAAGCTGGCAAGGGTGAGGGCATCCAGCAGGCAGACACATGAGACGGAGGTATGAGAGGGAGGTGTGAGGAGGCAGGCAGTGGGGCAGGTAGTGTGATAGGTCATTGGGTCTGGTCCATAAGGTCAGGCTCCCTTCCACACTGGCCTTCAATATAGGAGCATGGTCACAATCACGTCCATGTCACAGAAGGCCACGTTGGTAGCCATGCATCACGCCCATGCAGCTCGCATGCATGCACCCTCCATGCAGCATGAGGACATGTGATGGAAGGGGGAGGAGTGCACTCACTGCAGTGATGTGGGGTGCTCAGCCCAGGCGGGGCTGTCAGCCAAGCTTAGGCCGGCCTGAGCTCCAAGGAAGGTGCATGCGTACACATAGCTGCGGGCAGGCAGGCAGGCGGGCAGGAGGTCAGGCAGGCAGGCAGGCAGGCAGGCAGGCAGGCAGGCAGGCAGGCAGGCAGGCAGGCAGGCAGGCAGGCAGGCAGGCAGGCAGGAGGTCAGGCAACGTTGCATGCTTTGAAAGTAGGGGTTGGCTGTAAGGGTGCAATCCTGAGTGGAGCCGGGCAGGAGGGGGAGGAGCAGCAGCAGCGGTGAAGGCAGAAACAGCAGAGCCCTGCAAACCAGCACCAGGGTAGAGCAGCAGCGGGGTTGGGCCACAGCCGCAGCCACCGCAGCAGCACCTGGGCTTGCTCATCCCCTGACCTGGAGGTGTGCGCCTTAGGCCTGGGGTACAGCGCCAGCAGCAGGCCGTGCAGCAGCAGGTACGCCGCACACTGACTTGAGCTCGCTGACTTGAGCCAGGCCAGCCAGCAGGGGCCAAGGCAGCGCCACAGGGCCAGCACACTCCCACCGGTAGCCGCCCCTAGGGCCAAGTCCACAGGGGTGTGGACACCCAGGTACAGCCGGCTCCTGCGGCGGTCAGCAGGGAGGTCAGCAGGACAGCTGGGGCTACTGCCACAAGCACGACGAGCGGGGCTAGTGGGGGCAGCAGCAGCAGCAGCAGCAGCAGCAGCAGCACAGTCAGCAGTGGCAGCTGTGGAAGTAGTGGGGGTAGCAGTAGGAGCAGAGCAGCAGTGGTAGCATTGTGGCAACAGCAGTAGCTGTTGTGGCACGGCAGTGTTCATTAACCTGGGTTTGTCTCTGAAGGAGCCAGGGCATGAGCGAGAGTAGGGGCCGTTCCAGGGGCAGCTTCAGCCGCCCCCCATGACCCCGCCAGCATGCAACACCTCAGCAAGCAGGCGCTGGCATTGCCCTTGTCAGGCAGCCGCCATCTCTGCCCCGGTGGGCTCCCGGCCGTCATCAGCTCACCAGGCAATGAGCGCGGCCCAGGCCAAGGCCAGCGCCCCCAGGCCAGCATGCAGGGCCCAGGCCGCAGGGCTGTGCTGCTCCCAGCCCCAGCGGGCGGTGAGGGCGCAGGCGGCAAGGTGGGCGGCGGTGCCCTGCATGACCAGGGCCAGGGAGAGGTGCATGCTGGGGGCGCCGTACTCAACGTCACGGGGCGGCTCCAGCACCTGGGGGCAGCAGCAGCAGCGGCAGCCAGGGGGGTCAGGGCCACCAGGGGGGGTAGGAACAGCCCGGGGGGGTTCAGGGCAGTCAAGGGGGTTCAGGCTAGCCTGCCAGGGGGAGGATGTGAGGGTCTAGCCACAGCAGCCCATGTGCTGCCCACTGCCCTGTGGTAATCCCACCAACTGACACCTGCCCTAACCGCCATCGCCTGCCTGACCCCTCTGTTCTCTTGTCATACATCGCCTTCTCGGCAACCAGGCCACGCTGCACACCCCCTCAGACCTCACCTGCACTGTGCCCTCCGCCTGGCCCCCCTGCTGCGGCCCAGGCGTGGCAGAGGGTGCAGCGCCTGCCGACACCGGCTGCACCCCTCCCCTGCCTGGCTCCTGCCGCCCCTGCAGCAGCCTGGCAGCGGCCTGGTCGGCCGATCCCCCTGCTGGCTGCACGCCCGGGGTTGCGCCCCAGCTGCCAGCGCCCTCCCCTGCATCCTCTGCGCTGTGTGTGTCTGCCGGCAGCCCAGCCCCTGTCCCAGTCAGCGGGGCAGGTGGCCACGCCAGGGCGCCAGTGGGCTGGGCTCCTGTGCCCCCCAAGCAGCTGTGCTGGCTGCTGAGCTGCTGCTCTGGCTCTGTGGGGGTGTGGGGGGCGGAGCCAGCAGGGGCAGGGCAGCTGGGCAAGGGTGGGGTGGGTGCGATGCGCAGGGCACGCAGCTTCTGGGCGTGCAGGGGGCGGGGGCCACATAGCGTGTCCTTCAGGGCGCAGGTTACCCAGGTGGTCAGGGCCAGGCAGCCGACCAGCAGCTGGCAGCCGTCATGCACCCCCAGCCAGTACAGGATGGGCAGGCCTGGGGGGGCGGGCAAGGCACTCAGGGTGTGCAGGGGCGGCGGGTGCTGGCTGTGGGGGAAGGTGGGAGGAAGGTGGGGGGTAGGCAGTGTTTGAGTGGAACCCAGCCACATGGCAGGCTGGCCGCTGAGGCTGCTATGACACCTTCATGCCTGCTGCTTAGCTGGTAGGACAGCACCAGTTGGTCAGGCTCATAATGAATGCTGGCAGGGCCAGGCGAGCAGCCAGCATCCTGGCCCTGACCTGCTGGAACTGAAGGTGTGCCCCTGCCCCTGTGCCCTTATGCCTGTGCCCTCATGCCTGGAGACCCTGACCTCGAGCTGCTGGACTCTGGCTGTGCAGTGTCAGTTAAGCAAAGCGCAGAGTAAGGGCAGCCAGGGGGTCGACACCCTGCCTGTTGCAGGCCAGCAGACCGGGGTCTTGCGGGCAAGCTGCGCCACGTGGGCACATACTGGCTGCACACTGATGCACGAGGCCTGGAGCAGACAGTTGGTAAGAAGGGTAGCTGTGCATGATGTGCTGCACGCCGCTGGCTAAGCCTGGCAAGGTCTGCGTGGGTCTTGGTAGGTCTGGCTACATCTGGCTAGGTCTGGGTAGGGCTGGCTCCCAGGGCACCAGTGCTGTATACATGACTTGTACCTATCCATGCACCTGGCATTGCCTGCCAGCTATGCTAAATGATGTTTGGAGGGCGCTTTGGAGGAAGGAGCGAGTCCCATCACCCATCAGACTTCATCAGAAATGGTGGAAGCCTACTCACCAATCAGGTAAAACTCCACGGTCACGGTCACAGCTGCCGCTTTCACCAGGATATCGAGGAGCTTTGACCTCCATGTTTGCTGCACGCGAGCCACCAGTGGCAGCTGCGCGAAGAAGTGGGTCGTGGGTTTACTTTCAGTTTGACCATGACACTGAGGATGGCAGCGGTACCTGAGCTTCTACGGTTGCGTGAAGCCAAGAGCAGCAAAGGCTCCTTAGTCGCAAATGAAGGGGTGGCGCCGCGCAAACAATCACAAGGGCGCACCCAGGCAGTACGAGCGCAACTTCAGACCACGCCGGCAGCATCCTGCAGCGCCCTACGTCAAATAGAAGCGACTCCTTACCCAACCTGGCGTCACCACCACCAGGAGTGATCTTTGTGGCAACACACATGCTAGGGAGGCTCACACATGCTAGGGAGGCCACACACATGCTAGGGAGGCCAAGACATCTCTACAGCAATTCAGTGTGTATGTCCTCGTGTACCTTCGTCCACCACATTGTACTTCAGCCGAGTGTTCACGAAAAAGCAGGACAAGCGATCCGGGAACCCTGGGCCCTGAAGCATCCAATTGGCTCATGCTCAAGCTACCCCCTGTGCTTTGCATCACCTATGTGAGGAAGATTTTTAATGATGAGGGTCGACCATCATCTGCCAGGTCCGGCCTTACCGTAAGGCTTACGTAGGTCTGTGTATCTGTGGAGGTGGGCCAGTCGCCCCGATTCGGCATGCCAAGCGAGCCAATCTGACTGCAGCGATCGTCCCTGGCTTTAGCTAGGCAACATGACTTAGGGCAAAGTTGTCCGGCAGCTCCTGCCTTACGTGGGACTGTGCTTGTGTGGAAGGAAGGCAGTCGTCAGCACACCACAGTTAAGCCTGCCTGGTTTGACCGGTCATGCAAGGAGGCTAAAGCCGCACTCTGGCAGGCTCTGCGTAGCGGGGAGGCTTTGCACCTTTACAGGGCTAGAAAGCAGGCCTATAGGAGGCTGGTTGCGAGAGCTAAGTCTGCGTGGTCCAAGCACAGAGCTGCCAAGCTTCTAGACATGCTCAAGCACAACCCTGGGGATGCACTCAAGATGCTCCGAGTCAAGCACGCACGCCAGCAGTCCATGGTTCCCATTGACAAGTGGCATCAGCATCTGCAGGCCTACTTCACAACCACCATTGCGGCACATGAAGCACCTGATGTGATCCCTGAGCCAGCCTGGACCAGGCAAGCTGTGCCTGCCCATTTGCAAGCCGTCCCTCTTGGGAGAGGCAGACCTCACTCTGTCCCTGCCCCTGCCCCTGTCACAACACATGCACCTACCTATGAGCTGCCCCATCTTGACAACATCACATCCATTGTTCAAGCACAACTTTGTGAACTCAACAATGACACAGCACCTGGCCTGGATGGGGTCCCAACCCCCTTCATCAAGCACGCCCGCACAGTTGAGGAGGGTGTTACCACATACTTGTTGCTCCCTCTGCTTGCCACATGGTTTCACAGCATGATGCGCACTGGGTGTATCCCAGCGGCTTGGAAGGTAGCTAGGATCAGCCCCCTCTTCAAGGACACAGACCCCACAGACCCCAACAAGTACAGAATGCTTGCTGTGAGTAGTGTGTTGTACCGCCTGTATGCTAACGTCTTGCGGCACGTGCTGACTGCCTGGTGCATGACACACAAAGTGCTGCCAGCTGAGCAGTTTGGGTTCATCCCGGGACGCAGCACCATGCAACCCATGTTCATTCTGCGCCATCTTGTCCACGCTCAAAAGGCTAGCGCAGATGCCAAGCACCGCAAGCTTTACACTGCCTTCATTGACTTCAAACAGGCCTATGACCACATACCTCGACAACAATTGTGGGAGCACTTACGGGTTGGGGTCAAGCTGCCACAGCCCTTGATAGCTATGTGCTGATAGATGGCCCCCACCGCACCCCCCCAGTGATTCCGGACCAAGGTGTCAAGCAAGGCTGCCCCATCAGCCCACTCCTGTTTGCTCTCTATGTTCACGACATTAGTAAGGAGTTCCTGGGTCCTGTTGATGCTGTGAGGGTGCAAGGCACACCTGTCACCCACTTCATGTATGCTGATGACTTGACCCTGGTGAGCACCTCGCCCCACGGGCTGCAGCGGCTGGTCTGCCAGCTTCAAGGCTTTGCAGACAGGAAACACCTTACAGTCAATGTGGGCAAGTCAAAGGTGATGGTCTTCAATGGCAACTCACAAACTGCAGCACCTAGGATTGGGTACAAGCATGAGATCCTGCCTGTGGTGAGAGAGTTCAAGTACTTAGGCATGCACTTCAACCCCAGCGCCACCCCTGCTTTTGCTGCCACTCATATGAGGGCTGGCATGTTCCTCGCCATGCGCCAGGCGTGCAAGCGTGCCAGAGAGTATGGGGTCCTGCATGATCCCTATGCCCTGTGTCACCTCATTAGAGCGTTTGTGCTCCCCTTAGGGCTGTATGGCAGCCAGGTATGGGGCACTGCCTTCCTTGGGCACGGTATGCAGCTCTCCAACCCAGTGCAAACACGCATGCTCAGCTTTCTCAGGTTTGCTGCCAGGGTACGTGGCTCAGTGTCAGGCCTGATGGTGCTGCATGAGTTGGGGCAGCTGCCCCTCCAACTTTACTGGCTTAGGGCTGCATGCAAGTTCTGGAACACTGCCAAACTATCCCACAGTGACCTGCTAATGAGGGTCATCAAGGCAGATGTGGAGTTAGGCAGGGGTTGCCAGGCCAGCTGGAGTGCTCAGTTCCAGCTTGCCGCCAGAGAGCTGATGGGGGGTGAGTTCACCTTGAGCCCGGACATGGTCCTAGGCACCAAGGCTATGGAAGTGAAGTGGCTCGAGAGGTGGGGGAGGCGTTGGGTTGGGTTTGAGGGAGACCCTAGATTGCCTGAGACGGTGCATCGGGAGAGATGTTCGTATGCTGCATGGTTCAAGCATGGGGACGGCATTGGCATCAATCACATGGCACCACACCTGCTTAACAGACAACTATCTACAGAAGTTCGCACGAGCTTGACTAGGTTCAGGTTAGGCAACAGTGGTCTGGGGGTGGAGAAGGCTCGGTTTGAGGGGGTAACTTTCATTGATCGCACATGCACCAGATGCACAGAGGGGGTAGTGGATGACGCCATGTATTTCATCTTTGAGTGCACTGCCACGAGTTCCATCAGGGAGCAGCCGGAGTTTGCCATGACTTTACAGAACAATAATGAGAATTTGCATGACTTCATGTTGAGCCCATGTGCACCTTTGTTTGTGCACCTTGCTTTGAAGTGCGTTACAGAAAGTCCCGAACCCCTAGAGGGGGAGGGCGGCCTAGCAGCCTAACGGCTGACGGCTTAAGCGGTGTAAGCCACATCATCATAAGGCAGTCGTCACGGTTGGCATGCAGGGACCATCTCTACATGTCTGCAGGTGCCACTGGGCAAGGTTAATCGCGGTAAGGCCCGCATGTGCAGCTGGCTTTTGCTTGGTCACATGGCTCAGGGGTTCCATGCCTCAGGGGCATCACATGTCAGGCAGCCCCTCCGTCCCTACTAGGGCCTCCATTATAGTCAGACCACTAGGGACCACAATGTACCACTCAGAATGGTGTTATGAGGCTGTGTGGAGTTATGTTCTCATGCACATGGCACATGGCATGGGCGCCTACCACCTACACCACTTCCTGACCCCGGTGACAGGGCTATGGTCTAGAGTTGGCATGACAAACATGTCAGCTGAAGCTGTAAGCTCAAGAGGAGCACACACTACTGTGCCCTAGCAGGCTGCTGTTGGGCCTTGGGTGGGCTGTCTTGCGGCCGCTTATACCCCAGCCCTGGGTACTCCTTGCCCTTGGCTGGCAGAGCTGCCTGCTCAGACCAGTAGCACACCTCCAGCAGGCGCCACTTGCTCTCCCCAATGCGTTGCATGTTCGGAGCTGCATTGCAGTCCCTGTCCAGCCACCTGCCTGGCTGTGGGGCTGGCTTGGCTTTGGCAGCCTTGCCCTGGGCCTTGCCTTTGCCCTTGGTGGGCTCAGCTGCCTGCTCAGCCTTGGTCAGCTTACTGCGCTTGGCTGGCAGGGGAGTGTTGGGGCCAGCCTCTGTGGCTGCTGGCTGTGTGGCTGCCTGGCTGTTGCGGGGGGCCTGTGGCCGGATGCAGGGGGCCACTACTGGGCACCACATCACGCCCCGCACTTGCTGGTCACGCTGCTGGCTCCAGGCTGTGCGCAGCAGGCGGGCTTCCACATGCCCCTTCTGGGGGCTTCCAGCCTGCAGGCCTGGTGTGCTTGCGCTTGTCCAGCTGCCCCTCACAGGGCTGCTGGCCATTTACTGCTGAGCTGACCCGGGTGGTGCGGTGCTCATCCACAAGCACCACCCTGCCCGGCTGGTGCGGAACTCATTTACTAGCACTACCCTGCTGCCTCCATGTGGTGTCCCACCTGTTGCCCTGTTGTTCATAGCGCAATAGGACCCCTAAATTGTCGCTTTTCATAGCGACCGCTATATAAGGCGAAAAAAAACACTGACGCAGACCTTAGGCGGATGTATAACCAATTGTTGTTATTGTTGTTACATTGATCACACAGCTGCACTTAGTTAAATGCCCAGCAGGACCATTAAACGCCCCGCAGCCAACAAAGCCATGTTTTTCACTTCACTTATACTGTAACAAGGGTTTGGTGCCACCATCCCTAGCCCATGCCTTGTATGTGTGGGCGACGTCGAGGTGGCCTGTGCCATGGATTAATCTAAGAGTGGTGCATGAACTCTGCCCAGGGCGAGTGCAATGTGAGACATGCGTCAAACATCTTCTACACATGCAGCAACCCAGCGACAAGCTGAAACACACAACACTAAAGACCCTTCACTGCTACACCCTAAGCTAATGGCATGATGTCACAAGGGCTCGGTACCAAGTGCAGTACTGAAATACCATCTTCCTCTTCGTCCTACAGGTAGTGAGCTGTTGTGGGCAATAGGCTGCTAAAGCTGATTGGTGGGCCAGGCTTCAATGGTGGGCCTGGCTGGACATAAAAACTAACAGGCCACACAACCCCTGCGACACACTGCTTGTCAGTGTGTAAAAGGCTCCACCTCAGATGAATTGCATAGATGCCAAGCACTTCATGATCACTAGCACATCATGATCTAACCCCAGGCCTGCCACCCACCACCCCATGGCGGCGATGCCATGTGTGTTGTGCGCCGCCCCTGGTGTGACGCACCTGATGTGACACTCCAAATGTGACACCCCTGGTGTGACAACCTTGGTGTGATGCCCCTGGTGTGACGACCCTTGTGTGACACCCCTGGTGTGACGCTCCTTATGTGACACCCCTGGTGTGCCGCCCCTGATGTGACGCCCCTGATGTGATATCCCTGGTGTGACACCCCTGGTGTGACGCCCCTAGTGTGACACCCCTGGTGTGACGCCCCTAGTGTGACACCCCTGGTGTGACGCCCCTAGTGTGACGCCCCCTGGAGTGACGCCCCTGAGACACACTTGGTCAGATGCACAATGTGCAGCTCCAGTGACCATGCTGCTGGCACCCACATGACCAGCTAGCAGGGCGCCGCCCACATTGGCCTGTTGGTGTTTCGACTGCCCAACTGGCATCAGCTGCAGCCAGCCCTTGCCCATCATCTGCACAGGGCTTGCCTGTCGCAGCACCTAATCACAAAATGTGGAGCAAGAAGTCCCCATCGCACTTGCCTGTTTGGGCAACCTGTGGAGCCCCTCTGGGGCGCACAGAGCTGCCTTGATCCCACCCCTCCCACCAGCTGGCTGGCCCCACCACCTGGTCTAGGGTGATCCCCGGGAGACCCACCAGGCTGCCATCCGGCATTGGCGGCTGCATGGAGCTCGTTGTGGGTTGGTTGGGGTCCCAGGGTGCAGCACCTGCCTCAAGGCGTGTATGCCCTTGCTGTTCCCGCTGCCTTGCTGCCGCCTCCTGCTTATCCTGATGGTGACTGCCGACCTACACACAGCAGCACCAGCACACTCAGGAAGGCACAGTTGGCTGGGCGTCTGCGCATATATTGAGATGCGCGTGGCTGAGGTGCGCATAGGATGAAGCCATGATGTGGAGTGTTTGGGTGTTTTGAGCTCCCCACCCAGCGACACAATGCCCCTCCTCGGAAAGCACTGCCGAGCGAAAGCAGCGGCAACTGGAGGCTGGCTCCCGCTGAACACCCGCACCACCTCAGGGACAGGGACTGCAATGCAGCGCTGAACATGCAGCGCATTGGGGAGAGCAAGTAGCGCCCACTGGAGCTGTGCTATTGGCCAGAGCAAGGGAAGCTGCCAGCCAAGGGCAAGGAGTACCCAGGCTTGGGGTACAAGCGGGTGTGAGACAAGCCACCCAAGACCCAGCCTGCTGCGGCACAGAAGTGTGTACCCCCCTCTTGAGCGTTCGTTAGCTTACAATTATTGCATGTTTGTCATGCCAACTCTACATCACAGCCCTCCGGGGTCAGGCAATGCTGTAGGTGGTAGGCGGCCATGACCATGTGTATGCCATGTATAAGCCATGTGTATGCCATGTATAAATCCATGTGTATGCCATGTGCATGGGAACTCCACACAGACAAAACACCGTTTTGTAGTGGCCCACACTTAGTGTTCCACTGCAATGAAGGCTCTAGGTTGAGAGCTAAGGTGCTGCATCACCTGTGCGCTGGACGGCCTGTAGCGCAGGTCCTGCTCCTCCACGTCCTTGAAGGTCACCTCCCTCCCCCGCCGTGCCTGCCCGCCGTGTTGCCTGGCCTGTGCTTCCCTGCCCTGTGCTGGCAGCTCTGTGCTCTGCTGCGCAGCCATGCCAGGACCCTTAGGGAGGGCTGCGGGCTGTGGGGCTGCAGCGCGGCAGGCTTGCAGCAGCTGCGTCGTGGGGCTGGTCACGGGTGAGGGACAGCCGGGGGACGTGGGCTGCACCTCCCTCCCCGCAGGGAGGTCGGTGCCAGTGGCACAGGGCGGGCTTGGGATATGCAGGCGGGAGGGGAGGGAGGACGGGCGGCGACCGCCCCGAAGGCTGCTCAGGGCAGCACTTAGGGACTGCACCAGCTCCTCAGCGGTGGGCCGTGCGCCCGGGTTGCTGTCCCAGCACCTGGGGGAACAGGGCGGCGCACACGATGCTTGGGGCGCAGCCAGCCTCAACCTCTGCCTCCGCCACCATTGAGTTGACAGCGAGGTGAGCAGCAGGCTGCTGCAGGCTGCTGCCACCCAGCCTCAGGGGAGCTTGATGCAACCCAGCAGCTGTGCAGTTGCAGGCGCCCATCCACATCGCCATTCCCATGCCACTTGCACCACCCCACGACATCTCATTCACCAGCATCAGCGTCAGCATGGCGTACATTGCTGTGTCGCTGCTGTGGGTGAGCTCATTGGACACAGACCAGCAGAGGACGGCAGGCAGGGTGAAGGAATGCAGAGCACATCAGAAGGAGCCGAGTTAGCCTGGAGTTAGGCAGCAGGCTACTGGAGCAGCAGGGATAATGCCATGGACCCAGCACCAGGGGTCAAGCTGCAGCTGACAAATTTCATTCTCCCGCTGCTCCCAGCGTTAAAGCCCTCATACCTGGTGGCCAGCTGCCGGTACTCCTGAGGCGTGCTGTTGTCAAACATTGGGCGCATGCCGTGGTCTGTGACTTGGCGGATGATGGCATCGCTCATTAGGGCGCCGTACACGGCACGCCCTGTGGCCAGCTCCCTGTCCATCAGAGGGCAGGCAGACAGGGGTTGTGGACAGCTAGAAGGATGGTTGGAAGGGATGGGAAGAGGTTATGTGGGAAGAGGTTAGTGTGGGATATCAGGGTAGGAAGGCGAGGAAGTGGAGGAGGGGGTGGGGTGGGTAGGGTTCAGGTTACAGAGAGTTGAAGACGACAAGGAGATTGCGTGTCACCTGCAGTGCACCCAGTGTGTCCCTATGTGTTTGATGAGGACCATGACCATGTACTGACATTAGACAGGATGAGCTCAGAGCTGGCAGCCCAGATGAGCCCTTCAGTAGGTCAGCGAGGCTGTGCTGCAGTGCTGCTGCTCCCTGTAGGATGCCTCACAGTGTACAGGGCCTGAAGAGTGGTGGCTGATGCTGGTGTGCTGGTGTGGACTCTATGCATAGCCCTGTCACAGGGGTTAGGCAATGCAGTAGGTGGTAGGCGACCATGACCATGTGTATGCCATGTATAAGCCATGAGCATGCCATGTGATGGGAACACCACACAGACAAAACACCGTCTTGTAGTGGTCCGCAATTAGTGTGTTCGACTGCAATGAAGGCTCCAGGTTGAGAGCCAAGGTGATGGTGTGATGAATAGGATGGACAGTGGTTGCTTGTTTGACATGCTATGTGGGCAAGGTCATACCTAGGCCTTACATAGCTAGGCCATCAACCCAGCAGGTAATAAGTATAAATGCAAAGGCACAATCCGCCTCTCTCACTATGGCTGGCGTTTTGTCTACCGCCGTTTGTTTAACCCCAACCGCCTACTGCCGTGTGGTGCAGTGCAAATGGGCAAATACTAGCAAACGATGAGTCCTGGTGTATTGATGATGAGGAAACCAATGATGTATGTGTAGCTTTCCAAAGTAAGGAACAAACCGGAAGCGTGCAGCACCCATTGGAACAGTGTTGAAGCAGCACCTTGACCCTCGCTAGGGCCTAAGGGTTGTGTTCTGTCTGTGTGGAGTTATGTTCCCATGCACATGGCATGGACGCCTTCCACCTACACTATTGCCTGACTACTGTGACAGGGCTATAGCCCAGAGTTGGCATGACAAACATGCATTGATGTAGGCTAATGACAGCAGAAAAGGAGCACACACTGCTGTGCCCTAGCAGGCTGCTGCTGAGCCTTGGGTGGCTGGTCTCACAGCCGCTCATACCCCAGGCCTGGGTCCTCCTTGCCCTTGGCTGGCAGCTCGGCCGTCCTTGAGCACACCTCCAGCGGGCTACAGCCCTTCTCTAGGTCAGTGCCGCTGTGCTGGAGTGGTGCTGATCCCTGAAGAACACTGATGCCAGCTACAAGACCAGCCTACCTGTCGCCTCTTGCTCTCCCTATTGCGCTGCATGTTTAGCGCTGCATTGCAGTCACTGTGTATCCACCTGCCTGGCTGTGGTGCTGGTTTGGCTTGGATCAACTAGCAGAGCCTGTCACATTGCTCACATCACATCACTCACCACATGCACACCCCAAAGGCCCAAATGTCCATGCTGGAATCCACGCCAGCAGCACCTGCAGCGCACAGCCGGAGGTGCCCTTTGGAGGTGCCCTTGGGAGGTGCCCTTTGGAGGTGCCTTTTGGAGGTGCGAGAGTGAGTGACACACGGGTATGAGGGCCGCACAGAAGCAGCAGCTGCGGGCCGCACAGCAGGGCCCACACCCAGCACCAGCAGGGTGCGTTGGCTGCACACTGCCTGCCGGGGCCCACACTGCTGCCATCTGATCTACTGGTGGTGCTGGTGGTGTTCTTTGAAGCAGCTAGCATTGGCACCAGGGGAGGCTGGGGTGCTGATGCGGTGTTGCGGGCCTGCCGCAAGGTGGTGTGCAGGCCCAGGGGCACAGACCAGCGGAGGGGCAGGGTGGTGCTTGTGGATGAGCACCGCACCACCCGGATCAGCTCAGCAGTGAATGGCCAGCAGCCGTGTGAGAGGCAGCTGAACAAGCGCAGGGCCACCAGGCCTGCAGGCTGGAAGCCCCCAGCAGGGCAGGTGGAAGCCCGCCTGGTGCGCACAGCCTGGATCCAGCAGCGTGACCAGCCAGTGCAGGGCATGATGTGGTGCCCGGTGGTAGCCCCCCGCAAGCCCCCACAGGCCCCATGCAGCAGCCAGGCAGCCACACAGGCAGCAGCCTCAGAGGCTGGGCCCAGCACTCCCCTGCCAGCCAAGCGCAACAAGCGCACCAAGGCTGAGCCGGCAGCTGAGCCCACCAAGGGCAAAGGCAAGGCCCAAGGCAAGGCCGCCAAGGCCAAGCCAGCCCCACAGCCAGGCAGGTGGCTGGACAGGGACTGCAATGCAGCTCTGAACATGCAGCGCATTTGGGAGAGCAAGCGGCGCCTGCTGGAGGTGTGCTACTGGCCAGAGCAGGCAGCTCTGCCAGCCAAGGGCAAGGAGTACACAGGGCTGGGGTACAAGCGGCCGCAAGACAGCCCACCCAAGGCCCAGCAGCAGTAGCAGCCTGCTACGGCACAGTAGTGTGCCCCTCCCTCTTGAGCTGTCACCAGCTTACAATTAGTGCATGTTTGTCATGCCAACTCTACATCACAGCCCTCCGAGGTCAGGCAATGCTGTAGGTGGTAGGCGACCATGACCATGTGTATGCCATGTACAGGCCATGAGCATGCCATGTGATGGGAACACCACACAGACAAAACACCGTTTTGTAGTGGTCCACAATTAGTGTGTTCGACTGCAATGAAGGCTCAAGGGTGAGAGCCAAGGTGCTGAGGAGCCATCTGGGGGTTTGAAAGGCAGCAAACAAGGTGGGTAAGCGATGTGTACGGAGGGCGGACCCTGGCCCCCTCCACACAGTGCATGACTGAGCCTCTGCGAGTGCATGTCAAGTCAATGAGAAGCACCAGCACCCGTAGGGGGGCCACAGGGGGGCCTGCAGTAAGTGTCACCATCGTCCTGCTCATGAGACCAGGGCCATGTGGCTGCAGCGAGTTCGCCTCACCAGATGCGAAAGCCTCAGGCGGCAGGTGGGTGACGGTACCGCTGTACCGTCGTCTGGGTCTGGGCGAGGCAAAGTGAAAGCTGGCCGGCACAGGGGCTGGGGCGGCCCCTTGGGGCGACGCCTGTGGGGGCTTTTTGTTTTGCTGCGTGCCCTCAGGGCCAGGGTTCGCGAAAACCTCACTCCAGGGTTTGAAAGTGATGGCGGGCAGGAGTCCATGAGAGCCGTGGCCGTCGGGCTGTAGGTTGCTGAGCTGGCTGACAGAGGAGGAGGACGACACGCAGCTGTGCTGCTGATCGGAGTTGAGCTTCACAAGGCCAAAGTCTGCAGTCATGTGAAGTCAAATGCACCCATACAGGCGCATGCACACACTCACACACCACCCAGCCCAGCAGCACTGGTGACGATGGGCTGGAGCATGTGCCATGCCATTGAGTGGTAGCATGCATAGACTAAGGAGGTATGCAAAGGTGTGCTTGCTGTGTAATGCTTAGTGCCTACGCGAGCCTGAGCTAGCCAACAGCATGTCCACACGTGCGTGCATAACTGAGTCAGCTCTGGTCCTTGTCCCTCTGCCCTGATAGTTGTTGCCTGCTGGGCTGACGAGGATTGTGATGATGGTGCAGCCCGGCAGTGCCGTAGCTGGAGGTTTGGTCGCTGCGATGAGCGGTGCGGGGCAGGGCCTGGAGACTGAGGCAGGACCAGAGGTGCAGCGCCTCACCTGACAGCTTGCAAGTGAAGCCACGTGGGTCATTGCTGTGGCTCTTCAGCAACACGTTCTGCACAGGCACGTCCCCAACAAGGCCGAACAAGCACACTGAGACATGGCAGCAGCTTAGCAGCTGCCACACATCTTACTGCCTTATGCGCTCACCATGAAGGTGCTGTGCCACGGCTCGGGGTTGTCAACACAGGCCATGGCACAGCGGCAACATGGTGATATGGCGATCAGATAAAGAGTAATTATACCAGGTACGCACTTTTGCACTGAGCCACGCTGCACTGGCCAGTGCTACACGCCTGCATGTGCCATGGCTAGCCTGACTGGCATGTGGCCAGCAGGGCCTACCTGCAGCTTGACGTCCCGGTGCACCAGGGACAGGGAGTGCAGGTAGCGCAGTGCCAGGGCCAGCTCTAGCAGCGTCTGGTAAATGGCGGGCCACCTGGGCGCTGCCTCAGGCGTGGCTGCAGGGCAGGCAGTACGCAGGATGGGTGCAGCCAACGCTTCCCTTGCTAACCACATCCCTCCCTGACCTACTTGCCCTGAGCCACCTACACCCACCCAGCCCACCTGCCTCTCATGCCACCTACACTCCAATCTGCCCTCCACCACCTTGCCTTAGCCTACTCCTTGTCACTCTCTCCCTACCTGGCTTGTACCTCTTCTGCATATGCCCTGCCTCTCCCTACCCCGCCCTGCCTTTCCCTGCCAAACAATACCCTGCCCTGCCCCTCTCTGAGCTGACCTGCAGTGTGATCATGGAATGCGCCCTGCTGGACTGCATCACACAGCGTGCCCATGTCACAGTACTCCATGCATATCACCAAGGCTCTCTTGATTCGCTGAGCAGGCGCTGGAGGCGTAGGGGCAGGAGGTGCATGAGGAGACGGGCACTGGCTGCTAAGTCCCTGGTTGCTGGGCATGAGCATGCTAGGGGGAAGCTGGTACTGAGTTTTTAGCAGCTGCTGCGGCTGCTGCTGTTGCCCCTCAGGGCCTTGCTGCTGCTGCTGCTGCTGCTGCTGCTCCTGCTGCCGTTGTCGCTGCTGCTCCTCCTGCTGATGTTCTAAAAATGCCTCGTAGGCAGCTAGCTGCTCAGCAGGGTGCAGGGTGAGGGGCTCGCTGGCCCCACTCATCAGATCATCAGCACTGGGGTAGCTGACACCCACATCTGTGAAGTAGGTGAGGACCTGCAGTCAGGTGGACACCAGGGGGTTGACGCCCATGGCGCACGGCAAGGGGTCAAGGTTATGGCATAGGACCAGGAGCATTACACTGCTGTGGATGATGTCCATGTTGATCCCGTATCCATGAACTGAGCACCCTATTGACCATATGATCCGTGAAGACTGTGAGTTGGTTTCTGGTGGTGGATCATTCCATCAAATAAGGACCACAAAAATGATCTATATGGGCGAAGGGCGATGTCATAAACGCCTCATTGCCCGGCACCTAGCGGCACAAAGACTCGGGAAAAGCTCAGCCCCTCTACCTCTTTGGCACAGGGCGCAGGGCATAGACATAGCGTATGGTGAGCCTGATGCAATGCTGTGTGGAGCTATGCGATGCGGTTCCCAAGATGCTGCTTTTCCTGCTGATGATCTGCTGCTGCGGATGCTGTTGAGGGTCATTGGCACAAGACCAAAGCAGCTAGTCAAACGAGCAACCATATCTCTGGTGGCAATGACATTGACGGTGGCAACGCAAAGTGCTGGGTGAGTCAGGCATAGAGATGATATTGATGAATTCAGGATGGTAAGGAGAGTGGCGCCGTCCCACTGAGCTTGAGTGAGCTGGCAGCGCCCCATACCTGCACAATGTTGGGGTGAGACAGGGTGCTCAGCACTGCCAGCTCCACTGCATTGCGGAACACCTCGGTGGCGCTGCCATGGCGGTCATGCACGACTTTAATGGCGGCCTGCAGGAGCACTGCTGCCGCATGTGAGCTGGCAGGGAAAGGTGGCAGCCTCATGTAAGACGGCAGGCGAGTGGTAGCGGCCTGATGTCAGGGGGTCAGAGTGTGATGGAGCCTCTTTCGGCAGCTCAGTTGGGCCTGAGCCTTCTCACTGGGCTGGGGTGGATCACAGAGCCGGTGGTGAGCCAGTGCAAGCAGCTGGCATGGGGTGGATCTGTTTGGGGCGTGAGCTGGCAGGCAGTGGCAGGCTGAGTGTCGAGGTCAACCCACAGGCAGTGTCTGGCCCCCCATGACATGCAGTGCCCGGCCTCAACATGTGCACATGTCAACAGCTGCACCCCTCACTACCACCACCGGCAACACGCTGACCACCAAGGCAGCCACCTGAGCAAGAGCATGCATGCTGCAGTGCTCAGGAACCTAGGGGTGTCTACCCTGGCTTTCGGCCTCCAGTGCCGCTGCTACTGCTCATGTTGGGCCTAGTGCCACAATTGCTCCTGCTGCAGCTGTGTCTGCTGCAGCTGCGGCTGCACCATGCTGCGCGCCCTACCTCAGTTCCCTGGTATAGGCCCCGGTAGCAGGCCCCAAAGCCCCCGGCACCAATCTTAGCGCTGATGCTGATGTTGCCCAGTTCGTCCTGGTGCAGGGATTCAGCCCTTGCCTGCAGCTGGTGGCGCTGGGCCTCCTGCACCTTGCCCTGCAGGCCGGAGATGAGTGCCCCGATGCGGCGGGCGCTGCTGCTGGCCATAGGGGAGCGGTTGACACGGAAGGATGGCTGGCGCTGCTTGCCAGGCGTCCTGTTAAACCCCCCCAGGGACCTAGTGGTCTGTGAGTCACAGGCCCCCTCCTCTGCAGCGTCTTTGGTGCTGCCTGGCCTCTCTTGGTTGGCTCGGGTAGGCCCAGCCTGGTTCAGCACAGTCGCAAGTGGGCATGGGATGACCAGCCTTGGCTTGCTGCTGCTGGCCCCTGGGCTGGGAGAGGAGGGCCAGCTAGGGACTTGCAGGTGGTGGCTACCCGGGCGTGCCAAGGGGAGCAAAGCTGGCTTGCCATAACGATCAGGGGTGGGTGTGGGCGAGGCCGGGTTAGCCGCACTGACCGAGTTGTAGCGGGGCAGAAACTCGTTCATGTCAGCGCAGCTGCGCGTCAGGTCGGTGAAGCTGCCCTCCTGGGGGCTGACTGCACCTGACTGGTGCCCAGGCTTGGGGAGCCACCTGCGGGCCGCCCTCCTGCTGCCTTCACCCGCCCCACCTGGCCCTACAGTGCAGGACACCGTCCTACCCACCAGGGTCCCCTGCTCAGGGCTAGGCGCTGGCCTTGCTCCCAGCAGCGCCCGGCGCTTGTGGCCGATGTCCCAGTTCAGAAGACCCAGCAGCGCGACCTTGAGCTCCCTGCCCAGCAGCGCCGCCCGCAGCGCTGGCCCTCGCCTCTGACCCTCTTGCCTACCAGCCTCAGCATCCTGTGTTCCTGCGCCTGAGCCTTGCACTTGGGTGAGGGGGTGGGGTGAGGGGACTGGGAGGGACTGGGTAGGGCTCAGGGTCGCCTGGCTGCTGCTGGCCAGGAGCTGGGGGCTGTGGCGCCTGCTGGCACTCCTGCTGTCAGGGCTGTGGTCACGAAGGCACTGCTGCAGGACTGGCACCTTGGGACTGGCACCTGGGGAGGGCAGGGAGCTGGGAGCTCCACTGAGGGCAAGCCCCTTCAGCATGAACTGCCCCAGGCTATGCAGCTGCGGCTGGCTGGATCGGGTGGGCTGGCTGCTTGGGGGTGCGCAGCTGCTCAAAGGGGTGGAGAGGTGGGATGTTGCAGCGGGCCCAACTGCACTGGCGCTTTCTGTAGGCAGGTAGCGAGCGGGCACTCAGACCAGGGAGAGGGTCGGCGGTGTACAGCACGTAGTCGTAAGGGACCATAACCCAAGCAAGCAAGACAGCAAAAGATCTGTCACCAGGACGAAGGAGGAACACGTCTTATAGGTAACGATTGGGCAACCTGTTGCGGGCATGCTTGGTCAGGTAGCCAGTACCTGACACTGTCATCAAATGACATCCAGGCCCATGTATCATATATGCAGGCAAGCACGTAGGCAGCAAGCAGTGGCTGATGAGGGCAGGCCATCATACCTGGTGTGTAAGCCGCGATGAGTAATGAATTGGTGATAAGTGCTGACTGAGGCTCCTTCGCTCCTGTTGTTGGTGGGAGGGCCTGCTTAGCTCCTGGGCTGGGCTTGGGCATGGGGCTGGCCATGGTGGAAGCCAAAGTGCTGGCGGGCATGGTGGCGAGGGCGAGGGGGCTGCTCCCCACAACATCTGGAACAGCCGGGATAGCATTTGGGCTGTCGGGAAACTTACCCATTTCACTAAGGCTGGAGATCTGCGGGTCAGGTGACGAGCAGGTTTGAGGGCAGCAAGCGTGTGGGGGATCACACTCACTCCATGCCTGCTGGCATTCCCACACTGCTGCTGCACCCCACATGTGTCACCGACAACACAAAACACTTAACACACTGCAGGGTACCGCGCTCCCAGCTGTGACAGCCACCTGCTGCCCAGCCATGGGGTGGGGCTGCTGCTGCTGCTGCTGCTGCTGTGCCTGCACCTGCTTCCTGCCAAGCAAACAATTCGTCCCATACACCAATGGCCTCCCTCCCAGCAACCCCCTCCCGACACTGACCTTGTTTGCCCCAGCCAGTGATGGAAGCTCCTGCTCCCAGCACTGCATCAGCACCGAGCTTGACACCCGCGGCGCAGTATCGTCAGCTTTGGCGATCCTGCTAAGCGCTGCTGCCACCACAGTTGACACTGACACCACTGCTGCTGCTGCTGGTGCAGCTGCTGCTGGTGCTGCTGCTGCTGGCATGGGAGCAGTGCAGGCTGCGGCGCCACGCTCACACGCTTGGGACATGTTCTCATCACCCTCCATGTCCCAAACCTTGACAGACACTCTGCAGGCACAGCCCAGGCATCAGTGCAGGCTGTTGGCCTGGGGCCCAATAGTGGCAATCCAGTAGGCAGCTGTTGCCAGTATGTGCAGCCATGGACGGCTGTCGCAGTGACGACCTTGCCCTGCTTCCTCACCTCTGTCCCAGCCCAGCCCAGCCCAGGCGAGGGGTCTCTTGGGCAGTGGATGGCGGGCGCAGCAGGCAGGGGCTGGCGCGGCTGCGGGCAGCCGAAGAGAAGGCGCTGAGGAGGATGCGTTCTCCAGCCTGCAGCTCCGAGGAGGAACCAGGGCCCCCCAGCACCTGGGTCTGCAGATACCGCCACTCAAAGTCCAGCTCGCCTGCAGGCAGTCCCCAGGGGCAGCAGCAGCAGCACCGTCACCACCAGCAGCAGCAGCAGCGCAGGCAGTGGCAGTTGACAGGTGGTGGTTGTTGCGTGTGTGTGCGTGTGGGTGCCTTCATATGTGTGTGTGTTTGTGTGTGGGTGGGTGTTCAAGCGAGTGTGCATGATGTGGTGTGTTGACATAGACGATGTGTGCAAGACCCTATTCACCACTGACACGCCAGGCTCACCGTGCAGCAGGTGCCATATGGCTGGCTCCATCACAGCGCAGGTCTCCAGCAGGGCCTGGCCCACTGTTTCCAGCACCTGGGTGGAGTACCTACACACCAGGGTGTGGGGGTTTGCAGCTGGCAGCCTTGCAGGTGTAGGGCGCTGACACACCGGAAAGGGGCAGGCAGCTACTCAGCACCAACACCCAGGAAAATGCATGACGGCCACAAACATTTACATTCAGGCGTGCATGGTGGCAGGGGGGTAGCAAGGCAAGGCGTGCATGGTGGCAGGGGGGTAGCAAACAAGGCGTGCATGCCATCAGCAACCTGCTACATCATCAACACAAGTGCGGCTCTTCTTCTGAGACCATCACACTCATGGCATGGCCATCATGGCCACGACCACCTCTGAAGGCCTGATGTGGTGGTGCGGCTGAAGCTATGGGGGCGATGGACTGGAGCCTGAGCCTGGTAAGCCACGACAGAGACCAAGGTCAGCTTGCCACAGAGGCCCAGGCTGAACAAGGGCTCACAAAGCCCTGAGCGGTGAGGTGTGGAGGTAGTGGGCATGCTGGAGCAGCAGCAGCAGCAGTGGGTGCATCTCAGTCAGGCATGGCAGCCTTCAGCCTGGTGATGCCAGGCAAGCGTACGTGTATGTGAGCAGGCTGCAGCGCACCTCTGGGACATGTTGAGGTACAGGGCCATGAAGGGCCGGTCATGGTGGTACATGGGGCACACCACCATGCAGCCTGCGGCCTCCTGGCTGGTGGCCAGGTACACGTCCTGGTGGGGGTTGCGGCTGTTTTGCATGAAGGCGGTGCAGTCGGACACCCACACAGCTTGCTTGGCCTTCAGGGCCTCACCCAGCACTGTGTTGGTGAGGGGCACTGCATAGCATTGCCACGCACCACAGGAAGATCAGCACCATCAGCTACCAGGGGTGATGCTTGTTGGCTGCGATATGGCACAGCCTTTGTATCCTCAGGGTGAGTCAGGGTGCTGCTGGGTACTATAGGAGCCTGAGGGGCAGGTACCTGTTATATATAGGGTTTCTGGAAGGGCTGGACGTGTGGGTGGTGAAGGGAGCTGGTGGCAGGGACCCCAGCATGGCGTCAATGTGTGCAAGGCACTGAAGGGCTGTCTGCCTACCCTGTGCTGCCCAATGGTGGCATAAGTGAGGCGCAGATCGCAGTTGACCCTGTGATGGCAAAGTGATCCTGCTGCATTCAATGGCTCTGAGAGCACAGCATTTGGTGAAAAGGCCAGCCGTTAAATTGATTGTACGTAAGTGTGGCAGCAAGGTAGGATTGACTTAGTAGTAGGAGTGTGAATTGTGAAAGCAAGGTAGGATCGAGTTGATTGTAGGAGTGTAAAGTGTGAAGCTGGGCGTGTGCGAGCATGAGGGGCAGCACATGAGGAGGGAGGCAGGCGCACTGACCACAGGTCCCTTGAGCTTCAGACAACAGGCTTGTTGGTGTCACGGTCACTGGGTCCCTGTCTACCACAGGTTGGTGCAGGCTGACGGGAGATTCGTTGGGCACGCTGGGGTGGGGCTGGGAAGTAGTGGTTGGGCCAGTCAGGGCGGCACTTGGGCCGGTGGCTTGCTGTAGGCTGTTGCGCGTGGAGTAGGGGGGCACTGTGATGAGTCCCAGTGGCCCCGGGGCAGAGGGGCCAGCCAGGCTGCCAGGCTGCCGGGCAGTGCTCCTGTGGTCAGCTGCCCCAAGGGCGCCGGGACCCCAGTGCTGGAGCTGAGAGCATAGCTGAGCTGGTCTCTGCACCAGGCCAAGGATGCGGGGATGGGTAGGCCTGGTGGACAGCGGTTGGAGGTCGCTGTTTTGTGCTGCGCTGCTGCCAGCCAACTCTGTGGCAGGGTGATTGGAGAGGGAGGCAAGGTGGGTGATGTTACTGGTCCAGGGGCCGGAGGCAGACAACGATGAGCTGTGCCAGGGGCCACGCCTACAGCAACCACCAGCACAACACAGCTGACGCATCAGTTACTTGCAGGGCCAGTCCTTGGTCTGCTGCTGCGCAGTAACCACTACCACGAGCTTGTGGCACGTGTTTGCGAGCTGCTGTGAGCACGATGATGTTGCTGGTCATCACCATCACTGTCACCACCATCATCACATGCAATGAAAACAAGACAGTACATACACCACTGTTCCATGGCCCGGTGATCATGAGCCTGCCTTGCTGCGTGCCTGCGGGGAACACCAGCCTCTACACTGCCGGCTGTGGGCGCTGCGCTTTGCACTAGTACGTGCCTGTGCCAGCTTGCTAGGGACACACTACTGCTGTGCAGCTGCAAGCTGTGAGAGACTGTGCTGTTCAGCAGGTAGGATGCAGCAGGATGCAGGCTGTGAGAGCTGGCTCACGTTGCATCTCCTTGAGTGTAGCTGCTCTTCCTGCTGCGCGAGGCATCTGGCTCAGGGCCCTGGTGCCATAAGTTGTCAAAGAGCAAGGCAGAAGCCGCGTCGTTGCGAATGAAGGCTACGCGGCACTGCAATGGGCTCTGATGCAGGGCCTGCAGCTGCTGCTGCATCACTGTCCAGGACACAGCCTGCAAGCGCAGTCACAGCAAGCTGGGAGGGCAAGGGCAGTAGGCATAGGCGCGGGCACAAGGGGAAGGGAGCAGAGGGGCTATTTGCCAGCACAGTAAAGCTGGTAGTTGCTGTGCCGTGCCCTGGATGGCCTGTGTGGCTGCCTGCGCCCAAAGTCACATTATGAGCTGGTGTTGGAAGAGCTATGCCCAGGGCATAAGCAGATGCAGCATATCGCTGTGCTTGCTGGTGCTTGCAGGCTTTGCATGTTGCAACACCCTACAGGGCATGAGTGAGGACTGCCAGCTTGCATGGCACTGTCAGGAGGACCTTGCAGTCTCGCATACGGTAGCAGGGGTGGTCATGCTTGTCTGCCACTGCACCTTTGCAAGGTCGCTCAGCGAGTTGCAGGAGCTGATGCATTGCTGTATGGCACAGTAGGACGTCAGCTGGCCATCTATGAACAGGCGGCTTAGCCAGGTGGCCGCCACTTCTCCAGCCATCTCCCAGCTGCATAACCACACCACATGCAAAATTACAGAGGGTGAGTGTGTCCAACATGCCACTGCTATGTTTAAAGAGGTCTATGGCAGCCATGATGGTGGCGGCTGCATGCTCTTCTGTGCGGAACATTTAACGACCGAACTGGCTTCCTGTCTGCCTGCCTTGCTTGGTTGTCTGCGGCAATGCCATGTGTCGGAGCCTGAACAATGCCTCTTCAGCTTCCTTGCTCACATTGCATGCGCCTGACTATATTCCATTTGTGAAGCGTGAAAGCTTGTGATACAGCTGTCTAGTAGGTTGCTGAGTGGACACTGGCTGCTGCCCAAGGTTGCTGAGTGGACACCAACCTTGGGTCTTCAAAGAACATTGGCTTGCTGTGTCCAAGGATGAGCAAGCCAGCAACTGTTTGGTTGCATTGCAATGGCGCCAGGAAGTAGGATTGCATCACCGGCGTGGTGTGTGCCTTGTGCACGTCAGGCTGGGGTCCTGTGATGACCCAACGCTTCTGCGACGCCAGCAGCTCCCGCACGATGCGGCTTGTCAGCGGCTGAGGCACCCCAGGCTTCCCACCCAGGTGGCTGGTGTGGCTGGCCTTCCCTGATGAGGCTAGGCAGGTATGTGTGGTGCCGCATGGCGAGAAGCCAATGGCACTGCATGGGAGTCAGCAACAGCAGCAGCAGCAGTAGCAGCAACACCAGCAGCAGGGAATGTGTAAAGATAGGTGCAAAATCCTGACAAACTTCAACATTCTCTACTCCCTCAGCATTACTGATCCCATGTGCTTACTTTATGAGTACAGGTGATGTAACAAGCAGGAAGCTGGGCCTAATCCCTTACCACACAAGGTCAAGTCTGCCGTATGATGCAAGCAGCGAACAGCTCTCGCACAATTGCGTATATGCACCACAACTTGCAACTTGCGCCAGAACTTGCAGCAAATCAGCGCAGTTTGGCTTCTGTAGCATACGGCATTGGTAAAAGGCAGCTTAGGTCTGCAGAATCTACGGAGGCAGCTCGGAGACGCCCTGACTCACATACGAAGCATAACCATCTCTCTCAGACGCCTCGTCGTGCGGAGCTGAAGGCAAGGTCTGCTCCTGCAAGTCCGTTGCTGGCTTCGTACCATCTACGTATCTCTTCCGCTCGAATGACCAGCAGCAGGATGCCATCAGCAGGCATGGGCAGCGATATCACTGACGCGCCGCTGTACACCAAACAATGGATATTTCGAAAGAAAACGCGAAGTGAGAGCAACGGGAGGACATGTCGATTATTAATGTCGATGATGAAAGGGGAATGCACGCCCATAGAATTCTAGGTGGCTCGGAAACCTAGAAATTTTTCCTGAGCCTAGAAACCTAGAAATAGAATTCTAGGTTGGCCGGCTGGAAACCTAGAAATTTTTCCTGAGCCTAGAAACCTAGAAATAGAATTCTAGGTTGGCCGGTCGCGCCTTACGCATTCCTCGTTCCCTTTGAAGTACAGAACCAAGAACGTGTATGATATGATCAGCTGATTGTATCAGCTACTCGTGATCCATCTAGATGATAAGCGTGAGCAGGGGATGGACACTTTGCATGTACAAATGACAGTGCGCCCGACATATCCGACATCCGGCACCCGGCCTATTTCACTCATCCACGTATCGCACATTGGCAGCAATGGAGACAGAAGTGTTGAGCGGTGAAGCACCTACAGAAAACATCGAGTCTGAACAAACTGAGCACGCAATCCTCGTGTGCACTTTGCTGGCTGCTTATGCTGTGCTAGCATCAACATGCTATGGCTGGTGAGGTTGGCGTACGTATCTGGTGCCCGCATCCTTTTGACTGCGTTGACCTGCGTTGCCACGCAGGAAACAATGGAAGCAGTATCGCCTCAAAACGTCAAAAGCCCTTAGCCCGTCGTCCTGCTCCCCGCCTCCTCTGACCAGGCTTGCTAACCTTGGTCTGGATACCCCAATTAGTAGGGATTACACTGACATCCCAGCACCACCATTCAGCCTGGACCAGGAAGTTATGACGACAAAGAGGAGGAGCTGTGCCACACGCACGCCATCTAGACCTGCTGGCTTGCATACTCTTAACGATATGGGAACTCAAGGCCAGCTGCACGACAACTTGCAGCAAGGTGTGCTTGCATTAACAACCACATCAGTACAAATACAGCTAGTGGCTAGTAGCATCTATCAAGGAGCACTGTCAATAGTAAAGATGAAGCAACGTTGCCTCGTTGGTGACATCTTGCAATGTGCAGGTTGGGATCCAGCTCTGCTACAAAGTTGTGCTCATCACAAGGAAGCTGTCAGCAGCTTGCAGGGATTGCAAGAGGACAAGGAGTTCCAAGCCTACATTCGGTCAGTCATGGCAAGGATCCTGGCTCTTGCCATAGCCTCACACCTTTGTGGACATCCGTTGCAGCCCCCTTGTCCCTCACTAGGGCCTCCATTAGAGTCAGACCACTAGGGATCACCAGGGACCACTTAGAATGGTGTTATGGGGCTGTGTGGAGTTATGTTCCTATGCATATGGCACATAGCACATGGCATGAGTGCCTACCACCTACACTATTGCCTGATGGGCTGTTGCCCTATACACTATTGCTTGAAAGGGGCGGTGACCTTCTCAAGCAACTTAGGTTTTCCCCGGAGATCCATGGAGTACTGACTGCTGACAGATGCCTCGCCAACCGTAGCTCAATCAGACTTAAACTGGCCTACGAGTACTGGAGGCTTCCTGCTCTGCAGGAGCAAGCATGGTAACCTGGACCTTCACATGGAGCAAGTGGAGGCGCGTTTGCATACTTATCGCCATCTGCGCACCATTGACCGAGGTGGCTTTCTCTTCGCCTTGAGCCGAAGTGATGTCAAAGTGAGCACAGCTTGGCTGCCAGTGCATCTGTGTCAACGTTACACGAGTCCATATATTTGCATGCGCAGGAGTTTGTCCACAGACCTGCACCCAGGCACCTACTAGTGTTGGAGCAGGTGCTCACCAGTGTGGCGGTCTATGCCTGTTTCCTAGCCATCCTTCTCAACATACCTGGAGGCTGCGGATGCCTCCTGGGGCTCTTGACAGCTCAGACCCTCTTTGCCTGGGCAGCTAGTCATCCCAGCCTCCTGGCGCGTGGCCTGTCGCTCTATGCTGTGCGGGCATGCCCAGGGTGAGCCCTTTCGGCACCAACCCGCCCTTTCACACAAGCAGTGTCATGCCAGGGTGTTTGGTCTACAGCGCCTTCCCTCCCTCCCTCCCTCCCTCCAGCACTACCCCTACAGCTGATACAGCTTGACCAAGGTTGACAAAAGAGGCAACAGCCCTCACTATTGATAAACCCCAACTCACACTCGTGGGTTGTATCAAATCTGGCCACTCTCTGCTGACATCAGGCCCTCTCATTTGGCCCTCTCAAGCTGCAGGCTTTAGCAGCAAGAGGGTGATGGTAACAGGGCAGTGTGACAGTGTTGTATGCCCTCACTCAGCACCTCCCTTCTCACCCTAACAGGCAACAAGCACCACATAAAGGCAGAACCAGGTCCCCTCACCACGGTTTGTGTTTGATCTGTATTTTTCAAACCTTGACCTGACCTAACCATGTGCCGCTGTGCCCTCACTCAGCAGGTACCCTGAGCACACCCTGGCAGCCGGCTTCTGGCGCACCAGCACGGCTGCCCTGGTGGATATCTTGTTCCTGTGCGCCACAGCAGGTACGCACTTGAACGCTTAAAGTGCTGACTGTACGCACGCTGCAAAGAGTGCCAAACCGTGTTTCACCATCCACATGTTTTGGTGTACATCACTCTCCACTCACCGCTGTGCCGTAACAACATGACAAACAGTGTGAGCAGTGACCCGTCCCAACGTCATGTTCTTGTGCACAGGACCCTTGACATTGCAAGCAGCATGAGCAATGACCAGCTAGGTCTTTGTACTGCCTCAACACTATCAGCAATCACACAATCAGGTCACTGAAGTGTATCTTCGGACCTGCACTGACTGCACATGTGCTGATGTCCTTGGCGCTGTCCTGTCTGCTGCAGGCATCTCGGTGTTGGTGTCCTTGGTGTTGTCCTGTCTGCTACCCCACCGGCAGACATGTGGCCAGCTGCTGCTCGGCATTCATTGCGAACAGGAGGTGTCCCAGCCAGCGACTATGCCACAGTTTAGCAGCCTCGCGTCCAGCCCACACCACCAGCCCACCTCAGATGCCCAGGGCACAGGCTCCGGCCTTGCAGCCCGTCTGATGCAGCGGAGGCCTCTGGCCTACACAACCCGGGAGCACGGCAAGTGCAGCAGCCCGGCCTCATCTCAGCAGCATGGCAGCCCATGTGGCTCAGCTGCGGAGAAGGTGGTGGGTGTTGGCCAGTGCAGCCGCCCAAGTCAAGGGTGGGCAGGAGGGCTTTGCGGCGCCAAAACGGATCTGGACCCTTTGGCAGAGGACACGAGTCAGCCCGCTGCAGGCACCCCCCAGCACTCTGGTGCCCAGCCTGCGGTACAGTACACAGGCAGCCTGTCCATGGCCTCCTGGCTGCGAACAGGCATGGCCCCTGCGCCCATCATGCACGCTGACAGCCCATCCGCATTCAACAGCCCATCTTTGGGTGGGCCTGGCTGGGTGGGGCAGTGGGGCACTGTACACGCTTCAGGCGGCTGGGGCAGTGAGCTGGCCGCCAGGCTGCAGCACCCTACCACCCACACCATGCAGCTGGGCAGGCTGGTGGAGCAGGAATCACCCTGGCCAAGCAAGAGGCCCACTGCCAGCCCGGCTGTCACTCATCTCAGTCAGTGGACCATCAGCAAGCGAGACAGACGCACTGTGCAGCGGCCACGACACCCATCCGCTGAAGTGTTTGAGATCGAGTAGTGTGGGTGGTGCAGCGCAGGCTGGGGGCATTGCAGGCTGCTGAGCCAGAGGCTGAGGCTGAGATCTGTGTAGCTAGATTTCAATTACTGAGAGGGGTTTGAGCTCCCACCATATCTATTTCGATGAGCGCATAGGGACAACATGTGGGAGGTGGGGACCCTTATGTTGGTATCCTCACTGGGGAGCATGGCGCGTAACCTGAGCATGCATCAAGCTCAGCATCAAGCAGTAGACACCCATCACCTCCCAGTCCAGCCTACATACAACGCCATGCATGAACGTCACCTGTTATTGAGCCTACTCCACCTTCCAAGGGCAGGGCTGCATCAGCAATGGAACCCCCTCCACCCCGATTGGGCAGCTGAGTAGGTTTAGGAGTAGGTTTGGTAAATGAGTGGGATAGGTAGGCTGAGTAGGTTTGGTAAATGAGTGGGATGGACTTTCAGGCCAACAAAACTCATTCAACAAGGAACAACATGATGGACTGTGGGTAATTTCGCTCCGCTACAATCATCGCAGCGGTGGGGGCTGCTGAGGCTGGCACATACAGGGCACCACCTCAGCAGAGCAGGGGGTGGGACCCACACGCACTGCTGTCACTGCTGCCCCTACCTTTGCATTGGGATGGACTGTCAGCGTCAGGCCTCAAACTTACGCAAAGGCACAACCAGCTTCTCTCACTAGGGCCCCTAGTGAACCCACCCCTAGTAGGGGTGGTGTTGTATTTGTATGGAGCTGTTTTCCATGCACATGGCATGGGCAACTTCTACCTACATTATTGCCTGACCCCTGTGACAGGCAGGGCTGTGAAGACGACAAGACGAAAAGACGAGACCGTAGACGAACAGACGAAAGACGGATGTCTTTTCGTCTGCAGACGACAACCGAACCGTCTGCTCCTTTTTCGGCTGCATGCGACCAACATTTGTCACTTGCTAAGCGCCTTCTATTCCTCCTATTTATATCTTTGTAAACTTGCAACTGCTTTCATGATGCTACGAAGGCTAGGCAGTTCACATTTCATGCATGATGTCAGATCTGGCCTAATATTGACTAGCCAGAGCTCGAGCAAATCTTGCAGCCCACGAGCTCCATGGCGGTCTCTAAACAATAGCACGTGTCCGTTACCGTCCTCACCTGAGATTGGTGACAACAACAATTCATGGTTATGCGTGCAAGTCTTCATGCAGAGCTGCCATCAAACAATATGCAACAAACAAATGCTTCAAGGATGGTGCAAGACACATGGTACAAGACACATGGTTATACAACGTGTGCTTATCTGGGTGCTTCCACGGGCATTATGCTTTTGCGGGCATGTGTTGCATCCACTGCGCAAATTGCTGCCACTCAGCCTCTGGCTGTGGCTTAGGCCTGCGCTCCAGGACCCTCTTGTTGAAATAGATGAACGCTGCTGCTGCCACCAAACACGGATGCCCAAACGCTGCTGATACTACCAAACACGGATGCGCTGCTGCCTGCAGTAGGGGGGCAAAGCCCCCCCTCTCAGCCCACCATTTCAAGGGGTGGGCGGTGAGGTGTGGTGCAAATTGGACAGGCATGAGCTGCGTGCGGGAAAGCAGCTCTGATGGGGGTGCACCCCAGCCTCGCCGCAGCTGCTCCAACGCCATAGCCACTGGCTGATCTACTTGGCTGCCATCAACAGTGACCAACCGGACAGGACCTGCTCTGCTTGGCTGAACTGGGCAGGGCTGAACTGGAAGTGTAACATCTTGTAGCGTGGGTCCAAGATGGCTGCCAGGTACAGCACCTGGCTGTCACCATACCATGAAAAGAGGGATAGCTTCTGCTAGCAGCTCCCTGCTGCCAGCCAGCCAAGCTTGGCAGTGGTTCTCCTGCTGCAGCTCTTGCTGCCGCTTCAGCCAAGACAGGGCAATTGCCACTGGGGTGCCTGCGAGGTGGGGCTGCACGGAGAAGAGGGCGGGGTCTGCAAACTGGGAGGGGGTGGTTGGCTGCTTGGCAGCCAACAAACACGCGTCGCGTCGGAGAACACATCTGCCATGTTTGCTGTATCAGACTGAAGGTCAACCTGGAACTGGGTGACTGGGTGACATGTTGTCATCCCCAAAGCCTGCACGCAAGTCGCAAGTAGGCACTGCCGCTTGCCGTCGATTATTGGGCCGAACTGACTGTGGAAGACTTCGAGCTCGATGCAGAGTTCAATGCGGACGATGGGCGCATTCCACCCGGAATCTGTTGCCGCCTACGCGCATTTGATGAGCCTGGCGAATCCATCGCATTGCTTGCACAACGCTCACAGCCACGGGCCGCAAGCGGTCACAGGGGCGGGCACTAGTCATACATTGACAGACGGACAGACGAAAGACGGATTGACAGACGAAAGACGGGTGGTTGAGACGAAAAGACGACGTAGACGAAAGACGTCGTCTTTTCGTCTGCAGACGACGTCTTGTCACAGCCCTGCCCTCGGCGCAGCGGCCTCGACATGGCGTCAGCGGAGAAGCTGATTTTCATTCAGACCAACGACGAGCTGGCAGCCAACTACGACAGCATTGACCAGAGCAATCAGCTAGCCTCTTTTGACAGATTAGGGTGACAACCCGTACTCTTCCGTTGCTCTTATTGCCATGTAAACCTGCGTTACGTGATCTCCCGGCCTAGTCATAATGCAAACCGCGCCGATAGCAAGGTCTCGAAGACGGCCGCAATGTCTTTCTGGCAAAGTCTGACAGAAACTTTTTTACCTTACTATCGCCAAACCCCAATTGCACTCCGGGTCGTCAGGGTGTTAGGCTGGACTGGTTGAAGATTTGTTAAAGCACGTTAAAGGCCCAAAACATCAGGAAGTTAGTTTAACCAGTCGCGCTCTAGTGGTGGTAGGCAGCTGTCTTTTCGTCTGCAGACGACGTCTTGTCACAGCCCTGCCTGTAGTCAAAAGTTGGCATGACAAACATGTAAACTGATGACAGCTCAAACGCAAGCTGATGACAGCTCAAATGGGGGGGGGGGCACACACTACTGTGCCGTAGGTTGCTGCTGCTGGGCCTTGGGAGGCTGGTCTCGCAGCAGTCCGTAGCCCAGGCATGCGTACTTACCAGTGATTCGTTTTTTGCGTAATACGTAACGATCGGAACCAAAAGCTAGTTTTCGAGGCCCGGCTTTCGTTACCAAACGGGCCCTTGCGTTGGCTGGCCTGGGTTGCTTCGTAACCGCGTTGGCTTCGTGCCATGTCCGAGTTACGCGCAAGGCGGGGGCACAGCGATGGTGTTTGGAAAGCCAATAGGCCCGCTGGTACCACGAACAGGTTCCAGTCTGAGTGGCTCGAAGGCCGCGAGATGTGGCTTGTAGATTTCGGCTTGCAAGGCAACTTGTACCGCGTGCGCTGTACCGCTTGCGACTCAGTCCTAAACAGCCATCTGCATACCATTCAGAAGCATGAGGACAGCGCCAGACACAAGCAGAACCTTGCAGCCAAACAGAAGAGCTCAGCAGCAGTGCAAGCCTTCAAGGCTGCGCTCACCACTGGGCGAGACAAAGCTGCAGCGAAACGCAAGGAGCAAATGGAAGATCCAGCCACCGTCACGCAGTTTGCAGCAGTGTTTTACCTGCTCAAGCTTGGTAGACCCATGACAGACATTGAGCACACCCCCGACCTCTTCAGAGTCGCCAGGACTCCAGCCATTGCAGCTAAGCACTGGAAAGACGACAGCGCATGGCAGATTGCAGAGGCCCTTTACTCAGTCATGCGCAAGCATGACTTGGAGGTATTGCAGTCAGCAACATTCCTGTCCCTCAGCTTGGACGAGGCCACCACTGTGGACAACCGTGCTGTCATGTGTGTCCATGGCTATGTGGTCAAGGACTTCACGCGGCGTCCAGTCTTCTTGTACTTGAAAGAGGTATGCTTGCCTACAGTAAAGTTGGAGTCTCTTACTAGTGGCCCTTGCCAACCTTATGTAGTTTCACTGCTACTATCAGGTGCTGGAGAGCCCCACAGCAGATGAGTTGTTCAAGGTTCTCCTCTCAGTATTGGATGACACGGGCTTGCCACGAGCCCTGTGGCAGCGGGGGCTTGTGGCCCTGGGCACCGATGGCGCCAGTGTCATGGTTGGGTCACACAATGGCTTGGCCATTAAGGTCAGGAAGCAGTTGGCGCCCTTCAGCAGTTCTCAGCACTGTGCAGCACACCGTGTCAGCCTGTCCGCTTCAGTCATGGACAAGAACCCGTGTGTGATGCAGCTGACACGCTTGGTGGATGTGCTTAACCGCCACTTCTGCAAGAGTGCATCTCGCACTGAGCAATACAAGCGTGTCAGCAAGCAGCTGGGTCACAAGGGGCAGCTGCCCGGCAGAGCCGTCCCTACCCGCTGGCTGAGCCTCTCCCAGCCTCTACAAACCCTTACTGCCAACATCAGAGGTCTGGTGGCTTACATGGCAGATGCTGAGGGTTCTGTCGCTGAGGGCATCACCGCTCAGCTCACAGATCTTCCCACACTGCTGGCAGCGCATGGCATCCTGCCCATGATGCGTCGCCTGCACCGGCTGAGCCTGATTTGCCAACAACGTGACATCTTTGTCGAGGAGCTGGCGCAGGAGGTGCACAACACAGCGGACAGCCTCACCACCATGTATGTGACACAGCCTTTCACAGACCTCGACTTCCCAGAACTCACAGCCTTGTTGACCCCTGGGAGCTGCCTGACATCTGACTCCCAGGGCTACCTGTGCATTGACTCGGCGGCTGGGGCTGGGGTTGCGGCTGGGGAGCAAGGGGCGCAAGAGCAAGGGTTGGAAGGAGGGGAGGTGGAGGGGGGAAAGGAGGGGCCTGACACTCTGCACCAGCTATCAGCTGTAGCACCAACGCAAGGCAGGCGGGGGCGGGCAGGCCCTGTGCCAGAGTCTGACATGCTCCACCACATTGCAGCTGCAAAGCAGAAGCTGACAGCAGCAGCGCAAGCTGTGGTGCAAGACCTGCGACACCGCTTTGTGGCTGGCAGGCATGCCAAGGCCTTGGCAATTGTGTACCCCAACTACTGGGATACCAAACCCAGTGATGAGGACTTCCTGGAACGTCTTGAGGCTATCAAGCAGCTCTACTGCCAGCAAGCATGCCTGTCAGATGGCACGGAGGTCCCTCCCCTCCTCTGCAGTGAAACCCTTGCCACGCAACAGTCCCAGTTTGCTGAAGTCATGCGTGATCAGCATCAGCCAGCTGTGGCAGAGTTTGAGCAAGCAGCCCATCACAGCCTTGGAGATCTCTGAGTATGGCAGGCTGGCAGAGCTTGCGATGGTGATGGTCCCAGGCTCAGTGGAGGAGGAGCGCATGTTCTCAGCCATGGCATACCTCAAGGATGACACACGCAACAGGCTCAATGAAGAGCACCTGAATGTGTGCGCCAGGGCCTTCCACACTGTCACACATGGTGTGTCAGATTTCCCATACCACGAGGCGATTGGGGTGTGGCTGGATGCTGCCAACAAGAAGGGGCGCTATGGTGTGTAAGCTGGGCTGTCAAGGGTGGACTGGTGATGGAATAGTGATGATCATGAACATTAGCTTTGATGACAACAGACAATTATGATGGAGATGGTGATGTTTTTTTGTATGGTGATGATATAATTATTGTTTTATATATGGTGATGATAGAATTAATTAAAGGTTTAAGAAGGTTTTTTATTTTTCGTAACCAGTCGTGACCAACCGCGTAACCAGCCATTTTATGGTCCAGGACCCTTCGTGACCAGGATCAGCTAGGCCGTTTTGAAAAACGAATCACTGGTACTTACTGCCCTTGGACGGCAGCCCAGGCATGCGTACTTCCTGCCCTTGGTCGGCAGCCCAGGCAGGTCAGCTCATGAGCACAGCTCCAACGGGTGCCACTCGCTCTCCCAATGCTATACATGTTTAGTCTACATGTTTGCATCGCAGTCCCTGCGTACCCACCTGCCAGGATGTGGTTCTGGTTTGGCTTTGGCAGCCTTGCCCTGAGCAACAACACCCGCATGAGCTGTAGCGTGGAGTTGTCAAAATCTGCAATACCATGCCGATGAGAATGTCGGGCGGGCTTAAACGACGCAATGCCGGCATTGGCACCCCTGATGCGGCCTGTCCATTTAGTTCGAGGCATCAGGCACTTTGCCGGGAACGTTCGATGTTGCCATGTGGCTCGAACCCATTTGTCAGCCCGTATCCAGCCGTCGCCACTCAACAAGCACCTTTTCACACTCGCAAGCTCAGACGGGCGCTCTATTGCACCACCTGCGAACCTGGACGCGATTGTGGTCCTAGCCGGGGGACTTCTCGCTGATGGCCAGTGCCCCGAGTGGGTACGTATGGATATGTACAATTGTGTATTCCCTCTCTTAGACAGGGCCCGCCCTGGCCGGGAGGAGAGTGGCTTACACCGCTAATGCAGACAGCTGTCAGGGTGTGTGGGTGCTCTCCAAACCGAGGGCGTAGAGGCTTTCCACAATGCAGTCTACAGCTGTGAAGTCAAGGTCAGGGCAGGCAGGCACACCGGCCAGGCAGCGCCAGCCTTGCAGGGCAGCAGCACAGGCAATGAAGCACCCCTTAATAGGCATGCTGCGCTCGCTGAGCCATGCAGCACCCGCATCCAAATGCCCAGGGGTATGGTGTGGAAATACTCAAACACAGCAGAAGGGCAAAGTGGACCGATGTAACTTCTTGCCCAACTACCCCGACCCTGACCCGGGGAGCTGACAGCCTTCTTAAGGACCTTTGACGCCGCAGTCGCTGTGTGTCACAGCAGCACTGGCAGGCAAATGCTATGTACTGGCTGGCCGCAGGTAGAACGGAGGCTGGACGTGGGACTGGGGCTGCAGCAGCAGCAGGCGAACCCGCTGTGTCCCATCCTATGCCTAGGTGTGCCCAGGCAGCGGCAGCAGGTGCCACGGCTACCTTGTCCAACTCCATGGCTGGGAGGCTGGTGCATGGCAGGCAGATGCAACGGAATGCAACTCCCAGGGGCTGCTCTTCCCAACCACCTCACCCGCCTGCCAGTAGTTCCCTATAGTGTACCATGCGGGGTGCTGGGCGCATGGTGGGCATGAAAGGGGAGTCCATGGCCTCAACCCGCGGCTGCAGCGGTGGGGGCTGCTGAGCCTGGCACCCACATGCACTGCTGTCCCTGCTGCCCCTGCCTGAGATTGCATTGTGATGTCAACAGAGGAGGCAACCACTCTGAATGCCCTCCACGAAGCATTCTCACGCTCAAGTTCTTCATTGTTCCAGGCTACTCGCTGCCACCGCTAGGTTTGCCAGCGCCACTGCCCCCTTCCTTGTGACGGCTGCACCATCATGGGCTTAACACCGGGCCCCCTGCTGCAGGAGGCGGCACCCCTCACAAGCCCCCCATACTGGGCAGCAACGGCCACGTGCTGCACGAGTCCACCAGCTGTGCTGCCTACCTCATGACCAGGGGTCTGCCGGCGGACCGCATCCTGAAGGAGGTATGAAGGCGTAAGGAGCCATAGGTGAGGGGCGGTACAGCTCTGCCTCCGCCCTCACTAGGGGTGGTGTTTTGGCTGTGTGGACTTATCTTCCCATGCACATGGCATGGGTGCCTTCCTCCTACACTACTGCCTGACCTGGAGGTATGACCTGGAGGTATGACCTGGAGGTATGACCTGGAGGTATGACCTGGAGGTATGCAGCAGTGGGCCGGGCTGAGGGGTGGTGCAGCTCAGGGGAGCTACACACACTGGTGCGGTGTGCACGGCCGCACCAGGTGAGGTCTCAGGGGTACACCGGGAGCACAAAGTGGACCTGTGCAGCATCTTGCCCATTCAGCCCGACCCCTGCAGCTGCCAAGTGACTCAGAGCTGCCAGTGAGCTCACATCACCCTACACAGGTCAGGATGAGGGTTCCCACCAAAGAAAAGCCTGTCCCATTCTGCCCATGCCTCCTCCACCCCATCCTCCCTACGTACCCTGCCCCTTGCTGCGCTCTCCGCCCTGTGCCACACATGACTGCCGTGACACCCCACCTGGCAGCACCCTGCCGGCCCTGCACCACCCGCTGTGCCCTCACCTTGCCGCTGGCCAGGTGTCCAGCTACGACACAGTGGGCAACGCTTTCTTCTCGCTCACCATCCACGCTCTGCCTGCTGGCTGGCGCAAGGTGGCAGTGGTCACCTCAAACTTCCACATGCCCCGCACCCGCTGCCTGTTCCAAGACATGTGGAGCCGGGCAGCAGTCGACATCCTGAAGCAGCCGGAGGGGTGGGTGCCCTTGTGTACCAGTGTGATATGGTTACTTTCTGTTATGGTTGTTGAAAGCTGCGCAAGCAAGCACCCGCTCTCATGCCCCCTCAGATGCCTGCCAATTGTGTGCATGCATTGCTGTGTGTGCTGGCTTGTGCCTTGTGCCCTAGCTGCCTTGTCCCCTGCCGCCCTGCTGCCCTGTTGTGGTGCACCTTGATAACAATAGGAAGGCCTCGTCTTGACACAATACAAAGCTTTCCCTTGTGGAAGGGGCTCGACCAGATCTGCCTATTTAGGCCGCATGCCCTCTTTCCATTGTGACCAGGCTTGTGTAGTGGGGCGCTTGAACAGACCTGGCAAGGGCTCCTAGCCTCCGTTTGCCACCTGCTCGCTGCCCGCCCTCCCCACGCTTGCAGGTTTGAACTGTGTTTTGCATCTGCCAGCGACGAGGGATTGTTTGAGGACGACGTGTTGCTCGCGCGGTGCGAGAAGGAGGCAGCTTCCCTCCAACAATGGCAGCGCACGGTGCAAGGCCTGCCGCGGTTTAAGGACGTGCACGCATGGCTCTACGCCACGCATCAGTGCTACTCAGCTGCCCGACAGCACGAGTTCAACAAGGCGACCATCACGGACCCGCGCTTGCTAGCTAGCTATTGAGGCACGCTGCGGCTGCCTGCTTCTTGGCATAGTCGCCACCAGCTGGCCGCAGCCTGCTCAGCCGAGCGCCAGTGGCGCCCCTTGCTTCATCAACCAGCTGCCTCCAGCTGACCCCAGCCAGGCAGCAGCCCTCAACTCAGGTGAGCATAGCAGGCCCGTGAAGGGCTGAGCTGCCCCGCCAGTGGGCAGGTAGGCCCTTGCAGAGATCGAAGCCAGTAGGAGTGGGCTGGCCTGACTTCACGGTCCCTGACGGTTGGCTTGCACCGCTAAAGCCGTCAGCTGTCAGGCTGCTTAGCCGCCCGGGTTCAGGGCCTGCAGGGTTGGTAGCCTGGCAAGGGTGGGGTGTGAGTTGCATGTATGAGTGGTTGTGAACTATCTTCGTGTGAACTATCTTCGTGTGAACTATCGTGTGAACTATTGTGTGTCTATCTTTCTCCGGCCCGGTTCGCGTCTTTTTTTGTATTCTATTTTACTCTGATTCTCTGCGGTCAACCACCCGTGGCCTGCTGTGCCTGCGACTGCGGCTGCGGCTGTTTTGGCAAGCGACAGCGAGGACAGCGAGGATGAGTATCAACGTCGGCGTCGGCTGGAGGACGAAGATGCGGCTGGAGGACGAAGATGCTGATGCGGACGCAGCCTTCCTTATCCTCCAACAGGGAGGGGTAGTGCGGCATCCAGTGCGGGGGTAGGGCGGGCAAGGGCGGCATCCAGTGCGGAGGTAGTGCGGCATCCAGTGCGGAGGTAGGGCGGGGCAACTGAGCACCTCATGTGATACCTTCAGCGTTCATGTGATACCTCCAGCGTGACCCTTCCTTTGCCACTTCCACTCCTTACACGCCATACCAGTGCAATGTCATGCCGTGTGGACGCCATGGAGCTCACATGATGCAATCTCATAGCCATCCCATGCACTAAACTAACAACTCTTAGTGTAAGAGGGAAGTCGGACGGCCCAAACACGACTGCTCTTACGAGAAGGGCAACGTCATCTTCATAGCATTGTTCGGGCATGTGCTTGACAAATTATGGCAGCTGGGACAAGACAGGGAGAAGCGCTAGATAGCTCTTTTGTGAGTAAGGCACGGGCTTCGTGCGCAGCCACGCGCCTCTCAACCCAATAGCAGAGTCAACCCGATGTGCCTTGGCCTGGGCACGGCGAGAGTGGGCTCCGGCCTTGTCAGCTGCGACTCCTTCCAGCGTGTGCCTGCGCCAGCCTGGACACTGGCAGCGCCTTGCTGCCACTGCCGTCACCGGGACTCGCCGCCTGGCCGAGTGCGTCAGCCATTGCGCTGCTGAGAGCGCCGTGCGCCGCGGAAGCCGTTTGCCAGTGCTGCTGCGCCTCGTCACGCAGCTGCTCCAAGCCCTGCAATGACAGCGCCGCACACCACTGTGCTATGGCGACGCGGCGCGAGGCGCAGCGCCCTGGCAAGGCGCACTACCCATCATCTTGATCCTGCCGCGACTGGCTTCTTAGCTCCGAGGCCACGGCAGCATCGTTTGTTGTTCGCTTCGCACTGCGGTTCTACGCCCATGTGCCGGTGCAGCGTTCTTTGCTCCAGTGCAATACATGTGTGAGGGAGGCCAGTCAGACCTGCCAGCAGCCCTGTGCATTTGACCACAACACAAAGGGCACAGCACCTCCCTCATCATGCCATGCATCACACCACCCCACATCATGCAAGTCACGCATGCATTAATCGGGCGACAGCCAGGCTACCCGCCAGCCTCACCTGTGGCAGGGCAACACGAGGCCCAGCTTGCATGCCGTCAGCTCCAGCCAGTTGTCCTCGCCCCTTGGGCAGTGCCCCAGCAACCAGGCCACCTGCTGGCATGCAGCCAGGGGGAGGCGACGCCCTGCCTACACCCTGCCCAGCAAAGGGCCCTGCCAGGCTGCCTCGGCTGATGCGGCTGGCCCCGCCTCCCCCTGTCCCCCGCCTCCCCATACCACCAAGCGGGGCTTGGCCCGTCTGCCCCAGCATCCCCCCTACTCCCGGGTCAGCTGGGGCCCCCCGCCCCCCCTGGCCGGCCCTGACAGCCTCGGGCACAACAGGCCGGCCGAGAGCTACGTCCTGTCCAGCAGCTGGGGCCAGGGCATAGGGCCGGCCAGACCCAGGTGCGGGCGGTGTGGCGGAGAAGGGAGGTGGGTACGCAACAGTCTGGGTCGCGGGGCGCTCCCCACTGCGCTGCTGTCCAAACTCTGCAGGCAACAAGGCCAACAGGCACAGGGGAGCGGGTGAGGGGAAGCTTGGCAGGCTGGTGTCAGCGGTGATGAGGGGTGGGGCAGGCTGGTGGTGGTCAACACCTGCGTGGGTGGGGCACAGGGGGGGCGCAGGGGGTGAGGGTGTGGAGGGCAGGGGCTGCTGCTTGATTCTGGGGGGTGCAGGCTGCCTGGGTCATGCCTGTGCCACCACCTCTGTCATGACTGCATTGTGGTCATGGCATGTTGGCTATGGCATGTTGACCACATGCTGCTGTGCCCAGCCCTCACCTGCCTCCTCTGTGCCCATCAACACGTACTGCTGCTGGTGCATGTGGTGGTACTGCTGCAACATGTGCTGCTGCACCGCCTGCTGGTGCAGCTGCTGCTGTGCCACCATCTGTTGAAACATCTGGTGCTGCTGAGCCGCCTGCTGTTGAGCCAACTGCTGCCCTGGGCTGGGGCTGGACAGCAGCAAGCGCTCCCGGCCCCCGAGGCCCCCAAGCCCCCCCCCCCAGGCCGCCGTCCATCCCCCCCAGCATGATGTTCTTAGCCACGACAGCCTTCAGAATGCGGGGGGGTGGGGGGGTTGGGGGGGTGCGGTCACGCCTTGGGGGTGCCAAGGGGCGCTCCCATATGGGGACTCTGTGGGGATCCAGCCACTGTGCATTGTTGGCTCGGTGCGCCTCCTTGCTGATGGCGGTGTTGCTGGGGGCTGCGGTGGCAGCCCGGGAGGTGATGGCTGGCTCGCCTGACCAGGCTGCCCCTGGGCTGCTGCTGGGGCCTCCAGGGCCGGCCCCTGGGTGGGTGCTGCTGGCCACTGGGCGGCTGAGGTAGGGGCCTGCAGTGGAGGGCTTGGGGAGAGTGGGGTAGCTGGGAGAGGAGGCGGGGGAGGGGGAGTTGTTCACACGACTGCCACCACCTGCAAAGGCCCAGGCCAGGAGGCTGGATCAGCAGGAGGCTGGATCAGCAGGAGGCACTGAGCCATGTGGCTCCTGGTGGGCACCACTGCAGGGGGGGTGCTCAGGTGCACAGAGGCATGCAAAAGAGGCGCCCAAGCTTGGGCCACCAGGAGGGTGCGATGCTGAGCTGCTGCGGGACTCACGCTTTGTCTGTTGTAAGCTACTGCCTCCATTTGGCTTGGTGCAAGGTGTCGCCTTCTCCTGTTGAGCCTCATCCTTCACATCAGCTTCTGAACCTGAGTCTTCGCCAAGTGGGGCTAGCAAGGCCTGGAGCACTATGACCTCCCCAGCCAGGCTAGGACCAGCGGATTCAGATGACTGCACATAAGACTGCATCTGCTGCATCTTCTTCCGAGCTTTGCGGGCATCCTCGCCTGCAGCAATGCAGCAATGAGTGGTGTGCACCCCTTCATGTGCATGCTGCCATGGAGCGTGTCGCCAGTGTCCATGCTCAAGCTGCTGATGATCAAGATCAGGCAGCCGTACCATGCTGACGGTTATCATCATCTCTCAGCGTGGGTCCAAGCACATTGAATGCTTGCATACTGTGCTGGGTTGTGTAGCGAACGAAAACACCTACTGTTGCCTGAGCTTCGCCCCGTATCTTCTGCGCCAGCCTCTGGGCACTCCTCCCCATTTAAGCCTGGCAGATAGAGCCGAACACGAGTCGCTTCAGCTAGCCTTACGCTCGCCACATTGTACAAGTCTTGGCTGGCAGCTCCCGCTGGCGGGTTAAGCACAGCCATCCTCCATCTCGGACAGTGTTGTCTACACCGCGCCCATTCGGAAGGCCTCGGAAGTCACTGGGAAGGCATAGTCGCTAGTATCAAAAAGAAGCTCACCAGGTTTGGTCGTGTGACATGTCGTCAACATGGCCATAGCCCCTTCTCAGGCACGATATGGAGGCCGTCCGCGAGGAGACCAGTGGGCAGCTGAGCGAAGACTTCGCTCTTCGTGCAAGTCTTAGGTCAACCCCTCCCTTCCAACAGAGGAGCCGACAGAGCACTCGTAACGAGCAGCCATCGATAAAGTACAAGGAAATAGAAACCTTGTCTCCATCCAGATTACAGCGAGCCCAGTCCCCCCCAAAGCCAACATTGCCAAGAAGGCAGGTCATTCGCACGTGGCAAGCAACAGCCAAAGAGCGCAACCCCCTTGCCTCCAGCTTGACAGGTGTGAACCAGATCACAAGTCACCAGCAGGTGTGGGTTGGCCCTTGACCTGGTACCTGGCCCCAGCCAGCTAGTAGACTAGCCCCCCCCAGGTTGCCGTATTAGTCCAGACACCTGCGAGGCTGGGGTGGCAGCAACATCATTGTCCACAGCTCAGCAAGTTCGTCAGTTAGTTGCCTGCTCCCTTGCATGAGTGTGTGTCCGCATTGCCTGCACCCAGGTCCTGGACGAGCCGGCAAGTATGGCGAGCTGCAGGGCGACTCCGGTGGCCGGTATGAGGGCGAGGTGCTGGCAGGCAGGCCCCACGGCTCAGGCCGCTACCTGCTGCCCAAGGTCAGCTGTCGGTTCAGGCGCTAAGTGCTGTGGCACCCAGCCTTCACCCTGGGCACAAGCCTGCTCTAGGGTGCATTGCCTAGCCAGCACGTTATCATGTGTGTCCTACAGCAATACTGACCAGCACATGCCATGACATGATGACGATTGCCACTTTATGTTATGGGATTGCTTGGTGTGTGTGGACCATGTCATTATGGGGACCAGCAGCGATGTCTTGCCTTACTTCAGACTAGGTAGCTGTGGTCCAGCGTGTGTGGCCCTGCCGACGCCAGGGGTTGCACCGCGGCCATGGACAGCTGCATGGCCGTGTCAGTGTGTGTGTGTATGTGCGTTTGGTGGTGTGCCTGGCTGCCGGTGCAGAATGACGGCAGCGACCATATGGTGGTGCAGTACGAGGGCGATTGGGTGCAGGTGGGGCTGGCAGTGCGGGGCAGGGCAGTGCACTTGGTGGGCATGGGGTATACCCCTGAGCCTTAGGCTGTGGCCACAGGCCCCATCAACCTGCAAGCATGCCGGTTTGGGCACATGATGCGCTGTGGGGATGCTGCGGTGGGGATGTGGTGGGATGGGTGTGCTTTAACCAGGGTCGACTATCATGACAGGTGGCAACGTGGGCAGGTTGCAGCGCAGGCGCAATTCCCACACTCATTGCACTTGCCTCCTTAACACAGGAGCTCCTGTGCCCTGGCTCCTCTGCCTGACCTGAGCTGACCTGGCCTGCTGCAGCCTGCCCACCTAATGCAAGGCAGAGATGCCCACCTCCAGCCCACTCCACTCCGTGTTATCACCCACCATGCATGTGTCACACACAAAGGGGAGGTGTGACCACTGCAGGTCTCACACCAGGGCATGTGTAGTGCCACACCACACCAGGCTAGCCAGCAGCAGCGTGTGTTGAACAAAGGGGAGGGGTGGGAACACTTGGTCGCACCAACCGCATCAGGAGCCCAGTTCAGCCGCCACCTGGCTAGAAGGGAGGTCAGAGGTTCCTCACTCTTTCCGATGAAGGCCACGGCTCCCACCACACCAGGCCAGCATGCAGCAGCGTGCTGCCCAATGCATGTGCGTTGACCATGCTGCCCTCAGGGTCAGCGTCAGGGTAGCGGCACTCGCTACTACGTGAATGGCGAGACCTACATCGGCCAGTTCGTGAGTAGTGCACCAGGCTAAGAAGAGGGTGGGAGGGCAGGCCGAGCTGACTGAGCTGCTTTAGTGGTGCCTGGCGCAGGCTGCTGGATTAGAAGGCGATCAGAAGACATGTCATATCCCCTAGACTGCCCTCCCTGTGTTCCTTCTGTGACTCCAGAGATTTGACCCTGCCCAGGGTTACTCTATTCTTTGTGGTGTTTTGTCTCCTTTCTCTGTTTCCGGTGATTTCTTGCTCGTTGCCTGCCGCAGCTGCCATACAGCTGCCGCGGTGGTGGAAGTGGTGGTGGCTGCTGCTGGTGCGGGTGCTGCTGCCGCTGCAGGTGGCCAACATCAGGCATGGGGAGGGGCGCTACATGTTTGCCAATGGGGACATGTATGCGGGTCAGTGGGTGGATGACAGGCGCACCGGGCGGGGCATCTACTTCTCAGCCAACGGCGATATCTTTGTTGGTGAGCTCCGGGGCCAGCCCTTCCGCGGGTTTTGTGGCCCCTAGCTGCATCATGCTGCCAGCTTTACACAGCTCCACATCCACTTAGGCGCTTGCATTATAATATACTTAGGCAATTGTATAACATCATATATTGTTATGTTGTATTATGATATATCATGTTATATTATTTCACGACAGTGTTGGCATGTCTACCACCTGTCAGCATGTCGCGCATCCGCCCTGCGCCCCACTCACCACCCCCTGTGCTGGCTCAGCCTCATAGAGCGCACCCACCTTCACTGTCAGCAAGGCAGGGGCGGACGACATCCCACACCCCACCCCAACGAGCCCTCCAATCATTAGAGACCAGGCCCAGCTGCCCCACCCTCCTCAAGTCAAAGGTCCCCAGACCAGACCCCAGCTGCTCCCCTCAACAGACCCGCCTGCCAGGGTCACTTGCATTCGCTGAGCCTGCAGCTGTTGTGTCATGGCCTCCGTGTCAGTCACAGCTGGGGCTGGCTAAGCATGGCGCTGAGCCTGCTGAGGCCAAGGGCCTAGCGATGCAGCTGTGCTGGCTGTGGCCAGCCGCCCGCCCTGGTCCTGGCCCTGTGTCCTGCAGGCAGCTTCATCCGGGACCGCAAGGAGGGCATGGGCACCCTGTACATGATCAACCGGCAGCGCAAGTACGTGGCGGAGTACCTGAACGGCGCGCCCCAGTGCGGCACTGTGCTGCAGCTGGAGGATCAGGACCTGGAGCCGCTGAGGGGGCAGCTGGCCGGCCTGGCTCTCACTCAGAAGCTGGAGCTGGCAGCAGCAGGTCTGGCCAGGGCAGGGCAGGCCAGAGGGGCAGGGTGGGGTAGGGAAGGTGGACAGGGCGACAGGGCGGAGCCAAGCCCACGGCCTAGCCCACAGCCACAGCTACTTCACATCAGCACGCCAGCTCCACTGCTATACACCGTGGTTGACCCTCCGATGCTGGTCAGCCCTGTACATGGGTTAGGTACGGCCATGCTGCCTTCGGCTGGTCCCGCTGGCCATTGTCACCTGTCAGCATGTGACGGCATCTGAGCACTGACACTAATACTCTGCAAGAAAGAAAGACTTCGCCCTCGCTGTTGAACACGCACAAATGGAATAGAGTAGCCTCAGGGCATGCCCTTGCTACCTCCCTCTCATCAAGACCTGGACACTGCATCCATGGCTGGCTCTAGCTCAGACACGGAGGGTGCAGCAGTGCAGCCACGCAAGTCTACACACACTGAGTCATGCAGGGCAGCCGGACCCTCCAGCCCCACAAACTCCAGTTACCTGCCCTGCCCTGCGGGTCTGCCCTGCCTTGCCCTGTCTGATACTTTGGGTGCTCACAGCCAACGGGCAAAGGTGCATCCAGCTATCCACTCCCTGCCCTGCTGGGCCCCACGACTACACACGCACAAATGGCTTTGGCTCTCTAGTACACAGTGCTGACATGCCGATGTTGTGGTTCACCCTGCAAGGCGCACCTCACCCAACTTGCCGGGCCTTGACTGTTGTGTTGTGTGGCGGCAGGCCAAACGCCTGCGGCGCTGCCTGAGCTGCAGCTGGAGCAGCCCAACAAGGTTTTGGGCGCACAGGTGGTTGCGGTGCGGCGTCAGCGGGCCACCTCCACCAACGCGGCCATGCGCAGCGTGCAGGCCAACAGCGGCACGCTCAGCGACAAGGACCTGGAGATGCTGCGCCACTCTTTCACACTGATGGCAGGTGGGGCAGCCGACAGTGGCACCCCATGGCCAGGGCCTACCTAGCCATAGCCCTGATACCTAGCCATAGCCAACCTAGCCATAGCATCAGTGTGGATACCTAGCCTGGTCACCCTCAGGTTTGTCATCCTCACAGGGTCGTCATCATCAGCCATATAGCCTCATCACCATAACCTGCTCACCTGCTCACCTTCACGGTTGCCCTGCATTGCTTGCTTGGCCTGCCTTGCCCTGTATCGCTCCAGTAGGCAGTATCACGATGCAAACGTCGCTCAGAACTGGTTTGTGACCATCAGCGTCTGTCTGTATGTCGGGCTTGGCAGACCTGCTTGTTGTACCTTGCCCCGCGTTGCTGTAGCATCAGTCCAGTGTCCCTCCATTTGACTGCTTAGTCCCTCCAAAGCCCTGTTCGTACCCTTGCTAAATGCCCACCCGCCTTCGCTCCTCTGCAGCGGGTGACAGCCCTAGCGTGGGACTTTTGCCGCACCAGCTGCGCGAGCTGTGCGTGATGGCGGGCTTGGACCCGGCAGCCGAGGCCACCCGGCTGCTGGTCGCGGCGCTGGTGGCGCGTAAAGAGGCAGGCAGCGGCCGCATCTCCTTCGACAGCTGCATGAAGGTGGCGCTGCACTTTCGGGAAAAGGTGGGCGCACTGGCAACGCATTGGTAAGTGGCGTAAGAGAGCGTGGGAAGGCTTGACATCAGCCGTTGACTGCCCCTGCCCCTGCTCTGGTGCCCTGCACAGTCAGAGGTGGACCTTGCCTTGGAACGTGAGGAGGAGGAGGCGCTGGCCGCACACTGCGCCAGCCTGGCCGCCACACAGCGCATGCACTCAGGCTTGGAGGAGGCCAGCAGCCAGGCTGAGGAGGGGCTGGGGCCAGCCGCAGCAGAGCAGCCACACACTGGGCTGGAGGGGGAGGAGTATGAGGGGGAGGAGCAGGGGGGTGGGGTGGCTGGTGACTGGGGGGAGGGGCAAGGGGAAGGGGCTGCAGGGGAGGAGGGTCATGGCCAGGTGGACAGCCAGCCTGCGGTCCAGCAAGCAGACGAGGCCCAAGGGGGCCTGAGGGCAGCGGCAGAGAAGTCAATGGAGGCAGGCCAGGGCTGACGGGCTGTATGCTAGCAGTACAAGTGTGTATCATGCATGTGCATGCGGTATGTGCATGACGAACGTAACCATGCATGATATTGGTAGAATGTATGGTAAATGCGACCAGTGCTGGTTGCAGTCTAACGGAGCGCATTTGTGCGTGAAAATGTGGTTCGTGGTGTGCTGGAATTGGTGAACTTGGCTGGGCAACGGCCGAACCAGCTGGAGGTTTTCGCTAATCATCAAGCAATTATTCTTCCCGTTCAGTCACCCATGTTCTCATGCCTCCGGCCTAAACCAGTGAGCTTCAAGCGGTGGGGTGTGCAGATCCGCACATCCAGCGGTCTGGCTGGATCAGATGTGGCTCACCTGGGTTGCCCAACCATAACCAGCGGTATGCCAGAAGAGACTTGCAGTGCAAATGCAACACAGATTGCAGAGCCTAGAGGGAAATCACACTCGAATGGCGTGCAAGTGCCGGAGTCCATGCAGAACAAGCCGTTTCCGCGTTCGGAGCTGTCCAGTTCTCAGGTTTCTCGATGTGCACAGTGTTGGCTAACAACCTCATTTGGGCGGACCCCGATGAACTCGCAGCTGCTCTGCCTGTCGATGCCGTGTTGCACACCACGCGGAGTTGAGCAGGTCAGGAGCTTGTGGTGGGTCAGGTCTGCTTTCATCAATTTTCAGGATCACAACCATCACGTCCACACTGCACACTAAAACGAGGCCGCTGCCCAGCCCAACAGTTGCAGTAAAACCCCACCGCCTGCAACACAGAATGTGTACCCGAACATGGGATGATTACATGGCATATTAGTGGTGATGTGGCTTACACCGCTTAAGCCGTCAGCCGTTAGGCTGCTAGGCCGCCCTCCCCCTCTAGGGGTTCGGGACTTTCTGTAACGCACTTCAAAGCAAGGTGCACAAACAAAGGTGCACATGGGCTCAACATGAAGTCATGCAAATTCTCATTATTGTTCTGTAAAGTCATGGCAAACTCCGGCTGCTCCCTGATGGAACTCGTGGCAGTGCACTCAAAGATGAAATGCATGGCGTCATCCACTACCCCCTCTGTGCATCTGGTGCATGTGCGATCAATGAAAGTTACCCCCTCAAACCGAGCCTTCTCCACCCCCAGACCACTGTTGCCTAACCTGAACCTAGTCAAGCTCGTGCGAACTTCTGTAGATAGTTGTCTGTTAAGCAGGTGTGGTGCCATGTGATTGATGCCAATGCCGTCCCCATGCTTGAACCATGCAGCATACGAACATCTCTCCCGATGCACCGTCTCAGGCAATCTAGGGTCTCCCTCAAACCCAACCCAACGCCTCCCCCACCTCTCGAGCCACTTCACTTCCATAGCCTTGGTGCCTAGGACCATGTCCGGGCTCAAGGTGAACTCACCCCCCATCAGCTCTCTGGCGGCAAGCTGGAACTGAGCACTCCAGCTGGCCTGGCAACCCCTGCCTAACTCCACATCTGCCTTGATGACCCTCATTAGCAGATCACTGTGGGATAGTTTGGCAGTGTTCCAGAACTTGCATGCAGCCCTAAGCCAGTAAAGTTGGAGGGGCAGCTGCCCCAACTCATGCAGCACCATCAGGCCTGACACTGAGCCACGTACCCTGGCAGCAAACCTGAGAAAGCTGAGCATGCGTGTTTGCACTGGGTTGGAGAGCTGCATACCGTGCCCAAGGAAGGCAGTGCCCCATACCTGGCTGCCATACAGCCCTAAGGGGAGCACAAACGCTCTAATGAGGTGACACAGGGCATAGGGATCATGCAGGACCCCATACTCTCTAGCACGCTTGCACGCCTGGCGCATGGCGAGGAACATGCCAGCCCTCATATGAGTGGCAGCAAAAGCAGGGGTGGCGCTGGGGTTGAAGTGCATGCCTAAGTACTTGAACTCTCTCACCACAGGCAGGATCTCATGCTTGTACCCAATCCTAGGTGCTGCAGTTTGTGAGTTGCCATTGAAGACCATCACCTTTGACTTGCCCACATTGACTGTAAGGTGTTTCCTGTCTGCAAAGCCTTGAAGCTGGCAGACCAGCCGCTGCAGCCCGTGGGGCGAGGTGCTCACCAGGGTCAAGTCATCAGCATACATGAAGTGGGTGACAGGTGTGCCTTGCACCCTCACAGCATCAACAGGACCCAGGAACTCCTTACTAATGTCGTGAACATAGAGAGCAAACAGGAGTGGGCTGATGGGGCAGCCTTGCTTGACACCTTGGTCCGGAATCACTGGGGGGGTGCGGTGGGGGCCATCTATCAGCACATAGCTATCATCCCTATACAGACCCTCCAGGCAGGCAAGCAAGGGCTGTGGCAGCTTGACCCCAACCCGTAAGTGCTCCCACAATTGTTGTCGAGGTATGTGGTCATAGGCCTGTTTGAAGTCAATGAAGGCAGTGTAAAGCTTGCGGTGCTTGGCATCTGCGCTAGCCTTTTGAGCGTGGACAAGATGGCGCAGAATGAACATGGGTTGCATGGTGCTGCGTCCCGGGATGAACCCAAACTGCTCAGCTGGCAGCACTTTGTGTGTCATGCACCAGGCAGTCAGCACGTGCCGCAAGACGTTAGCATACAGGCGGTACAACACACTACTCACAGCAAGCATTCTGTACTTGTTGGGGTCTGTGGGGTCTGTGTCCTTGAAGAGGGGGCTGATCCTAGCTACCTTCCAAGCCGCTGGGATACACCCAGTGCGCATCATGCTGTGAAACCATGTGGCAAGCAGAGGGAGCAACAAGTATGTGGTAACACCCTCCTCAACTGTGCGGGCGTGCTTGATGAAGGGGGCTGGGACCCCATCCAGGCCAGGTGCTGTGTCATTGTTGAGTTCACGAAGTTGTGCTTGAACAATGGATGTGATGTTGTCAAGATGGGGCAGCTCATAGGTAGGTGCATGTGTTGTGACAGGGGCAGGGGCAGGGACAGAGTGAGGTCTGCCTCTCCCAAGAGGGACGGCTTGCAAATGGGCAGGCACAGCTTGCCTGGTCCAGGCTGGCTCAGGGATCACATCAGGTGCTTCATGTGCCGCAATGGTGGTTGTGAAGTAGGCCTGCAGATGCTGATGCCACTTGTCAATGGGAACCATGGACTGCTGGCGTGCGTGCTTGACTCGGAGCATCTTGAGTGCATCCCCAGGGTTGTGCTTGAGCATGTCTAGAAGCTTGGCAGCTCTGTGCTTGGACCACGCAGACTTAGCTCTCGCAACCAGCCTCCTATAGGCCTGCTTTCTAGCCCTGTAAAGGTGCAAAGCCTCCCCGCTACGCAGAGCCTGCCAGAGTGCGGCTTTAGCCTCCTTGCATGACCGGTCAAACCAGGCAGGCTTAACTGTGGTGTGCTTGTCAACGCGTGCCAGCGGGCAGAGCCTTGGCTTGAGCATCCCCGCACTGCCCGCAGCCCGTGATATGATGTCATGCACAAAGCGGTTGATGGAGTCAGGGTGTGTGCCTTGCTCAACAGCCTGCTGGACAGCCATGACCTCCTCTTCCAAGGCAATAAGGGCACCCACATACCGTGCAGCCTGATCTGGCTTCCATTGCAACTGTGGGCCAGTGTGGCAGTCAGCATTGCAGGTGTGAATGGGCGTAGTGGCTTGTGCTGGTGCCTTGAAAGACAGGGTGATGGGGGAGTGGTCAAAGTCATGACAAGCGTCGGGAAAGGAAGATGTGTGGCTCAAAGAGTAAACCGACTCAGACATGATGATGTGCTCCGTGCGGTTGATGGAGTCAGGGTGTGTGCCTTGCTCCGTGCGGGTTGCCCAACCATAACCAGCGGTATGCCAGAAGAGACTTGCAGTGCAAATGCAACACAGATTGCAGAGCCTAGAGGGAAATCACACTCGAATGGCGTGCAAGTGCCGGAGTCCATGCAGAACAAGCCGTTTCCGCGTTCGGAGCTGTCCAGTTCTCAGGTTTCTCGATGTGCACAGTGTTGGCTAACAACCTCATTTGGGCGGACCCCGATGAACTCGCAGCTGCTCTGCCTGTCGATGCCGTGTTGCACACCACGCGGAGTTGAGCAGGTCAGGAGCTTGTGGTGGGTCAGGTCTGCTTTCATCAATTTTCAGGATCACAACCATCACGTCCACACTGCACACTAAAACGAGGCCGCTGCCCAGCCCAACAGTTGCAGTAAAACCCCACCGCCTGCAACACAGAATGTGTACCCGAACATGGGATGATTACATGGCATATTAGAGTGTAGGTTACGGTCCATGTGACCCATGCGACCCATGCGGTTGCAGTCCTTACAGCTCCCTCGTCCCTCACTAGGGCCTTCATCACAGTCGGCCCACTAGGGACCACTAGGGATGGTGTGAAGCGGCTGTAGGGAGTTATGTTCCCATGCTCAAGGTGCATGGCACATGGCATGGGCGCTACCACCAAGACCATGGGTTTTCCCAGACATTCATGGAGTGATTCATTCAGCACCAGCCCAGACCCATGGAGCAGTCCAGCGGTGAGTACCTGCAGCCCACCACAATCCTTACAGCCCACAGCCTTTGCCACAGTCCAACAATGGCTGTGCTAGGCTATGCTAGGCTTTCGGCTGACCATGGACCACTGCTAGGCTTTCGGCTGACCATGGCTATGCTTGGCTTTCCGCTGACCAGCTGCCCAGCTAAACTCGCCCCAGATGGCAAGTGCTGGCTGCCGCCCGCAATGAGTGGAGTTATGTTCCCATGGCGCGCGCATGTAGCTGTTGGTACAGTCCCTGCCTGCAGTGCAACAAGATGGTGACCGCCTGCCTGACCTCTGCTCCCCTGGGCCGCCTCCTGGACTCCGCACCAGCCCAGTCATCCTGCCCCTGGTCTGTTCGTGTCCACCTGGGCTGAGGTAGCAAGGGCAGAGCAGCAGGGCGCTTGGGGCTGTCATCCATGGCTGCAAATCCATGGCTGCAAATTGGCTTGGCCCTAATCTGACAATTGACCCCTGCCCCCCACCTCACTCCACCTCACTCCACTCATCCGTTTGGTCGCCTTGTGCTGGCCCCCTCACAGCCCCTGGGCCCACAGCTCATCCCTGCTTGCCCCTCCTGCTGGCAACATGATTGCCTGGGTCGACACCAGGGGAGGGCAGCAGCCCTAAAGCAGCCCCGCCCCACCCTGCCTTGGGCCCAGGGAGGGTCCATGCCATGCCAGCACCCTCCTCCACCTGGCAGCAGCCCACACCCCCCTGGCTGCCCTCTCCCCCTGCCCTTGCTGTGAGCTGTCAACATGCCTCAAAGCAGCTACTGACCTGCCAAGGCGCTCCGCCCCCCAGCCCCCCTGCCCGCACCCTGCCGGCAGGGCGCAGGGTGCGCTGAGGAGGAGGTTCCTTAACCACCTTGGCCCCTGTGAGCGCCTCTGGCTCCTTTGGCTCCTTCACCAGCTGGCCACCTTGGCCCCCTGCCTGCCTGCCTGCCTGCCTGCCTGATTGGCTGCTTGGCTGCTTGGCTGCCTGCCTGCTTGGCTGCCTGCCTGCTTGGCTGCTTGGCTGTGAGAGCTGTGAGGCCCTGATGCTGCCACGGCCTGGGTCAGAAGCACTTGCGGTGCACGATGCTGGGCCCGCTCTCGTCGTACTCGCTCTTGGCGATCCACATCTGCTGGAAGGTGGACAGGGAGGCCAAGATGCTGCCGCCTATCCACACGCTGTACTTGCGCTCCGGGGGGGCAACCACCTACAGGGGCAGCAGCAGGGGTAGCAGGGGCAGTAGGGGCAGGATGACTGGGCTGGTGCGGAGTCCAGGAAGCAGCAGCGCATCTTTTGGCACCAGCGGCAGCAGCAGCAGCAGCAGTATGGACAGCGGCATCCTTAGAGACACCATGCGGGGCAACACACAGCACGCGAGCATCGCTGATCACGAGGCTTAGCTGGAAGGGCAGGGGCGGCAGGGCAAGGGGCAGGGGCAGCAGCTTGCAGGACCACCAGTGGGGCATCAAAAGGCCTTGTGGTAGGGGGAGCGGGGGACTTGGTGCATGCAGGGCACTGGCACCAGCCGTCAAGGCCCACCCGCTGAGCCCCACAAGGGTCAGGCTGTGCTGGCATAGTGGTAGGGGGGAGCGGGGGAGGATGGTGGCCATGGCTGGGCTGCTGCCCCCCCCCCCTACCTTGATCTTCATAGCGCTAGGGGCCAGGGCCGTGATCTCCTTGCTCATGCGGTCCGCAATGCCTGCAGCCACCAGCCCACACACACACCACACCTCGCTGCCAGCAGCAGCAGCAGCAGCAGCAGCAGCAGCAGCAGCAGCAGGCGCCTGGGCAAACCCAGCCACAGGCACTGCCTTGGTGGGCCCAGCCTCCCGCCTGCCAGCACTCATGCCGCCCTGCCTGCCTGCCAGGTGAACAGAGCAGTTGTGCAGTCGAGCTTGATGCTGGGCAGTTGTGGTCGTTGCTGGGCAGTAGTGGTCATTGCTGGGCAGTTATAGGCATCTGGCGCTGAGCCCTGTCCACCAGAGCACCTCTGCCGTCCCCCTGCACCCTGTACTGCCCCCCACCCTGCTGCTGCCCTCCCTAACAGCCGGGGCCTCACCCCCTGCCCCTACAGCCTGCTGCTTCACTGCTCCTGCACCGCGTGGCAGTCAGCTGAGGAGGCCAGCCAGCAGCAGGGGCAGCAGGGGAGGCCAGGAGGCAGCAGGGGGACGGGGCAGGGGGTGGGGCCAGCGGGTCTGGGCAGCAGGGGGGTGCAGTGCAGCAGTGGCCCGCAACAGGCAGCACTGACAGCTGCGGCAGGCCACAGCAGTGCCAGGTGACTGGGGCAGTCGGCAGAGGTGACAAGACACACAGGTAGCTGCCCCAGCACTGGTGGCAGGCTGCAGCAGTGGGACTGCGGCCCTGCCCTGCCCTGCCCTGCCCTGCCCTGCCCTGCCCTGCCCTGCCCTGCCCTGCCCTGCCCTGCCCTGCCCTGCCCTGCCCTGCCCTGCCCTGCCCTGCCCTGCCCTGCCCTGCCCTGCCCTGCCCTGCCCTGCCCTGCCCTGCCCTGCCCTGCCCTGCCCTGCCCTGCCCTGCCCTGCCCTGCCCTGCCCTGCCCTGCCCTGCCCTGCCCTGCCCTGCCCTGCCCTGCCCTGCCCTGCCCTGCCCTGCCCTGCCCTGCCCTGCCCTGCCCTGCCCTGCCCTGCCCTGCCCTGCCCTGCCCTGCCCTGCCCTGCCCTGCCCTGCCCTGCCCTGCCCTGCCCTGCCCTGCCCTGCCCTGCCCTGCCCTGCCCTGCCCTGCCCTGCCCTGCCCTGCCCTGCCCTGCCCTGCCCTGCCCTGCCCTGCCCTGCCCTGCCCTGCCCTGCCCTGCCCTGCCCTGCCCTGCCCTGCCCTGCCCTGCCCTGCCCTGCCCTGCCCTGCCCTGCCCTGCCCTGCCCTGCCCTGCCCTGCCCTGCCCTGCCCTGCCCTGCCCTGCCCTGCCCTGCCCTGCCCTGCCCTGCCCTGCCCTGCCCTGCCCTGCCCTGCCCTGCCCTGCCCTGCCCTGCCCTGCCCTGCCCTGCCCTGCCCTGCCCTGCCCTGCCCTGCCCTGCCCTGCCCTGCCCTGCCCTGCCCTGCCCTGCCCTGCCCTGCCCTGCCCTGCCCTGCCCTGCCCTGCCCTGCCCTGCCCTGCCCTGCCCTGCCCTGCCCTGCCCTGCCCTGCCCTGCCCTGCCCTGCCCTGCCCTGCCCTGCCCTGCCCTGCCCTGCCCTGCCCTGCCCTGCCCTGCCCTGCCCTGCCCTGCCCTGCCCTGCCCTGCCCTGCCCTGCCCTGCCCTGCCCTGCCCTGCCCTGCCCTGCCCTGCCCTGCCCTGCCCTGCCCTGCCCTGCCCTGCCCTGCCCTGCCCTGCCCTGCCCTGCCCCAGGGGGTGCCTGTGTGTCTGACCTGGGAACATTGTTGTCCCGCCTGACAGCACCACGTTGTTGTACAGGTCCTTGCGGATGTCCACGTCGCACTTCATGATGGAGTTGAAGGTGGTGTCGTGGATGCCCACCGCCTCAATGCCCACCATGTTGGGGTTGAACAGCACCTCCGGGCAGCGGAAGCGCTCGTTGCCTAGGGTGATGACCTGCAGGGGGAGGGGAGGAGGAGAGGGGGGGGGGGGTGGAGGGGGTGGAGGGGGGACGGGAAGCAGGGGGAGGGGGAGGAGGGGCAGGGGCAGGTGTGGGGAAGGGAGGGTGCTCCACTGGAGGCTGGAGGGGGGCTGGAGGGGAGTCATGCAGGGGGGCAGGGCAGAGGGGAGGGAAGTGAAGGCAGGGGAAGGGGAGGGGTGGGGTGGGGTGAGCAGGGGCGGAGTAGGGCAGGGCAGGGTGCTGGGCAGCAGAGGATGGGGGGTTGGCAGAGCATGGGCAGGAAGCTGGAGTAGAGTAGAGGGCAGGGGCGATGAGGGTCAGGGGCGGGGTGAGGGGGAGGAGGGGGAGGGCGGCACTGTGCTGGGCAGGGGGCTGCTGACCTGACCATCCGGCAGCTCATAGTGCTTCTCCAGTGCCGAGCTAGACTGCGCGGTGGCCATCTCCTGCTCAAAGTCCAGGGCCACGTAGGCCAGCTTCTCCTTGATGTCCCGCACGATCTCCCGCTCAGCAGTGGTGGTGAAGGAGTAGCCGCGCTCTGCAGCCAGAACCAGAGGGGGGCTACTCCTTCACCACCACTGCTGCGCTGACTACTACTACCGCTGCTGCTGCTGATTTCTACTGCTGCTGCGGAGTTTACTGCTGCTGCCGTTGCTGCTGCTGTGGCCAGATGCCCTGCCAGCCTCCAACCCCTGCTGCTGTGGCCAGCTGTTGGGGGTGCACCTACTGCTGCCACAGCTCAGCCACCACCACCACCGCTGGCTGCCACTGCTGCCATGGCTGCCAGCTCAGCTGTGGTAGTGCGGCAGTTGCATGCTGCCACACATCGCATGTGCAGTGGGCCACAGCACTGAGCTACCCCCTACAGCACCCCCTGCCCCCTCTCACCTACCCCACAGCCACACCGTTGTCTCCCCCTGGCCCCCTCCCTTGCCAGCCCTCAGCCCTACAGCCCTACAGCTGGCCCTTCCACCTCCCACCTACCCCACAGCACCCCCTTGCCAGCCCCCCCTCCCCTTGCCACCCCCCACACCCCCTCCCTGTAGCTGGCACCCACCACATCGCCTACTGGCAACCCCCCCTCGCCGCCCCCCTCCCCCTTGCCAGCCTGCCCCCCCCCCCTGCCTGCCGCCCCCCCCCTCCCCTCCCGCACCCATGAGGATCTTCATCAGGTAGTCGGTGAGGTCCCTGCCCGCCAGGTCCAGGCGCAGGATGGCGTGCGGCAGCGCATAGCCCTCGTAGATGGGCACCGTGTGCGTCACGCCATCCCCTGAGTCCAGCACTATGCCGGTGGTGCGCCCGCTGGCATACAGGGACAGCACCGCCTGCCAGCAGGCAGCAGCGGGCAGTAGCAGGCTACACGGCTGGCTCGGGGGCTGCCTGGCAACAGGGCGACAGGGGGGGGGCGAGGCGGGGCTGCGCGGATGCGTGGGCCTGAGCAGGAGAGGTATCTTGGCGCTGGCAGGGGGGGAGGGGCGTGGGAGGGGCAGGGGTGTGGGGGCAGGGTGGGGGGGGCAGGGTGGGGGGCTACCTGCTGCCTGCCTTGGTCTATGCTGGCTGGCTGCAGGTCAATGGCTGATGCAGGCATTGCAATGTGCTGGCAGGCAGGCAGGTGGGCGGGCCACAAGGTTGGGTGGGCGCATGGCTGAGTGGCTGGCTTGGTGCATGCTGCCCCTCCCTGCACACAGAGCAAGGCTATTGGAGGCAGTGCTGGGGCTGGGGCTGCCTGCGACTGCCTGATGCAGGGCTGGCAGGTCAGGTCTGCCTATGGCTGGGGTGCTGGGCCAGCATGGGCCAGCATGGGCAGCTGAAGCATGACCAAGGCGGAGTTGCTGTGGGCCGCAACAGCCCGAAAGGACTGGAAGTGGAAGATTGTGAGACAGAGCCTGTCTGTTTGAGCAGCATGGCAGTGGCCAGGCGCTGCCCAGTGTCCAGGTGTCGCCCTGCTGCTGCACCCTGGCTGCACCCTGGCTGCTGGTGAGGCACGGCAGGGCACTGCAGCAGGGGGCTGTTCAGGCAGATCAGATCAGGCCAGACCAGATCAGATCAGGCCAGACCAGATCAGGGCTCCGCCTGCAGGGCCTGCCAGGGTCGAGCCTAGCTGCAGCAGGCCCTGAATGCCAACCAGGGGCACGGCCGGGTGTGGGCTGCCCAACAGGGGCGCCAACATACCCTCACCCATCTCACTCACTCTCACCCATCTCACTCACTCTCACCCAAGCCTGCGCCCTTGTGAGGACAGGGGGCGGCAGCTGGCTACTCATCAACACCTTCACCTCTGTTGGCCACCCCCCTCCAGGAGACTCTGCTGCTCACTAGCTGCCCAGCCCCCAGCAGCTGCAGCAGCCTGTCCAGCACCCAGCTGAGCAGGCCTGGCCTGGCCAGAGCATCTCAAGGCTGTGGAGCCCGCCTGCGGCCAGCCTGCTTGGCTATGTGCTGCAGCTCTATCTGGCCATGACCCTGCCCCAGGCGTGATGGTGCCAGGAGCGAGGTGCACTGCCACCAGGTGTACTGCCACCCGGTGCTGGAGCTGGTCTGTTGCGGCAGCAGGTGGGGCCTCTGCCTGCCCCCACACCCCTCACCCTCACCCCTGTGCTGCAAGGCACACACCTGGATGGCCACGTACCTGCAGGGTCAGGGGCAGGGGGGCAGAAGGGGTGGGTGGGTCAGTCAGTCAGGCAGGCAGGCAGGCAATCAATCGGTCAGTTAGTCAGTCAGTCAGTCAGGCAGTCAGTCAGCCAGTCAGTCAGTCAGAACCCACTGGACTGCCAGTTTGTCCGCCTGGGCCCTGCCCCCTATGGCCTGAGGTGCCAGGGCCCGCTGCTGGCACTCACATGGCGGGCACATTGAAGGTCTCGAACATGATCTGCACAGCACAGGTGGTCACGCCATGCAGCCGTCAAGCAAGCGCAGCATGCAAGCCTGGCAGGGCGCGCTGGCTGACCCGGCTGCTGCCGCCTCACCTGCGTCATCTTCTCCCTGTTGGCCTTGGGGTTCAGGGGCGCCTCAGTCAGCAGCACTGGGTGCTCCTGCACAGGGGGGGGGGGGTGGGGGGTGAGAAGGGTGGGAGGGGGAGGGGGAGGGGGAGAGGGAGGGGGAGGGGGAAGGGGATGGGGAAGGGGAAAGGGCAGGGGGAGGGGAGGGGGAGGAGCAGGCCTGGGCCAGCACCCCCCCTCATGGCTCAACCTCACGTCCAGGGCCCAGCACCAGGGCCTTGATCCACCCCTATGCCTTGCATGCAAACATGGTCAAGGAGCATGCAAGCCATCACTGGTGCTATAGAAGCAGATCCGCCCCTCTGCCTTGCATCACTGCACCCACACCCTGACCACCAAGCCATCCAGTCTTGATGGCCTGGAGTTGTGGGGTTGACGTGCTGGGGCACGGGGGTTGCCGTGCTGTGGGGTTGCCGTGCCTTAGGGCCTGGTGGCTGAACCCCAGCAGGATGGCTTGGGGCCCGATCTCCCCTGGGGCTGCGACCAGGGGCTCTGCACAGCATCATTGGCTGGTGGCCGGGGGCTGCCAGGTTGCCTGTAGGCCTGAAGGACATGAGGTATGAACCCTGGGGTGGTGAAGGAGCCAGCAGGACCCTGCAGCACGCTGGGCAGTGGGCTGTGCAGGACCTGGAGCATCACCCCTGGGGTGGCCATGGCAGTGTGCTGTGCAGCCGCACTGACAGGCGAATGCCCTGGTCTGATGACCCCTGGGGTGGCCCTGATGAGAGGCAGACAGGTGCGTGCCATGTTCTGATGATGATGGTGATGATGGTGGGGCTTGGGGCTGAACTGCCAGTCACTCTAGGTCCGAGTCTAGCTGAGCTCAGAGAAGGAGGAGGAGGAGGAGGAGGAGGAGGAGGCGGCGGAGGCGGAGGCGGCGGAGGAGGAGGAGGAAGAAGAGCGCCCCAGCAGCTGTGCGTCGGACACCGCAACAGTTGACTACTGTGCAACCGCATCTGATGTCTCCTCCTCTCATGGCTGACCTGGTGGCTGACAGCTAGCGCGCTGCAACCCACTGCCCTGCAGCAGCCTGCATCCCCACCGCACACCAACACCCAATGGGAATGGGGGCGAAGGGGAGGGGAGGGAGGAAGGGGAGGGGAAGGCCTGCGTGCCTTGGTCCTTGCTAAGTCCTGGAGGGGCCAAGGGGAGGAAGCACAGACTGACAGCTGATGGTTCAGCATTGCCATGTCGTGTTGGCCGCGTGATGGTCACAGTGTTGGTCACACACAGGCAATGCTGCTGACCTCTGGAGCCACACGCAGCTCATTGAAAAAGGTGTGATGCCAGATCTTCTCCATGTCGTCCCAGTTTGTGACAATGCCGTGCTCAATGGGGTAGCGCAACGTCAGGATGCCGCGCTTTGACTGGGCCTCGTCACCAACATAGGAGTCCTGAGGGGCACAGCGCCCAACAGGTGACACCAAAATGTCGGTGAATGTCACAGAGCTGTGCGCCTGTCCAGCTCCTGTCAACTGCTGTCCCTGCTCAATGTCCGTTAGTCAGCCCCCTTTGTTCCACGTATGCCAGTTAGGAAGCAACTCCCACTCATGACATTTAGGTAGCGTTTTGAGCTGGGCTGTCCGCCGGGATGCGCGTACCTTCTGCCCCATGCCCACCATCACCCCTGTGTGGCGTGGCCTGCCGACGATGCTGGGAAACACAGCGCGTGGGGCATCATCGCCCGCGAACCCGGCTTTGACCATGCCCGAGCCATTGTCGCAGACGAGGGCTGAAACCTCTCCCTCTTCGGCCATTGTGCCCCGCAAGTCAAAGTATCTGAACCGGCACTCTGATCACGAGCAAGCCGTCCCAGCAGGGTGTAGCTGGCGTGCACGCCGGTCGTGACAGCAGCCCGCACGGAATACGTGGGTACAGCAGCGCCACGCCGTGGGTGCCACTAATACATGTTCGAGCTTACTCATGCAGGATCAGAAATGAAGTATCCCTATCATGGGTAGCCCCTGCACTGCTCCACGACAGGTAATGATCGGTGATACTGTGTCCCTAACCTAGGTTTGACCCCAGTCGGACGCTTCCTACTTGTGGATAAGACTTGATGCACAGATGTGGCCATTTCTGTGACCAAAACAATGCAAACGCCTGCGGCGGAGCAGCCTTTGGTCACTGACGGAGTACACCACACGTTGGTCAAAACCATAGTGTTTAATGCACACCAATGGCCCAAAGCAGACTGGCGTTTTTTTTCATTTCATCAAGGCAGCTGTCATACCAGGCTTCTGATCACAACCACCATCCGCATCCTCATGTTCCGCGTGGTGCATGCGGTGCGTGGCCCAGCAGCTCCTGACACTTCGCTGGCAGATGACGACGACTCGCGCCGGGCATCGAAAAGGCGACTGCACCCCTACCGATCGGAGCGGCGTTGTCGGTGACTCACGGCCGCCTGCTGAACCCGGCCAGCGGCGTGGTGCCGAGGGGGGCGCACGTCCGAGATGTCACTGTTTCGAATGAAGTCCGCCCAGTAGCGCGGCATTAAATTGGCCATCGTCACCGGATCAGACCCGCTACGCAAAGCGGTTGGCCAACGTGACGGTGTCGTGCAACACCTCCTTAATTGCGCTCCGCGTCTTCTCGAGCTTGGGGCTGCAGCGCTGTTGCCACCGCACCGGACTCTTCCGCTGACAGCCACAGGTTTTGAAGCACGGCGGGAAACCCCTGCAGAGCTCGCCATTCATACACCGGCAGCCATGAGCCAGGTGTGGCGCTGTCAGCAGTGGGGATTGCTTCAGGCAGCGCCAATGACCAATTCTCATCCGACTGACCAGCTGACCAACTGTGTAGCGTGATGTGATGTGGTTGATGTGGTGTGACACAGAACATGACCCCGCACTCACCCTTCAAGGCTGCTGGCAACCTGGACGTAGCGCTGGGTCCAGCACAGCCCTCACCTCATCCACCTCACCCACCAGCTCAGCCACCTGAGGTCACACGTGGTCACACCTGAGTACAGCTGTCACACCTGGTCATATCCTAGAGGGCCCCCTCCCCCCTCCCCCTCCCCCCTCCCTGCCCTCACTCCCCTTCCTTCCACCTCCCCCTCCCCCTCCCTCCCCCTACCCCGCAACCTCCCTCCTCCTCCCTACCCCTCACTCCCCCTCGCCCTCCACTCCCCCTCCCCCTCCCCCTCCCCCTCCCCCCTCACACTCGCCCTCCCCTCCCCCTCCCCCTCCCCCCTCCAACTCCACCTCCGCCTCCCCATCCCCCACCCCATCACCCACGCCATGCCCCACCCCCCGCCACGCCCCCTCCCTCACCCTCACCGCCCCCTCCCCCTCCCCTCCCCTCCCTACTGCGCAACCAGCCATCAGCCACGCCACGCCGGTGTCGTCAGCCCGTGCACTATCAACAATTATCGCTCCTCGGGGTACGCCCTGCCGCGCATTTGTTGCCGCAGCTCCTGCGCTTGCCGTCGATACCTGTCCTCCAACTGCACCTTGTCTGTTACCTGGGCACGGCAGCGCGGTTACAGGCCCACCAGCAAGTACCGACCTGTGCGACAGGCACCACGACAGATAGGGAAGCGCCCCGCCCCGCCCCGCCCCGCCCCCCCCCCCGCCCCGCCCCGCCCCGCCCCCCCGCCCCCCGCCCCGCCCCGCCCCGCCCCCGCCCCGCCCCGCCCCGCCCCCGCCCCCCCCGCCCCGCCCCCGCCCCGCCCCGCCCCGCCCCCGCCCCGCCCCGCCCCGCCCCGCCCCCGCCCCCGCCCCGCCCCCGCCCCCGCCCCGCCCGCCCCGCCCCGCCCGCCCCGCCCCGCCCCCCCCGCCCCCCGCCCCAAAAGCTTGCCAGTCTGGCCTGGCTGTGTCCCCCCACCTGCTTGAGGCCGTCATCCACGCTGAGCTGCCCCAGCACCCAGTCAGCAATGCGCTCGCCTCTGCTCAGGCCGCTGCCACAGCACGTGCTGCAGCAGCAGGCAGTCGTACTCGGACACACTGTCGCGGCCATTGCAGTAGGCGGCCACCTGCACGACAGCCAGCACAGCCTGGTGGGGGGAGGGGCGAGAGGAAGGGGTTGCAGGAGGGGGGGGGGTGCAAGAGGGGGGGGCTGCAGGAGGGGGGGGGGTGCAGGAGGGGGTGAGCAAGAGCAGGGGCGGGGAGGGTGAAAGTCAGCTAGGAGGGTGTGGGTAAGGAAGAGAAGGGGGGGTGTAGGGGCACAACAGGTCAGGGCGGAGTAGACACTGCACATGGTACTGCATCCCTGCCCCTGCCCCTGCCCCTGCCCCTGCCCCTGCCCCTGCCCCTGCCCCTGCCCCTGCCCCTGCCCCTGCCCCTGCCCCTGCCCCTGCCCCTGCCCTGCCCCTGCCCCTGCCCCTGCCCCTGCCCCTGCCCCCCTGCCCCTGCCCCTGCCCCTGCCCCCTGCCCCTGCCCCTGCCCCTGCCCCCTGCCCCTGCCCCTGCCAGCCTGCCCCTACCCCTGCCCCTGCCCCTGCCCTGCCCCTGCCCCCTCCCCCTCTTCACCTGCAGCAGCTGCAAGCTCTTGACCATGCGCCTGTCACTGACATACGCCGCTGGCTCCATCTTGTCTTGCAGGTAGGAGCGCA